>CM062293.1:343582880-344213966 GCA_031216915.1 Pictodentalium vernedei
TAAAATATAAGTGGGAGGGATCTGAGGTGGATAGTGGCAAAAAATTGATGGATATGGACTCGTCTCCTTGAGTTAAGACTGTTAAAGAAAATACCCACTGACTGTCGGTACTGCATTATATCAATCGCCATCTGTAACACTTGTCTGAAAACTTTAATTCTGCAGTCAGCAGGCATTCCAAGATACGAGTAAGAGTTTTGGTTTTGAGGGAGCTCCTTCCATATAATGCATTGTTTGGCCATCATCACTGGAAATTAAACCAAAGAAAAATTAGAAATAAGAATATACATAACTACAAAGCTGAAATTTAGACATTTTCTGTGTAACCAGTTTAAGGCTCGGGGTATAGGTCGGGATATTGACTAGCATTGTGCGGGACGACTAACGCTCGTTATTATTTCTGATATACGTGGGAATAATTTAGTATCTTTACTGCTTTACGAATGACTGACTACCACGAAAAACGATGTATTATTTTAGCAATAATTAGGCATTATTAGATCAAAAGCTTTCACTTATTTTAAATAAAGCGCAGTTGTTCTTAGTGAAACCTGCAGCACGAGTGTATTGACAATGACAATCCGAAATAGACTGCATGAACAAGAACGCTAAAAATAGAAAGAAGTGTACGCAAACTTCAGTCTTGTCCTTCTGAGAGAGCTAGTTTCGACAAATATGGAAAATGACAATGCATTTTGTGCTGTCCCAGACATTTCCGTGAGTAATCGGGTAACTAGATCGGAATGAAAATATAATCGATATGGCATGAGTGCCAGCGCGGAAGGATAAACGAGAGACCGCAGCTCATCCCTGTGTTCCAATGTTTTTATGTGCCAGTAGGCACATAGAACACATTGGAACTCGGGGGACGAACTATCAACAAAAAGAACACATTTTATCGCCAACCAAATTTGCGAGGGGAACCCGTGTTACTATTTTTAGCTATCGCTAGCTATTCAAATTGCAATTGCGGTACACGATTTGTAGAAAATTCCAGTGAAATTTCGCTTCTATTTAAAATAATCAGTCAATGATTTCCGTTCGGCACATGTGTGCGAAACGGATTTTTATTTTGCGCATGGTTTAGTGTTGCTGTAGATGGGGAGTCCATAAAACATGCGTGTAATAAAAATGTTGCTGGCGTCTTTTTATAAAGCCAATAAATTCTCGCCTTCAAGTTCAAATATTTAATCGATACAAACGCGTTCATATGAATGATATATGAAACATAAGCCTTCTGCGTAATAAAAATGATCAACTGTTTTCATATTCTCGGCTTCTTGTCCCTTTTAAGTAGACAAGTGCTGTTTTGGGGAAAGATGAAGACAATTTTACTTAGAAATATACCCACTAGGCTTATGAAAAAAAGTGAGGTACATCAACATCAATTGGCTCTTTACCAAACATAACCGACCAGTGTCGATCATCAGAATCTCTTTTCAAATTTTAAACATTTTTCATTGTTTGACTGCAAAAACACGGCTTATTACCCCTTATTGAAACGAGCTCGGCCCAATGAGAGGTCAAAAGCTATGTTTTGAGACAGAAAATTAACATTTTACATTGTTCTAGATTTTATTTGCAAGTAATATTCATCTTGGGTGAAGGTTTAGAGAGTTGGGTTGCACATACATAACGTAAGAACCCCTTTCTCGGGATAAGGACAGAATACACACGGAGACGCGACAGAACACACAGAATTATTTGGTACTCGTCAACAACCCGGTGGGTGAATATCTGTCTACATCCATATTTGCTAGACCCATAGAATCGTGGACTCAGCAAGCAAAACTCCGTGGCCCACCATATAGAATATCCAATGGTCAATGAACTAAAGATTGCATGAGGGGTCCTCAAGCCCCAACTGGTGTAGCAAGTAAGACTAATAGTAGCTGCATTTCTATAGTACTACTACTATAGTACTAAGTATACAGATATTTAGAGAGAGGAATCTCTCACTCTATATGGGTGTAGCATTGTCACAAGGTCTGTTTTGATTCTATCCCCATTCTAATACTAAAAGTAATCTTCACAGCGGATTCTGTCTTCAGTATATATATACTCGGGCATTCCTCTGTTGACCAACATCTGGTAAAGACCAACAGTATGCTAAAAGTCCGTAGTTCTAGAAATAAACCCTCGCGAGAAAGCCCCCTCCCCACCACAGGTACTCGGCACAAGCTGTGAAATCGAAAGAAAAATGATATTTGATAGCATTTTGAATCGATGCTGACGTGCCCCCACAATGGTATATAAATATTAACAAGGTACACAACTCGCTTTTCGAAAACTATAGCACTCATTTTCGTTATACCCCCCCCCCCCCCCCTCAAATTTGATTCACATAACGTATCCAACAGTACCCAGTGTCAGTGGAAAGGGGAATGAATAAGCTTGACAGTGGTGTATTACAGGACCGTTGGGTGTTCTTGGGTTGTTCATGATAATGGGAGAAGTCGCAGAAAAGGCCGAAAAATTTAGTCTGACAAGATAGTGTACAGTGGAAAGAGGGTTACGAGCGACAATTATCCGATTTATTATAAATAATTCGAGGTCCCATTGTCTGTGGAGGGCAGATTCAAATAGGGATGTTTCGGAGGCATTTTGATAACTGACTCAGTGAATGAATGAATGAATGAATGAATGAATGAATGAATGAATGAATGAATGAATGAATGAATGAATGAAAGGTGTTAGCGCGCCAAAGGCGCTCAGGGACGATGTGGGATTCACAAATCCTTTGCGACCCGGTAAACCTTATTTTATTTCACTTGGATCACACAGGCCTAGATTTCCTATTGCCTCAAATGGGATCGGGGGAGGGGTGGGGGTATGCACGCGGTTAGAATTCCCGGCAGTTTACGTTGGAGTGATAGATTGTCAATACCCAACCCCTCAACGCCATTAAGACTATTAGAGAGTGGGCTCTATTCGGTTCCAGCTCGGCAATGGTAGAGGTTTGAGTCCCACCATGGTGGCGAGCCAGAATATAATGTTGTGCGATGGCAAATTTAAGGGAAGAAGAGAAAAGAAAACTAAAACAGCAACGCCGGTCCCGGTATATGACCATAGCGGTTACAAAAAAGGAGTGGAGAAAGCCCCAACAGTTTAGTTTGGAAAAACCGGGAGTCATCCATCAAGCCTTCTGGGAGATAGTGTGCCGTATGTAATCATGAGGTATCTGGTTATCCTTCGGGAATTCCAAATGACCTCCCCCACCCTCCACCCCCCCCCCCCCCCACAGAAAAACACCCTCTCACAGACACACACCCTCAAGCCCTTAAAAGGGCTGTTGAATCTTTATTCAAATGTTTATTTATATAAAATGTACACTCGTCCCCAGCCAGACAAGCTTGTTTCAATCCTTGCCTGGTCTTTGGCGGTTTCTTGTGTATGCAGCAGAAAGGTAGGTTGCACCAAATCCTCCTACGCTTTGTCTACCATTTCCATGCGTCTTCTTGATAAGAGTGTTGCAAGAAAATTTGAGAATGTTCAATTAGAAAAGTTATATGTAGAAAGAAAGACAGGTATCCGCTATTGTATATTGTGACTGTTGTGTGATTGTTGCTAGGGATGGGATAAGCGGTGTTTCTTCTGAGCCCACTCCCCACACGCAGAGTTGCGAGGCAATCCTCACAGACTCAATCCTAAAGATCTCAATGATTAGCGAGGCAATCCTCACTGACTCCACGCAGTTTAATTCTAATAATAATAACACTTCGGCCAGCCGCTGATTTGTCGCGGTTCTCGGACGAGAAGGCCTTGGTTACCCCTGTGCTCCCAACTGCCTCCATATTCCCACGCTTCTCCCCTCCTCCCAACACTCGGAGATAAACTGCTTGATGACATCCCTTGCCCCATTCTTCCCGATCTCTCCGATGAGCATATTAACCCTCTCCTTTGAGTCCCCCCCCCCCCCTCTCCCAACCACATGTCCTTCATTCTCCCATCCCACTTCCCCAATATACTCCCAGTGAATCTTATTCTTTTGGACTGGTACTTTAGACATTCTAGAAGAAAGTGTTCCAAGGTCTCCACAATGCCCAAATTACACTATTGAGTAACTTTAATTTACTATGGCTTATTTTGTTTTTCTGTTATGGGTTCGGTGTTCGTTCAGTTTCACCATCGATTCACTATCCTGGAGTATGTAGAGGGTTTTGTTATATAGATCTTATTAAACGCATTTCAATCGCGCTTCAGCAGAGTTCCGAGGCAGTCCTCACAAACTCTATCCTGAAGTTCTCAATGAGTAGCGAGGCAATCCTCACTGACTCCACACAATTTAGTTATATTGTATAATTTTTTTTTTCTGGAAACTTATATTGTTTTCCTGTTAAGGGATCGGTGTTCGTTCAGCTCAACCATTGATTCACTATCTTGGAGTCTGTTGAGGGTTTTGTTTTTTGTAGGTCTTTTAATCGCGTATCAATAGTTTCTATTTTTGCTAGCTCGTGAAGTTCCTTTATCGGTGTCCATTTCGGTTTGCATAGTGCCACACGCAGGGCATAATTTTGAACCCTCTGCAGCTTCTGATTGTTGGTTTTGCTCAGGTCACTTGTTATTATGGTACCGTATTCTAGTACCGGACGTATAAATGTTTTGTAGAGCTTGAGAAGCACGTCTTTGTTTGCTCCCCAATTTCTACCTCTGATCATCTTCAGAAAATTGATACGTTTAGTAGCTCTAACCATAATGGACTTTACGTGACTGTTTAGACTGAGATTGCTATCTAGGATAAATTCCAAAAATTTGGCCTCTTTGTTTGCTTCTAATGTGTAATCGTATAACTGGGGGTCGATACTGGGAACTGTTTTTTCCTTTGCTTCTTGAAGAACGTAACTTAAGTTTTGGCAGCACTGAGTTTGATGCGCCACAGGGCGCACCAGCTCTCAAGATCGCGAATGGTATCCTGTAGACGATTTTTAATTATGTCTCGGGACTTGCTGGCCGTCAAAATGCCTTTGTCGTCTGATAACTGCGATAGTTCAACACAGTTTTTCCCTACTTTTTCTATGTCATTCACATATATTATGAAAAGAAACGGACTTAGAACCGACCCTTGTGATGTTCCCGCTTCGAGTATTACTTCCTCTGACACCTCGCGAATCGCGATTAACCCTCACCTTGATTTTTCTGTCATTTAGAAATGATGATATGATTCTCAGAATTTTACCGGGTAATCCCATTTTCGCTAGTTTATTTCTCACGCCATTGTGCCATACCGAGTCGAACGCTTTTTCTACATCCAAGAAAAGCGCTGTTCCGATTTCGTTTTGACTAAATGCTGTTTTCATATAATCGACCAGTCTATATACGTGTTCGATTCCCTCTTTCTGACTCCTATACGCTCTTTGCCATTTGTTGAAAAACGAATAGACCTTTTTATCGATGCGGAATCGGAAATTCGATCGCAATTCGCGCAGAGAAGGTCATCAAACTCGGTCGCATTCGCACGGAGCAGATTTTCAACCCCATCTGCGCAATTGCGATCCAATTCCCGATTCTGCATTGATAAAAAGGTCTATTCGTTTCGGCGCCATTACCAGGTTATTGTTTTTACTGTTTTATATTTATACAAAAACGTGGTCGATTTCGAAATCTCCGTTGACGCCTCACGAGTACTCAAATGACGACAATTAAAGAATAAAACATAGTTTGGATCAATAAACTCTGCCCAAATGTAAGGAAATACGTGTACTATCGATTGCAGCCGGTAATATGGGCGAAAGCTTGATATATATTCCTAATTTCGAGTTTTGAGTTCCCATAAAAACTTGATGGGAACTTTTTCTATAGGGTTGAATGGGAAGAATCTGAACGTACAGGGGTAGCCACTACGTTCGGATCACTGAACTATGCATGAACGAAAAATGCGTTTTGAAACTGGTCATACAGTCATTTTACCGATATCGAACCACTTTCAGACCATATCCGATTTCGTTTTGAAAATGTTCTCCACCAATAACTTTTCTATGCTGTTTCAATTCAGAAAAGTATCCCAAATCATGTGATAAAAAATGGAAATTATTCTGAATGTTATATTTTAGGGTCCGTCGAATTACCGAAACGCACCGAAATGCACCGAAACGCGACCGAAATGGACCGAAACGGGAACTCAAACTACCGAAACGGGCCTCCGGTGTATCGATCTGGGCGTCGAAAAGACTGGAACGGGTCTGTGTGCGCTTGACCCCCCCCCCCTCCCCCCCCCCCCCACACACTAATCTTGAAATTTTAGATCCTAGGATATCAATACTACTAAATTCCAGACCCACCCCTGATAATCATCATAATTTCACCGCGGTTCTGAGAAACTCCTAATAAATAATAACCCAGGGGCGTCGGGTACGTTCAAGTTAACTTTCCCACCTTTTCACAGTTAATGGGATAAAGGTTCAATGTGTTTCAGCTTTTAATTTTCACCTGTGTGAAATAAAATGTTATGGCAGATTTTGAGAAAACGTGCGCCCCTTCTTCCCTCAATGGTTTAATTTGTGTGACATGCATGTAACAGCATCTTGTTTTAAACAATTGACTGTGCGATGGACTGACACTGATGAACCGCCGCTGTTTTTAGGTCCCATATTCATTCACGATAATAACGACTTTGAAACATATCGGACATTTTTTAACAGAATGGCGCTGTCCTGTTTTTCCGTTACGTTGGGTAAAGAGTTAAATTCTAGCTGTTTACTTGATTTTGTTGGGTGAGGAGTTGATATTTTTTTGGTATCTTTTGTTTTATGTTCATATTTTTATACTTCTGTGCTACATTGAGCTATGTACATTTAAACTATGCTATTTGTTTTTGAATAAACCATTAAAATCATGTCGGTGTTGTTTTGAGATTTGCCCTGTTCCTGACCCTTATATACCGGATGCATTTCGAGGCGATTCCGACAAGTGTTCAGTTCATTCCTAATATCTTAAGTGAGGAATGAGGAAACATGATGTGACGCATAATTTATTTATTATTTATTTATTGGTGTTTAAGGTCAAATATTTATGCACAATGGCTAACCATGACCGTGACAGTTTTACGGGTGGAGGAAGCCGGAGTACCCGGAGAGAACCACCGAGCAACTGTCAGCTCCCCAACATACCACTCCACACAAGCAGGGTTAGCAATGGTTGAAGACAGGTGCACCATCGGCGTGCAGTACGCCGTAGTACACAGCTTGTCGCCCGTTTCAGTCTTTTGGGTGCACGTTTCGGTAGATTACTCTCCCGTTTCGGTAATTCGACGCACCGGTATTTTATGGATAAGGAAATCGGGTAGGAAGTGCTTATTTCCACATACGTATGTGGAAATAAGAGAACCACAGTGAGTTGCTTATTGACACATACGTAGGTGGAAATAAGAGAACCCCAGTGGGTTGCTTATTGACACATACCTATGTTTACATTATTTTGGGTGAGTATTGTTACCTTATTATTCTACAAAATAATTACTTTGTAGAATAATATAACAATAACATGACTTTTGTAGGGTGTTACACAGTTCATTATTACCACTCAATTTATAAGTTACTAGTCGATTAACATAAGTTTGGAGGCCCGTTAAAACTCCATAATTTCAGTGACGTCATTCGACGGAGCCGGGCCGCGGGCGATTATGGTATAAATAGTCATTAGCGGCCCGCGGCCCGGTTATTTTTAGATTCAAGTTAGCTGTAACATGAAGTGGTAATAATAGTAATAACATGATTGTTGTCAGGCATCATGATTCATTAGCGGCCCTGCAGCAATGATGAACAGCCCTTGGGCTTATTAACGGCCCTCGACTTCGTCTCTGGGCTTTAATAAACCCTCGGACTGTTCATCATTGCTGCAGGGCCGCTAATGCACCATAATGCCGTCCAAAATCATGTTATTGTTTTATATTAACGGCCTGCTATAACTGTGTTGGGTGTGCCAGTGGGATGAGGAGGGGCATTGGCGGCTGCCTCCAGAACCTTCATCCCTTCACTCACCTCTCTCTTCTTATTCCGGAAGGCCTCCAAGCGCCGTGCATCCCTACGCTTGGTCACGGACTCTTCTTCTTTTTGTTTATCTTTTCAGGGTCTCCGTGCCCCCTCGGGTCAGGACCAGTGTGAGAGGAGGTCCTCTCAACAAAAGTGCTACATCTCCCCGAAGAGGGTGGTGTTGTGATGTTATCAACTTGGAATTCCAGCTTCAGATGAACGCTTTTAAAAGCCTATTTCCTGGATAGTCCAGGAGATAGGGCATGAGCCGCCCAGAGCTGAGATGGCTTTCACTAGTCTGCCCGGTAGTTCCATTGCTGTCCAGGTGTTCACGCTCTGAAGTCAGATGTGTGAATATTATGTGATAACGATGGCCATTATTGAATCGAATGGAATGGTTTCACGCGCCGAAGGCGCGCAGGGACGGTATGGGGAACAAGCCCCTTACTGTAAATGACTAATTTCCACATGTCTACTCGTGTTGAAGGAGGAACAGGTTCAGGTACTCGGCAGGTGTCACCGGTTGTGGCGTGATGGTCTCTTTGACTGATGTCGGTTGAACCCTCGTGTGAGGACCAGTGTGAGAGGTTGGGTCCTCTCACAAAGGTACTACCTCTCCCCGAGGGTGCAGTCGTTCTGGATCTAAGCGCGTGATTTTGGACCTTCTGGAGTTTTCCCATATTAGTTTGGTTGAGGTCAGTTAGGATGATTGCCCCGTATTCGAGTACTGGGCGCACAAAGGCTTTGTATAGTTTGAGTAGGGTGGACTGGTTGGCTCCCCATGAAGTTCCCTTTAGCATTTTCAATAAGTTAATGCGTTTGGTGGCTTTTTTCGCCATGTCATCGGTGTCTTTGCTGAAGAACAGTTTTTGATCAATGGTGATGCCCAGGAATTTCGCCTCTTCTAGGTCAAAATCACGTTTATTTGTCTTGCGAGTATAGGTGATTCATTGGGTTTTATTGGCGTTCAGCTTAATTCTCCATTTGGAACACCATTGTTCTAGGTCATCGTTGCAGGGGTTTTTGGAGCAGATTGGCCGTATTGTTAGAGTCCCAGATGCCCTTATCATCAGCGAATTGGGAGACTTGAACACGATCCTCGGTGAAATTAAGGTCATTTACATAGAAGATGTAAAGGAGGAGGGTTAGGGCGGATCCTTGGGGGTGTCTGCTTCAAGGGGGAGGGGTGGGGGGGCACTGTCAAGCATTTCATTGTTCACTCTGACTTTAATTTCGCGATCATTTAAGAAAGAGGATAGTAATCTGAGCAATTTCTTGGGGAGTCTCATTATTGAATCGAAATGATGATTTTGCGCGCCGAAGGCGCGCAGGGACGGTATGGGGGACAAGCCCCTTTCGACCCTCTGTGACTGTATAGGGTGGCTCTCACATGTCAAGGCGTGTTGAAGGAGGAAAAGGATCCGGTACTCGGCAGGTGTCTCCAGTAGTGTTCAGTTGTGGATGGGTAGTATCATTGGCAGATGTCGGTTGAACCCTCGAGTGAAGACCATTGTGGGAGGTTGGGTCCTCTCACAAAGGTACTACCTCTCCCCGAGGGTGCAGTCGTTCTGGATTTTCGGGCAAGTATAGTCTGCCGCTTCGAGGATGATAATGAGTGACGGCCATCACTGGCAAGTATAATCTGCCTCAGGCTGTCTTTGTTATAGTTGGACTCTTTGGAGGGAAACAACAACGACCCCTTTCGGGGACCACCAAGAAGAAGACCCGAACTTCCCTGGTTCGGGGACAGGCCTGCATTGTAATCCTATTGGGTTGGGACAAAAGATGCGCATTGCGCTTACAAAAAGGGGCAGAGGCGGGACGCAGGACCAACGCTCGCCTCCCTTAAAGTGGTTGACCACTTTTAGGGATGGAGCGGAGGATGTTCAGGAACCGTGGGGGTGACTGTTTCCATAACGGTTAGACTGTCTGTAGCGGTTATTGGGGTGCTGGTCAAAAAACATCTTCTGTGTACCTGCTTAAAAGAAGAAGGTAGAATTAGTTTTCATTAGAATATGTAAACTGTAAAGATAAAAGTAGCACCTCGGTAGCTGCTAGGATGGCTTCCTTTACAGTTGGGGCAGGAGGGGGACTTTAGCCTGCATGATTTGGTGAGGTGTGATTCTCCGCAATTCATGCAGGTTAGATTCCCTCTGCATTTGTTGGCCATATGCCCGAACTTTTGGCATTTGTGGCACTGTATGGGCGCTGAGGAGGTGTTGTATTCCTCCCCAGCGTGCCACCTGCCATTGATGTGGATCCCATCTCTGATTATTTTTACCTTAGTTTCCTTGTCGGGGCAGGTAACTTTAATTTTCCACGTGACCTTGCCCGTGACTTTGGAGTGGAATCTATCCCATTTGCAGTTATTTATGCTAAGGTTAATGGCTTCTCTGGGAGTGTCGGGATGGACCCTAGTTACAACCGCACTGAGGTTAGGCGGGTTGTTCCCCCTGCCCTCCCTGGTGCTGTTAGTTTTGTTAGGAGCGGGGTTACCAACTTTCTTCCTAACGTCTCTTATTTGTCCTAGACCGCCAGCATTCTTTTTGACCGCCGCGGAGAAGCTCATTTCCATGAGTGGGGTTGGCAGTGGCGCTTTTCTGGGCGTTGACTGAGTTGGCTGGCCTAGTGCCGTAGGTACTTCAGGTGATGTGTTAGGCTGAAGACACTATTGGTATCAGTTGCTTCATTTGTTTCAGTACCAATATTGGAATGGTCCGGAACTGGGGCAGAGCCAGAACCAGAAGAGCACGGGCGAGGAATTAAGCTCCTACACCTCTTGATTTTCCGTTCAATCATGGTGTTGAAGCCCTCCTCGTTCGTGATCTCCTGCAGCTCTCTATCTGAGTCTGCATTGTCCCTGTGTAATTTCCTTTTTGGGGGAGTTTTACTGTGGGTGTGGACTCTACTTTCAGTATCCTTGTTGGAGGAGGGTCTCCTATCAGGTAGGCTAATCTCATTTAGGTCTTCCAGGCTGTTACTGAACATTTCCGACAGTGGCTTGTCAGGATTGAAGCTTTTGGCATTTAGAGGGTCCTTCGGATCCTTAAGGGAGAGGCTCCTGTTGATTGCCTTTTTCCCAGCAGCCCCAGCAACCTCTGCATACGATCTTGGGCTTATGCCCTCCACCGATGCGGACGGAGATTGCTGGAGTTGCTGAGTTGCTGGATTTATCAGCTGTACTGTTACTGTCATTTGTTTTTATGGCTAAGGAGTTATTACCACTGTCTGAGAGTGGGGAGTGGAGTGGGTGAACATCCACCACCACCTGAATCTCCCTTGGAGGAGAGCCAGGGGTGAGTGGAACTACTACTACATTATTCAATCTGGCAAGAAACAGAATTTTATAGACAGTGACTCTGCCATCTGAAAATTGTTGTATAAACAACTGGTGCCTAGCTGTAATCATCATGTGAACACACAAAAACAGTTAATAGACGAAACACTGATGATTTACTGGTATTTTCACACTTGAACTATCAAAATTGTCTTTGCCCAATCTTCTTAATTGTAATAAAAACACAGGCTAATTTATAATACCCACAGCCAGTGAGATTAACATTAGAATTAGAAGCTGCATGGATTATGGATAAGTCAGTTAATTTTATGACAGTCTTCGTTGAATTCATTATATTGCAAAGTTAGGTAACAATATTCCCAAATACAATGTGGTTCCATATTTGTATGTGTCAATAAGCTAAACACAGTGTTGAGCCTCCAAAAGTCATGTTATTGTTATATTATTCTGCAAAGTAATTATTTTGAAGAATAATAAGGTAACAATATTCACCCAAACTAATGTAAACATAGGTATGTGTCAATAAGCAACCCACAATGGTTCTCTTATTTCCACATACGTTTGTGTCAATAAGCAACTTACCGCGGTTCTCTTACTTCCACATACGTACGGTCCTACTATTTAACGATCACAAACGAACATAAACGAACATAAACGAACAGAAGAGAAAATAATAGGAAATACAAGTTAAAAATGATTGAGGGTGCATATGCAGGTATATGTGGGTATATATTATTCGTTTGTAAAATTTTATTCACTTCTGATGAGTATTTTGATGATTAATGAGGTTTATAAAATGTACGACGGCGCGAAATTCTTGTGTTCGTTAAGCAGTAGCCTGCTTGAAGCTGTCGACAAGATGCGACAAAGGTGTGAAATCAATTAGCTGTCTATCTGAGGAAGAATGTCGCTGAGGAAAACAGCGAAATTTAGGTTTAAGAGGATGGCAAGCGCCTATTTTAATCGTGTGTAAAATTGTATCCACGTCTGATGAGTATTTTAGTGATAAATAAAGATTATAGCCATTATTTGGATTGACAAACATGCATCAAACTCTCGCTTTGGATTCCGAGGACGCATCACGGCGAGTCGGGGACAAATCGTGATCTACCCTTAGAAAGCGGAGCAAGACTCGGATACATGTACACTTAAGAGAATCAAGTCAGGCGGATTTAGAGTTTTTGTTGTGCTTTTCCAAAAAAAAAATTTAGCAATAAATTTTAAACTCCCCTCATCCTTTGCCCGGGCTTGGGACCGGCATACTTAACAGAGTCAAGTGAGGCGGATTTAGAGTTTTTTTCTCAAAAAGTTATTCTATTACTTCTTTGGCAGATATATTCTGAATTTCTTTTCAATTCACTGTCTTACTATAATTATATTTAATGTGAAAAAATGAGTTATCCAAAATAAATTTAAGAATTCTTTTTTCTTTTTGACAAAAAGTACAAGCCACGGAAATAAGTTGTATGATACCCACTAAAACGAAAGTGACCATTTTAGTGGGTAACATACAACTTATTTTCGCTAGTACTTTAGCAGTGCCTTTTTGGCTTCTGTAAGCAGTGCATCTTCTGCTGTGCGGTGCATATTTCTGCTACCGGAGCCGACCAACATTCGGCTTTTTTGGTCAGTTTTGACATAGCAGTGCCTTTGGCTACTGGCAGTACAAGCCGCGGAAAATAAGTTGTATGATACCCACTAAAATGAAAGTGACCATTTTAGTGGGTAACATACAACTTATTTTCGCTAGTACTGCAGCAGTGCCTTTTGGCTACTGTAAGCAGTGTGTTTCGAACATCTGCTGTGCGGTGCATATTTCTGCTACCGCAGCCCGTACAACATTCGGCTTTTTTGTCATTTTTGACATAGCAGTGCCTTTTGGCTACTGTAAGCAGTGTGTTTCGAATATCTCCTGCTGTGCGGTGCATATTTCTGCTACCGCAGCCGCACAATATTCGACTTTTTTTGTCATTTTTGACATAGCAGTGCCTTTTGGCCACTGACAAACAGTACAAGCCGCGGAAAATAAGTTGTATGATACCCACTAAAATGAAAGTGACCATTTTAGTGGGTAACGTACAACTTATTTTCGATAGTACTGCAGCAGTGCCTTTTGGCTACTGTAAGCAGTGTGTTTCGAACATCTCCTGCGATGCGATGCACATTTTTTTGCTTAATTTTGCTACCGCTGCGGTGCAACTTTTGGCAACTGCGGGCAGTGCACTTTGGCTACTGTCCTCTTTAGAATCATTTAGATATAACTTTTTTGCATATTTCATTCTGCAATTTTTTTTTTTTTATTTTTTTTTTTTAAACTTTTTTTAAAAGATTTATTGTTTGTGTAATTTTTTGCCGAAAGGTTAAAGCCTCAATCACCACTATTTTTGGCAGTAAAATAATTTGTCTATGCCTTCGGTGATTATATGCTTCATATTTTTATTCGTTTAAGTTCTTTTGCCTTTTTTGTGTCGTTACTTTTGTTTTGCACGACTTTATTCGTTTTTGTTGCCCAGGTTTTTTGGCAATGCTTGTTGTTTTTGGTATAGTCAGTTGTCCGTCTGTGGAGGTCTGGAATTTTGAAGAGTCATCTACACAGCATAACAGTCTCCTCATCCGTCTGTCTCGCTATTCGGCTGTCATGTTTGTCCAGGTTTCCTGTCTCACTTTCAAGGCTTCACAGCCATGAAGTGACCCCGAATGTCTCTAAGTTGGTCAGTCACAATGCCATGTAGATTGTCAGTAAGGTCAGTCAATTTAAGTACTTTCCAATTATTTTCCAACTTTATAATATTGTTCAAACTTTCACAGTTATTATTTGTCCACGATTTCGGAATTATTGGATTTTGTTTGCGGGCGTTAAAAACTTTAGACCGTAATTTGTCCATGAATGTTGTAAGATAGCGTCTATTGCATTTGTCGACAATGTCAGTCTCAACCTCACTATACACTACCTCGGTATCTACTGTGATGAGGCCAGCATCACTTTGAAAAATTTGTCCAACAATTTTGTTTACAGTCTGCTGGTTGTCTGTCTTAGTCAGGTTTCGTATTAGGTTTTCCTTGAGATGTCGTGTGCACAGTGTGTGAGTGGAACTTGGAAAGCACGCTGCGATGGCATTTACAAGAGCAGCTTCGTCGTCTGCTCCAAATACAATATTGCCCTGGGGAATGTCAACAAGCTTGGGGTGTATGTAGAAGACATCACTGCGAAGCGGTTACTGTATCATGGAACCCGCTTCCTGAAAAGAGCCCGGGGTGTCCCCCTCGTTGGAGAGAGTCAGTGTGAGGCGGGGGGGGGGGGGGGAGTGCCCGGGATTTTTTCCAAATGTTTTCGCCAGTAGACTTAGATTTTAAAATTTTCCTGGGGGAGAACCCCCCCCCCCCGAAAAACAATTCCTGGAGAAGGACCCCCAGCACCCCCGCCTTTCGCGCATCTGATGGCTATACCCCCCATCCCCCTGTTATCCCCCCCCCCCCGGAAACTTTTTCCTGTCTACGCGCCTGGTTGTCCTCTCTCGTTAGTGTGAGCCCGCGTTGGTGGAGGGTGAGCTTGTTCGGGGAAAGTGTTCAGGAAAGCTTAAACTGGACTTTAATGACTTATCCCCAAGATATTTTAAGATCTTTAGATTATTATCATTATGTGGGTGTACAATATGCTACATGTATCCGAGTCTTGCTCCGCTTTCTAAGGGTAGATTACGATTTGTCCCCGACTCGCCGTGATGCGTCCTCGGAATCCAAAGCGAGAGTTTGATGCATGTTTGTCAATCCAAATAATGGCTATAATCTTTATTTATCACTAAAATACTCATCAGACGTGGATACAATTTTACACACGATTAAAATAGGCGCTTGCCATCTTCTTAAACCTAAATTTCGCTGTTTACCTCAGCGACATTCTTCCTCAGATAGACAGATAATTGATTTCACACCTTTGTCGCATCTTGTCGACAGCTTCAAGCAGGCTACTGCTTAACGAACACAAGAATTTCGCGCCGTCGTACATTTTATAAACCTTATTAATCATCAAAATACTCATCAGAAGTGAATAAAATTTTACAAACGAATAATATATACCCACATATACCTGCATATGCACCCTCAATCATTTTTAACTTGTATTTCCTATTATTTTCTCTTCTGTTCGTTTATGTTCGTTTATGTTCGTTTGTGTTCGTTAAATAGTAGGACCCCATACGTATGTCGGTGTACGGACAAAATGCCAATGGACAAAATGCCAATCAGACAAAATGCCAATGGACAAAATGCCAATCAGACAAAATGCCAATCGGACAAAATGCCTATTGAACAAAATGCCAATGGATTTTTTAAAATTGTTTTTTTTTCATTAATTTTTTTTCTTCATTCAATTTTAAAATACCAATGGTTTTTTAACTAAAACTGATCATGAAATTTGAAAAAAAAATGGGCCAGATGGATTGCATTTTTTCTTTATTGATATTTTAAAATCGCAGTGCTTATGCTGCAAATTGGACAAAATGCCAATCAGATCTTACATTGAAGTAAAAGTGACAAAAAAGAAACAGTGAATTAAATTTTTATTGCTCCATAATTATAGCACTTTATCTAACAACATCTCTTGAACATTTCTCCAACAAATACATAACACGACATAGCATAACACATGTACATCAACTCACACTTTTATTTGAAGATTTGCCCATAGGGTAAGTCTTTACCTAACAGAAAGTACCTATTTTTTTAAAATTACTTAAGGCTAAAAAAATAAGGTTCTGGTTCTCAGGCAATCCCTCACTGAATCTGAACCCCCCTCATTGAACATTGTCTTTCATTGTCCACCAATATTAGAAAAAACTGAGGAGACTCCAAGTTTTTTATGTTTTTTCATAGATTCATATTTATTTTTTGTGTTTGCAATATATTTGACTTTTTACAATTTATGAGAGAGTGCCTACAGGCACTCTCCCATAAATTGTAACAAGTCAAATATATTGCAAACATCAATAATCTTACTTTAAAATAATGAGAAGAGTGTTAAAAGCATGGGAAAGCTTTGAATTGGAGTACCGACAGTTTGTTTTCGTAGGAACGTTTTATTTTTTTGATTAACTAACTTTTTTTTGGATATAAATATGCACTTCCAGATTTCTGTGTGTACAAAAACCTCTCCATGTGCTCAGTTTTTAACATAACACATATACATAACTCACATAGCATAACACATGTACATAACTCACACTTTTATTTGAAAATTTGCCCATAGAGTAGCTTTTGTTTTTAAATTACTTAACCCTTTCAATAATTATAAATACATTGGGGCAAAATTAAAATTAATTTGTTTGCCATTTCCCTACTTAACCAGTTTAAACCCTACCTGTCCAAATCCTTGTTTTTTTTTCTTACTGAATGCAGAGCAAAATCCATAATAATGTGATAATTAGGTCATTGAATACACCTTCAAATGGGTTTTAAAATTAATGAAAAAAAAAAAAATTTTCAAAAATCCATTGGCATTTTGTCCAATAGGCATTTTGTCCGATTGGCATTTTGTCTGATTGGCATTTTGTCCATTGGCATTTTGTCTGATTGGCATTTTGTCCATTGGCATTTTGTCCTGGATTCACGTATGTCACTATGTGTCAATAATGCTTGCCAATCGGGTAAAGGTGTAGAATAGGGGACTTTTCGTTTTCTTAAAAACATAACGCTTTTTTCGCTATTTTTTCTCTGTTTTCTTAAAGTAAACTATATTTTGAACAACATGACACAAAATCATATACTTTTATCGTTTTTGTCAAGAAATATTAACGATTTTATTGTGACAGCGCCATCGAACTCACTGCAATCGCTCCGTTCCATTATCGCTATCATAGGGTGGGGGGGGGGGGGGGGGTAGTAATTGAAATGTCGGCTGACAAACCCTGCCCCCTCACTAAACTGACCCTAGATCAAATTTTAGGGTCAGTCTAGTAAGGGCCAGGGTTAGCTTACCGATTAGCTCACCCTGGTCCTAACTGAACTGACCTTAAATCGAGGAACACACACACAAGCGAAGCGTACCTGCTAAAATGCACACAAGCAAAGCGCACCTGCTATAATATAGAATGATTTCTCCCCTGTGACGTCACTCGTAACAACGAATGAAAACAACAGATGCTGCGAAATTTTCAGCGGTTGAAACAAATGGCAACAGAGAAACTCGCAATTCAACGGGTTTTAAAATCTATTCTCTGACATGTTAAAACATGATAGAGGTACCTAATTTTGTGTCATTTGTTCAAAATATAGTTTACTTTAAGAAAACAGAGAAAAAATAACGAAAAAAGCGTTATGTTTTTAAGAAAACGAAAAGTCCCCTATTCTACACCTTTACCAATCCCACCTTTTACCATTTTCGAACCAATTTATGATAATCGAATCACCACAAATCTTTTCGTAAATTTAACTTAATTGCTGGAATTTTTTGTTTTAAATGCCATAGTTTGAAACACGGTTATGTTCTTTCACATACTGAGTGAAATCGTTGGCCAGTTTTCTCTTCCGTGCGTTGGATAATATGGATTTCAACTTGGGGGTGTTTTAAAACGAAATTACGCGACAACAATGAGCGTTACTGACGTCCCACGGACTAAATATTCGTGTAACCAGTACTAACCACTGGGAACGGATTAGCACATTAAATATTTCGTTTCTGGTGCAACAGGAGACACATCTTGCTTATTCTGAATATTTTATGTCGATGAGCCCCGGTGACCCGTGGGGGGGGGGGGGGGGGCAGGTGCATCCTCAACTTTCATCCATGATTATCTAGTTGAAATAATAAGTAACAAGTAAATAAACATTTACAAATTCCGTTCACACTTTAGCTATGAAAAAATATATCTAATATTGCTACAATTTCCTGGAGACTGCCACAAGGCATTCTGCAGGAATTTGGACCAATATAGGCATATTGTTAATCAATAAAAGGCTCTTCCAAGTTCCAAGTAGAATAGGCTTCTACGATCTGCTGGTCCAACTTGGCAATGGGAACATTTGCATGGGCTGTGCTAGGAAGGATGAATATGGTTTACCCATGCATAGACATGGTGTGTGTAAAAGAGAATTTGGGCCTCTGATCAGCTTGACATGCCTTCCAGGGGCGTAGGAAGCATATTGGACTTGGGAGGGCATTAGCACATACCAATACAGCTGGCATTCACCACAATAGTGGCTTTTCCCTCCAATACTACATACGTTATACGTGGTTAAAACCCACAACTTGGTTCATAAATATTATATTATTACAATTTCCTGGAGAATGCCTTAAGGCATTCTCCAGGAAATTATAATAATAATCTTTTATGAACAAAATATTTTGCATAAAATCTAACCTTAGTACATATTTATTCATATTACCCATACATATACCCATGGAGGAAAGTTGGAGGGGCATGTGCCCACCCCTACCCCCTCCCCTGGTTCCTAGCCCCTGATGCCTTCTATCTCTGAACAACTGTATACACAGGGTGGTGGTATCAACGAGCCACGCATATGTTGAGGCATGCTTCAAACTCCACATATGGTGACAAATCAACCAATATTTTTCTAGATTGTGATAGCAAAGGGATGAGTAATTTAAAATTCGAAATCTGCTGCCACGTGGTAGCAGATTTCAGATTTTAATTAGCTCACCCCTTTTCACATCTTAGGAACTTTCCCTAATAGTAATTTTGTATGTGGATGGAATAAACCCCCTCAAAATCTCCAGGAGTGAAACTGTTAACTCTTTCCACCTACATCACTCCACCCCACCCTATCCAACCACCCCAGTTAGTGACCCCACCCATCCTTCTGTAGGCCCACTTTCTGATTTCTTGTTCCATGTAAATAATTTTCCCCAAGTTTCATTGTTTCTCAAGTTTATTGTCAAATTATGTCATGGCTGCTGCTTAGCAGCCATGGCATAATTTGAAGTGAACTCACAAGAAATGTAGATGTGCCATAATTACTGGTACTTGACTTCAAACAAACTTTTGTTCCCCTCACTGTTTTCACCTCCAGCACTTTTAGCAATCCCTGATCATGAAATCACAAGATTGATGATTTTTTCCCAACACGGGAGATGATCCTGCATAAAAAGTGAGAATTATCAACATCAGAGTGCAGTGGGTGAAACATTTTAATGTAATTATGTCTCCTTGATGCCTCACTTAACTCCTTGGTGCCTCACCCAAGGCGAGGGCGGGGGGTTTGAAATCCTAAAGCTCAAAATTATCTATACAGCTGTAGACAAGTTGGCAATGGTTCTACATCGTTGCTGGCTGCCTGAACAGGCAGGCAGCAAAGATGCAGAACCATTGCCAACTCATCTACAGCAGTGTGAACAAATAAAATGATGCAGTAAATTGAATTTGGGGAAAGATGCCCAAAAAGGGCCCCCCTGCCCCGCTGATGGAATCCCTGGGTCAGGAGACATGTAATTTAATTTTTGTACCATGGCCGGTCTCCCATAACTCTCTCTCTCTCTCTCCCTTTCTCTCTCTTTCTCTCTCTCTCTCTGTGGAGGGGGGGGGGCAAAATTGCAGGAAACAATGTTATTCCTCCAAACACCACCCAAAAAGTCCCCACAAACTGCTTCCACCACCCTGACGGCAGTGATCTGGATGACTTAAGAGCATCCCAGTCTGGCGTGTGTGTGTGTGTGTGGGGGGGGGGGGGTATGTGTGTGTGATGCCCAGGTCACGCTACCACTAGTTTTAAATGTGACCATATAATATTGACCAAGATAACTGCCGTTTTGGCTATGACCTCCCAACTCTTCCCTTGATCACAAGTGGAGAGGTGGTGGCACAGGTAATAGCAGGGTGACTTGATCACATTAAAAAAAGTTTGGGGTTGTGCGGCCTGGGAATCGCTCAAATCCCCACCCTATCCTCTCACTCCACCATTTACACAATTATTCTTCACCTTATGAAATTCTGCCATTGCAACCAACCCCCACCCCACCCCAAGTAATTTGTCAGTTTGACAGAGCTGTTGCAAACACTGACACAACATACTCCACAGTCACCCAGATACAGTTCACGTCTCTTTGATTTACGCAGTTGTTCTAGTTGACCGAGAAAAGTTCGGAAAAAACAATCAATCTCGAGTTATTTCTTATTGATCAAGTGTTGATTTTACTGATTCGAAATAGGTAAAAATACATGCAAGCAAAACTAAATTTATTGTGAAAAATAGAATGCAGATAAATATGTACTTTTCCTCCTGCTAAAAGGTGAATGAAATGGTGATGCTTTCAGCCGAAAAGTAAGTCTCGGTCCGATGGAATGACCTTGTTGTCGGAGAGTGAAAAAAATAGAATGGGGAATTCCCATACACGAAATTTGGAAACTAGACGGGGTGCTAATGGATTGATTTCCAACTAAATAACATAATATGCAGATGCCAGATAACACTGTAACTTTATCATTTAAAGAGTAAAATATTAATGAAACTTTTGATTCAAAGTTTTGTTACTTTGTGTTACCTTTCGATTTTTGCGACGTGATTAAAGTTGAAGTGACCCGTATTTTGTAAAGATTCGATATCGGTAAAATGACTGTACGTTATCTGTATCTGCGAGAGTTGGCTACATCCCAATAAAAATGTTTCATTAAGTGGATTCAGCATTATTAGAAGAGACCGACAGCTCACAAAAGGCGGTGGTGTTGCTCTTCTAATAAAGCGGAACATCAAAACTAAAACCATAAAAACTGATCACCTCGATGCTGAAGTGATTGCAACTGAAATAACAGTTGATAATAAAAACATCGTGATTGTTTGTTATTACAATGGCCCAAGCAAGACGGTTTCTGACACCGTCTTTGAATTCTTTATGAGGAAATACAAACACTGCATCTTCCTCTGCGACTTCAATGCCAAACACCTATACTTTGGCTGCAATAAACCAGCCCGAACGATGAAGCCCTCCTCGATATCACCAAAAAACATAACCTACACGTGGTTATGAACGACAACTCAACAACTTACATCAGTAGCAATCCACTATTCCCATCCAAAATTCTTGATCTAATAATCGCCAGCGACTCCCTGATAATCACATAGACGACCACTGGGTCGGCGTTGATGACCTCAGCAGCGACCACCTCCCGGTCCATGCCTCAATAAAACTAGACAATGGCCCCCCCCCTCAGGTACCCCCCTCACCCCCCCACCCACCGCAGGAATTTTAGAAAAATCAATTGGAACCTCTACCGCGACATCATCAATGTCAAACTTACAAACAGCTCCCCATCAAATGCGACTGAGCTCGAAGCCCAGAGCGTGGGCATAGAAAAAATCATCAACTCAACCCCTAAACGAAATATGCCCAAAATAAGAAGTGTGCTCCTGGAGAAACACTATCTCAGGCGACGTACTTCCACTAATCAAAACCAAACGGAAAGCTCTTCGTGCTCTAAAATCCGAAACTGACCTCATTAAGAAAGCTGACCTCAAAAAAACATACAACCGCCTTCATGGCGAGGTTAAGAAAGCCCTCAAAGTTGAAAAACACGCCAATTGGGAAATGGGGACAGCCAACCTAAACGGAGTCAAGGATGCTAAAAAATTCTGGAACTCTTTCAAAACCCTAACTTGGAAAACCCAGCTTAACCATTTCATGTCTGAAATTATTTTTCTGTCACGTTATCGGATAACTCATTTTAATACATGGAAGATAATTCTACACAGGACAAGAAAAGAGAGAGACAATCATCGGACGGTAGTACCCTGTCGACGGAGGGTGTGCTAAAAATGCCTAAAGGGGGCTCTCTTTCCGACTCTGTAATTTCTGAGTTAAACACATCTGTGGATAGCGAGGTTGGTCTTGATCCAAGGGACAGAATGGCATCAGATTCCTCCGTTCCGACTACACCGCCTACACCCATATACAGTACTGGTCCTGCTGCCGACTGCGATCCCCAAACAAAACATATGTTCATTGCTGCCCTGAAAGACTCGTCAGTCCAGGCCATTTTTCAAAGCCTTTTGGAAGGAACCGCAAAGAAGTCCATTGAGGCTTCCATGTCCGTTTACACTAGTAGGTTAGAGGCCAAAGTTAACCATCTGGAGTCAGAAGTGGTCTCTCTTGAAAATATTGTTGAGACGAAAGACCAAGTTATTGACACTCAGCAGAATGACCTTGACGACTTGCGCCAGTATGGAATGAGAAATTCCCTTCGTATAGCCAGTGTTCCTGAATCTCCCTCTGAGAAAACCGATGACATTGTCTTGGACTTGGCCAACAAAATGAATATTTCACTGGAATTAAGTGACATCGAGCGTAGCCACCATTCCGGTCCTCTGATACGTGGACAAACCAGAACTATCCTTGCTAAGTTTAATAGTTATCACACCAGAGAATGCTTTTTATGTGTACCCATAGTATGTATGGTACACATATATGCCGTCATCCAGGGTGACCATCCGTTGTTCGTCCATCCTTTGTCTGTCCGGCGTCCGTGTCCATTTCTTTGTCATTCGATAACTTGAAAAATATTGCTTGGATTGTCAAGTTACTTTATATTTGTGTTCAGGTTACTGATGTGCCGAGCTGTATAGTTTTTGGTGTAAATGGGATAATTTGATCCTGAGATATTAACCCTTTATCCTTCAAATTGAAAATTCCTCCAATCCCTTTGGCATTCGATAACTTGAAAAATATTGCTTGGATTGTCTAGTTACTTTATATTTTTGTTCAGGTTACTGATGTGCCGAGCTGTATAGTTTTGGGTGTAAATCTGATGATTTGATCCCGAGATATTAACCCTTTATCCTTCAAATTGAAAATTCCTCCAATCTCTTTGGCATTCGATAACTTGAAAAATATTGCTAGGATTGTCAAGTTACTTTATATTTGTGTTCAGGTTACTGATGTGCCGAGCTGTATAGTTTTTGGTGTAAATCTGTTATTTTGATCCTGAGATATTAAGTTATTAACCCTTTATTCTTCAAATTGAAAATTTCTTCAATCCCTTTGGCATTTGATAACTTGAAAAATATTGCTTGGATTGTCAAGTTACTTTATATTTTTGTTCAGGTTACTGATGTGCCAAGCTGTATAGTTTTTGGAGTAAATTTGTTATTTTGATCCTGAGATATTAACCCTTTATCCTTCAAATTGAAAATTCCTCCAATGCCTTTGGTATTCGATAACTTGAAAAATATTGCTTGGATTGGCTAGTTACTTTATATTTGTGTTCAGGTTACTGATGTTCTGAGCTGTATAGTTTTTGGTGTAAATCTGATGATTTGATCCCGAGATGTTAACCCTTTAACCTTCAAATTGAAAAATTCCTCCAATCCCTTTGGCATTCGATAACTTGAAAAATATTACTTGGATTGTCAAGTTACTTTATATTTGTGTTCAGGTTACTGATGTGCCGAGCTGTATAGTTTTTGGTGTAAATTTGTTATTTTGATCCTGAGATATTAACCCTTTATCCTTCAAATTGAAAATTCCTCCAATCCCTTTGGCATTCGATAACTTGAAAAATATTGCTTGGATTGTCAAGTTACTTTATATTTGTGTTCAGGTTACTGATGTGCTGAGCAGTATAGTTTTTGGTGTAAATCTGATGATTTAATCCTGAGATATTAACCCTTTATCCTTCAAATTGAAAATTCCTCCATTCCCTTTCGCATTTGATAACTTGAAAAATATTTCTTGGATTGTCAAGTTACTTTATAATTGTGTTCAGGTTACTGATGTGCTGAGCTGTATAGTTTTTGGTGTAAATCTGATAATTTGATCTGGAGATATTAACCCCCTTTATCCTTCAAATTGAAAATTCCTCCAATCCCTTTGGCATGAGATAACTCAAAAAATATCAATCCGATTGTCATGTTACTTTATATATTTATTCAGGTTACTGATGTGCTGTGCTGTATAGTTTTTTATGTAAATCTGATAATTTGATCCGGAGATATTAACCCTTTATCCATCAAATTAGACACTCCTCCAATCCATTTCTATATGTACCCATACCTTGTATGGTGTACATTATGTCAGCATCCATGGCGGCCCTCCATCATACAGCTTTCTACTAATTGCGCATATGGGTACACATCTGACGATTTCATCGGCCTATTTTTTAAAGCCCGTGAAAACTTGAGAACCCATAATGAGACTAAAACTGTCTATGTTAATGAACACTTAACCAAAGATAGGTCCTCCTTAGCTCGTAGAGGGAGAGTGATGTTGAAAGATAAAAAAATTTCTGGGACCTGGACCCACGATGGTGTGGTTTTTGTTAAACTACATGATGGCACCAGTCACCGAATTACAAATAGCAATCAGATGTTAGAAATTGAAAACAAATTCAAATTAGTCATGACTATACGCAACTCCCAGCAATAATTAATAACCGATTCTTTTGTAATGAAAACATAACACCTTTTTTTCTTGATAATTTTTAGTTTCTTGTCTGGGGGACACAGCTCTCCACCCCTCACTGGAACGATCTCAGCGAGCTCGTTCCAGTGAGGGATGGTGAGCTCTGTCCACGATGTGCTATGTCCATGTAGCATATATCTAACTATACCAAGAGTTCGTGAAGTGTATTAATTGGGTAGCCGCTCGAATAATCACCATCCTTGAATCGTTCTCCCTTGTAACTGCCTATCCTATCCCCATCCCCATCTCGCCGAACATGCTTTTGCGTCCGAAAAAAGTCGTAAGACAATGGTCTATAATATTTTAAAATGAAGCAGTAACACTGGCGAATCTGAGACATGCTTTTGTGCACTAAAAGCGCATATGCTTTTACCATCTTTATGTGAATGGGCTTGTGAGTGTGTGGCGTGGGTTGGGGGGGGGGGGGGGGGTGCACTCGTGGGTGTGAAATGGGTTCAGACCTGCAACGGGAAATTTTCCAACTTACATCTGGTCTGAAAACTGTCTTCCATAACTGTTATTGATGTGGCACCATTCCGCTCTGCACTTGGGATCTGCAGGTGTGTGATGTTGTGGGTCTTTGTCGATTACATTATAAATGTATTATCTGGTTGTAACCTGTGGTCCGTTCGCGAAATTTTGCTGTCGATGGGCCCCCCGCGTAACACACGCGCGATTGCAAATCATGTGGATTACATTATAAATGTATTATCTTGTCGTAACCTGTGGTCCGTTCGCGAAATTTTGCTGTTGATGGGACCCCTGCGTAACGCACGTGCGATTGCGAGTCATTTTAGGCTTGCTAGTGATATTCTGGAGTTGGTCCTTCTTGTAAACTCGTAACGAAGCAACCTTATGAACTGGTCCTCTCTGGGCTACCATAAATCCCTACTTGCTCATGCCAGTACCACTGGAGGTAATTTCGTATTCAAATGAAGTTGTGTCGATTTTATACTTTACTCCAATTGAAGAAAAGGTGGCAAGGTGCATGTAAATAATATTAAGTTCAATGTCAATTTTATTGTCACTGAGAAGGTTATTCTGATCTGCCTCTCCCGTACATATATGTGCTATTTTACCACTTAGGTGTACCCCAGCCAAAATATCTGGTTTAACGTTCCAACATTAATATTAATGCCTCTGAGGAGGTTATTCTAACTTGTCACTCCTGTACATGTATGTGATATTTTACCATTCGGGGTATCTCAGCCCCAATATTAGGTTAACATTTCAACAAAAGCTTATGTGGCTAATATGTAGTCTTCCTTGCCTGTATGAATCACACAATTATTCTTTGCCTTAATCCAACTTCAAAGTACTCTGTTACATCCTTTAAAGTTGTTATAAAGTGGGAGATGCAGGTGGCTGTTGACTCCTCACTCTTCAGCCACGTGCATCACTCACCTTATTCCTGAAACTTACAGACGAATACTTTTGCACTTGAATATATTTCGGGATCACCTGCTGAGTCCCGACTGCTCTAAAAACATTAACTTACACCTGGCCGTCAACCATGTTGATGTTCCTTTCTATTTGTTTGTTACTTTGTGTTTCTGCCTCTCTGGCTTATCTTCTGAACAATATTTTCTATCCTTCCATTTTTCTCATTTCAACTGTCTATTTTCATCTTTCGTACATACTCGTCTAGCCCACTTTAGTAGTAGCTGTTTGCCACGTCATTCCTCTTGTCCCTCTAACCGGGGCCCATTCTAGATTGCTCTGACACCTGTACTTCTTGGTAAAGATTGATATTCAAACGCGTTCCTCTTGGTAATGATTGATATTCAAGCGTATAGATTCAGAGTTGGCTCGGAACCTCCGACACGGATCTCAATTAGACCTACTATTTTTTTTACTTGCAAACTTGTTACTGAGATTTGGATACAAAGGTCTAACAATAATGATTTTGAGACTTAACACATATCCTTGGTTAGCTGTAGGAAATATGAATACGAGCTCTTGTGTATCCTGTATGAAATTATTGGAGTTGTTTGGATTATATACTTCCGACAAAATCGAGCAGCCACAGACATACGACGGCAACCACCCCAGAGCCTTTGATTTTCAAAGCACAGTGAATTGGCAAGGACATCCATATCACAACCCACTTGATCTACGACTTTGAAATAACGTAATAATAATAACCGTCATTGCCTTACTTTTGTGGTGTACCTTTGTGGTGATATTGAAACTAATCCAGGACCTCCCGCTATTAATTCTGGAAGATATCAGTTGTCAACCAGTCTTAAGATATGTCATCTTAACATTCAAAGCTTGAAGGCGAAAATCGATATTCTTCAATGTGAGCCTGAAGCCTATTATATTTTCGCCTTTTCAGAAACTTGGTTACACCCGACCGACCCAAATTGTGAAATACAGCTTAGTGGGTTCCATGAACCAATCAGAAAAGATCGCCAGTCCGTGGCTATATACATCAAAAGTGAACTTAGGTATCAAGTACGACCTGACATTGAGATTCCCACGTTAGAATTTCTCCAAATGGTGTGTTACTTCTTGGTGTGTTTTATCGGCCTCCTAATTCTGATAGCGAAATTTGGGATTTGATAACAGCCTCTGTCGAAAAAGCCAAAGACACGTGCATTTCCGATATAATCGTTGTAGGTGATTTTAATGACAATCAATACTTAGCTCATAGTAAGTTTGTGGACATTGCTGACCACTTTGGCTTGCGACAAATTATTAAAGACCCCACGTATTACACGGAATCTTCTTCTTCACTCCTAGACTTAGTGGCTGTAAGTAATTCAATAAACGTAATAACATGTGAAACGCTTGATCCGTTTCTACCAAATTTGACTAGGTTTCACTGTCCAACATATGTTGAAATACTCTTAAAAAAATACTTTTAGAAGCTTTAAACGACGTATTTGGCTTTACAATGATGGCAATTACCTCGAACTCAACAATACAATTAGAAATATCAACTGGGACATGATCTTCTCAGACGTAAACTTAGATTCCACGGTTGAAAATGTTAATTCCACACTTTTAGACCTTGCAGATAACTATATTCCCAATAAACTTATTACTCTACGGAAAGCGGACCCCAAAATGGATGCACAATAACATAAGATTATTAATTCACCAGAAAAAAACGCTTTACCGTAGTGCTAAGGGCAGGGGTACTGAGGATGCGTGGGAAAAATATCGACGGAAACGTAACGAGGTAGTATCAGCCATCTGCGAAGCCAAAAACACCTATTATGACAGAGTCAAAGATACACTCGACAATCCAACCACTAACGCATCCACGTGGTGGAAAACACTAAAATCGCTTCTAGGCCAAAAAACCACGGAACTGCCTAGTCTAATGTACCAAAGCAAGTCATTATCCTATGATTCTGAAAAAGCAGATGCCCTCAATGAATATTTTTGTTCAATCGCTACTGTTGATGACTCCCACTCAATGCTCCCTGTTGCCCAATTTCCTAACCGACCACTATTAACGTCAATAATTCTTAGCACAAAAGATGTGTTTGACTCACTAAAATTACTAAAAGTATCGAAAGCCTCAGGACCTGACTTATTAAGTCCACAATTTCTTAGAGAGTGTAAATATGCCCTAACGGAACCGCTCACCATTTTATTTAACATATTGCTAACAAATTCTCATTTCCCCACCCTGTGGAAAAAAGCCAATGTCACCCCTATACTTAAAAAAACACCACCGTACCTGGTCTCCAATTACCGTCCGATTTCACTGATTAGTTGCTTGGGTAAAATACTTGAAAAGTGTATATTCAAGAAAATGTGGGAATTTTAAGAAGAAAACAACATCCTGAGTCAACTGCAATCAGGATTCACTCCTCGCGGTTCTACGGTCCTCCAGCTCACAGATATATATGAGCATTTAGTAATGCACTCGATGAAGGTAAGGAAGATAGAGTGGTATTTTGCGACGTTAGTAAGGCGTTTGACAGAGTATGGCACAAGGGACTTTTATACAAATTGGAAAAGATAGGTATAACGGGAGATCTACTATCCTTTTTCAATTCATACCTAAACGGCCGAATGCAGAGTGGTAACAAATTCCGAAACGTCCTCATGGAGACCTGTTAACAGCGGTGTTCCGCAGGGCTCTATCTTGGGTCCTCTGCTGTTCCTTATATACATAAATGATATTGTTAACGATCTTACTAGTAGCATTCGTTTATTTGCGAATGACACCACCCTATATATGATTATTGACAATCCAACACAGGCTTCACTAATTCTCAATACAAGTGTCAGGATTTCACGGTAACGATCGTTACCGGTAGCGTGTCGGTACTGTGGTCACAAAATGACGGAACCGAAATATCGTTACCCACTCAATCTGTCACTAAAGACATTGAAACATTTGTTGTTGAAAGAAATGCTCATAAGAGCTGCTCATTGGTGAACAATCATCACTGTGATAGAAACGAAATGCTGTTTACATCGAATACAGAAACAAGTTGAAGTGGGAAAAACACGTGTGCACCGTTTGCACACGTTAGACATTTCAACCAGTTACATTCTCGCAATGAGTAAAGTGCGGGACCCTTTTGCTGAAGTGAATGTGATTGGCTCATTCTGTAAACATCTTGACGTTTTTTTCGTCAGTAACATTATCACAAGTAATTTCATTGTGTGTCTGAGAATTGTTTTAAGTATGATAAAATAACAAGCGCCTGTGTTCAATATATGTTGTAAACTGAAAAGCAGTTTTTAGCTCAACTTGACAAAGTCAAGCTGAGCTATTGCCATCACTTCTCGTCCATCGACGTACGTATGTACGTACGTACAGACGTACGTTAGTACGTTAGTACGTACGTACGTACGTACGTTAGTACGTAAGTACGTACGTCCACAATTTCCTTTGGCACACCTCACAGGTCGCATTTATGATCAGATTACTTTGAAACTTGGTATGCTTGTTTGGGGTGACCTCCAGATGGGAGCTATCGATTTTCTTCAATTTCCATAAAAAAATGTTGCCGCGGCCAACGTTCTTAGAACTTAGTTTAGTCAAACCACAATATTTCCCTTTGGCACACCTTACAGGGCACATTTATGATTTGATTGTTTTGAAACCTGGTATGCTTATTTAGGGTGACCTCTAGATGGGAGCTATCGATTTTCTTCAATTTCCGGCAAAAAATGTTACCACGGCCAACGTTCGTAGAACTTAGTTTAGTCAGACCTCAATATTTCCCTTTGGCACACCCTACAGGGCACATTTATGATCAGATTGCTTTGAAACCTGGTATGCTTGTTTGGGGAGACCTCTAGATGGGAGCTATCGATTTTCTTCAATTTCTGTCAAAAAATGTTGCCGCGGCCAACGTTCTTAGAACTTAGTTCAGTCAGAAGACTTAATATTTCCCTTTGGCACACCCTACAGGGTACATTTATGATCGGATTGCTTTGAAACCTGGCATGCTTGATTGGGGTGACCTCTAGATGGGAGCTATCGATTTTCTTCAATTTCCGTCAAAAAATGTTGCCGCGGCCAACGTTCTTAGAACTTAGTTTAGTCAAACCATAATATTTCCCTTTGGCACACCCTACAGGGCACATTTATGATTTGATTGCTTTGAAACCTGGTATGCTTATTTAGGGTGACCTCTAGATGGGAGCTATCGATTTTCTTCAATTTCCGGGAAAAAATGTTCCCACGGCCAATGTTCGTAGAACTTAGTTTAGTCAGACCTCAATATTTTCCTTTGGCACACCCTACAGGGCCTATTTATGATCAGATTGCTTTGAAACCTGGTATGCTTGTTTGGGGAGACCTCTAGATGGAAGCTATCGATTTTCTTCAATTTCTGTCAAAAAATGTTGCCGCGGCCAACGTTCTTAGAACTTAGTTTAGTCAGAAGACTCAATATTTCCCTTTGGCACACCCTACAGGGTACATTTATGATCGGATTGCTTTGAAACCTGGCATGCTTGTTTGGGGTGACCTCTAGATGGGAGCTATCGATTTTCTTCAATTTCCGTCAAAAAATGTTGCCGCGGCCAACGTTTTTAGAACTCAGTTTAGTCAGACCACAATATTTCCCTTTGACACACCCTACAGGGCACATTTATGATTTGATTGCTTTGAAACCAGGTATGCTTGTTTGGGGAGACCTCTAGATGTGAGCTATCGATTTTCTTCAATTTCTGTCAAAAAATGTTGCCGCGGCCAACGTTCTTAGAACTTAGTTTAGTCAGAAGACTCAATATTTCCCTTTGGCTCACCCTACAGGGCACATTTATGATCGGATTGCTTTGAAACCTGGCATGCGTGTTTGGGGTGACCTCTAGATGGGAGCTATCGATTTTCTTCCATTTTTGTCAAAAAATGTTGCCATGGCCACCGTTCTTAGAATTTAGTCTAGTCAGACCACAGTATTTCCCTTTTGTACACCCTACAGGGCACATTTATGATCGGATTGCTTTGAAACCTGGCATGCTTGTTTGGGGAGGCCTCTAGATGGGAGCTATCGATTTTCTTCGGTTTCTGTCAAAAAATGTTGCCACTGGCAAAAAAAATGACATTGGTACCACTGATCTTCAATTTTGCCATTTCATTTATAACTTACCAAGTTCAAGTTTGTCAAGTTGAGCTACAGTGTCATTGACACTTTCATTTGAACAAAGGTATCATGCACAGGTTTACTGGCATCATAGTATCTAAAACAATAAATATATATTAAAAAATCAACATCCCAATAACCTCTGTTTGGTATCTATCGTGCCACGGGTAATTCCCTTCACTCCGGACTGTTAATATAGGAGGCCGAAACGTCTCGGGGCCAAAACCTTCCAATATCATTTCACATATAACTTACAAGCATATCAATGAATGCAGGCAGTTTTATCTAGGAGGGAAACGTGTCTGAAATCTAAAAAGCTACGGATGATTTAAAATTCCCTCGATTCGGAAAAACTTCAAAAAGGTTCCCATAACTGCTAACAGACAGTACCTAAATTTCGTTATCGCCGGGTTCCGTGTCTCTTAAACCACGGAAACGATTTTTCGGTTCCGTTGACATCTGAAATCCTGATACTTGTCAATACAGATCTTGGTACGACTGATAGTTGGGCACAAAAGTGGTTAGTTGAGTTTAATCCACATAAAACAGAATCTATGGTAATAACTCGTAAAAGGGACCCAACAAGACACTCTCCCCTCATCATGTCGACCGCACAAGTCAGTGAAGTGACTACTCATAAGCATCTAGGTGTGGTTCTCAACAGCCAGTGCACGTGGGATGACCACGTTGATGGTATTGCATCAAAGGCTTGGGCGCGGCTTGACCTAATTCGGAAGCTTAAATTCAAGCTAGATCGTAAAGTCTTAGAAAAAATCTACTTTGCCGTCATTAGACAAGTCCTTGAGTATGGGACAACTGCTCTGACAACTGTGCCAAACAACTCGAGAAAATACAAATTGCTGCAGCTCGTTTTGTAACCGGTGCAACCCTGAGTGCGAATAAGGAACTGCTTTACGCAGAGACTGGTTGGACGCCCCTATCAAAACGACATGAACAACATAAATTGGCTCAGTTTTTTAAAATGTATCACAACTATCTACCCGATTACATATCGCTCAGATTACCACGGCCTATTTCCGCAACCCAAGACTATAGTCTTTGCACTAACAGGAACCTTCTTGTTCCATTCTGTCACACACAGGCACATCAAAAATCGTTCATTCCCTCGACGACAAAGTTATGGAACGAAATTCCGTTGCACGTTAGGGAAAATACCTCCCTCCCAAATTTCAAAAATTATCTAAATCGCGACGCCCGAAGGCCACCACATTACTTTCTGAACTCAGTGTCTAGAGAGGCACAAATACACCACTGTCGACTCCGTCTCAGATGTAGTCATCTAAATGATTATCTTTACACGAATCAACTTGTCGAATCTCCCTTATGTCCATGCGGTGACCGCGAAACTACAAACCATTTCTTATTAAAATGCCCAATTTTTACGACCATCCGTAATGATACATTGGGAATGCTGCCATATAATATTGACTGTGACATTCTATTGTATGGCTCCGAGTTTTACTCGTATGAATCAAATCAGGAAATATTTTTATACTGTACCAATGACCCAGACTTAGCTGGTGCTAACTCCAACAAAACCAGGGCCAAACACAAATTTTGCCCCCCAATCCCCAAAATTTGCATCCAAAACAAAAAGAAATCATGTCCTAAAGGACCTCCATAGTACGCCTCTACTGCGCATGCGCAGTGACGCAGTCGTCCCAAAATTGGCGCCAATTATCATTTCTCTGTTTGGCCCTTCATCAGTCAACATCTCAATGATCTTTGTGCTTGTAAATCTCAGTTTAAAGGATGCCAGACACGTAATTTTTGGAGAAAATGTGATTCTAAGGAGGATAGAAGGAGGAGAGGAAAAAGAAGTGGCAAAAAATAATCAGGGCTGTACTTAAAATTTTTTGATGAAATTATGTTAAGTTGCCTATTTTCGAGGCATGGGCCTCTTGTTGTCATTCTTGCTAATTGTTGCACTGCTTATTCAGTGTTTCCTCTCCCCTAGCCTTCTAAAGTCCCCCCTGGCAATTCTCCCATGCTTTTGGCATATTTTTGAGAAGTTTCATTTCTAAAATTTCCTGGAAGAGTTGCTTGGTTACAGAATGTTTTCTGTTATTTTCCCCATAGTTACGTTTTCACCCATGGGTGTATAACGTTTGTGTTCTGCATCTTCCATCTGATGTTCTACAGATTCTCCCCTGGGAGTCTCTGTTTTGCATCAGATAGAGTGTAATTGATGACTGATTCCGGGCCAGTTTTTTCAGTGCCTGGAGTCATGTTTTCTAGTGTGTTTACACTGTTTGTTTTCATTGGCAACAGCCTTTTTTGAGGGGGGCTGTTTGCCTTTGTGGTAGTTTATCTCATTATAAGATACATTTATATTATCCGAAAGTGTCTCATTAATTATTTTATATAAATTTAAAATTTTTGACCACACTTTGCCATCGGATCCATCGGGGCTCAACGTTACTTTTCAGCAACTTGGGCTTCTCTGAAAAAATATTTTTTCAAAATTATTTTGTTTTGCAATTGTTTTTTCATTTATTAATGGATCATGTTATTATGTATCTTTGTGTCAGGGGTTTTTGCGAGTAACTAGGACTTATTGTTGTTCTTTCACAATGAAGGGACATTGTTCAAATTGTAATAGGAAGAAATCTTCCTCTGACTTTCATGATCATTGTATTAATTGTAGTCAGTGTTCTCGCATTAATCCCTGTCCTATATGTGAACATTGGGATGAGAAACATTGGAAACGTGTGTCACGATATGTTGTTTCTGGAGAAAGAGCGATGCCGGCTCTTTCTCCACAAGGTCACTCTACTCTCTCAGTTTCTATTTCAGAGGAACCAGAACAGGGTGATGTTTCCATGTTATCTTCTTCAAGTGTGCGTCCGTCGTCACAAATGAATTCAGAGCTAGCGGCAAAAGTGCTCATGGAGATTAGACAAATGTCGTCCGCTAGCTCGCCCGGTGTAGCGTCCATTCACCGAATGGTTCGGCAGCCGGGTTCGTCCGATGCGGTCCAAGAGGAAATTTTGGGTGATGCGAGCACTATAAACATAATAGATGCACACCCAGTGACGGCGGATAGTAAACGAGAACGGAGGAAGCCTTTTAGTCCAGTTCCTAGCTCGTCCAGGTCCAGCCGGGCCGCGAGCGAGAGAGGTCCCTCTCTCGTACAACAACATCTGGGACCAGATGTTGTGGTACAAAATGTGTCTTTAGCAGAGCATACGTCCGTCGCTCGGGACGCTCCGTTGTATAAGCAGTCCGCAGAGACTGTTAAGGCTTCCTCTTCTCGTCAGCGCACACGACCGCACCTTGGCTGCGTGACCTCCGATATTTTGCCAGCTTTGCCGATGAAGGATTCTTCGGCGACCAGGTCACACCATCCGGCAGCCAGGGATTCGAGACCGATGGACTCCGGACGTTCGCATAGGAAAAGTATGCGGGAGCCATCTGATGCGGAGCTGCCCTCGGCGAAGCAGCGAAAGACTACGCCTCCGCAGGTCTCGACGTCGGACATTCTTGTGCAGATAGCACAGCTTATCGCAGCATCCCAGCAGCCGACAGAAACGGTGTCGGATCGAGAATTGTCCGACGGCGCTGGGTCGGTACGCTCCGCCGAAGCATCGGGGGCGGACGACCGGGAACATCGGGAGGTCCGACCGGATGGTGAAAGGGATACGGATGAATTGGAACTATCCCTTTCGGAACAACATAAATCTGCCGTGGACTTCATCCGGCACTTTCTCCCTCAAGTTGTTCCGTCGGGCCAGACTGCTGCGCTTCCGGACAAGAGAATTATAGCGTCATTGGACTCTGAATTTTTTGAGCGGTTCAGGGACATCGCTCCCGAGTTTCCGTCGCAGTCCAATAATGTTGCAAGAACATTTGAATTATTGAACGACGCTATATTTAAACTTGCTTCCAGGACGGGGAAAGCAGGTTTCTTGTCCGCTAATACTCTTAACCTGCCTTTCATTAATGCAAGGAATAAATTCGACACGGCAGGACAGGGTATACCGAGAGTTCCTCTGCGTATGGACGACGAGGCGGAAGACTTAGAGCTATCATTACCGTCGTCAGCTTCTATTCCAACCGCGGTGTTGGAAACAGCCATTGCGTCTAACAGAGCCAATTTAGATGCCTTATCTTACGCAGATCACCTTACTAAGGCGTTATCACTGCGCCTTCAAGGGGAAGAGTTTCAGGATATACAATCCTCTTTAAGACTTCTTTCAAGGGCAGTAGCTTATTCCACGTGTAACTCCGCCCTTTCAGTGGCAAATCTGGAGTTGGTTAGACGTGACGCAGCCCTAGCTACATCCACACTAGTGGATTCTAAGGTGAAGAACTCTCTTAGAGTCGCTTCGGTCTCAGGAGAACTTCTCTTTGACGGCAAGCTTTCCGCTATTTATGATAAAATTAAAAAGAAAGCTAATGATTCTCTGTTGTTCAGATCCGCTCCTAAAAGGTCGGATACAGCAGACACGAATAAGACAGGCACTTCTGGGTCTAATGCGCCCAAGAGAGGTTCCTATAGAGGTTACGGTGCGTCCTCTTGGTCTTATTCGAGAGACCGTCAGGATAGCGACTCTCGTTCGGGACGTCCTTCAGGCCGGGACAATCGGTCGGACGCCCCGAGGTCGACGAGGCGAGGTGCGGGTCGTGGAAGACGTGGTTTCTCCTACCGCAGGCCTCGCAGGTCCAGGAGGTGATGGCTTAAACCTCTATCGCGTTCCGGTTGGCGGAAGGTTGTCGAGTTTTTCACAAGAGTGGGCGTCGATTACGGACGACCCGTGGGTGAGAGGAGTGACTTCGGAAGGTCTAAAGATATCCTTCAAACGAAAGCCTCCATTAACTCGAAGTCCAAAGTGGACTCATCTTCCGTCAAATCCACAGAAAAGAGACGCTCTGTTATCAGAGGTGCAGTCTCTTTTAATGAAGAACGCGGTAGAGGTCGTAGAAAACCAGGAATCTCTGGGATTCTACAGCCATCTGTTTCTGGTTCCGAAACCAGACGGCTCGTTCCGTCCAGTCATAGATTTGAGCTGGATAAACAAGCTGATCGTCGCTCCGAAGTTTTATATGGAGACGATTCGATCGGTCAGAGCGAGTATTCGGGTGAACGATTATGCAACGAGCATAGATCTCAAAGATGCGTACTTTCACGTCATGGTACATCCGACATTCCGAAAGTATCTACGCTTCGCAGTCCTAGGAGTGGTGTATCAGTTCCGGGCCATGTGCTTCGGATTGAATCTAGCACCCTGGGCTTTCACTCGGGTAATGAACTCGGTAATGATCTACTTCCGAGCTCATTCGTCTGCGGTAACGTCGGCCTACCTGGACGACATTCTTCAGAGGTACGGCAACGAGTTAACGCTTCAGAACGATGTTCAGAATCTTCTTCTATTGCTCCGACGTCTCGGTTTCATAGTAAACGAGGAGAAGTCGGATCTGGTGCCGTCCAAGTCATTCACTCATCTGGGAATGAGCTTCGAGACGCACAACAATCTCGTTCGTCTGCCGTTAACCAGAGCGAAATTAGTCAGTTGTTACGCTCGCTATTGTCTGCACGCAGACAAAGTCACGGCAAGAGAATTTATGAGACTGATAGGTCTGTGCGGAGCCGCCGCGGATCTCATTCCGATGGGGCGGCTACGCACACGTCCTCTTCAAATTTTCCTGACTCAGAATTGGAGTGTGAAAATTCATTCGCTCGATGTAGACGTTCTCTTGTCAGATCAAGTGAAACAAGAGATTCAGACTTGGGCAAACATTCAGTGGTTAACTCAAGGAGTTCCGCTGCAGTTGCCGGATCCGAGTTTTACCTTATGACGGATGCCAGTCAAACAGGTTGGGGTGCCTCATTAATCCCAACGGATTCGAGATGCCAGGGTCTTTGGGATCCGCAATTCCTGTGCAAGCACATAAACATCAAGGAAATGATGTCAATTTGGCTTGCGTTACGTCACTGGATGGACATTATTCACGATGCTCATGTCCAAATCCTATCCGACAATACGACAGTAGTGACGTATATACGGAATCAGGGAGGCACTCATTCAGTTCCGTTGTTCAATCTAACGGAAAGAATCCTTCTGTTTGCGTTAGAACATCACATTCTTCTTTCGGTCCGTCACATACCGGGTCGTCTGAATGTGCTAGCAGACTCCCTTTCACGAAAGGGTCGCTTGTTGCCGTCGGAGTGGACTCTCAACAAACAAGTATTCAATCAGATTTGCTACCAATGGGAACGGCCAATGATAGACTTATTTGCGACACATCTCAACAATCAGTTGCAGACGTATGTGTCCCCGTGTCCGGATCCAAGAGCATTTGCAGTAGACGCTCTGTCGATCCCTTGGGACGGAATGATAGGATATGCGTATCCTCCAGCGCCGTTAATTCAACAAGTATTGCTAAAGATAAAACAATCTCAATGCAAGATTCTGTTGGTAGCATCTCTGTCGCCACAGAGACCGTGGATAAATCTACACAGGTGTCTGTTGTGGGACCTACCGCGGAAGCTTCCTCCACGAGAGGATCTTCTTTCGCAGGGGAAATCGCGCCAACTCCATCACAACCCGCAAGGTCTCAACCTTCACGTTTTTCCGTTGTGCGGTCCTTCTTGCATGGCAAGCACTTTACAGGACGAGCAGTGGACGCGATTTCTAACTGTAGGAGGACCTCCTCTTCGCTAAACTATGCGGCTAAGTGGAAGGTTTTTCGTCGTTGGTGTAGGGATCATTCTGTAGATATATTTGATCCCTCTATTCCAGACATTGCAAACTTTCTAGTATACTTGTTTGACGAAATCAAACTGCAGCCTGTTACTATAAAGGGTTATAGATCTATGTTATCTGATACCTATGCACATCATGATAGTTTACAAATTGGATCTAATGTCTCTTTATCGAAATTGGTTAGAAACTTTTCGATAAATAGACCCAGAACTCTTAGATTAATTCCTAAGTGGAATTTAGCTTGGGTTCTCCTTAAATTGAAGGAAAAGCCATTTGAACCTCTTGGGACAGTAGATTTCAAATTCTTATCTTATAAGACAGCTTTTCTCTTAGCTTTCTCTTCTGCCAGAAGAGTCAGTGAGCTTCATGCACTATCGGTGGATGATTCTCATTATCGTAGTGTTGGAAACACTATCACCTTCACTACTAATGTGGGTTTTTTAGCTAAGAATCAGGCTCCTAATAAATATCCGGAACCTATTGTTATTAAGGCTCTTCCGTTTTCAGACGGGCGTAGGCCTTTACTCTGTCCTGTTAGAGCACTACGTATCTATAAACAGAGATCTCAGTTCATCAGAAAGGGACGGAAACGTTTCTTTCTGTCTTTGATGCCTAATAGAAAGGACATTTCAGTCCATTCTATTGCTAGATGGATTCAGTTAACTATCCGTACTGCTTATGAAGATTTATCTTCTTCTCAGCAGTCTGTGCTTAAGATTTCTGCTCATGAAGTAAGAGCTCTTTCTACTTCCTGGGCTTATGCTAATAGTGTTGCTATTACAGATTTAATGAAGGCTGCTTATTGGTCTCAGCCATCCACATTTACGAATTTTTATCTCAGAAATATTGAGTCCATTTCTGGAGACCTGCATTGTTTAGGTCCGTTATCTGTTGCTCAGAATGTCGTCCACTAAACAGTTGCAACTATAGTTATGCAGGCTTTCTGTTCCGGCAGTGACTCCGTCCGGCTGCCCTCTTCGCTCTGGGCTATTTGACCCAGGGCAAGGGGAAGGGGGGGGGGCGGGTGTTCCCTTAGGTCACCTGCTTTATAGTGAAAAGCAAGGGAATGCCTCCTCCAAGTCAGTATTTCTGAGTCGCTTCCGGGATGGTTTTAAAGTGTAATATTAATGTTTAATTTCATTCATGTCTTATTTTTAAAGTGTAGCTCGGTGTGAAGCATTTGTATATGTCAAGTGTCAAACGGGCTTTAATATACAATACTCGGACACTTTTAAATGATTATAAAGAGTCTCAATTCTCTGGACTACTTTATTTATTGGCTTGTTTTAAAAATAATTAGTATAAGGGTTATACTGGATGTTAATAGAGAACATGAATGTTATTGTGCTCAATTATTAAGGGTAGTGTATCTTTCTAATTTAATATTAAATAAGAAAGATACATGTAAAGCCTAATACTCCTTTTCTCCTTAAGGGGTTACCTCTTTACTATATAGTTGAGCTTATTGGATTTTCCTCTATGTCCTAGGCCCTCCAGCCTGTTTACTATTCAGCTAAGTCTGGGTCATTGGTACAGTATAAAAATGTTAAAAAATTTATAGTAATTTATATATTTTTTATACTTACCAATGACCCAGACGGGGATGGCCCTCCCTGGAGTTGGGAACTCTTGCCTCCCCGCTGAGTACATAGCGCTGACCAGGCACTGCCAGTAAGAATGATAATTGGCGCCAATTTCGGGACGACTGCGTCACTGCGCATGCGCAGTAGAGGCGTACTATGGAGGTCCTTTAGGACATGATTTCTTTTTGTTTTGGATGCAAATTTTGGGGATTGGGGGGCAAAATTTGTGTTTGGCCCTGGTTTTGTTGGAGTTAGCACCAGCTAAGTCTGGGTCATTGGTAAGTATAAAAAATATATAAATTACTATAAATTTTTTAACTTTCAAGGCGGTTCATAATTTTATACTTTTATCGAAACGTTTCTAGAGACCTTATAGTATTGGCCTCCAGTTGTAATGAGTCAAGGATGACTGCACTGTTGATCGTCTGTGATGGTACTGACTGGAGCTCTCCCGGCAAAATCAAATCACTGTAACTGTGGCTGTCGGTGGGGATTATTACAATTAAGTGGGTGTGTGGGGCGTGTTTCGGGGTCGTGCTTCGGTCTCTGAGGCGGACCGTGACGAGTAGAATGATGAGTCGTGGTCGGACCCCGGAGGGCGTGGTGGGGCCTTGATGCGTGTTCTGTTCATCCTTATGATGGTGGTGATCGATTCATATTACAATATCTTGTGAATAAGTCAAGAATGTTCACGAATATAAAACGAACTATTTATTTGTGTGGATGAACAAAAAACAACACTTTAGAAACCACTGAAATGAATGTGCCTGTATCAGACCCCCTGATACAACCATCTGTATCAGGGGTTCTGATACACGACAGCTTCAGAGTGAACACAGACAAAATAGACGTTGTATGTAAGATAAATATTTTATATACTTTTCGAAACGCTCGCGATGGATCATTATGGTAGTGCCTGAGGGATGAGAGGAGCGACGACAATCTGTCTTGTGATGGACGGTACTGTTCAAACCCAATTCGACAATCTTGATTCAGGTTTTTCCCGCGGGGTGGGGGACGTCATTGGATAATCAGATGTTGTGTTAATTCACAAATCATAAATCTCTCTCTCTCTCTCTCTCTCTCATCCTATTTATTTCCTTATGCAACATTGAATGCAAGAGGCTAAGGATGAATCAAACATTTGTGTTAATATTAATACTGATATTCTTGCCATTCTAACAGGTTATATGTAGCTTTGCTTGTTTTGTGGAGACGACGAGTTATAAGCTTTCAGCTTACAGTCGAATCCACCAGCTTGTTCTATTCACACTATGTTTGCTTGTACATTTGGAAATAAATATTGTTTAAACTAAAACCTTAACTGGGCAAAAAAAAACAAAAGCAGTAAAGCTGCAGCCAAACCCCTCAAAAAGGGAGATGGCTCCTTCACACGCACTGACAAAGACAAGGCTGACACTTTTGCAGACCTCCTTTGGAAAACGCATCGCCCGTATCAAGGTCCGGACAACGATGACCCCACCATAAACGCCATTGATGACTTCATCAATGAACACCCGGATATCTACCGTGACCCCAAATTCGATAACGAGCCAGAAGATGGGGATGACGGTGACCTCGTCACCTCCATCACCAATGACAAAATCATCAACATCATAAAAAAAATGTAAAAATTCTTCCTCGCCCGGGGAGGATGAAGTGAGTTACAAAATTCTCAAACAAAGCCCAAACTCCCAAATCGACAAACTCAATAAACTGTTCAATGCATGCCTCACCCATGGCTAATTTCCAAAATGTTGGAAAATAGCCATTGGTGTCATGATACCAAAACCTGACAAAGACCTCTCCGATCCGGCCGGTTACCACCCAATCAGCCTCCTCAGTTGCATTGGTAAGGTATTTGAACGAATCCTTACCAATCAACTGAGGGGGCACCTCGAAGACAACAAGTTTTTCAATAAATGGCAAAGAGCGTATAGAAACCGCAACGAATGCATCGAGCATGTCTACCGCCTAGTCACCCAAATGAAAACTGCGATAGACTATCAACAAATAGGCGTGGCTGTTCTGCTAGACATCGAAAAAAGCATTCGACTCTGTATGGCACAACGGAATGCGCCTCAAATTATCTAAAATGAAACTCCCAATGAAACTGCTTAGACTACTCTCCTTCTTCCTAAATGATGGTGAAATTAAAGTCAGAGTTAACAATGAAATGTCCGACAGTGTCCCCCTAGAAGCAGACACCCCCCAAGGGTCTGTCCTCAGCCCCCTCCTGTAGATCATCTACGTCAACGATCTCAAATTTACTGAGGATTGCGTTCAAGTCTCACAATTCGCGGACGATAAGGGCCTCTGGGACTCGAATAGCACGGCCTATCTACTCCAAAAACCTCTGCAACACGCTCTCGACGACCTAGAACACTGGTGTGCCAAATGGAGAATAAAACTGAAAGCCAATTAACCCCAACAAATCACCTTTACCCGCAAAACAAAGAACCGTGACTCTGACCTCAAGCTAATGGATCAAGTCCTCTCAGAATGCAAAGAGGCGAAATTCCTTGGCATCAACATCGATCAAAACCTATCTTTTAATAAACACATCAACAACATTGCCAGTAAATAACCAAACATATTAATTTACTAAAAATGCTAAAAGGAACTTCCTGGGGAGCCAATCAATCTACCCTACTCAAACTATACAAAGCCTTCGTGCGCCCAGTACTCGAATTTGGGGCCATCATCCTAACTGAGCTCAATCAAACAAATATGGGTAAACTGCAGAAGGTCCAAAATCACATGCTTAGGGTCGTCCTCCATGCCTCATGGGACACACCTATCAAAACACTCCATGATAGAGCCGAAATACCCACTATAAAAGACTGCCTTGCCTCCCTAGCTGCGAAAAATCACGACCAGTTAGTTGACAGCCAACTAATATCTGAACTACAGGCAATCGGTAAAAGCAGACAGAAACCCCAAAATGCCGCTACTTAAGGGAAATACTAACTAGGACTTATAACTGAAGGCAAGACAGGAAAGAAACACCTCTGGGTGTGGCTCTGTGTGTAAGCCTGTGCTTCGCTACCTCAATTATCTAAAATAGGCCAATCATAAAACTAGGACCTTAAACGAGGACAAGACCGGAAAGTAACACCCCCGGGTGTGGCTGTGTGTGTAAGACTGTTCTTTGACTCAAAACAAAATACGGAACGAGAAGATGAACTAACAGGCAGATTAACAGCTCAGCTGTGGCCTTCTACCAGAAAGGGCTGCCTTCACCAACTCAACTAAAATCGCTAAAAATCGGAAGCCTCGAGAAAAAATAGGAAACGAGAAGGTGAGCTAACAGGCAGATTAACAGCTTAGCTGTGGCCTTCTACCAGAAAGGGCTGCTTTCACCGACTCAACTAAAATTACAACATGTTTAAAGACTGTATAAAACTAAACATGCTCAAGAAAAAATAGGGAACGAGACGGAGAGCTAACAGGCAGATTAACAGCTTAGCTGTGGCCTTCTACCAGAAAGGGCTGCCTTCACCGACTCAGCTAAAATTACATCATATTTAAAGACTGCATTTAACTAAATATGCTATCTCTATTTTTTATATTTTACATATTCTAATGATAACTAATTCTGCCTTCTTCTTTTAGCAGGTACACAGAAGATGCTTTTTGACCAGCACCCCAATAACCGCTATGGAAACAATAACCGTTATGGAAACTGTAACCCCCATGGTTCCTGAACATCCTCCACTCCATCCCTAGAAGTGGTCGACCACTTCAAGGGGGGGCGAGCGTTGGTCCTGCGTCCCACCTCTGCCCCTTTTTGTAAGCGTCTATTTTGCGCATCCTTTGACCCAGCCAAATAGGATCATAATGCAGGCCTGCCCTCGAACCAGGGAAGTTCGGGTCTTCTTTCTGGTGGTCCCCAAAAGGGGTCGTTGTTGTTATCTTTCTAAAGATGTCCTTCCACAAACATAAACACCGACTAAGACAGCCTGAGGCAGACTACACTTGCCAATGATGGCCCACCATCGAAATCATCTCCGAAGTGGCAGAATATATTTGCCCGAAAATAAAACATCACATCACCCTCGGGGAGAGGTAGCACCTTTGTGAGAGGACCCAACCTCCCACACTGGTCCTCACCCGAGGGTTCAGTCAACATCAATCAACGCAGCCAACCTTCCACCCGTGACACCTTAGCCAAAAAATTTTGCCGAGTACCTGAAGCTTTTCCTCTTTAAACATGCCTTGACATAAATCCAAAAGATCTCATAAGCCAACCAGGGTCAAAAGGGGCTTGCCCCAAACCGTCCCTGCGTGCCTTCGGCGCACGAAACCATTCCATCTACATCACATTTCTTGACCTGCTATTTTATTTTTGTTAACTTGCCAATGCCGTAATCGAGAAGTCCGTTGTTCAGTTTCGTGTCACTCTGATTTTGCATGTTGAAAAATTCTCAACTTTGTACGAGTTTCAATTTTACCAACTTTTGTGTAAATCCGAAATTCTGAGTTGCCTTAACACTTTCAGAGCCGAAAATAGAACATAAAAAATATTCTGTGACTTAAAAATGTGATGGCCGGCAATGCATGAACGAAAAATGCGTTTTGAAACTGGTCATACAGTCACTTACCGGGTATCGGATCGCTAGCATGTAAATACGCTTTATCTAACAAGACTTACAAGGTGTATTTAAACTTCGTCAATTATATACTTTATGTGGGATGCCTCGGGCCTCAAGTTTATTGATGCAAAACATAACCCAGGAAACTGAATGTAGGAAAGAATGGCACAGGAAAAAATGGCACACTTTTTGACACCCTAAGAAAAAATGGCAAGCATGGGAGGAAAAAATGGCACAGGAAAAAATGGCACACTTCCCTAATCACCTAGGAAAAATGGCACAGTTGGTAGGAAAAAAGGGTACATGCCATTTAAATATAAAAACACAAAATTAACAACTGTTTTTTTTTATTTCTGGAAGAAAGAGGTGAAACAATAGCACAAAATAGCACAAATGTAATCCATCATCAAAGCACATGTTTTTGTGGGTTTTAAAACAAAGCACTAATACATATTTGCTAATTTACCTCAGATCAGAAAGTTACATATTTACAAGTTTTTAGTAGTTTCCAAGAAATGATGTCAGTGACGAGTTGGAATTCCCAACAAAAAATGGTTCAGTGGAACCCTGTTAATTCAATAGCCACTTTGCCATCCAAAATTATTCAATTAACAGGGATTGTGTCACTTTCCTGTATTCTGGAGATAAATTTAGCATTTTTTCTATTATATCTTGTTTGACAGAGCTCCATGGGATCTGTCAAACAAGATATAATAGATTAAATGCCTGTATTGGTTGTACTGAGGCCAAATAGATCTATAAAGAAAGGAAAACTGGGATGAGTCAGGGTAATTTCTCGACAGGTTACAAGATTTTTATTCAATTAACAGGAGTTTACACTATAACCTATATTCAATTAATAATAAATAACAGTAATTGTGTTGCACAATACTTTAAGCTTCCATAGAAGCCAACTCAAACACTTAGCTTAAGGTACCATATGGCAATGCTTATACAACAATTTTTATTATTATTAAAAGAATATTGGGGAGTAAATAGTGATACTGCTTTCATACCCAATTTAATATTACACTTTTCTTTGAAAAAACAAATTAATAATGATAAAGTGTGCCTTTTTTCCAGTGCCATTTTTTCCTAGGTAACTGCAGAAGTGTGCCATTTTTTCCGCCCCTCTCAAAAAACAGCATTTTGGTGTGCCATTTTTTCCTAGTAAATCAAAAAAGTGAGCCATTTTTTCCTGTGCCATTTTTTTCAGGGCACCCAGGAAACTCTGTGTGTGAACTTAAGTTATCCCGAAATTTGAAACATGGTGTTGTTGGCTCAGTGACGGATCGCATTAGCCAGTAGCAGATCGTACCGCCACAACATAAGAGAAACTTAACAGGGGGAAATAATCCCACACCGCTCGTGCCCCCTACCCACCCGGACCATAAACGCTAATAACTACACTGGGTAGCTACACTACACAGCAATTATATATATTTTGCTCTTCGTTTGTCTACCCCCTCTCTCTCTCTCTCCTCTGTGTGTGTGGGAAGGGCGGGGGGGGGGGGGGGGATGCAATATTTTAAAAAAATACAAATCCCTTTCGTTCTGTGACAGCATTTTGTCTGAATAATAACAAATTTATACTTCCATACCAACATGTTTATTATGAAATAAATCATTTGCAAAACATTGAAACCATTTTCCTGAATGTCTACTAACAATTGTAAAAATAATAAATCAAGAACAAGAAAGCTGAAATACAGCAGCACTTGGGGTTTTAAGGGGCTATAAGTAATAGAATTTTGTTTATTTTGAAATTCTCACCTCTGATATTCCTTAAATTCAGATTAAATATACACAATTTATACATCAAAATGAAGGTTGGGATGTATAGAACACGAAACACATATGTAATCAACTTATAGAGTTGACAGCAGGCACCACTGGTTCCTGGAAGACTACTATCGTATTCGTACCAGAACTGATAATAAAATAATATTTTGCAAGAACAACTCGTGGCCGAATGTGCTTCAGATATTCAATAACAAAGCTAGGCATTAAAAACACTTTTGAGTGCAATGATAGGACTGCATTTTGGAAAAGGACAACACTGTCTGAATTTTTTATTGAAGATGGTTTTCATGCTCGACGGACATGTGCAAATCACTCGATATCGCGAATTTCCATCGAAAAACAAAATCGTAATTCTAAGAAATTTCAACAGGTATCATGTACCTTGCATATGTCAACTGTGCAGCCTGTATCTAATAACAGTATACTGTATTAAGGCGATCTTTCACATTATTTGATTTTAGACGGCGTTGTATATAAATACTTTTTCCGTCCGATGACGTCGACCAGAAATCGAAAGTAAATTCATATATAAACAAATGCAAAGGTTTTGGAATTTACCCCCATGCAACTCTGTCGTCGTGTTTCGAAGAATTTTGATACCCTAGCTTTGTTCTTGGATATGTAAAGCACATTTGGCCACAAGTTGTTCTCATGAAATATTATTAAATTATCAGTTCTGGTACGAATACGGTAGCAGACTTCCAGGAACCAGTGGTGCCTATTGTCGACTCTATGAGTTGATTACACATGTTGCATGTTCTATACATCTCAATCTTCATTTTGATGTACATTTTGTGTATATTTTGATTTGAATATCAGAGGTGAGAATTTTCAAAATAAATAAAATTCCATTACTTATATAGCCCCTTAAGAGTAACCCAGGGCCGCTAGAAACCGGGGAAGGGGACATATCGGGGTTGTAAAAATTGAAACTTTGCTTAACCCCAGAAAGGGGTTCAGCAAAGTGTTTTTGCTTAACCATGTTTAGTTTGCTTAATCCTTCACGACTAAGACAGACCAGCGTAATAAACAAAAACCACTTTACATTTTTTTCTCAGAATTAAATTGTTTCTTTTTAACCATGGCTTGTGACCCCTTATTGGAACGGGCTCATCGAGCTCAACCAATGAGAGACCACAAGGCATGTTTTGAGAGGATAATTTCCTTTTAAAATTTCATAATTTTCCTGAAAGTTGTGTTAGGTAAAGTGTTTCCCTTATAAAAATGTACCAATGGTTGGCTTGATTTTCAAGGTATCAGAGTTTTACCATGGTGTTTTGGAATTTACCATGATGTACCATGGTACTTTTTCGTAAGGGTTATACTTTTTATGTTGGAGTGAATATTTTGCACTGTACAAAAAAATGGTTATCTATCTCTGAAGCTTTCAGAGATGGCCCGCTCATTGGGAGTGGTCTGGAGTGAGTCCGGGGGGCCCCTAGTCTTAGGGGTCCCCACAAACTCAAGTGAAAAAATAATGCAGAACTGTGTATACTGTGGGATAGTGGAACCCCGACACGCGAACGCTTATTGCAGTTACAGTTCTGCATTAATTTTTTGGTTAGTGCAAATCCCACCCCTGGGGAAAGTGTTAATAGACATGAATTGCCAAGGCACGTTAGGCCTATATATTGCATACATTTTTATGGCAAATTAGTATGAACAGGGGGAGGGGGTGAGTGAACTGACCCACTCTTGTTAGTCTAAAGGCCTCTAAAGGGCAGAATTTTGCGTCTTTTTACTTTGAAATTAGTATTTTTTTGTCCACCCAGCCAGAATTATGGCGGCCCCAATAGGTCTAGGGCCCCTCGCTTAAGTATGTCCAGGGGGCCCCAGATAAACTGGAAGCCTCGGGTCAATTCTTATGAAAGTTGTGGCCCCTGAACAGTCGCTACACTTAATCAGTATCTGAGATAATAGCAACATCATAGACCAAGATTTCTAGTTTACTTTTGGCTGACTATAGAGGCAGCTAAAACTGCACTAGAAGTCACTGATAAGGCGCACTTTGAGATGCGTCAGGTCAAGTACTGAAAAAAAATCTGAGGGCCTTAAGAGTTAAAGATAAATTGGCTCACGATGAAATACTTAATCTGCATGGGTGTTTCTGCAAAGATAAATGGTTGGCTTGATTTTCAAGGTATCAGAGTTTGGTGGTCATTTTTGTAATATCATCAGAGATCGATATTCGTTCGACAGTGACCCCCTTGGCCTTGCAAATTTTAAATCTAAAAAAAAAAATTGGGGTGGGGGGGGTGGGGGCACAAGCCCCTATGGGCATATATCACTGTTACATGGCTATAGAGCCCATAGGGGTGGCTGGCCCATCCCCCCCCCCCCCCCCCCCCCCCATTGATTAAAAAAGTTCAAGGCTTGGGGGGCACAGTCCAATGAATATTGAGATCTTCTATTACAAAAATCCCTGCGGAACTCTGTTACGGTTACAAGCTTGGAAATCACGCCAACCATTTATCTTTGCGGAAATATAGCACACAATCAAAGGTGCATTCCCCATTCAACCCCCCCCCCCCCCACACCTCCCCCCCTCCCCCCTCAAGGCTGGCATACTCAATAATGCAAGAGTGCTAAAATTTGCTCCCCTCTCACAGCCTGGGGGAGTGATTTGCTCTTCCTAAGTTTACAAGAACTAAGAGTGGCTCAATGAAGTTCTATTATTAATGAACTCTACCCAGTGGACCTTGTTCATTTTATTTGGTGCTGCTAGCAAAGAAGTCTTTGTGAGATGGCTACACTGCTCCCCCCCCCCCCCCCCCCCCCCCCCCCACACTCCCTGGGCCTCGACGAGACCCGCAATGTGGGAGGACCTGTGTGGCCACTACAGAAAGCACTAACATAGCGAAGATATAAAAAGATGTGGTACTTAAGATTGGCCCGCTTCGATCCTAATTGTTTCCCAAGGCCAGGAAGACTAGTAACATTAATATCATTATAGTTCCTTGTGATACACCAGCAGCAGGATGGTTGGGTCGATTTAAAGAGGAAGTTTCTTTTGCGTACAAAAGTTGCAGATCGTGATATTGCCTCCAATAAATTCAAAACTCATCTCAGTATTTCCACATCAGATCTTCGCACGGCCAAGGTACATGAAGAAAGATGCAATATTTTGGACACACTGAGTTCATCAACAAGAGTGTACTGGAGTAGGATTTGGGGTATCAATGGAAAAAGTGTTTTGAATAATATAGCAGGTTTAAATGTGCCATCAGTATTTGTCCATGATCCAATACATGTCCTTTTGGAAGGAATTTTGAAGTGTGACCTAAAACTACTCCTATTCCATTGTGTAATATCAAAGCGTTACTTTTCTGTGAAATGGCTAAATAATAGAATCCAATCCTTTCCTTACAGTGAGATAGATAGGAAAAACCAACCACAGATAATTGATAGCAAGGCCCTGAAGCCACGTGGCACAGTGAAGCAGACCTCAGTGGAAATGTTCACTCTTGTGTGCTTACAGATAAAACTAGAAGTTCTGTCAGGAACTGTGCGCTTATCCAGGCTTAATTGCGTGCAATTGCCATATCAAATGGCTTCCAAAGCACGGCAGGTTCTCCTGGGTACTCATAGCAAACACAGGCAATGTTTCAGCCAATGGACCTAGGTCCATTGGTTGAAACATTGCTTCTGCACAGGCCTTACATGTATGTACAGAATTTGTCATAACGCATAGATTAACGTGCAGATCGACGTGGTATTATTGCGCATTTCAAGACAGGACTTCTAGTTTTAACTGTATTGCCATTTATGATTGGTGCAAAAATTGAAGTTGACAATTGCTGGAAAAAATTTCTTCTGATTCTTCAAATTGTTTTAATTTCAACTAGTCCATGTGTGACAAAGGCAACGGAAACAAATCTTTAGCATATCATCATTTTCTCATATTTAAGTAATTTTAAAATATGTTACCCAAAGGCAACTTTCTTACCAAAGGTGCACTTTCTAACTCATTTTCCACAACAAATTTTGAAATACAGGCCCTTGAGAAATCAATGGTGTTTACGGTTTGAAGGAAAACATGGTTTTTTAAAGAAAGTTAAGTGGACAAATTTCAAGAACTTGTCTTATAGCATTGCCAGTAAACACCAACAATGGATTTGCTACAAACAGTTAGGTCACAATGGAAGAAAAGCCCAGAACTTTTTGTATGATGGTGATGTTGTTCCAGAAAGGGAAAATATTTTGATTTCTGAGGCTTACTCTGACCTACATGCAGCTGATTGTTTCGAGCCTGATTTGGGTTTTGAAGTGAACTCTGTGAAGATTCATGGCAAATTTATAAGAGAGGTCGCATATTATTACTTAAAATTGAAGAGATTCCACCTACTCCAATACTGGGTCTAATACAAGCTGTGATTATATGCAACAGAAGAAAATAATTTGTAGTAGAAAATCTGACAATACTTGATTTTGACCAAAATTATAATTCTTACATTGTAAACCACTCTAGACATATTACTGTTATCAAATCTGAGCAGTTGGTATTTACTTGGCCTGAAGATTTCCAGGACATTGATGGTGTAAGATATGTCATGCTTCGAAGCCGTCCCATTGCAGAGATTATTGATGTTTAGATAATTTCCAAATCTGAAACTTCAAGACGTAGTGGTGGTGGTGGTGGTGGGGGGGGGGGGGCTTAATTTGCATTCAGTTATGCACATAACCGAAATAGTACCGCCTTGAAGTTCATTTGCTTTGCATGATTCTCTAGTGGCAGGTTTGCTTGTTTTGCCCATCCTTCACCCCCAACCCGCAGCAGCCCTTCAAACCCATTCCAGGGTTTACATGTAATTTCATTCAGTTATGTGTACAAATGAGATTGTGCTTCTATACTACCTATAAGTCTATGTGTGACTTTCTCTAGTGGTGTCCCCATGAGAACCCCGGGTTTACTGTGGTAAACAAGTTCAGTTTTAGTGGCAAAATGGGACCCACACACAAGTGCGTGGGGTCGAAGCCCTCAGAAATGGGCAACATGGGTATGAACGATTGACTGAACTTGACTTTATCTCACTGTTGTTGTCATGTCTAGCCATTGTACAGAAATATGTGGCCTTAAACACCAATAAATAAATTTTCCTTGTGCTGGGTTCTGGAGGAGTTTTTTATGCCCTGCATTCACCCCCTCCCTAACCAGCAACCACCAAACCTCATCCATAATAGGCCCATTGACATTTAATTTCTTCGATAACTTTGTGTTTGGCACAAGAAATAAAAAAAAAACTTTCAGATATTTTAAGACTATCAAATCAACCTGTGGTCTCTGAGATGAGTGTTTGCGCGGACTCAAGTTCTTGAAATTGTTATCACAAATTTCAATTGTTTGTTAGGTGTATATACATGTATTTTAGTTGATCATTGTTGGGTTGACCTGTGTTATACAATACATAAAAAAAATCTAATATTTTTTGGGTAGGAAATTTCTGAAGTGTATATTATTTAATCATCCAGAATAAACAAGAATTGTTCAAAGTGTGCAGTGCCTCGAGAAAATTGAGAAAATTTGTGAAAGCAGAGTCAGTTCAGGAGCTGGAAGAAAAGTGGAAGTATTTTATAATTTTACATTTGGTTCATCTTTACATTGTTTCAGGCCTCTCAATCTAGAAAATCAAGATGTGCAAAACAATTGCCTTCCTCAGATTGAATGGGAGTGCAATTGCACCTGGATTTTCAATGCATATACTTGTATGCTATTTTGTTATATTCTCTTCAAGGTATTAATATTGTGACTGAAAAATTGTAGTACATTCAGCTACATAGTGGACACACATCTCATTTTTCAAAATGTTGCATTCAGTTCTTATTTGACTGTCTTCTGCACTCAAAATGTGACACAGATGCAAAAAATTGCCCTCCTCAATTTTTTCTAGGTGTGCAATAGGCGTGCAACACTCCCACAAAATGACAGGCCTGTTGTGTTGTTTGTATTTATATGTCTTTGTCAAGGTTGGGGTGGATGGGGGTGGGGAGTGGCTCAGTGGGTAGAGGTGTAGGCTGCAAGCCGAGAGGTCAGTGGTTCAAATCCCACCTGCAGCAACCACATTGTGTCCTTGGGCAAGACACTTCACCCCCATTGCCCATGTGGGGCATGGTGGCATTGTGTACTAAGACGTATTGCATGTCGATGGTGCACTTGTCTTCAGCCAAGAGTTGGTATGTTGGGGAGCTGACAGTTGCTCGCCATTGCTCAGTGGTTCTCTCCAGGCACTCCGGCTTCCTCCAGTTGTAAAATTGTCATGGTCATGATTAGCCATTGTGCAGAAATATGTGACCTTAAACACGAATAAATAAATAAAAGGGGTGGGGGATGATAGGGTAGGAAGTTGTTTGAATCCTTTTAATTAAGAAAGTTCAATGGGCAGGTGGCGACTTCCAAATTAACCAGATAATATTGATTGTTGGTTTTCAAATACATACATGTACAGATAGCAGGCCTGTTTCCATATTTATACCACCCACTTGAAAAGTGGGCGGTATATAGCATTCATGGTGTCCGTACTTCCGTACTTACGTACTTCCGTACGTCCGTGACGCTTTGGGGGTACACATCTGCTATCCGCTACTCCTCTTAAACCAGTGGGTGGATTTCATTGAAACTTACAGGCATTCTTTTCTATACATTATAGATGTGCACCTCCTATTTTGCTTTCAGGTATTTTTATTTTTTACTCTTTCCCAAAGGGCGAAATGAACTTAGCCAAATTGTTGTGATGCTTTAGGGGGGTACACTCCTGCTATCCGCTACTCCTCTTATACCAGTGGGCGAATTTCATTGAAACTCTCAGACATTCTTTTATATACATTATAGATGTGCACCTTCTATTCTGCTTTCAGGTATTTTTATTTTTTCATCTTGCATGCTCTTTGTAATATTTACCCTTTCTCATATTGAAAATTGCTCTCATGTTTTCGGAGAACATACAGATGTGCTGTGTATATTAAATACTTTTTTACTGTTGTGAAATGTTTCTTGGTTGGAGTGGGTGGTATCTTTAGTGAGCAGTGCTCACAGTAATTCTAGTTACAACTGTTTTCACTTCAAAACAGTTGGCAGCATATTTAAAAAAAACCAAAACAAAACAGGGGATGTAGAATGTCAGTATGGAACAAGAATGTTCAAAAATCTTTGGGCTGTTATAGGTTAAATCAGTTGAGTTGAGACAAAGTGCAGAAATTCCCAATTTTGGTTCTCTGTGACTCAAATTTTCCAAACAAAAACTCTGGACCTTAATACAGATAGAAAAACCCCTGGGCCATGAACAGGATCCCTTCAGAATAATGGTTAACTTCAATTTATTTTTAGTACAAATGTATAGACCATGATTTCAATTTGTTTTGCAGCAAGTGGTGTGCTGTCCAAAAATGTAAATGAGTTGGTGACAGAAAAAGATGGCATTGAAGATGAGGAGGATGAGGTGTGGATGGAGTTGAAGGTAGAAGTGCTAATGATGCATGCAGAAGGGGATGTTTGGGAGGACAGCAACAAAAAGCAAACAGTGACTGTTCTTCAAGAAGAGAATAATGGACCATCTTCAGTTTCATGCCAGATTCCACCATATATCAACAGTAATGGAACTGAAAGACAAAGTAATTTGGACCAGGATTATCCTGAAGGACAGTCTCAGTTGACTGTTTTCACTAAAGTAACAAGTAAGTACATGTACCTAAAAATTATAGGATTTATAGGCCTGAAGATAACTTAAAGTGTTGTGATGCTTCTCTGCCTTCTATGTTGTAGTACGCCATCCATGCAGTTTATAAATTTACATCTTAACAGAATTTTCACAAAAATAAATAATAGCAACTGTGCGAGATCACACAATGGCTTTTGCTGTTTATTTTGGTGGAAATTCATTGTGTAAAGTTTGACGAGAATGCTCATTCTGTGTAAAAACTATATGCCACTCTATATATTCTTGCAGTGCGCGAGTAGGAATTTAGTTATGAAGTATTTTGTTGTAACTTGCAGTGACATGGCATTCATCTGCTGTTGAAAAAATGGATTTTGTTTTAGTTTCTTTCTCCATTTTATTCTCCTATTGTGTTGTGATACATGCCTGCAACTTGAAATCATACCACAAATTGAACACTGTTTACATGTATTCTTTAATATTACAGTACAGTCTCCATGGACTGGTCATAATCTATGTGTGGGCAGTGATGTCCAGGCATGCATTTACCAGGTAATATAATTCATTAACATCAAAATTTTAATTAATGACGCACTGGGTTGTACACAGTGCTTCATTAATTGAAGTTTTGATGATTATTCCTATAATTAGTGTTTGGAGTCTAATATTGCGTTCATGCAAATATTGCCCACCCATGGAAAGTGAGCAGTCCATGGCAGTCCAGGCTTGTCATTTTGAAAATTGCAGGAGGGCCATTATGATTCGCCTCAAATCACCACAGGAGGGCCATTTTGAGTTCACATAAAATGACCCCAGGACGGTCATTTATGATTTACAGGGGCCATTTTGTTTCAGCCTGATGGGTAGACAACTAATATCATTTTAAGGTACAGTACGTGGAGAGTGGATTGTAAGTAAATCACCTGCAGAGTGGAGTTATCACCCAAACTATAACTTTCAAATTTTATACATATGGACAAAAAAACACAAGCAATCAATGTTGCAGCCAATGGACCTCCGGGTTTAACCCGGAGGTCCATTGGTTGAAACTTTGCCTGTGCTTGTAATGCTTTGCAACAAATTTGCAATTATTGCGTGGGTGGAATCTCCACTCTGTGGGTGATTTAGTGATAATACACTCGTACTGTACATGGTTTGTGTAATTATGATGTACGTATCACGTAATGTATATTTGGAAAGTTATTTACTGTCTCTGGGTGACTGCGTTGACGACACCCTACAAACTTCACAAACTGCGCTTTTGTTACATGTGTCTCCTTCAATCTGCGACAATTGCCATTTGAGGTGGTCGATTTTGAGGTGCCTTTGACTGAATTAATGGGCCACAGAAATCGGGGTTAGGCGGACGTTTACCGTCCACGGAATTTTGAACTCGGGCAGGCAACTGCGGCCCGGTGCGATCGCCCGCATCAAAATGACAAGCCTGGTAGCCATCCTGTATTATACTCAATGCAATGTTGTGTGATCGAAGGCCAGTGACTTTGATCAGCCGGAAAATGTCTGGCCGCTATCAAAAAATGATATCTCCCAATTATTGAGCTCATTAGTCTTAACTCAGGGTTTTCAGAACACTTCTGGAATGGACAGAAACTTCATTCTTTGAACAGTGTCATGTTTTTGTCAATCCAGGCGGGCATAGGGAATAAATTCTCAATATTGAGATATTTTGTCTTTTTTTGTATTTCTGACTATATTAGTACTATAAACAATATTTTTTACACCTGGCTATATCCGTTTATTTGGAAAACTGCCCAGCACTACCCCTACATGTACATAACCTAAATAATTGTTTGCGTATTACTTCCAGGGATGGATATGTTCAGTATTTGATTGTCAAGGGGAATGTAGTTTTAAAACAGTCACATGTAACTGGTAATGGTAAATTCAGGCGGATTTTGATACATTTTCAAGTTTGGTTTCCAAAATGTTCACAGTGTATGACAGACTCATTGCTGGAATGAACTTGTCATGCTCATTGCAACAAGAGGCCATGCATGTAGGCCTACATGTAAGATATCATATGTATTGAAAGCAGCAGTATTAAACTTTTCATTTATTTAGGGAAAGTTAACACTGTTTAACCCTTTACCCAATGCAGACAATATCATAATTTATTATTTTAAATATAATTTTTTTAATTTTTTCAAAAAATTTCAACAAACCATATCATGTGACCCCTCATTGGAACGATCTCGACGAGCTCATTCCAAAGAGGGGTCACATGATATGGTTTTGTTGAAATATTTTGAAAAATTTAATTTTTTCAACTGCTCAATTTGCATATTACGCGGGCGGATGTGGGCAATTCGTTAGGTAAAGGGTTAATCAGATGAGTAATGTGAGTTGAATTATCTTAAATTATTTGTAATAACTAATAAGCAGACTTTGAATTCAATTATATTGACCTATGTGTGAATGCAGGTATGTGTATTGTTTCTTTTTCAGAAAAGTTCACAGTGCCTTTGCCAAATTTATCATCAGGTTTGGAGGAGGATCTAAGGAATGGAAATATTCTTCACTGCCTGTCAAACTTAATTACCAAGTGTGCTTATTTCTAGATCAACGTGCATCCCATTCAAGAATCTGCTCAATATAAACAAGTTGGGGAGCAGTTGTATTTGAAGTATCCCTGCATCAGATTTCCCACAGGCACAGAACCCTGGGTGAGTGTTTCAGAACTTCAGTCAGTGGCTACTTTATACTCATATATGTACAGTAGGTTTAGAGTGGATTACTATAGGCATTCAGGGTCAAAATATCGCCTAATTTTTGAGTGAATCGAAGTGAATTCTTATGAAATGGAGCTTATGCGAACCCTGGGAATCATACTGCAAAGAAACCTGACAACGTGTCCAGACTCGAAATGTACACCTGTCTTAAGTGCCTCAGACAGGTAGAATAATAATTTGGCCACCAGTTGTTCTCGTGAAATGTTATTAAATTTTCAGTTTTGGTACGAATACGGTAGCAGACTTCCAGGAACCATTGGTGCCTATGGTGCTATATAAGTAATGGAATTTTTTTTATATTTTGAAAATTCTGACCTCTGATATTCCTTAAATTCAAATTAAATTTTCACAAATTGTATATCAAAATGAATGTTGGGAGGTATAGAACACAAAAAATGTATGCAATCAATTCATAGAGTTGACAGCAGGCACCACTGGTTCCTGAAAGTCTGCTACCGTATTCATACCAGAACTGATAATACAGTAATATTTCCCGAGAACAACTTGTGGCCAAATGTGCTTCACATATCCAAGAACAAAGCTTGGGCATCAAAATACTTAAGAACACAACAACAGAGATGCATGGGGGTAAATTCCAAAAGTGACGTCTTTGTTTACAAATATTCTTACTTTCGATTTCTGGTCAGTGTCATCGGACAGAAAAAGCATCGAAAAACAATGGCGTCTAAAATCAAATAATGAGAAAGATCGCCTTAATACAGCATACTATTATTAAAAAGAGACTGTACAGTTGCCATATTCTATGCAAGGTATCATGACACCTGTTGAAATGTCTTTAAAGTTACTATTTTGTTTTTGGATGGAAATTCGTGGTATCAAGTGATTTGCACATGTCTGTCGAACATGGAATCCATCTTCAATAAAAAATGTAAACAGTGTTGTCCTTTCCCAAATGCAGTTCTATCACAGCATCCTAAAGTGTTTTGAATGCCTAGCTTTGTTCTTGGATATGTGAAGCACATTTGGCCACCAGTTGTTCTTGAAATATTTTATTATCAGTTCCATATAAGTAAGAGAATTTTGTTTATTTGGAAATTCCTACCTCTGATATTCCTTAAATTCAAATTAAATATACTCAAATTATACATCAAAATAAAGGTTGAGATATATAGAACACGAAACATATATGAAATCAATGTTTCCTGGAAGTCTGCTACCGTATACCTACCAGAACTGATAATAAAAATATTCCAGGCAAACAGCAGCTTGTGGCCAAATGTGCTTCAGATATCCAAGAACAAAGCTACGGTTTCAAAAAACTTTACAACGCAGTGACAGAACTGCACTTGGGGAAAAAATTTATTGATGATGGATCCCATGACCTTCGGACATGTGCATATTACGTGATTATGATACCATGAATTTTCATCGAAAAACAATCGCATAATTCTGAGAAATTTTCACAGGTGTCATGATACCTTGCAAGTAATATAGAAACTGTGCAGTCTCTACATAATAATAGTGAGCAGTATGAAGGTGATCTTTCTCATTTGATTTGACCAATTTGTAAACAAACGGAAAATGGAAATAAAGTCAAGAGTTTTGGAATTTACCTCCACACAGATCTGTCGCTGCGTTGTGAAGAATTTGTTCTTGGATATCTGAAGCACATTTGGTCACGAGTTGTTCTCTGGAAATATTATCAGTTCTGGTACGAATACGGTAACAGACTTCATGGAACAAGTGGTACCTGCGGTCAACTCGGTGAGTTGACTGCATATTTTTTTTCATTTTCTCTTCATCACAAACTTCATTTTGATGTGTAATTTATGTATCTTTAATTTGAATTTATGAAATATCAGAGGTGGGAATTTCAAAGTGAACAAATTGTCCCTTATATAGCACCTTAACGGCAGGCACAAATGGTTCCTGGAAGTCTGCTACCGTATTCGTACCAGAACTGATAATACTATTTCCGAAGAACAACACGTGACCAAATGGGCTTCAGACATGCAAGAACAAAGCTAGGCATTCAAAACACTCTATGGTGCAGTGGCAGAACTGCATTTGGGGAAAGAACACTGTCTGCATTCTTTTACTGAAGATGGGTCCCATGGCTGACAGACATCTGCATTTCACGCAGTAAAACAAATATATTTTTATACTGTACCAATGACCCAGACTAAGCTGGTGCTAACTCTAACAAAACCAGGGCCAAACACAAATTTTGCCCCCCAATCCCCAAAATTTGCATCCCAAACCAAAAGAAATCATGTCCTATAGGACCTCCATACTTCGCCCCTACTGCGCATGCGCAGTGTCAAGGATGTTCCGAAATTGGCACCAATTATCATTCTCTGTTTGGCCCTTCATCAGTCAACATCTCACTGATCTTTGTGCTTGTAAATCTCAGTTTAAAGGATGCCAGACACGTAATTATTGGAGAAATGGTGATTCTAAGGAGGATATAGAAGGAGGAGAGGAAAAAGGAGTGACAAAAAATAATCAGGGCTGTACTTAAAATTTTTTATGAAATTATGTTAAGTTGCCTATTTTCGAGGCATGGGCCTCTTGTTATCATTCTTGCTAAAAAGTTGCACTGCTTATTCAGTGTTTCCTCTCCCCTGGTCTTCTGAGTCCCCCCTTGCAATTCTCCCATGCTTTTGGCATATTTTTGAGAAAGTTCATTTCTAAAATTCTCTTGGGAGAGTTGCTTGGTTACAGAATGTTTTCTGTTATTTTCCCCATAGTTACGTTTTCACCCATGGGTGTACAAACGTTGTGTTCTGCATCTTCCATCTGATGTTCTGCAGATTCTCCCCTGGGAGTCTCTGTCTTGCATCAGATAGAGTGTAATTTTGATGACTGATTTCGGGCCAGTTTTTTCAGTCTGGAGTCATGTTTTCTGGTGTTTTACACTGTTTGTTTACATTGGCAACAGTCTCTTTTGAGGGGGGCTGTTTGCCTTTGGTGTAGTTTATCTCACTATAAGATACATTTTTATTATCCGTAAGTGTTGCATTAATTATTTAATATAAATTTAAAATTTTGACCACGCTTAGCCATCGGATCCATCGGGGCTCAACGTTACTTTTCAGAAACTTGGGCTTCGCTGAAAAAATATTTTTCAAAAATTATTTTGATTTGCAATTGTTATTTCATTATTAATGGATCATGTTATTATGTATCTTTGTGTCAGGGGTTTGTGCGAGTAACTAGGACTTGTTGTTGACTTTTCACAATGAAAGGATATTGTTCAAATTGTAATAGGAAGAAATCTTCCTCTGACTTTCACTCGCACTAATCCCTGTTCTATATGTCAATATTGGGATGACAAACATTGGAAACGTGTGTCACGGTATGTTGTTACTGGAGAAAGGGCTATGCCGGCTCTTTCTCCGCAAGGTCACTCTACTCTCTCAGTTTCTATTTCAGAGGAACAAGAACAGGGTGATGTTTCCATGTTATCTTCCGCAAGTGCGCTTCCGTCGTCTCAAATGAATACAGAGCTAGCGGCAAAAGTGCTCATGGAGATTAAACAAATATCGTCCGCTAGCTCGCCCGGTGTAGCGTCCATTCACCGAATGGTTCGGCAGCCGGGTTCGTCCGATGCGGTCCAGGAGGAAATGTTGGGTGATGCGAGCACTATAAACATTCAACGTGCACACCCAGTGACGGCGGATAGTAGGCGAGATCGGAGGAAGCCTTTGAGTCCGGTTCCTAGCTCGTCCAGGTCCAGCCGGGCCGCGAGCGAGAGAGGCCCCTCTCTCGTACAACAACATCTGGGACCAGATGTTGTGGTACAAAATGTGTCGCAAGCGGAGCATTCGTCCGTCGCTCGGGACTCTCCGTTGTATAGGCAGTCCGCGGAGACTTTTCAGGCTTCTTCTTCTCGTCAGCGCACACGACCGCACCTTGGCTGCGTGACCGCCGATATTTTACCAGCTTCGCCGATCAGGGATTCTTCGGTGACCAGGTCACACTATCCGGCAGCCAGGGACACGAGGCCGATGGACTCTGGACGTTTGCATAGAAAAAGTATGCGGGAGCCATCAGATGCGGAGCTGCCCTCGGCGAAGCAGCGAAAGACTGCGCCTCCGCAGGCCTCGATGCTGGACGTACTTGTGCAGATAGCACAACTTATCGCAGCATCCCAGCAGCCGACAGAAACGGTGTCGGATCGGGAATTATCCGACGGCGCTGGGTCGGTACGCTCCGCCGAAGCATCGGGGGCGGACGACCGGGAGCATCATGAGGTCCGACCGGATGGTGAAAGGGATTCGGATGACTTGGAGCTATCCCTTTCGGAACAACATAAAGCTGCCGTGGACTTCATCCGGCACTTTCTCCCTCAAGTTGTTCCGTCGGGCCAGACTGCTGCGGTTCCGGACAAGAGGATTATAGCGTCATTGGACTCTGAATTTTTTGAGCGGTTCAGGGACATCGCTCCCGAGTTTCCGTCGCAGTCCAATAATGTTGCAAGAACATTTGAATTATTGAACGACGCTATATTTAAACTTGCTTCCAAAACGGGGAAAGCAGGTTTCTTGTCCACCAATACTCTCAACCTGCCTTTCATTAATGCAAGGAATAAATTCGACACGGCAGGACAGGGTATTCCGAGAGTTCCTCTGCGTATGGACGACGAGGCGGAAGACTTAGAGCTATCATTACCGTCGTCGGCTTCTATTCCAACCGCGGTGTTGGAAACAGCTATTTCGTCTAACAGAGCCAGTTTAGATGCCTTATCTTACGCAGATCACCTTACTAAGGCGTTATCACTGCGCCTTCACGGGAAAGAATTTCAGGATATACAATCCTCTTTAAGACTTCTTTCAAGGGCAGTAGCTTATTGCACGTGTAACTCCGCCCTTTCAGTGGCAAACCTGGAGTTGGTTAGACGTGACGCAGCCCTAGCTACATCCACACTCGTGGATACTAAGGTGAAGAACTCTCTCAGAGTCGCTTCGGTCTCTGGAGAACTTCTCTTTGACGGCAAGCTTTCTGCTATTTATGATAAAATTACAAAGAAAGCTTCGGATTCTCTGTTGTTCAAATCTGCTTCTAAGAAGTCGGATACGGCAGACAAGAATAAGACAGGCACTTCTGGGTCTAATGCGCCCAAGAGAGGTTCCTATAGAGGTTACGGTGCGTCCTCTTGGTCTTATTCGAGAGACCGTCAAGGTAGCGACTCACGTTTGGGACATCCTTCGGGCCGGGACAACCGGTCGGACGCCCCGAGGTCGATGGGACAAGGTGCGGGTCGTGGAGGACGTGGTTTCTCCTACCGCAGGCCTCGCAGGTCCAGGAGGTGATGGCTTAAACCTCTATCGCGTACCGGTTGGCGGAAGGTTGTCGAGCTTTTCACAAGAATGGGCGTCGATTACGGACGACCCTTGGGTGAGAGGAGTCACTTCGGAAGGTCTAAAGATATCCTTCAAACGAAAGCCTCCATTAACTCGAAGTCCAAAATGGACTCAACTTCCGTCAAATCTGCAGAAAAGAGACGCTCTATTATCAGAGGTGCAGTCTCTTTTAATGAAGAACGCGGTAGAGGTCGTAGAAAACCAGGAGACTCCGGGATTCTACAGCCATCTGTTTCTGGTTCCGAAACCAGACGGCTCATTCCGTCCAGTCATAGATTTGAGCTGGATAAACAAGCTGATCGTCGCTCCAAAGTTTTATATGGAGACGATTCGGTCGGTCAGAGTGAGCATTCGGGTGAACGATTATGCAACAAGCATAGATCTCAAAGATGTGTACTTTCACGTCATGGTACATCCGACATTCAGAAAGTATCTATGCTTCGCAGTCCTAGGAGTGGTGTATCAATTCCGGGCGATGTGCTTCGGATTGAATCTAGCACCCTGGGCTTTCACTCGGGTAAAGAACTCGGTAATAATCTATTTCCGAGCTCATTCGTCTGCGGTAACGTCGGCCTACCTGGACGACATTCTTCAGAGGTACGGCAACGAGTTAACGCTTCAGAACGATGTTCACAATCTACTTCTATTGCTCCGACGTCTCGGTTTTATTGTAAACGAGGAGAAGTCGGATCTGGTGCCGTCCAAGTCATTCACACATCTGGGAATGAGCTTCGAGACGCACAACAATCTCGTTCGTCTGCCGTTAACCAGAGCGAAATTAGTCAGTTGTTACGCTCGCTATTGTCTGCACGCAGACAAAGTCACAGCGAGAGAATTTATGAGACTGATAGGTCTGTGCGGAGCCGCTACGGATCTCATTCCGATGGGGCGGTTACGCACGCGTCCTCTCCAAATTTTCTTGACTCAGAATTGGAGTGTGAAAATTCATTCGCTCGACATAGACGTTCTCTTGTCAGATCAAGTGAAACAAGAGATTCAGACTTGGGCAAACATTCAGTGGTTAACTCAGGGAGTTCTGCTGCAGTTGCCGGATCCGAGTTTTACCATTATGACGGATGCCAGTCAAACAGGATGGGGTGCATCATTGATCCCAACGGATTGGAGATGCCAGGGTCTTTGGGATCCGCAATTCCTGGGCAAGCACATAAACATCAAGGAAATGATGTCAATTTGGTTTGCGTTACGTCATTGGATGAACATTATTCACAATGCTCATGTCCAAATCCTATCCGACAATACGACAGTAGTGGCGTATATACGGAATCAGGGAGGCACTCATTCAGTTCCGTTGTTCAATCTAACGGAAAGAATCCTTCTGTTTGCGCTAGAACATCAGGTTCTTCTTTCGGTCCGTCACATACCGGGTCGTCGGAATGTGCTAGCAGACTCCCTTTCACGAAAGGGTTGCTTGTTGCCGTCGGAGTGGACTCTCAACAAACAAGTATTCAATCAGATTTGCTACCAATGGGAACGGCCAATGATAGATTTATTTGCGACACATCTCAACAATCAGTTGCAGACGTATGTGTCTCCGTGTCCGGATCCATGAGCATTTGCAGTAGACGCTCTGTCGATCTCTTGGGACGGAATGATAGGATATGCGTATCCTCCAGCGCCGTTAATTCAGCAAGTATTGCTAAAGATAAAACAATCTCAATGCAAGATTCTGTTGGTAGCATCTCTGTCTCCACAGAGACCGTGGATAAATCTACTCAGGTGTCTGTTGTGGGACCTACCGCGAAAGCTTCTTCCACGGGAGGATCTTCTTTTGCAGGGGAAATCGCGTCAACTCCATCACAACCCGCAAGGTCTCAACCTTCACGTTTTTCCGTTGTGCGGTCCTTCTTGCATGGCAAGCACTTTACAGGACGAGCAGTGGACGCGATTTCTAACTGTAGGAGGACCTCCTCTTCGCTAAACTATGCGGCTAAGTGGAAGGTTTTTCGTTGTTGGTGTAGGGATCATTCTGTAGATATTTTCAATCCCTCTATACCAGACATTGCAAACTTTCTAGTATACTTGTTTGACGAAATCAAACTGCAGCCTGTTACTATTAAGGGTTATAGGTCTATGTTATCTGATACCTATGCACATCATGATAGTTTACAAATTGGATCTAATGTCTCTTTATCTAAGTTGGTTAGAAACTTCTCGATAAATAGACCCAGAACTCTTAGGTTAATTCCTAAATGGAATTTAGCTTGGGTTCTTCTTAAATTGAAGGAAAAGCCATTTGAACCTCTTGGGACAGTAGATTTCAAATTCTTATCTTATAAGACAGCTTTTCTCTTAGCTTTCTCTTCTGCTAGAAGAGTCAGTGAGCTTCATGCACTGTCGGTGGATGATTCTCACTATCGTAGTGTCGGGAACACTATCACCTTCACTACTAATGTGGTTTTTTTAGCTAAGAATCAGGCTCCTAATAAATATCCGGAACCTATTGTCATTAAGGCTCTTCCGTCTTCAGACGGACGTAGGCCTTTACTTTGTCCTGTTAGAGCATTACGTATCTATAAACAGAGATCTCAGTTTATCAGAAAGGGACGAAAACGTTTCTTTCTGTCTTTGATTCCTAATAGAAGGGACATTTCGGTCCATTCTATTGCTAGATGGATTCAATTAACTATCCGTACTGCTTATGAGCAGTCTGTGCTTAAGATTTCCGCTCATGAAGTAAGAGCTCTTGCTACTTCTTGGGCTTACGCTAATAGTATTGCTATTACAGATTTAATGAAGGCTGCTTATTGGTCTCAGCCATCCACATTCACGAATTTTTATCTCAGAAATATTGAGTCCATTTCTGGAGACCTGCATTGTTTAGGTCCGTTATCTGTTGCTCAGAGTGTCGTCCACTAAACAGTTGCAACTATAGTTATGCAGTCTTTCTGTTTCGGCAGTGACTCCGTCCGGCTGCCCTCTTCGCTCTGGGCTATTTGACCCAGGGCAAGGGGAAGGAGGGGGGGGGGGGGGGTGTTCCCTTAGGTCACCTGCTTTATAGTGAAAAGCAAGGGAATGCCTCCTCCGAAGTCAGTATTTCTGAGTCGTTTCCGGGATGGTTTTAAAGTGTAATATTAATGTTAAAAATTCATTCATGTCATATTTTTAAAGTGTAGCTCGGTGTGAAGCATTTGTATATGTCAAGTGTCAATCGGGGGTTAATATACAATCCTCGGACACTTTTAAAGAATATAAAGAGTCTCAATTCTCTGGACTAACTTTATTTATTGGCTTACTTTAAAAATAATTAGTATAAAGGGTTATACTGTATGTTAATAGAGAACATGAATGTTATTGTGCTCAATTTTGAAGGGTATTGAATCTTTCTAATTTAAATAAAATAAGAAAGATACATGTAAAGCCTAATACTCCTTTTCTCCTTGAGGGGTTGACTCTATATTATATAGTTGAGCTTATTGGATTTTCTTCTATGTCCTAGGCCCTCCAGCCTTTTTACTATTCAGCTATGTCTGGGTCATTGGTACAGTATAAAAATGTGTAAAAATTTATAGTAATTTATATATTTTTTATACGTACCAATGACCCAGACGGGGATGGCCCTCCCAGGAGTTGGGAACTCATACCTCCCCGCTGAGTACATAGCGCTGACCAGGCACTGCTTGTAAGAATGATAATTGGCGCCAATTTTGGAACGTCCTTGACACTGCGCATGCGCAGTAAGGGCAAAGTATGGAGGTCCTTCAGGACATGATTTCTTTTGGTTTTAGATGCAAATTTTGGGGATTGGGGGGCAAAATTTGTGTTTGGCCCTAGTTTTTTAAGAGTTAGCACCAGCTATGTCTGGGTCATTGGTAAGTATAAAAAATATATAAATTACTATAAATTTTTTAACTTTCATCGAAAAACAATCGCGTAATTCTAAGACATCCAAACAGGTGTCATACCTTGCAAGTAATTTGTCACCTATGCAGTCTCCATGCATTAATAGTGTGTTGAATGAAGGCGATCTTTCTCATTATTTGATATCAGATGTAGAGATGAGACGATAAATCGTTGTAACACCGGCACTCTGCCGATAAGCGCTCATCGTTTCACCATCGGCACTCATGGTTCAACATCGGCCCTCGCTGATTGTCTGAAACTCAGTGAAAGGGTTATGGATGATCTGGAATGAATTTTCTTCCCCTTCGTGGTAGTGCATGGAGGTTTTTTTTTCCAGGTTCGGTTTCGTTTTTTTTTTTTTAAAACCTTGGTTTTGGTTCGGTTTTTCGGTATTCAGGGTTCCCGCGGGCCTTGAAAAGTCTGGAAAAGCCTGGAATGTCAAAAATGAAATTCAAGGCCTTGAAAAGCCTGATTTTGCTCCCTGGGCCTGGAAGAGCCTTGAAAAATTAAGCATTGCGCGCTAAGTTGAGATGAATGAAATACGTCCGAGACTGTTCGAGTGGTTCAACTACGATAAACCTGGAAAAACCTTGAATTTAACTTTCTGTTAGCCTTGAAACTCCTTGAATTTGGGGTGTATATGGCCTGGAAAAGCCTGGAATTTCATGTCAGGTCAGGTGCAGGAACCCTGGTATTATTTCCAGGCCCTTCAATTCATCTAAATCACTATATATCGTCTTACTAGAAAAAGCCATAGAAATGTCACATGAGAGCTATTTAAAGCGTGCTACGTCCTACTGGCAGTACTGAGACATAGCACACTTCACTAGCACTCAGTCAGTTGATCAGTTGACGAAGGGTTAATATGAATTTAGGGTAGATTGTATGTCATTTGACTATTTTCCTATTGTATATGTTCTATTTGGTAAATGCTATACATCAGTGGCAGCACCATAGTGGGGTGGGGGTGGGGGTGTGTATAGCACCCCCCCCCCCCCCCAAAAAAAAAAAAAGTTCAAATTGCTATCTGACACAACCTGGGCACCTTTGAAGACCACGTTGGGCATTGTAGAAACACTCCGATATAGCCCCCCCCCCCCCCCCATAAAAATGTCACATGAGAGCCATTTAAAGCGTGCTATGTCCTACTGGCAGTACTGAGACATAGCACACTTCACTAGCACTCAGTCAGTTGATCAGTTGACGAAGGGTTAATATGAATTTAGGGTAGATTGTATGTCATTTGACTATTTTCCTATTGTATATGTTCTATTTGGTAAATGCTATACATCAGTGGCAGCACCATAGTGGGGTGGGGGTGGGGGTGCGTATAGCAGCCCCCCCCCCCCCCCCCCAAAAAAAAAGAAGAAGTTCAAATTGCTATCTGACACAACCTGGGCACCTTTGAAGACCACGTTGGGCATTGTAGAAACACTCCGATATAGCCCCCCCCCCCCCCCCCCCATAGAAATGTCACATGAGAGCCATTTAAAGCGTGCTACGTCCTACTGGCAGTACTGAGACATAGCACACTTCACTAGCATTCAGTCAGTTGACGAAGGGTTAATATGAATTTAGGGTAGATTGTATGTCATTTGACTATTTTCCTATTGTATATGTTCTATTTGGTAAATGCTATACATCAGTGGCAGCGCCATAGTGGGGTGGGGGTGGGGGTGTGTATAGCACTCCCCCCCCCTAAAAAAATAAGTTCAAATTGCTATCTGACACAACCTGGGCACCTTTGAAGACCACGTTAGGCATTGTAGAAACACTCCGATATCGCTCCGATGGCGTCCAAATTATTCAAATGTGATTTTTTTTCGGCCCACAGATCCCAAACTACTCTCCCATGCCCACACCCCTGGCTCAGGGCTACGACCTTCGGGAGATGCTGTAAGCATCTCAACCTTGGACCCCCACATCTTACTTAGCACTCCCTTCCCCCAATCAAAATCGTTTCGGCCTCGTAGAAAGAGGGTGTAGAGACAATGTAAATAAAATAGATTCAGCCGAAGAATGCTCTGACCATCTGTGTACACTGATTTTCTGCCTGACAGTGCACATACTGGTTACTATTTCTTGGCCCCAGTGATCACACTGAAAACAAGTTGTGGCTCCCGCATTATACTCAGTTCTTCAATTATTCCATTGGTTGATTATCTGCATTATCAACACGAGAAGTGTTATTTTAAATAATATTAAATCTGAAAAAAGTGTAATAACTTTGCATTTATTCGCTGAAAACGCTGTGGTTGAGCTTTTTCAATGAATAAACACGAAATTATTGGTGACAGATATATATAAAAATTTGGATTAGTCTTATCTAGACTTGATAAAAATTTCAAAAGTGAGACGTTTCGCCTTTTATGAGGCCGAAACGTCACGAACCCGCCACTGCTATACATTATATACCTGCTTTGTTATTTTGTGTTCAGTTTTAATTTCGATAAAATAAATGATTTTCACTTGTAACTTTTCTGTTATGTTTAACATCGCCATAAAACAGGGACTCCATTCACTGTCCTGTTCCTCGATCCCTCACTGGACCTCTCGCCTCCTTTCGAAGTACAGAGTATGAACTCTCCCTCATGTTGTTATGTGCAAAATAAAATGGATTTACGGCATCAACGAGTATCAAATGGGGAATAAATGGTCAAAGTAAATAATCCTATATAATTTTGATTATTATTTTATTTCATGCATTTAATGTAAGATAAATATGACTGGCATGAAAAAATATAAAAAAAACCAAACGTTCACGTGTTCCAACACTTCCTAATTTTGTGCAGTAAAAGCCCACACTCACTGGCCATTTTCGTTCTTGTGTAGGCCCCATCGGCTATTCTCACATTCGCGGTGCGACTTATACAAAGGAACATGTAATAGTAGCAGGGGAGGTATTTTGGCTGAAAATATTGGGTGCGACTTACACGTGGGAGCGACTAAAACACCGACATAATTATACGGAAACAATCGCTTTTGGATTTGCCCGTTCTGCTGACGTTCATTGTCATTTTCAAAATGAGATTGCGAGGGGGGCGTTGTAAATTTCAAAATTTAACATCAAAGTATGCAAAAACCATATGAACGGTTGTTTTGGCCCCTGGCGGTTCGGTTTTTCGGTTTGTGACGACCAGTGGCAAGCGATCGGTATGTCACTCGTCTGTTACTGATATTAGGTAATTGATGGTTCGTGAAAGAAAAGGCAGAATATTATATTAAAGAATAAAGATTTTGATTGTGTAACAGTGTACAGAGTTGTTTATTATCCATCATGATTCATATGAATACGGATGCTCATCATTGCCCAAACCGTACTGCATTCTGCAAAATGTCACAATATTTCTTTCAGCCAGACTCATCATCTCATTAAATATATAATGGCATTCTTTATTCCTATATTGGACAGATAATTCCTCCATATTAGTAATCTGTGTTAATTGTGAGAGGTTTGGGTGCAATAAGTTTAATATCGGGCAATTTGGGGTGGTATTTATCAACATGAAGCCACTGAATTTTTCTCATGTTGAATTGTGTGGCGCACTTGATAAAAATATATACAACAGGGGGCAGTTCGCAGCCAACATTGACCTATCGACACTGAACCTGGCTGTTATTGCCAAAGAAGAAAAAAACTGAGAATTTTTCTTGCGGTCACCACACAACTTATTTCATTGGTAATAAGTTGTGGGATAACCACACCAAGAGCAAGATGAACAGGGGACATCTGAGCCCCCCCCCTCCCCCCCTCCCAGAAAGGGGGGGGGGGGGGCTCAGATGTGCTGGCCTGCCTATCTGTACAGGCCAGTAAGTTGCAAGATAGTCACAAAGAATTTTCTCACATTTTTTCGTCATTGATTCTTTCAACAAGCAAAACAAAAATTCCTGATCCATTGTTACTTGCCCTTCATTTGCTGCCTGTAAAGGTGATGGGGATGAGGGGGGGGGGGGGGGGGGGGGGGGGACTGAATTCTGCATGTAGGTGGAATGGGTGGAAAACACTATTGCTTCAAAATGAATACAAAATACACAGCTGGACATGTTCTAAATCTGTTCGTATATAAGTAAGGGGAGGTAAATTAATTCTTATGATATCTCACAACAGAATTTTTTTCAGTTTTCAACAAACTTTCAGTTATATTTTTTTTACACTAAACTGCACAAAACGGATAAATGTGGTATGAACCATAACAATAGTATATATAATAGTTCAGCTGAAGTTAATTATACTTGAGAGGTCATGTTTTTATTTAATTTATATTTCGATTTTTATAATTTTGATTTCACATAACCGCGACAGTGTGAGAATATATTTGGCATACAATGCATTTGATAAAACACACGTGTGCATGTTTTATAAATAAACAAACTATATTTAAACTGACCACCCTGGTGCACATAATGTGTCCCCATTGTTGTGAACAATATGGCTTTTCCTTGTTTTGTTTTCAAAACAGATTTTCATGTAGCATGGATCAAACTGAATATTACAACTCGGGGGTATTAATTCATATTTATTTTTGAGTAGCTATTTTTGCGGGGATCACGTCAGGTAATTGCTCAACTCATTTTCTAAGTAATAAAAAGGAACAATTTGCGTCACTGTCTGAACACACTATCATTAAAAATTTATGAACTGGGAATTTCCCATTCTTCTTCAGCATAAGGTTGATAAACATGAGGGCTGAGAGTAATAAATAACACAAAAGCATGTAGTTTGGAAATTTTATTTTTTTTTGCTGAAAATGTGAAAAGATTAAATTGAGAAAAAAACCAGCTCCATAACACTTTCACATAATTTTATTTTGATTGAACAATTGAAATTTTCGTGCACATTTTCGTGATGACTGGTATCGGTAGTCAAAACTTTAATTTAGAGAAATATGGGGTGGGCTTATTTTGAGGTGATACCCCCCAAAATACGTTTTCTAAAAAGTTAGGGGGTGTGCTTACCCACGAGAGTGGGCTTACTGACAGGTCTGTACGGTAAATTTAATTCTGATTACTGTAAATCAGCCAGCTTCTGCAGTAAGCTTGAATAATAAAGAAACCATCTGACATCGGCATTCGGTATCGGCCGATTGTTGTCTAAAATAATCGGCATTCGTCTTATGGGGCATTTTACTAATCGGCTCATCTCTAATCAGATGGCATTGTATATCAATGCCTTTTCGGTTTAGATGACTGACCGTAATGTCAACAGACAACGAAAACAAAGCCGGGAGTTTTGGAATTTACCCACACTCTGCTTTGTTGCTGCGTTTTGAAGAATTTTAATTTCTTACCTTTGTACTTGATATCTGAAGCACAGTTGGCCTCGAGTAGTTCTCTTGAAATATTTTTTATCAGTTCTGATACGAATGTGGTAGCAGACTTCCAGGAATCATTGGGCCGGCTGTCAACTCTGTGAGTTGATTGCATATATTTTTCGTGTTCTATACATCACAACCTTCACTTTAATGTATAATGGGTTTCTATTTAATATGAATTTATGGAATATCAGAGGTCGGAATTTCAAAGAAAACTAATTTTCCTTGCTAACATATCACCTCAAGGTGGTATATGAGCGAGAAAAAATAATTTACTAAGAAATTCCCAAGCCTGAAATTCCATCAGTTTCAAATAAATATACACAAATGATACATGTACATAAAAATGAAGGAAAAGGGGTATAGAACTCGAAAATTATGTTTAACTCACATAGCTAATAGCAGGCACAAGTGGTTTCTGAAAGTTAGCTACCGCATTCGTACCAGAACTGAACATAAAACATTTCACCTGAACAACTCGTGGCCAAATATGCTTCAGATATCCAGAAATAAAGCTAGGAATTCAAAACACGTCAAGATGCAGTGACAGGGTGGCGTTGAAGGAAATGCCCACACTGTTTGCATTTTTCTTGAAGGACGCCATGGCCGAAGTATTTGTATATGTGACGTGATACTATTAATTATTTATCATATAGGTACACAAATAACGATGAACACACGAATAACAAATTAATAATTGAATGAAAATTAAATTAAAATCTTCAGTTATGAACGTTGTCTTATGAGCAAGCGTATCTCGTTGTGCATCCACTTCAGTTCACTTGGGCGGTATGTGATTACTCGATTGGGTTTATATTTTGTAGCGAGAGATTTTAAGACATTTACTAGTTTGTCACAAATATTTGCCAGTCAGCAGCGGTCAACTCCTCCATTATTCCTGTATATTTTGCGTTAGTATAGTCCCATATCAAACGAGTGTGCTTATTTTTAAATTTTGTTTCATTTTGGTGAGATGTATTAGTCTTTATGATTATGTACACTGGTAGGTAATGCCTTTCAAGATCAGCGACAAATGATTCCGACCCTCTCACTTTGTGTATCAGAACTGTTTCAGTATAGAGGAATAGGTCTAAGAGTGAAGAAGAATTTTCAGTAATATACCAGGATATGGATATTTTGTATATATGTTTACGATTGTAAGTGAGTTGGTCTTCATTAAAATCACCCATTACAACTTTATTTTGAAGGTTAGTGGCAGTTGCCCTGTAAATATTCCTCTTTCCGTGATGTTTATATTTCCCCTCAAATACTCTTAGTCAGCTGTCTCTCCTACACTAAGACGTTTTCTGCTACCTTCCAAAATGAAGAACTCACCACTCTCCACCTTTGAGTAGGATCCATTTTACGGCCCACTGGTATCACTTTGCATTTGCTTTCATTTAGTTCGAGTCTCCATTTGTTCTAATATTTCCCAACAATTACCAGCATATTTGTTAGCCCCTCTTTGCTTTCGGACACTAGCACAATGTCGTCTGCAAAAAATAACCCTACGATCCTCAAGTCCCCAACTGCTACCCCATCGTCGTAGGAGTTTGTCTCCTAAATCTTTGATGTACAATGCAAAAAGAATTGGCGAAAAGATACACCCCTGTTTTAGGCCTATCTCCATAGGCACACGTTTTGTTGTTATGTTACCCAGGCCAAGTTCACTCTGTACATCTTTATATATATTCAGAATTCCAACAAACTCGTTCCTAACCCCAGGGTCTAAAGTTTGCGCCACATACTCGAATGCCTTTTTAACATCCAAAAAGGCCATAAACATCTTTTTGGCTTTCGCCGATTCTATCATTTAGGATAGCACGAAAAGATGGTCAGTGACTCTCCATCCCTTCCAGAAACCATTGAGAATCTCTCACCCTTCGCCTCGATCACCTCCTCTAGTCTCCCACTCAGGACGTTACAGAAAACTTTTCCAATGTTGCTACTGACAGAAATCCCCCGATAATTGTCCAATACATCCTTTAGACCCTTCTTGTATACTATTCAAACAAAGTAGCATATCCAAACTGATGTTGATATTTTCAGAAAATGGTATTGGATACGCATGATTGGACACATCAATATGTTACCAAGTTTTGTTTGGATCATGAATGTTACCGGCCCACAAAAACTTTGTGCAGTTTTTTCGCATGTGCGCAGTAGGGCCCTGCAAATCGGGAAATTTATGTTCGAATTGAATCGAATCGGGACTGATGTCGACTTCAAATCGAATCTTGAATCGAATCAGGATAAACTTGAGAAATAACTATAACTGGCATTATCTTGTGCAGAAATGTCCAGAAAGCACTGCGAGAAGAGATTGTTGACATAACTTGACAACTTGGCGTTGTTTTAATTTTCTTTCTCGTTGAATGGCCATTCAGATGTTCACTTGGCCCGACAATAAATTCAAGACATAAATATGGACCGAAATTAAGGTGTTACTGCCCAGAGACATTTCAGACAAACCACTAAATTGAAACTTGAGAATTAAAAGCACAAATGTAATACATGTTCCCATGGGTTGAAGTCGGCAACAGCCGCTAACTTCACGTACGTTAGCGTGGCTAAATACATGTACATCTTACAGGAACCTCATTATTATAATGTTTGGTTGTTTTTGTATTATCAGGATTCGTGTCTTTTAGATTTCGGTCCGTTCTCAACTGAATAACTTCGTATACATCAAAAGCAGCGAAGGCATTAAACTGTGTTAGTTTCTGCATTAGTTAACTCGAATATTGATGCAATGCTCATTCACACAAATTGCTTGTACTTCATTCCAACTTCCAAGTACCAACACCAAAAAATGCAAAGAAACTAAGGAGGTTTTCCTCCCACAGTTTTCTAACAGAATAATGGGAGCGCTCCAGGCGACATGCCCCCATTATTGTGTTAGAAGATTCTGGGACTGGGAGCGGGCTTTAGGCCCATAGCTGGATATTTCAGTTGTATAGATGGGGCATGAACAGGTTACAAGTTAAAACAGCTACAGTTTGCAAAAGTCACAAAACGAACATTTTATTTCCCGTTCTAAAAGCTCAAAATGTACATTGATCCGTTTTCCTCGAAGCTTCGTTTGACTAACGAATCGGCAAACTATTCGAGATCGATATACGAATACCAAAGCGATTGTACTTGATGGGCTTTTTCGGAGGTCTTGTGATTCTTTTCTTGGTATAAACTCGTTCATCAATAGTTTTTGGTCGAAACGTAACTTTTGAGGTATGCGAAAAGACTGACGCGTGACGAACGTTGGCATGTTGGAAACTGGCAACAGACAGACTGCAGTGGTTCAAATTCTCAACGTTACTCAATCAGTGATTAGCAGGTTGTGGTCCGCTTCCGTCCGACAGGCAATGTTGATGACATGTCGGTCAGGTTGTCCAAGGGCGACAACTACTCACCAGGATCGTTTTATCCGAACCACAGCATTACTTAACCACCATCAAAGTGCCTCTGGAAATTGGACGGCAGATGCACCAAGCGACAGATGTGCGAGTCAGTGGTCAGACTATCCGAAATTGACTACACAGCTGGAATTTGAACGCTCAATGACCTTGAATAATTCCATGTTTGACTGAACGTCACATCACAGCAAAACGTAATTAGTGTGGAGCACGACAGCGCTGGGACAATCGTAGGTGTAACAACGTCATGTTTTCCGATGAATCGAAGTTCACTCTCGACTTTCACGACGGGCGAAACAGAGTGTGGCAGTAGCAGCACGATCGTTTTAGTGGTGGATTGGTTATGGTGTGGGGAGGCATAATCATGACAAGCAGAACAGCCTTACATGTCATCCAAGGGCATGTCACATGGCAGTACTACCGTGAAAACATGTTAGCAGCTCTCGGCTACCGCTGCCTTGGCCAACACAAGTCCAGACCTTTCACCAATCGAGCACGTCTCGGATATGCTTGGCAGGCACCTACGACAATGCCAACAGCCCCCTACCAATGTCCAGGAACTCGACGCTGCACGGCAGGAAGAATGGAATAACATCAGTCAAGCTGATATTGGACGTTTACTGAGGAGTATGCCACATCAGATCCGCACTTGTCTCGCGAACTAACAGGGATTTACAAGGTATTGAGGTCTTGGACTGAATGTGGTAAATTTTCTGAATGACCGTCCATGTATTCTACAGGTCAGTGCATGGAATGTGTGCTTGTCAGACGCCCAACTATCACTGAAATCATTCAACAGATGCCACAGTGCAATGCCTCAACTGTCTTTTTGATGAAAATATTAATATATTTCTTCTTTTACCATATCTCACTTTTATCAAAGACCCCCTACTTTTTTTTAATAGTATATATAAATGTAACCTTTCTTTCTCTCCACTCTTTTGGAAACTCTTGGTTTCCTATGGCTAAATTGAATAAGGCTGTTAAGCTTTTATAGAGTTCCTCTCCCCCATTTTTAGCTCAACTTTGCTAAAGCCAAATTTGAGGTATTGCCATGGCCCGTCGTCCATCTGTCCGTCCACCATGCCGTACACATGGCTCGGGTTAGAGGCCGTATTTATGAACCGATCTTCATGAAACTTCTTGGGTACCTTTGTTATCACCGTGAGACGAGAACGAGTGTTTTTGGGTATGGTCCGAAATTTAAGACGGCCGCTGGCAACCATTTTGTACCAAAATTAGGTGCAATCAGATTTTTGTGCAGAACTTCCGTATGAAAGCTCCGATTTGAATAATTTTTTTGTATGAATGTTTAGTACCATGGGATCCATCACATATAATACAGGTTTTTTTCTCGTGCGTAAATTATACAAATTAGACTACTTTGATTTATTTAGTGTTACTTTCAGCGCTGTAAGTGCAAATGCCAATACGGCTTGGGCTAGAGGCTGTATTTATGAAACGATCTTTACGAAACTTCTTGGGTACCTTTGTTATCACGGTGGGACGAGAACGAGTGTTTTGGGGTCTGGTCTGAAATTCAAGATGGCCACTGGTGGCCATTTTGTACAAAATTAGGTGCAATCAGATTTTTGCGCAGAACTTCCATATGAAAGCTCCAATTTGAATATTTTTTTTGTATGAATGTTTAGTACCATGGGATACATCACATATAATACCGATTTTTTCTCGTGTATAAATTATGCTGATTAGACTAACTTTGATCTGTTTAATGTTACTTTCAGCACTGTAACTGCAAATGCCAATACGACTCGAGCTAGAGGTCGTATTTATGAACCGATCTTTACGAAACTTCTTGGGCTGCTGGCGGCCATTTTGTACCAAAATTGGTGCAATCAGTTTTTTGTACAGAACTTTTGTATGAAAGTTCTGATTTGAATAAATTTCTGTATGAATGTTTCGTAACATGGAATACATCACATATAATACAGGTTTTTTTCTCGTGCAAAAAATTAGATGAACTTTGATTTATTCAGTGCTACTTATACACAGTAAGTGCACATGTCAATACGGCTCGGGCTAGAGTCTGTATTTATGAACCGATCTTCACGAACCTTCTTGGGTACCTTTGTTATCACCTTGGGATGAGAACGAGTGTTTCTGGGTGCAGTCCAAAATTCAAGATGGCTGCCAGTGGCCATTTTGTACTGAAATTGGGTCCAATCAGTTTTTTGTACACAACTTCTATACGGCTCAGGCAAGAGGCCGTATTTATGAACCGATCTTTACGAAACTTCTTGGGTACCTTTGTTATCACTGTGGGACGAGAACGAGTGTTTTTGGGTGCGGTCCAAACTTCAAGATGGCTGGCAGCAACCTTTTTGTACCAAAATTAGTGCAATCAGTTTTTTGTACAGAACGTCTGTATGAAAGTTCTGATTTGAATAAATTTTTGTAGGAATGTTTAGTAACATGAAATACATCACATATAATACAGGTTTTTTTCTTGTGCAGAAATTATGCAAATTAGATGAACTTTGATTTGTTCAGTGCTACTTATACACAGTAAGTGCACATGTCAATACGGCTCGGGCTAGAGTCTGTATTTATGAACTGATCTTCACGAAACGTCTTGAGGCACCTTTGTTATCACCTTGTGACAGCAACGAGTGTTTTGGGGTGCCTTTGTTATCACTGTGCTATGAGAACAAATATTTTTGGGTTCAGTCAGACACACTCTGGGACTCAAAGATTTCTTTTCTAATTTAGCATCTAACTGTTGCCCACCTTTACAATACTTTACCTACACATTTGTTACAGGCTATGGTCAGCATTTATGTACAGACCGTTGCAATACTTTACATGTACCTTTGTTATCAGGTCATTACCTAGATGTTTGTCATTGCTGTGTCACAGACTATACATGTACATGTCTTAAACAAGTTGAGCTACAGTGTCATTGACACTTTCATTTAGAAACTCATTAGGAATCTCGGCCATCCTGCCTTTCCTTAATTTTGAGACCACTTTCCATACCCCCTCAGTTTTTATTTCACTGCACACAAAGTTCAATAAATTTTCCTCTACCTCATTGTGGCACTCAGGTGGGTTCCCCATACCCCATCGCATATCGTTTACATTTTTCCAGTGCTTCACTAGTTCTGATGCGATTTGGTCTTGATCTTGCGTATTTCTGCTCTCTACTTCAATACTCTGTGAATTGCTTCCTTTGGTAGCTCACCTGGCCTAAAAGGCCATGTGAGCTTTTCTCATCACATGGTGTCCGTCGTCGTCCGGGTGTCCGTAAACTTTTTACATTTTCATCTTCTCTGTAACCGCTAATCAGTTGTGAACCATACTTGGCAGGAATGGTCAATGGGAGTTCCTCTACAAACGATCCTCATTTTGTTCCCGTCAGATGAAAAACATGGCTTCCAGAGGCATTCTTTGATTCTGGTTGGTGGATTTTCAACCATCTTCTCCTCTGAAACTGCCAGGCCAAATGTTTTGAAACTTCACATAAATGATGACTGGTACCCTCTCTACCAATGAGCCTCATTTAATGTTGATCTGGTTACAAACATTGCTGCAGTTGCAGCTCATAGTTACCATAGAAACCCTATGGGAAATCACATTTTCATCATCTTCTCTGGAACTACTGATCTGACATGAACCAAACCTGACAGGGATAGTCTATGGGAGGTCCTCTACAAATGATCCTCATTTTGATCCCATGGGTTTGAAAACATGGCCGCCAGATGCATTCTTTGATTCTGATTGGTGGATTTTGAAAAATCTTCTCCTCTGAAACCACAAATGTTTTGAAACTTTGCATGGTTGATGACTGGGATCACCTCTACCAACGATCCTCATTTAATGTTGATCGGGTTACAAACATTGCTGCAGTTGCAGCTCATAGTTAAGTTACTATAGAAATCCTTCTTTGGAACTTCTGAGCTGACATGAACCAAATCTGGCAGGAATGGTCTATGGTAAGTTCTCTACAAACGATCCTCATTTTGTTCCTGTGGGTTGAAAAATATGGCCGCCAGAGGCATTCTTTGATTCTGGTTGGTGGATTTTCAAAAATCTTCTCCTCTGAAACTGCCAGGCCAAATTTCTTGATACGTCACATAAATGATGCCTGGGACCCCCTCTACCAACGATCCTCATTTAATGTTGATCTGGTTGTAAACATGGCCATAATTGCAGCTTATAGTTACTTTAGAAACTCTATGGGGAATCGCATTTTCATCTTCTCTGGAACTACTGAGCCGACGTGAACCAAACTTCGCAGGAATGATCTATGAGAGGATGGAAATATGTGGCGCCAGAGTCAAATTTCTAATACTTAACCCAATGCCTCTCCTGTCTGCACAAATCTGGTAAGGGTTGGTTCCAGTTTTCTCCACTGAGAACTGGGGAAAAAACCCAAAGATATTGTGTATACAGTACAGGTCAAAATAAGCTGTAATAAACTAAGTAAACTGCTGCTCCTGCACTGACAAGATCAGAATCTGACATTTTTCTGGAAAGCTATTAGTGAGAGCTTTCCAGAAAATGGTGTCAGCTTCTGGTCTTAATCAGTGGAGGAAGAGAAAGATACATAGTTTGTAGGATTAACCTACAACTTATTTTGACTTGTACTGTAAACAAGTGCAACTGTAAACTAATTATGTATTCTCTTAAGTTACTTATCAGAAAATACTGATTGATGACAGGTGTTTGAAAAGCATGGAAGTTTTGTTTATGTTCTCTTCCCATCATGTCAGCTTAGATGACAGTAATTATATATATATCTTTTAAGATCTGACAAAATTGGAGTAAAATGTGTTTCCTGTAACCCTTTACCTATCCAAAGTTATTTTGAAAGAGAATACTGTCTGAAAAAATTGTAATTTTCAAAATATTTAACCTTCTTTTACTGATTTTTTTGTTGAAACAGAATTCATAAATGTGTGCATTTTCAAGAAAATCTTCTTTGAAACTACAAGGCCAAATGGTTTGAAAACTTAATGTGACTGATGACTGTATCCCCCTCTGCCAATGATCCTCATTTAATCTTCATCGGGTTGCAATTATGGCTGCAATTGTGGCTTATAGTTACTATACAAACCGTATAGGAAATCACATTTTCATCATCTTCACTGACAGTATTGAGCCAATGTGAACCAGACTTGGCAGGCATGGTCTATGAGAGGTTCTCTACAACTGTTACTCATTTTATTCCTGTTGGGTGAAAACTGTGGCTGCCAGAAGCATTCTTTGATTCTGATCGGTCAATTTTGAAAACTCTTCTCTGAAACCACAGGGCCAAATGTTTTGAAATTTTGCATGGTTGATGACTGGGACACCCTCTACCAACGGTCCTCATTTAATGTTGATAGTGTTGCAAATGTGGCCACAATTGCGGTTTATAGTTACTATAGAAAAACCCTATGGGAAATCACATCATCTCTCTGGAACTACTGAGATGACGTGAACCAAAACTTGGCAAGAATGGTCTATAGGAGGCCCTCTACAAATGATCCTCTTTTTGTTCCTGTTGGTTGGAAAATATGGCCACCAGAGACATTCTATGATTCTGTTTGATGGATTCAAATGTTTTGAAACTTCACGTCATTGAAGACTGGGACACCTTCTACCAATGATCCTCATGTAATCTTGATGTAATGTTGCAAACATGGCCACAATTGCAGCTCATAGTTACCATAGACAGCCTATTGGAAATCACATTTTTATATGTAGTTCCAGGTGAGCGATTACATGCTCTGTAGAGCCTCCAGTTCCTTTTATTCACCCATTTCCAGAATTCGTTCGAACCTAAACCCCATGTCTTTCTTATCGTCCTAATAAGATTGCAGTTTCGTACTCTCCGATTATCGTCTTTAATCTAATTCACTTTATTTCGTGCTTGCTGGTATTCCTCTCTACCCTGGACTGGTTGCTTTCCACCCCCTGAGCTTTTTACTCAACCTGTACGCATCACATTTGACTTTTCTGCCCCTTGTTGCCTTTTTTCAGTTCGTCTTTCAGTCTGTACCAATGTTTCCATCCTATCTTTCCTTCCCTGCTTCCACTAGACTTGTAGAGGGGGTGCAGTGGCTCAGTAGGTAGAGATGCAGGCTGCAAGCCGAGAGGTCCTCGGTTCGAATTCCACCTGCGGCAACTGCATTGTGTCCTTGGGCAAGACACTTCTCCCCCATTGCCCATTGGGGGCACGGTTGTGTTGTGTACTAAGGTGAACTGTACGTCGATGGTGCACCTGTCTTCAACCAATGCTAACTCTGCTTGTGTGGAGTTAGTATGTTGGGGAGCTGACAGTTGCTTGCTGTTGCTCGGTGGTTCTCTCCGGGTACTCCGGCTTCCTCCACCCGTAAAACTGTCGTGGTCATGATTAGGCATTGTGCAGAAATATGTGACCTTAAACACCAATAAATAAATAAAAATAAAAACTAGGCTTTCAACAATGGCATCTGCCATTTCCTGGACATTGCCCCCACCCCCTGTACAGATTCACAAGCTTTGGTTTCTATTTTTGTTCAGACTTCCCCCAATTCGCCTCCTTTCTGAGTCCCCAAATCTCTTTGAAGCTTTCCTTGTTTCTTACTGGATTCCTGCCCCTGATAGTAACTGTAATCAAGTTGTGGTGACTATCCAATTCCCTTTTACCCTCATCGTCCTCTTATATCTCTATCACCTCCCTCCATACATGATATCTGTGAGAATATAGTCGATTATTGTTCTTCTATCGTTCCTCTTCCAGATCCATTTCCCCTTACACCTCGCATCCTTGTTCAGAATCTTCAGACCGAGCTCACTTGAGAAGTCCAACTGCTTCCTTCCATTCCTGTTGACTTTCTTTTCTTCCCCCACTATACATGAAACATACGCGTGCCCCGGGTGAGACAGCAGGGTGGGATATTTCTATCCCACCCACCCCACTGGACATACTCATTTACATATTTATTAGGTCGCCGGAACTATTTCATTTTTCGTCTGCACAATTGTAAATAAACAAAATGGCTTCACAAATGTTGAAACGCTTCTTAAATTGTGTTCGTTTTTTACCTATTTATCTGTTCCTTGTTGATATAGACTCAAAATTTAATTATTATTCAAATATTAAACATGATTTGTTTCAACCCCATGTTTCTCTGCAGATTTAATAATATCACTGCGCGAATTTATCGATCGATCAATAATCTCACAATGCCCTTTACATTAGAGTTTGACACGCGCAAATTCATTAACCCCTTAATGGACAGTGTTACAAATAAATTTTTTAGTATATACTTATGGTATATACCTAACTTTTGTACGATCTTTCCAATGAAGTATTCATTGGGTATGTCAGCACGTAACCGCCAATTATCTATGACGTAATCCTTGTGTGTGGGGACAAAAATCATCCACGATGAGTCTGAAGGTGGGAATGGGGAAATCTCACCCTCGGGGCAAGATATTTGAACCAGACCATCGGCAAGCCTCAGGTCTGGTTCAGATATCTTGCCCCTCGGGTGAGATTTCCCCATCCCACCTCCAGACTCATCGGGGATCATAATAATCCACGTCTTGAATGCCTTTCCTTGTTCCCAATGTGTCCATTAAAGTCTCCCATCAGAATTATACTGAGTCCTTTGTTTCCTAATTTCGTGATATTGGACCTAAGTGTTGATTATATTAAGTCATTCCACCCCAGTTTGCTTCCCTCCACTGCACAGTACACAAACCCAATGGCAACACTTCTACATTTTAGATTAACATTTACCCATCCAATTTCTTTGGATGCCAGATCTCTGATCAACGACAGTTTAAATCCTCTTTTATGCACATGCCCACCCTTCCACCTTTTTTTCTGGCCTTCAGTTCGTCCTACACCTATTCACACACACCCCCTTACTCGGTCTACCCATTCCTCGTGTGACGTGTCTTAACCATGTCTCACTTAAGCGCCCATAACATTGAGTTCTCTCCCTCGATCAGTGTAGCTATTTCACTCACTTTCCTGTGGAGACAGTGGATGTTGTTTTACCCCACTTTCAGATTACCAGGATTCCTTGACCCCCCCACCCCCCCCCCCCCCCTTCATTCTTTCCTGACGGTAACCTCGATAATCTTGTTCTTCGCTTCTCACTCTTGTTCATTCTATCTGTGCCCACTCCTTCTATTGCCTCTGAACTCATATCCCGCTCGTCTTCTAAAAAGGCTCTGCTACCTGTAGAATTTTTTTCACTCAACTCTTGTGTCCCCATCCTACTAAGATGCAACACATCTCGCCTGTATATGCTCCCCTTAACCCAAAAGTCCAAAACGTATCCAAGTGGTCAATAAAGGGTATACCCTAATCGGCACAGTACTCCTCCAACTCCTCATTCAATGCCATAATTCTTGAATTCAGCTCGTCCCCACCCCTTAGAACGAGAATGACCCCTGATACCATTATACTGGCATTTCTTCTGAGCAGTTTAGTTACTAAATCCTTGTATGTCTTCAACAGTCTTTCTGATCTCCTCTCCCAGATGTTGTTGATCCCCACATGAACCGCCACTACCAGATCTGATCCTGACCCTGCCACAATGCAACCCACCCTTTCCCTTAGATCTTCAACCTTCACCCCAGGGAAACATAAAACAGTCTGATTTGTGTTGCCAGGGCCACAGACAACCTTATCTATTCCACGTACAATGCTGCTTCCCGCTAAAATTAACTTTCTTTTCCTCTCTCCCCTGCTTCTCTCCTCAGGCGTCATGTCCTCTGTAATATCTGCAACTTGCCTTGTTTGAATGGCATCCAAATTCTTCTTCCTTTTGCTCGCCCTTTTACTCTATCTGCTCTATAAGCACCACAAACTACCCCTCTCCATTAATCCTCTCCCACATCCCCTCCCCTGATGCATCAGAATCTAAGACACTGAATCTATTTTCTAAGCACCGCTTAGTAGCCTTAGATGCCTTACACTGGTTCTGACCTCCTGTCTTTACCCTTTCCTGTCCTGGCTCTACCTTCCGAATTGTCCTACTGGACCTACCCTCCTCACTTGCAGATTTCCTCCTTCCACACTTCCTTATTGAATCCACAACCACCTTCCACCCACCCACCACTTCACCATCGTAAGTAACTTTCATCGGAGTTACCCCAGCTATACAGCCATCCCCAGCCTCCCCTTCAGCTCCGCGATTTCCCGCTCAAACCCACCACCCTTCTCTAACAACTGAAAGATATCCATGCAATTCTGACACACCCCACTACTGTCCATTGGCCGACCATCCCCGAACTTCAAATTACACAGCCTGCAACCCGCTGCCTCCTCTACCACTACCCATCCATCAACTATACATAGGTAGTGGTAGAGGAGGCAGCGGGTTGCAGGCTGTGTAATTTGAAAATCTCCACCTGCACACCTCGGCTCACCCCCGACCATTCGACCCTTTGCACTCCTCTACTAACCATACTTACCTCCAATTGGACACCTGTTGAACACTTACCAACCATGTTCAAATGCAGTAATAAATACCCAAAACCAAAATCAACCGACGCACACAAAAAAGAACCAACACAGTTTAACAAAACATAACGATTTAATAAGCTATCACCAATTTGGATTCAGGAAGTATCGTGGAAAAAATGGCAATTGGCAAATAAATATAAAGAAGAGAAGAAACCAATGTACGTGGTTTTTGTTGATTTTAAGAAAGCATTTGATTCTGTAGATAGATCGTTACTTTTTGAGAAAATGAAGTCATTGCGTATCGATAGGAAAGTCCTCAAAATTCTTTGCTTTCTCCAGTTACTATTCTATAAATACTTCTGCAGGATTGAGCCCCCCTTTACTCTCTACAGCAGGAGTTAGACAAGGATGTTCTATATCCCCCACTCTTTTCAAAATTTTTATTGATGACATATGCGGGATATTTGATGAATCCTGTTCACCAGTTAATGTGAATGGACAATGACTCAAATTCAATCACCTACTTTTTGCCGATGACCAGGTAATATTATCAGAGTCACCAGCAGGATTGAATAAATGGGTTAAGAATTTAGAACACTGTGCTGTTAAAAACAAACTTAGTGTCAATATTAATAAAACAAAATGCATGATGTTCAAAAATAGAAAAGATAAAAAAGATCCTACGTTTTGTATTGGAACAGCAAAATTAGATATCGTAGATCAATATAAATACTTAGATCTTGAATTCACATACAATGGAAACAGAAAACAAATTCAAGAGAATTTAAGTACAAAAGGATCGAAAGCAATGTTTTTCCTTACACATTCTCTCAAAGTCACTTGACTTAACTCTTGATGTGACATGTAAATTTTTTTTCCATTAAACCTATTTTATTATATGGTTGCGAGATACGGTCCCCTGGCCTTAATACTCCTTTGCAGACACTACAGCCTGTGAACAACTCCACTTGAAATTTTGTAAACAAATATTAATGTTGAATAGAAAAGCATCTAATCAAGCAGCATGAGGAGAGTTGAGTAAATATCCTATTGTGAGTGATGCCATCTTACATCTCCATAAATATATCGATAATTATCCAAAATTGCTGGCAATAACGTACTCTCCAACTCATTCAAGGAGTCGCTCAAATGTATACTTCCGAAAACTTGGATAACTCAGTTATCGCATTATAATATCAGAGTTTCTGATGCTAATACTTTCACTAATAGTAATGGAAAATGCCTGAAAGATGTACTACAATCTCAGCATAGAGAAAGATTTTCTAAAGATATGTTTAACGATGACAAAATGAATACATGCTTGAACCTTATCTGAAAATCACCATATCTCGACAGGCCCGTGAACTGTTTACTAGACTTAAGGTTAGTAACCATAATTTAGAAATAGAACAGGGTAGACATAAACAACCCCCAACACCCCTAAATGATAGAAGATGCCAGGTGAAATAGAAAGCGAAAAACATTTTGTTATGGATTGTGAGGCATAAACATTATGTCAGAATTAGGGAAACAGGGTTCGAAGAAATTATAAAAGAAAACAAAGAATTTAAACAAATGATTCGGAGAAATGCTATTATATTTTGAAAAACTGTGATAGTAAATCGATTAATATTATTTTTAACATGATCTGGTCATTCTTCTGTAAGCGAGATCACCTTGTTAAAGAAAAAAGTCATCAGTACTTTATATTATACATCATGTTTATTATGTCTTCTTATTTGTTATGTTTGTATTGTGCAATTGTTATTATTGTGTAAATTAAATTAACCCACCAAAATTAACCTAAATACTCCTCTTAAACAAACTACACAAAGTATATAAACAAAAAGCTACACAAAATAATATACTGAGTCAAAAAAGAAAGTATAATAGAAACAAAAGTGAAAAAATAGCATAAAGGATGAAATATAATAGTTCTAATGTTACATGTTTGAGGACAAGAAGTCGTGAAAAGAGTTTAATGACATGTTGTTGTCCACCCAACTGTATACAATTTTGCTACGCATTTCAAAATAATAGGTGTTGCCCGAGAATGTCAAATTGAAAGGGTGACAGACGATTTTCTTTGTGTTATGTTGGGCCAGAGAGCCTTTTCCGACATTTTAAAAAATGCCAAGGTTAACTGAAAATCAGAGGTTGCCTGCCATTGGTATACATGAGGCTGGGATACCTCCAGATGAGCTCACTGCTGAGTTTGGAGTCACTGTGGCCACTATTTACCGTCTCATTGGAAGGTACAGAACCACTGGATCTAGTGCCGACCAACTGCATTCAGGTCGACCAAGAGTTACGACCCCTGCACAAGACCGTCGCATCAGGACGTCTCACTTGTGGGATCACTTCCTTCCGGTGATGAGGACAGCAGCAATTACTCCTTGTAGAACTAACAATAGAATTAGTGCACAAAACTGTTCACAACAGACTCGTTGAACACGGCATCCAAAGTCGGCATCCATACCACGGAGCAATCCTTACCCAACGTAATCGTACCATCAGAATGCAATGGTTACGTCAGTGTGTTCACTGGACTCAGCAGCATTGGAGCACAGTTCTTTTTAGTGATGAATCACGATTTTGTCTACGGCGCACTTGTGGTAGGGCAAGAGTGTATCGCCGATGAGGGGAATGGTTTTTTGATGCTTGCATGTGGGAATGCAACTGTTTTGGCGGGGGTAGTGTAATGGTTTGGGCAGGAATTTCCTTCCACCATCGAACGCAGTTGATCTTCATCGATGGTAATCTGAATGGACAGCGATATAGGGACGAAATTCTTAACGCTATTGTTGTCCCGTTGTGCAACGCTAATGTCGGATTGCAGTTATTCCAGCAAGACAATGCCCAATGTCACGTGGCGCGTATCTCTCGTGACTTTCTTGAGGAGCAGGGCATCAAACTTCTTCCCTGGCCCCCACTTTCGCCAGATTTGTTGCCAGTCGAGCATCTTTGGGATCAATTGGATCGTCAGGTACAACTTCATGATCTTCAGACGTTAGGCGATTTACGTAATGTTCTAAGACAGAAGTGGAATGCAATACCACAGGGTGAGGGTGACATGCAGAGACTTATCAGGTCGATGCGCCGTTGATGTCTTGGCATCTAAGAGGCAAACGGTGGACATACACGCTATTGACTGCATGTGTGAACTTTTCATTTCACCCCATGTCTGAATTGCAACATCCTGACATGATGCTGGCAACAGTAAGAACATGAAATTATGCAAATTCAGACAACTAGGCTCGAAATATGAATTTACAAAATAATTTGTTTGGGATTAAAGTCGATAATACTAAAATGATTGCTTCTCAAAGTTTATTATACTTTCTTTTTTTGACTCTGTATATAATTCTAACAAAATACTTATTTTCAATGTCTGTATCACAAGTATGCTTGTTGTGTTGAACACTACATAATATAAATGCCTGCATTTTGGATAACACAGCATAACGTCACTGATTGCCCAACTCACGCGATCCAATGAGGGGATGCTTGACATGGTTTGGGAAATAAGGGTTTTTTTTTTTAATCAAATTTGAGCCTGCAAGGATCACCTTCGAAGTATCGAACTCACCCTCCTCAACCAGACACTTTCAATTTAGTTCCATCGGCACCTTCAGTTCGGTGTGTGTTTGGTGGGGTGGAGTGGGGGTTGCATGATTTGGGTTTGACAAGTACCAAATTAAACTCATCCGAGCAATAATTGTCATTTTTTAGCTTACCTTGACGTAGACCATATCTAATCGCTCTCCGTCAGTCGTACGTCAGCTGTCCGTCGATATTATGTTTTGGACTTCTCCTCCAAAACCACTGGGCCAATTCAAGTAAAAGTTTGTGTGAGGGATAGTCCCGAAGGGACATTGCGTTTTTGTTGAACTCAACAGGCCTAGCCCCACAGGGAGGGGATGGGGAAATCCTCCAATTTTTTTTTAAAAATGATCTTCTCATGAACCAGTGGGTACAGTGACTTGATATTTCGTATGGAGCTTTATTTTGAGGTGCAGAATCAAATTTTGTTCAAACGAATTTCGTGGAGCATTATTTGCCTTTGTAATGGGAGGGGCAAGATTTTTGGCCCTGCCCCAAATTCCTATTTTCTGAACTGATGATCCGATTTGAACCAAATTTGGTATGTGGTATTATTGGGTCATAAGTACCGACTCATCCGAAAAATATTCTCCAGAGTCCCCATGGAACCCCAGGAGCTAAAAATAAATATTTTCAAATGCTTATATTTCCCAAACCACCCGGAACAGAGAACTGATATTTGGTATGAAGAATCCTTAGGACAAGTAGAATTGAATGGTAAAAAATTTGCCATCGGTTGTGTCAGGGTGTTCTGTGGGAGGGGGGGGGGGGGAGGGGGAGGATAGAAAAATGCTGAGTCAGCATATTTGCAAGAATTAAAAAAACATTCCCCAAAATCAATGATCAAAATCTTTTGATATATTGAGCATACATCATTGTTATGAGGGTCAGATTCAAGATTTTTCAAATCAAGTCCCTCTGTTAATATTTGGGTTTCCTTTGGATGCCCAAATTTTATCTTTGTGCAATATGGGGGATAATTTTTAAAAATCTTCTTCAGATCCACCAGTCAGAATGCTTCCATATTTGGTATATAACATCTCAGGGGTGGTGGTGGGTGGACGTGGGGTGGGGGTGTGTACATTCATTTTTGTTCAGATCAGCTCCCAAGGTTTATATTTTGGCTCTATATGGTTGCATAAATTTTAACTCAGAGCAGTATGAGGAAATTTCTATAAAAATCCTCCTCTTCAGATCCACCGGTCAGAATGCTTTTATATTTGGTATACAACATCGCTATGGGAATCAGATTCAAATTTGATCAAATCGAATGCCTGGGTTAATATTTGGGCTCACTTTTGGAGCTTGAATTTTAACTTTGTGAAATATGAGGGAATTTCTTCAAAAATCTTCTTCAGATTCACCAGTCAGTCGTTTCATATTTGGTTTTCAACATCTCTGTGGAGGTCATATTCATATTTGTTCAAATCGAGTGGCTGCGTTGATAGTTGTTACCTACTTTAACTTAGTGCAATATGAGAAAATTTCTTTAAAAATCAGTCCGATTTTAACCAAAATGCAACATAAGTGGGAAAATATGCATCATGAGTGGGAAACAGGTGTTTGATTTATGAAAAAAAATAACCCTAGCTATCGTTTGACTCATTGTGTTCTCTAAATAAAAACATAATTCCAAGTTAATTTTATAAAGAGCCATGTAGCTGAAGAAGGAAAGGAATGGTTTCACGCCCCACTGGCGCGTCGGGACTGTTTGAGTAACAAGCCCCTTTCGACCCTCAGTGACTGTAAATGATCAATTTTCACATGTCTAGGCGTGTTGAAGGAGGAAAAGGTTCAGGTACTCGGCAGGTGTCACCGGTTGCGCCATGATGGTCTCTTTGACTGATGTCCGTTGGACCCTCGGGTGAGGACCAGTGTGGGAGGTTGGGTCCTCTCACAAAGGTACTACCTCTCCCCGAGGGTGCAGTGGTTCTATGTTTTCAGGCAAGTAGGTAGGTTTTCAGGCAAGTAAAGTCTGCCACTTCGGGGATGATTTTGAGTGATGGCCAGTATAACCTGCCTCAGGCTGTCTTTGTTTAGTTGGACGTCTTTGAAAGAACAACGACCCCTTTCGGGAACCACCAGAAAGAAGACCCGAACTTCCCTGGTTTGGGGGAAGGTCTGCATGGTAATCCTATTGGGTTGGGACAAAAGATGCGCAATGCGCTTACAAAAAGGGGCAGAGGCGGGACGTAGGACCAACGCTCGCCTCCCTTAAAGTGGTCGACCACTTTTAGGGATGGTGTGGAGGATGTTCAGTAACCACGGGTTACTGTTTCCATAACGGTTAAAGTGTCCATAGCGGTTATTTGGGTGCTGGTCAAAAAGTATCTTCTGTGTACCTGCTTAAAAGAAGAAGGCAGAATAAGTTTTCATTAGAATATGTAAGATATAGAAAAAAGATAAAAATAACACATTTTGTTTAATGCAGTCATTGAATTGGCTTATGATCTCATTTTTAGCCGAGTCGGTGAAGGCAGCCCTTTCTGGTAGAAGGCCACAGTTAAGCTGCTAATCTGCCTGTTAGCTCACCTTCTCGTTCCCTATAAAAATAGCACATTTTGTTTAATGCAGTCATTGAATAGGCTTATGATCTAATTTTTAGCCGAGTCGGTGAAGGCAGCCCTTTCTGGTAGAAGGCCACAGTTAAGCTGCTAATCTGCCTGTTAGCTCACCTTCTTGTTCCCTAGTTTTACTCGAGCAGTTTTAGTTTTATACAGTGTTTAAACGTGGTCTAATTTTATTTGAGTCGGTGAAGACAGCCCTTTCTGGTAGAAGGCCACAGTTAAGCTCTTAATCTGCCTGTTTGCTCACCTTCTCGTTCCTTAGTCTTACTCTGGGTTTCCGATTTTTAATTACCTTGGTTGAGTCGGTGAATGCAGCCCTTTCTGGTAGAAGGCCGCTGTTAATCTGCCTGTTGGTTCACCTTCTCGTTCCCCAGTTACGCGTGATTTTTGGTGCTTGTTTAATTATATTTGAGTCGGTGAAGGCAGCCCTTTCTGGTAGAAGGCCACAGTTAAGCTGTTGATCTGCCTGTTGGTTCACCTTCTCGTTCCCTATATTGCACATGGAATTTGGGTTAATCGGTGAAGGCAGCCCTTTCTGGTAGAAGGCCACAGTTAAGCTGTTAATCTGCCTGTTGGTTCACCGTTTCGGTCCATATATTTTTATTGTGGCTTGATTGGGGTGTTACTTTCAACTTTTTGATCTGGTTATTAGATTCTATAGTTGCTTTGTTGGTTGATTAGTTTTTGGGATGTTTGTTTAATGAAGGATTTTGATTGAGGCGCTTGAGTAGTAGTTCAGATGCTTGTTTGATTAGTGGGGCAGGTACAAAAGGACGTTGGTATTACACTCAGATCCCTTTGATCAGACAGGCTTATGTTTGGCTTGTTAATTACGCTGTTTTGAGTGTCATGATGATGGGCAGGGTAGCGGAGGTATATAGGCCGGACTTAATCTTCGGTACATCATTAGGGATTTTTGGATTTGGATATTACTATTCTCAGACAAGATGGAAAGATCCAGTTTAACGGCGGTGTTTGGCAGTAGCCTAGTCCGTAGGTTGGGAGCTTACTGTAGGAGCCATGGTTTGGGCTCTCAAGGCCCAGTCAGTTTCCACGGCGTCGGTGGGATGTGCGTTGGTGATTATTCGGAGAAGGAGTATTGTAGAATGATGGTACGGCGCCCAGATTTGGTTGTGCTCCAGCTTGGTGGAAATGATATTGTAGCTGCTGGTGACCCACAGGAAGTGGTGTCGGGCCTGCATTCGCTGGTCCGGCGTTTACAGGAGGATGGAGTAGACGGCGTCTATTTTGTGGAGATTCAACCATGTTCTCCGAGCCAGCGGTGGACGCCGGGCCTGACCTTCGAACATTTTTAGGCCCAGAGGAAATATATCAATCGGCAGATGCAGAGAAGGATGGAGCCCGGATGTTAGAATAAAGGGCCTGCGTTTCCCCCAGCACTTCCTCCTCAACCATGTCCATTTTAATGGAACGGCAGCAGAGATACCGAGAAGTTTTGGCGCGTGTAATGCACAGCGTGAGGAGGCGCCAGCAACAGGAGAGTAGAAGAGGAGGACATTGAGTGAATGCAACATAAAACATAAACGGCCCTTTTGAGGGCCACCCAATAGTATAAAAGAGCAATCAGTATGCACATAATTGAGTAGTTTTAGGTTGGTGGCTTTTTCATGTTGATGTGCTAGTTATCGGATTTGTTTTGCACTCCAGGATTGAGTTTTTGGGCTTTTGTCGGCTTTCGCAAATGGCTTCAAGTTCGGTAATTAGTTCACTGTTGGCTAGCCGGTCATGATTTTTTGCGGCCAGGGTAGCTAGGCGGTCTTTGATGGTTGGGATATCAGCCCTGTCGTGGAGTGTTTTGATGGGTGTGTCCCATGGGGCGTGGAGGGCGACTCTAAGCACGTGATTTTGGACCTTCTGGAGTTTTCCCATATTAGTTTGGTTGAGGTCAGTTAGGATGATTGCCCCGTATTCGAGTACTGGGCGCACAAAGGCTTTGTATAGTTTGAGTAGGGTGGACTGGTTGGCTCCCCATGAAGTTCCCTTTAGCATTTTCAGTAAGTTAATGCGTTTGGTTGCTTTTTTGCGCCATGTCGTCGATGTGTTTGTTAAAGGGCAGTTTTTGAGCAATGGTGATGCCCAGGAATTTCGCATCTTTGCATTCAGGGAGGGCTTTATCCATTAGTTTTAGGTCAAAATCACGTTTGTTTGTCTTGCAAGTAAAGGTGATTCGTTGAGTTTTATTGGCGTTCAGCTTAATTCTCCATTTGGCACACCATTGTTCTAGGTCATCGAGAGCACGTTGCAGGGGTTTTTGGAGCCGATTGGCCGTATTGTTAGAATCCCATAGGCCCTTATCATCCGCGAATTGGGAGACTTGAACACGATCCTCGGAGAAATTAAGATCATTTATGTAGAAGATGTAAAGGAGGGGGCTTAGGACGGATCCTTCGGGGGTGCCTGCTTCAAGGGGGACACTGTCAGACATTTCATTGTTCACTCTGACTTTGATTTCGCGATCCTTTAGGAAAGAGGATAGTAATCTGAGCAATTTCATGGGAAGTCTCAGTTTTGATAATTTGTAGTGCATTCCATTGTGCCAAACAGAGTCAAATGCTTTTTCGACGTCTAACAGGACTGCTGTGCCTATTTGCTGATTGTTGATCGCGGTATTCATTTGAGTGGCTAATCGGTAGACATGCTCGATGCCTTCTTTACGGTTTCTATAGGCTCTTTGCTACTTATTAGCTCACCTGACTGAAAGTCGGGGTGAGCTTTTCTTATCACTCTCCGTCCGTCGTCCTGCGTGAAGGTGGTGTTTGAGCCTCTTTCTCCTAAACCACTGGCCACATTTTAATTAAATTTCATGTATATGGTGGTTATATAGGGGCATTTTGATTTTTATCCAAATTAGGTATTGGCTCATATTGAGCAGAGGTGTGGGGAAAAAATAGCCAAATTTTTTGATTATCGTCTTCTAATGAACCACCAGTAGCAGAGACTTGATATGTGGTATACAGAGTCCTTTTGAGGTTTAGAATCAAGTTTGTTCAAGAAAAGTTTGTCGGGCATTATTTGCCTTCGTTATGGGAGGGGCAAAAATTTTGGCCACGCCTAAAATTTCTATTTTCTGAACTGTAAGATCAATTTGAACCAAATTTGATATGAGATGATAATGGGTCATAAGTAGTTGATTGATGCCAAAAAAATTTTTCTCATTGCCCCTTGGGAACCTCGGGAGCTAAAAATAGGAAAAACCTTAAAACTGCCATATCTCCAAAACTACAGGGCACAGAGAATTCTTATTTTGTATAAAGCTTACTTTTATCCAGTAGAATAGAATGGTTAAAAAAAATCCCTATTGGTTTGATCACAAGGTACTTTTTTCAGGACTTTGAAAAAGTGCTGAGTCAGCACTTTTTAACACTGTAGGCAATGGGAAAAACATTAAAAAATCTTCTTCTCCAGATCCAGCAGGCAGAATCTTTTGATATTTGGTATGCAACATTGTAGGGTGGATCTGATTCAAGTTTGTTCAAATCGGCCCCCCTGGGTTCATATTTGGGCTCAGTATAGGAGCCCGATTTCTAACTTAGTGCATTTCAGGCAAATTTCTTAAAAAATCTTCTTCTCCAGATCCAGCAGGCAGAATCTTTTCATAATTGGTATGCAACATTGTGGGGTGGATCTGATTCAAGTTTGTTCAAATCGGCTCCCTAGATTCATATTTGGGCTCACTGTAGAAGCTCGAATTCGAACTTAGTGCATTTCGGGCAAATTTCTTGAAAAATTTTCTTCTCCAGATCCAGCAGGCAGAATCTTTTCATATTTGGTATGCAACATTGCGGGGTGGATCTGATTCAAGTTTGTTCAAATCGGCCCCCTGGATTCATATTTGGGCTTACTATAGAAGCCCGAATTCGAACTCCGTGCATTTCAGGCAAATTTATTAAAAAATCTTCTCCAGATCCAGCAGGCAGAATCTTTTGATATTTGGTATGCAACATTGTGGGGTGGATCTGATTCAAGTTTGTTCAAATCGGCTTCCTAGATTTATATTTGGGCTCACTATAGAAGCTCGAATTCGAACTTAGTGCATTTCAGGCAAATTTCTTAAAAAATCTTCTTCTCCAGATCCAGCAGGCAGAATCTTTTGATATTTGGTAAGCAACATTGTGGGTTGGATCTGATTTAAGTTTGTTCAAATCGGCCCCCAGGGTTTATATTTGGGCTCAATATAGGAGCCCAAATTTGAACTTAGTGCATTTCAGGCAAATTTCTTAAAAAATCTTCTTCTCCAGATCCAGCAGGCAGAATCTTTTGATATTTGGTATGCAACATTGTGGGATGGATCTGATGCAAGAATTTTGTAGCTCACTTCATCTTCGCCGGGCGAGGAGGAATTTTTGCATTTTTTTATGACGTTGATGATTTCGTCATTGGTGATGGGGGTGACGAGGTCATCGTCATCCCTGTCTTCTGGCTCGTTATCAAAGTTGGGGGTCACGGTAGATATCAGGATGTTCATTGAAGTCATCAATCACGTTTATGACAGCGTCATCATTGCCCGCACCTTGATACAGGCGATGCGTTTTTCTTAGGAGGTCGGCAAAGGTGTCGGCCTTGTCTTTGTTGGTGCGCATGAAGGAACCGTCTTCCCCTTTAAGAGGTTTGGCTGCGGCTTTGTCGTCCTTGTTTTTTTGCCCAGTTAGGATTTTAAAAGAGTCCCAGAATTTTTTGGCATCTTGGACCCCATTTAGATTGGCTGTTACCTTTTCCCAGTTGACTTGTTTTTCAGCTTTGAGGGCTTCCTTGACTTCGCCGTGAAGGCGGTTGTATATTTTTTTGAGGTCAGCTTTCTTACCGGGGTCAGTTTCGGTTTTAAGAGCACAAAGAGCTTTCCGTTTGGTTTTGATTAGTGAGAGTGTGTCGCCCGAGATAGCACTTCTCCAGGGGCGCACTTCTTCTTTTGGGCATATTTCATTTAGGGTTGAGTTAATGATTTTCTCTATGCCCTCGCATTGGGTTTTGAGTTCCGCTGCATTGGATGGGGAGGTGTTTGTGAGTTTGACATCGATGATGTCGCGGTAGAGGTTCCAATTGATTTTTCTGAAATTTCTGCGGAGAGTGGGGGGGGGGGGGGGGGGGGGGGGGTGGTACCTGAGTGGGCCATTTCCTAGCTGCAGTGAGGCATGGACCGGGAGGTGATCGCTGCCTTAGTCATCATCGCCGACCCAGTGGTCATCGATGTGGTTTATCAGGGAGTCACTGGCGATAATTAGATCGAGGATTTCAGATGAAAATAGTGGGTTGTTACTGATAATGGTTGCTGAGTTGTTCATAAACACATGAAGGTTATGTTTTTTTTGTTATTTCAAGGAGGGCTTCACCGTTGGGGCTGGTTTTGTTGCAGCCAAAGTACAGGTGTTTGGCATTGAAGTCGCCGAGGATAATGCAGTGTTTGTATTTCCTCATAAAGAATTCAAAGACAGTGTCAGAAACAATTTTGCTAGGGTCGTTATAATAACAAACAAACACGATGTTTTTATTGTCGACAGTGATTTCAGTTGCAATTACCTCCGCATTGAGGTAATTAGTTTTTATGGTTTTAGTTTTGATGTTCTGCTTAATAAGAAGAGCAATGCCGCCACCTTCAGTGATTTGTCGGTCTCCTCTAATAGTGCTGAACCCGCTAACTGAAAAATTTTTGCTGGGTTGAAGCAAACTTTCGCAGATACAGACAATGTTTGTACCTTCGAAGTATCGGCTCATTTGAAGTTTTTAGCTCACCTGACTGAAAGTCAGGGTGAGCTTTTCTTATCACTCTTCGTCCGTCCGTCGTCCTGCGTGAAGGTGATGTTTGAGCTTCTTTCTCCTAAACCACTGGCCACATTTTAATTGAATTTCATGTAAGTAGTGGTTATATAGGGGCATTTTGATTTTTATCCAAATTAGGTTTTGGCTCGTATTGAGCAGAGGTGTGGGGAAAAAATGGCCAAATTTTTTGAAAATCTTCTAATGAACCACCAGTAGCAGAGACGTGATATGTGGTATACAGAGTCCTTTTGAGGTTTAGAATCAAGTTTGTTCAAGAGATGTTTGTCGTGCATTATTTGCCTTCGTTATGGGAGGGGCAAAAATTTTGGCCACGCCTAAAATTTCTATTTTCTGAACCGTGAGGTCAATTTGAACCAGATTTGATATGAGATGATAATGGGTCATAAGTAGTTGATTGATGCAAAAAAAATTTTTCTCATTGCCCCGTGGGAACCCCAGGATCTAAAAATAGGAAAAACCTTAAAACTGCCATATCTCCAAAACTGCACGGCACAGAGAATTCTTATTTTGTATAAAGCTTACTTTTATCCAGTAGAATAGAATGGTTAAAAAAAATCCCTTTCGGTTTGATCACAAGGTACTTTTTCAGGACTTTGAAAAAGTGCTGAGTCGGCACTTTTTAGTCCCCTACAGGAACCGTAAGGGGACTATAGGATTGCACTCCGTCCGTCTGTCTGTCCGTCCCTCTGTCTGTCCATCCGTCCATCTGTCTGTCTGTCTGTCTGTTTTTTATGTTACCACCTCTCCCTCCAACATGCTTTAAGCTACACCTTTCATATTTTGTACATGGATAAATGGTTCTGAGGGGATGATGCACGCTCAAAATTTTTTTTTCAAAATCCAAGATGGCGGAATGGCCGCCATTTTTGTTGTGTTTTTTAAGCTTTTTTTCTCTATTTTCATGTTACCACCCCTCCCACCAACATGGTTCAAGCTACACTTTGCATATTTGGCACATGGATAGAGGGTTGGGAGGGGATGATGCACAGTCAATATTTATTTTTCAAAATCCAAGATGGCAGAATGGTGGCCATTTTTGTTGTGTTTTTTAAGCTTTTTTCTCTATTTTATGTCACCACCCCTCCCTCCAACATGGTTCAAGCTACGCCTTTCATATATGGTACATGGATAAAGGGTTGTGAGGGGATTATGCACGCTCAATATTTTATTTTCAAAATCCAAGATGCTTATATACTCTAGTGTCTTCTGTGACAAAAACACCTTATGTCACAAAAGTGCTGTAGGGGACTAATACCACCTCGGTGGTCAAACACTTGTTAACACTGTAGGCAATGGGAAAAAGATAAAAAAATCTTCTTCTCCAGATCCAGCAGGCAGAATCTTTTGATATTTGGTATGCAACATTCTAGGGTGGATCTGATTCAAGTTTGTTCAAATCAGCCCCCTGGGTTTCATATTTGGGCTCCGTACAGGAGCCCGATTTCGAACTTTGTGCATTTCATGCAAATTTCTTAAAAAATCTTCTTCTCCAGATCCAGCAGGCAGAATCTTTTCATATTTGGTATGCAACATTGTGGGGTGGATCTGATTTAAGTTTGTTCAAATCGGCTCCCTAGATTCATATTTGGGCTCACTATGGAAGTTCAAATTCGAACTTGGTGCATTTCAGGCAAATTTCTTCAAAAATCTTCTTCTCCAGATCCAGCAGGCAGAATCTTTTCATATTTGGTATGCAACATTGTGGGGTGGATCTGATTCAAGTTTGTTCAAATCGGCCCCCTGGATTCATATTTGGGCTCACTATAGAAGCCCGAATTCGAACTTAGTGCATTTCAGGCAAATTTCTTCAACAATCTTCTTCTTCAGATCCAGCAGGCAGAATCTTTTGATATTTAGTATGCAACATTGTGGGCTGGATCTGATTTAAGTTTGTTCAAATCGGCTCCCTAAGTTCATATTTGGGCTCACTATGGCAGCTCGAATTCGAACTTAGTGCATTTCGGGCAAATTTCTTCAAAAATCTTCTTCTCCAGATCCAGCAGGGGGGGGGGGGGGGCGCGGTGGCTCAGTTGGTAGAGGTGCAGGCTGCAAGCCGAGAGGTCCTCGGTTCGAATCCCACCTGCGGCAACCGCGTTGTGTCCTTGGGCAAGACACTTCACCCCGATTGCCTACATGGGGGCACGATGACGCTGTGTACTGAGGCGTACTGCACGTCGATGGTGCGCATGTCTTCAACCAATCTAACCCTGCCTGTGCTGCGGTGCAGAGTTCAGAGTTACGATGTTGGGGAGCTGACAGCTGCTCGTCGTTGCTCGGTGGTTCTCTCCGGGTACTCCGGCTTCCTCCACCCGTAAAACTGTCACGGTCACGATTAGCCATTGTGCATAAGTATGTGACCTTAAACACCAATAAATAAATAAATAATAAATAGATCCAGCAGGCAGAATCTTTTGATATTTGGTAAATTGGTATGGAACATTGTGGGGTGGATCTGATTCAATTTTGTTCAAATCGACCCCCTGGATTCATATTTAGGCCCACTATAGAAGCCCGAATTCGAACTTAGTGCATTTCAGGCAAATTTCTTCAAAAATCTTCTCCAGATCCAGCAGGCAGAATCTTTTCATATTTGGTATGCAACATTGTGGGGCTGGATCTTATTCAAGTTTGTTCAAATCGGCTCCCTAGATTCATATTTGGACTCACAGAAGCTTGAATTCGAACTTAGTGCATTTCTGGCAAATTTCTTCAAAAATCTTCTCCTCCAGATCCAGCAGGCAGAATCTTTTGATATTTGGTATGCAACATTGTGGGGTGGATCTGATTCAAGTTTGTTCAAATCGGCCCCCCTGGGTTTATATTTGGGCTCAGTATAGGAGCCCAAATTTGAACTTAGTGCATTTCAGGCAAATTTCTTAAAAAATATTCTTCTCCAGATACAGCAGGCAGAATCTTTTGATATTTGGTATGCAACATTGTGGGGTGGATCTGATTCAAGTTTGTTCAAATCGGCCTCCTGGGTTTATATTTGGGCTCAGTATAGGAGCCCAAATTTGAACTTAGTGCATTTCAGGCAAATTTCTTAAAAAATCTTCTTCTCCAGATCCAGCAGGCAGAATCTTTTCATATTTGGTATGCAACATTGTGGGGTGGATCTGATTCAAGTTTGTTCAAATTGGCCCCCTGGATTCATATTTGGGCTCACTATAGAAGCCCGAATTCAAACTTAGTGCATTTCAGGCAAATTTCTTTGAAAATCTTCTTCTCCAGATCCAGCAGGCAGAATCTTTTGATATTTGGTATGCAACATTGTGGGGTGGATCTGATTCAAGTTTGTTCAAATCGGCCCCCCTGGGTTTATATTTGGGCTCAGTATAGGAGCCCAAATTTGAACTTGGTGCATTTCAGGCAAATTTCTTCAAAAATCTTCTTCTCCAGATCCAGCAGGCAGAATCTTCTGATATTTGGTATGCAACATTGTGGAGTGGATCTGATTCAAGTTTGTTCAAATCGGCCTCCTGGGTTTATATTTGAGCTCAGTATAGGAGCCCAAATTTGAACTTAGTGCATTTCAGGCAAATTTCTTAAAAAATCTTCTCCAGATCCAGCAGGCAGAATCTTTTGATATTGGGTATGCACCATGCTTGGGGGGGTGGGGGGGGGGGGAGAGATTCATGTTTGTTCAAGCCAAGTCCCTGGGTTCATATTTGGGCTTACCCAAATTATAACTTAGTTCAAAATGAGGAATTTTCTTTAAAAATCTTCTTCAGATCCAGCAGTCGGAATGTTTTGTTATTTGGTATGCAGCATCCTTAGGGGGGTGAGATTCAAGTTTGTTCAAGCCATGTCCCTAGGTCCATATTTGGACTCACTGTGGGAGCCCGAATGATAACTTAGTTCAAAATGAGGGAATTTTCTCTAAAAATCTTCTTCAGAACCAGCAGTTGGAATGTTTTGATATTTGGTATGCAGCATCCTTAGGGGGTGAGATTCAAGTTTGTTCAGCCATGTCCCTAGGTCCATAATTGGACTCACTGTGGGAGCTCAAATTGTAACTTAGTTCAAAATGAGGAATTTTCTTTAAAAATCTTCTTCTTCAGATCCAGCAGTCGGAATGTTTTGATATTTGGTGTGCAGCATCCTTAGGGGGTGAGATTCAAGTTTGTTAAAGCCAAGTCCCTGGGTTCATATATGGGCTCGAATTATAACTTAGTTTAATATGAGGAATATTCTTTAAAAATCTTCTTTTTTTTTAGATCCACTGGTCAGAATCTTTGGATATTTGGTATAAGCTTTCCTTAGGAAGAGCAGATGCAACTTGTTGAAATCAATTCTCTGGGTTGATATTTAGGCTACCATGTCAGGTGAGCGCCCTCAGGCCCCTTGGGGCCTCTTGTTTATTATTAACGCTTCTAGCGTTCCACACGGCTATTTGTAATTTATTCATGATGGGCGTTAAGTTCTTGCAGTCTTTTAATTATTCATGGAGGGTGGCGTTAGTTGATATTAATGGCGGCTTTAATTAAAGTTTCTGATATTTGGGTTTTGAATAACTTAGAAGCTGAACAGATGACATCCTGACAGATATCAGACAGGTTGTTGTTGACATGTTTATTAAGGATGGAGTAGAGAGCTCCCGCAACGAGAGAGCATATTGTATGGGGTGAAGAAGCGTTGTCGGGTTTTTTTAAGTTGAGGTTTTTCAGTTCTATATTTGTTTTAACTTTTTTGAAATGGGGACACCCCCGGTAGTTGCTAGTCTGGGGACCTTTACAGTTAGGGCATGAGGGGGATTTTGATTGCATGCCTTGGAGAGATGGTTTTCTCCGCACTTCATGGCAACGTGTCCATACTTTTGGCATTTATGGCATCGCACTGGTGGGGGAGTGGATTGGTACTCCTCCGCCATATGCTTTCTTCCATTAATGGTGACCCCATTAGTCAGTATTCTTCTTTTGATCTCGGGATCTGGGCAAGTAACTTTCACCTTCCATGTTCTGTTGCCAGTGGCTCTAGACGTAAATCGCTCCCACTTGCAGTTTTGGACACCCTTAGTGATGTCTTCAGCGGGAGTGTCAGGGTGAACCCTTGTAACGACCACAATGGGGGGGGGGGGGCAGTACTTTTGAATTTTATGGGGGAAGGGCTGGGTTACCAACTTTCTTTCCAGCAGGAAGTTGGGGAGTAATTTTCCCTTGTCTTTTAGGTTTAGCTATTTTAGTTAGTGGCAGATGTACTGTTTTTTTGAGGGCAGCGGAAAAGTCTAGCTCCATTAGCGGCGTTGACGTTGGTGTAGGCATTGGTGTCTGTGTGGGATTCGACAGGGTTAGCTGATTTGGTTGACTTGGCTGTTTCACTTGGCTTAGTGCCCTGTCTGTGGTTTTTGTATAGCTGCTGAGGCTATCCTTACTCGTGGCGCTATTTTTGTTAGTTTGGCCTACTGACGACCCTCCTGACGAGGCAGAGCCAGAAGGGCACGGACGAGGAATGAAGCTTCTAGACCTTTTGACTTTTCTTTCCGTCATTGTTTCAAATCCTTCCTCCCTCGTGCACTCCTGCAGCTCTGTGTCAGAGTCATTACCCTCTTGCTTTCTTTTTATACGCCCGTTTAAAAAACGGTCGTATTATGTTATCAGTCTGTCTGTCTTTAAACAATTTGGTTTCCGTTCATTTAAAGTCAAACGCCTTGATGGATCGACATCAAACTTTCAGAAGTTGTTTTTAGCATTAAAATACAGGTCAAGTTCGATATTGATGTTTCTCAGTCCATCTGCTGCTGAGATATGGCCCTTTGAAAACACAATTTTTCTAAAAAAATTGGTTTCCGTTCATTTAAAGCTGAACGCCTTGACGGATTGACACCAAATTTTTCAGATGTTATTTTTAGCAATGAAATACAGGTCAAGTTCGATATTGGTGTTTCTCAGTCCATCCACTGCAGAGTTATGGCTCTTTGAAAACACAATCTTTCGAAAAAAATTGGTTTCCCTTCATTTAAAGTCGAACGCCTTGACAGATCGACATCAAACTTTCAGATGTTGTTTGTAGCAATAAAATACAAGTCAAGTTCAATATTGGTGTTTCTCAGTCCATCTGCTGCAGAGTTATGGCCCTTTGAAAACAATTTTTGAAAAAAATTGCTTTCCATTCATTTAAAGCCGAACGCCTTGACGGATTGACACCAAATTTTTCAGATGTTGATTTTATACACCTGTTTGAAAAACGGGACGTATTATGTGAATGGTCTCTCCACCCATCTGTCTGTCTGTCCGTCCATGGACACATTTCGTTTCCGGATGATAACTTTAGTTGTAATGGTTTGAGCTGAGTTAAATTTGGCATGTGGATTTAGTATGACAAAATACGGGATGGGTTCGATTTCCGTTTCTAGCGGCCCATTTGCAGTAGAGTTATGGCCCTTTATTTATGGGAATTTTGCCCAACTTTTCGTTTCCGGACGATAACTTTAGTTTGCCTTGACCAATTTATTTCAAATTTTCAATTTTTTGTTTTTGACCACAAAATACAGCTCAAGTTCACTTTTGACCACAATCGCATTTACCTTTCCAGAGTTATTCCCCTTAAATGATTGCAAATTTGTGGATTTTGTGGTTTCCGGATGATAACTTTAGTTTGCCTTGACCGATTTTTTTCAAATTCTCAGATTTTGTTTTTGACCACAAAGCACAGCTCAAGTTCACCTTTGGCCATAATTGCATGTACCATTCCATAGTTATTCCCCTTGAATGATTGCAAATTCGTGAATTATGTGGTTTCCGGATGATAACTTTAGTTTGCCTTGACTAATTTGTTTCAAATTCTCAGATTTTGTTTATGACCACAAAGCACAGCTCAAGTTCACTTTCAGCCAAAATCGCATGTACCTTTCCAGAGTTATTCCTCTTGAATTTGTGCATTTTGTGTTTTCCGGATTATAATTTTAGTATGGCCTAACTGATTTTTAGCTCACCTACATCTGTAAGATGTGGTGAGCTATTGTCATAACCTCGGGCATCGGCGTCTGGCGTGTCCAATATTGTAAGATTTAATGTTAAGGTTAATTTCTCAAACATCAGTGGGCTCAGGCCTTTGATATTGCATATGTAGGTTGTAGGGGACTATCAGAACAGTATTTAACCCTGATACTAACACTTTTTTCCAAATTTCACCTAAAATTTTCTGCCAAAAGTTTGTTGTAAGAATTTGCGTTTAGGTGTTGTAAGAATTTGTGTTAAAGGCAGCTTTTGTGCAGATTGTGCTGCTTTAACTTCTCATTACTGTTGATTTTCATATTTCAATAACAACTGTAGGTATTAACCCTACTGTATGCAGAAATTTAACGAAAATTTTCATTTTTTTTCAGTCAAAATTTTCATGTTTTTCTCGGACTTAGTAAATTTTAAGTTGTAAAACTTTGTAAACTTTGTGTTTAGGTGAGTTGTGTTTCTATGTGTCTTTCCAGGCGATTAATATTCTACACTTGGGTTACTGAACTCCATTGCAGTAATATTTAACCCTCATTACATGCATATTTGAGAAATTTGAGGCTGATTTTCTGCCAAAACTTGTAAGAATTAGCGTTTAGGTGTTGTAAGAATTTGCGTTAAAGTCAGCTTTTGTGCAGATTGTGGTGCTGTAACTTCTCATTGCTGTTGATTTTCATATTTTAATAACAACTGTAGGTATTAACCTGACTGTATGCAGAAATTTAACGGAAATTTTCTTTTTTTTCAATCAAAATTTTCAGGTTTTTCTCGGACTTAGTAAATTTTAAGTTTTAAAAGTTTGTGTTGAGGTGAGGTGTTAAGGTGAGTTCTCAAAGATCAGTGGGCTCAGGCCTTTGATATTGCATATGTAGATTGTAGGGGACTATCAGAACAGTATTTAACCCTGATACTATGACTTTTTTCCAAATTTCACCTAAAATTTTCTGCCAAAAGTTGTAAGAATTTGCGTTTAGGTGTTTAAGAATTTGCGTTAAAGTCAGCTTTTGTGCAGATTGTGCTGCTTTAACTTCTCAATACTGTTGATTTTCATATTTCAATAACAACTGTAGGTATTAACCCTACTGTATGCAGAAATTTAATGGAAATTTTCTTTTTTTTCAGTCAAAATTTTCAAGTTTTTCTCGGACTTAGTAAATTTTAAGTTGTAAAACTTTGTAAACTTTGTGTTCAGGTGAGTTGTGTTTCTATGTGTCTTTCCAGGCAATTAATATTCTACACTTGGGTTACTGTACTGCATTGCAGTAATATTTAACCCTCATTACATACATATTTGAGGAATTTGAGGCTGATTTTCTGCCAAAACTTGTAAGAATTTAGCGTTTAGGTGTTGTAAGAATTTGCGTTAAAGTCAGCTTTTGTGCAGATTGTGGTGCCTTCACCTCTCATTTCTGTTTATTTTCTCATTTCAATAACAACTGTAGGTATTAACCCTACTGTATGCAGAAATTTAACTGATTTCTTTTCTTTTTTTCAGTCACAATGTTCACGTTTTTCTCTGACTTACTCAATTTTAAGTTCTAAAAGTTTGTGTTAAGGTGAGGTGTTAAGGTGACTTCTGTTTCTATGTGTCTTTCCAGGCAATTGATATTGTACGCATGGGTTACTGAACTACGTTGTGCCCTTATTACATGCATATTTGAGGAATTTGAGGGGGATTTTTGGGACTTATATTCACTTTAAAAAAAATTTTTTTTTAACTTTTTTTTTTAGCTCACCTGAGCGAAGCTCAAGGGGAGCTTTACTAATCACTTTCTGTCCGTCGTCCGTCGTCTGGCGTCCGTCGTCCGTCGTCGTCCGTCCGGCGTTAACTTTACATTATCGACTTCTCCTCCTAAACCACTAGTCCAATTTTATTCAAATGTTGGCTAAATGTTTATTACCTAATGCCAATTCAGATTTGTTCAAATGAAGTTGCCCCTCCTCCTGGGTGGTGCCACACCCCCAAGGGGCACCAAAATCTTTGTAAATCTTCTTCTCATGAACCAGCAGTAGCAGAGACTTGATATTTGGTGTGCAGCTTCCTTTTGAGGTGTAGACTCAGATTTGTTCAAGAGAAGTTTGTGGGGCTATACTTGACGTTGTTATGAGAGGGGCAAAATTTTTTGCCCCGCCCAAAATTTCTATTTTCCAAACCGAGAGGCTGATTTGAACCAAATTTTATGTGAGGGCTTATTGGGTCATGAGTACTTGATTTATGCAAAAAAAATTTTTCTCGCAGCCCCATGGGAACCGCAGGAGCTAAAAATAGAAAAAATTTAAAACGCCCATATCTCCAAAACTGCACGGCACTGAGAATTTTTATTTGGTGTGCAGCTTCCTTAGGACCAACAGAAAGGATTGGTAAAAAAAAATTGCCATCGGTTTTATCATAGGGTACAGTTTCGGGACTTTGAAAAAGTGCTGAGTCAGCACTTTTTAACACTGTAGGCAATGGGAAAAACATTAAAAAATCTTCTTCTCCAGATCCAGCAGGCAGAATCTTTTGATATTTGGTATGCAACATTGTAGGGTGGATCTGATTCAAGTTTGTTCAAATCGGTCCCCTGGGTTCATATTTGGGCTCAGTATAGGAGCCCGATTTCGAACTTAGTGCATTTCAGGCAAATTTCTTAAAAAATCTTCTTCTCCAGATCCAGCAGGCAGAATCTTTTGATATTTGGTATGCAACATTGTGGGGTGGATGTGATTCAAGTTTGTTCAAATCGGCCCCCTGGGTTTATATTTGGGCTCAGTATAGGAGCCCAAATTTGAACTTACTGCATTTCAGGCAAATTTCTTTGAAAATCTTCTTCTCCAGATCCAGCAGGCAGAATCTTTTGATATTTGGTATGCAACATTGTAGGGTGGATCTGATTCAAGTTTGTTCAAATCGGCTCCCTAGATTCATATTTGGGCTCACTATAGGAGCTCGAATTCGAATTTAGTGCATTTCAGGCAAATTTCTTCAAAAATCTTCTTCTCCAGATCCAGCAGGCAGAATCTTTTGATATTTGGTATGCAATGTTGCGGGGTAGATCTGATTCAAGTTTGTTCAAATCGGCCCCCTGGATACATATTTGGGCTTACTATAGAAGCCCGAATTCGAACTTAGTGCATTTCAGGCAAATTTCTTAAAAAATCTTCTTCTCCAGATCCAGCAAGCAGAATCTTTTCATATTTGGTAAGCAACATTGTGGGGTGGATCTGATTCAAGATTGTTCAAATCGGCCCCCTGTGTTAATATTTGGGCTCAGTATAGGAGCCCGATTTCGAACTTAGTGCATTTCAGGCAAATTTCTTAAAAAATCTTCTTCTCCAGATCCAGCAGGCAGAATCTTTTGATATTTGGTATGCAACATTGTAGGGTGGATCTGATTCAAGTTTGTTCAAATCGGCCCCCTGGGTTCATATTTGGGCTCAGTATAGGAGCCCGATTTCGAACTTAGTGCATTTAGGCAAATTTCTTAAAAAATCTTCTTCTCCAGATCCAGAAGGCAGAATCTTTTGATATTTGGTATGCAACATTGTGGGGTGGATCTGATTCAAGTTTGTTCAAATCGGCTTCCTAGATTCATATTTGGGCTCACTATAGAAGCTCGAATTTCAACTTAGTGCATTTCATGCAAATTTCTTAAAAAATCTTCTTCTCCAGATCCAGCAGGCAGAATCTTTTCATATTTGGTAAGCAACATTGTGGGGTGGATCTGATTCAAGTTTGTTCAAATCGGCCCCCTGGGTTTATATTTGGGCTCAGTATAGGAGCCCAAATTTGAACTTAGTGCATTTCAAGCAAATTTATTAAAAAATCTTCTTCTCCAGATCCAGCAGGCAGAATCTTTTGATATTTGGTATGCAACATTGTGGGGTGGATCTGATTCAAGTTTGTTCAAATCGGCTTCCTAGATTCATATTTGGGCTCACTATAGAAGCTCGAATTCGAACTTAGTGCATTTCAGGCAAATTTCTTAAAAAATCATCTTCTCCAGATCCAGCAGGCAGAATCTTTTGATATTTGGTATGCAACATTGCGGGGTGGATCTGATTCAAGTTTGTTCAAATCGGCCCCCTGGATTCATATTTGGGCTCACTATAGAAGCTCGAATTCAAACTTAGTGCATTTCGGGCAAATTTCTTCAAAAATCTTCTTCTCCAGATCCAGCAGGCAGAATCTTTTGATATTTGGTATGCAACATTGCGGGGTGGATCTGATTCAAGTTTGTTCAAATCGGCCCCCTGGATTCATATTTGGGCTTAATATAGAAGCCCGAATTCGCACTTAGTGCATTTCAGGCAAATTTCTTCAAAAATCTTCTTCTCCAGATCCAGCAGGCAGAATCTTTTGATATTTGGTATGCAACATTGCGGGGTGGATCTGATTCAAGTTTGTTCAAATCGGCCCCCTGGATTCATATTTGGGCTTAATATAGAAGCCCGAATTCGCACTTATTGCATTTCGGGCAAATTTATTAAAAAATCTTCTTCTCCAGATCCAGCAGGCAGAATCTTTTCATATTTGGTATGCAACATTGTGGGGTGGATCTGATTCAAGTTTGTTCAAATCGGCTTCCTAGTTTCATATTTGGGCTCACTATAGAAGCTCGAATTCGAACTTAGTGCATTTCAGGCAAATTTCTTAAAAAAATCTTCTTCTCCAGATCCAGCTTCAGAATCTTTTCATATTTGGTAAGCAACATTGTGGGGTGGATCTGATTCAAGTTTGTTCAAATCGGCCCCCTGGGTTTATATTTGGGCTCTGTATAGGAGCCCAAATTTTAACTTAGTGCGTTTCAGGCATATTTCTTAAAAAATCTTCTTCTCCAGATCCAGCAGGCAGAATCTTTTGATATTTGGTATGCAACATTGTAGGGTGGATCTGATTGTGATTCATGAACGTATTTATTTGTAAAGTTGATAGAATCTTAGACAAAATTTGCAGAAAAGATCTACTATAGAAGGGGTGGTATCCAGGGTGAACCGTTTACCCAAATCTAGCAGTACTAATGCATTATTCACACAAATCTTCGTTCAAATTTTATGACCCCTCATTGGAACACACGCATTCAGCTCATTCCAACAAAGGTCATATGCCATGTTTTCGAGACAAAGGAATAAAAATTTTAGTTATTCATGAAATTTTTAGGCAACTGTTGTCTGTTATTCACATTGCTTCATGAAATTTCAGTACTTTTAGAAGTTACCTCAGTAATCAAGGGTTAATTCCCCTTAATTAAATGTCGCCTCTAAAAAACAACCACTTTGCATATCTTACCTTTTTACCAGCATAACTGCCAAAACTTGTCAGCATTCATCGCAAAAATCGCTATTCAAATTTTAATTTTTGTCTCTTAAACATACATGTACTTATCGCTTGTAAATACCCCATTGGAATGAGCTTTTTGAGCTCATTCCAATGAGAGGTCGCACACCATGCTTTTTGAGTCAAAAAAGCAATTTTTTTAGTTATTCCAGAATTTCGTACGTAAAACACAGCTTTATGACTTCACATTAAAATGAGCTCTCTAAGCTTGTTCCAATCAACATTCACGCACTATGTCTTTCACACAAAAAATAAAATTTTCCATTTATTCAGGAATTTTGTTTGCAAGAACACTCTTACCCCCCCCCCCCCCCCCCCCCACACACACACACACACACAAACACACACACAAACACAGACACACACATCTAAAAGTTCGTCAGCAAAAAAACAGTTACTTCAATTTTTAAATGCATTATAGGAACAACTTGCCTAATCAAATTTAAATACTTTTGCATCATTCTGTATCTAGAACAAACCATTTACCATATCTTTACGCAAAATTCTCCAGCATCATTCACAAAAAAACACCATTATTTATATATTCACATTTCTGTCTCAAAAATATACCTGATCTTCCCAATACCCCTATTGGAATAAGCTGTTTGAGCTTGTTCCAATGATGATAAAAAAAAATAAAATTTGTGAAAATTTTTGTTTTCTTGCATGCAAATATATACATGTAGCACATGGAAGATATCCACAGTTGGGGAGAGATGTCCAAGGCTATCTCTTCACATTCCTTGTTTGTGCTTCATGCTAAACCAGTTTGTCTGCAGAGATAAATTTGCTTTATTAAAAATCATTGGAGATTGGCCACACACCAATGATTTTAAATAAAACTAATTTTAGGTAACAAATGTTGAACTTCTAACAAAATCTATCACTCAACCAGTTAATGTTGATGAGGCATGACATGGTGAAGGTGACCTAAAATACTTCTTAGAGTCACTTTGTCAGGTGAGCGATTAAGGCCACGTGGGGCCTCTTGTTTATTTAATACTTTCTCATACTTGTTACTAGTAACATTAAGGCTTATTTTAGTTGTTGATGTGATGTATTTTTGTTGGGACTTATAGTCACTTTCTTGAACGAATATTTTTCCGCAACTCCTCTTTAACCAATGAATGTACTTCAATTACAATTTCAATGATTTATGAAAGCCTTTCCTAATTCTTATTTATGATTTAATATCTGGCCTCACGATTCATATTCTTAATCATAAACATTTCTAAAAGAAAAAAATGCTTTTATATCCAATGATTCTATGTTGAAATGATATATAATAAATGAAGAAATATAGACTTTCCAAAGCCATCACATAAACCACATTAATCATTTGATGCCTAGTTAATGATTTATATTAACTAAACATTAGGCATGTTACATTGGAACGACATTATGAAGCGCGAATGTAGGTGAGCGTTGGGATGTAACATCCCTCTTGTTTATTATATGCCTGTTGAAAAACCGTTGAATTATGGAATCAGTCTGTCTGTCTGTCCATTTGTCCATCCATTTGCCCATCCGCCGGTCTGTCCTTTCGTCAACATTTGGTTTCCAGATGATAACTTTAGTATTTTTTTTTCGATTGACTCCTAAACTTGTTATGTGGTTTAATCAAAACAAAAGACAGGTCAAGTTCGAATATGGGGTCAGTTCGAACTTCGAAGTTCCCCTGAATTATGGACCTTGTTGGACATAGAATGCATCAAATATTTGGTTTCCGGATGATAACTTTTATTATTTGTTTCCGATTGGTTCCAAACTTGGTATGTTGCTTAATCACAACAAAATACAGGTCAAGTTCGAATATGGGGTTGGTCCAAACAATTTTCACCCTCACCCCCATCCTTACCCCAACCCTTCAAAAATACAAAACAGGCGTATATTGTCCCGCTACGCGGTGCTCTTGTTTTTAGTGTTTTACCATCAAAGTCTTGATTGGAGACTGGTGGACTACTTAGATTTAGAGTTCCCTGGGTATTGCTGTGAAAGCGGAATGTCCGGGTTGAAACTCTTAGTGTTTAAAGGATCCCTTGGATCCTTGCTGGGAGAGGGTGCTTTGTTTATGGTGGCTCTCCCAGCAGCCTGTGCGACCTCAGCATAGGATCTTAGACTTCTGTCCTCTTCAGATGCCGAGGTCGCCGGGGTTGCTGGGCAACCAGACTCTATCTCAGTGTTATTCTTAGGTATGGCATGTATTTCTGCCACCACTTGGATCTCCCTTGGAGAAGAGCCAGGGATGGGTGGGGTAGGTAAGGTAGTAGGTAGGGTATGCTCTTCCTGAACAAATCTTGAGCTACTATCCAGAGCTTCCTGAGCTTCCACTGAAACCTTTGCTGGCACAGAGCCAGGGGTTGGTGGAGTTGGAGGAGTGGATGGTAAAATTGGATCACCCTTCAGCTGGGCAATGGTCTCATCCTTTTCCCTTATGATTTTATTGAGGTTTGCTAATTGGGCTTGCATACTAGCGATTTGTCCAGTTAGACCGGCAATAGTCTCAGCTAAAGAATCAAAATCAACAACCTAATTCTCCATTCCCATAGCTCCTCTCCTGGCTGATCTTTTGCGCTCCCTCCTTTGTCTTCTGTCCTCTTTTCTTTCTTTCCTTCTTTTCTCCTGGATGTTACCCACAGTTTTGCTGGATATTGACATTATGAATGAAGATTAAATTTTGATCAAGTCTGGTTAAGTAAGTAAGTAAGATTAAACTCTTTAATTTTCCAGATATGATTGTAATCACTTTCTGGAAAGTGTGCAAGGTATTTGGTGTTAATTGACTGTAGCTGAAGAATTAGAATTTTTTTATTAAGTACCCACTAGAGGTGTATAACTAAGATTAATCCACATAGGTTGTATCAATGGGCGCTATAGGGGAGCTCCACTCTTTACTTTATGATTAACTAAAGAAAAGGCATGATGCGTGGAATATTCTAGTCACTCCTGAGGGGCTCAAGGATTGACACTGGATCCTATGGAGATTAATTGTTTAACCCTTTACCCAACGAATCGGCCGCATCTGCCAGCGTAATATGCAAATTCAGCAGTTGAAAAAATATTATTTTTCAAAACATTTCAACAAAACCATATGTGACCCCTCGATGGAACGAGCTTGTTCCAACAAGGAGTCACATGATATGGTTTTGTTGAATTTTTTTTAAAAATTTGAAAAAATTATATTCAAAATAATAAATTTTGATATCGTCTGTGTTGGTTAAAGGGTTAATGTACCTTCATTCTTGGCCTCTGTTTATATCGCTTCAGACCCTGTGTGGCCTTTTGTTTTTAAAATGTTAATAGATGAAACCTTAAAAGGAATGTAAACAAAAACATTATAAAGAAAATTACCAAATAGCACACTGCAGAAAAGGGCTAAACAAAAACCTTCCATATTGATGTTGGCAACAGATTTTATCTCGAAAACTTAAGTGGGTGATTTCAGCCATGTTTACTTAGAGAGTTTTTTGCTCAGCCCAAGTATCAATTTGCTGAAAACTACAGAATCCCAGAAACACTTGAATATTTTCATAGGGGATGTGGTCTGAATAATTTGATTTGGCAAACAGTGTGACTCGGTCACGTCCATCAATTATTGCATTTTGCTTGTCCTAGTTGCAAACAAAGAAATGTCACTGTTAAGAAACAAAGAAATGTTCCAAATATTGTTATATTTCAGCTCACCAGAGAAACGTCCAATGACCTGTACCTGCCACTTTTGTTTCTAATGTGATCACAACTGTACGATTTGCATCATACCCAGTCAAGTGGAATGTTGTCTAAATACAATTACTGAGGTTTTCTCCACAACAGATAGTAGATCGTATGCCCACCCAGCTTGCTTTGAAACAACATCGGTTTTTCCTAGGTATTTGGGACAATCATACTCTGTAGAACATCACTGACTGGTGCGGCCTACCATACTTTTGGAAAAAAACCTGCTAGTTATTAGCAAAATCAAGATGCTTGTTGTTTGTTTACACCAGCTTCATTAGCATATTTAGAGAAAATTTATTCACACTTCTTTCATGACACAATATATCAAAATTTCAGATCTCAGGTCATATACACTAGAAAAATACAGACCTGTCAGTATAGTTTTTGTAAAAGCTGGGTTGCACAAGAATGAGAATAACTGCCAATGATCTTTAAAAGTGAAATTATCAAATATTTAAATTATAAAATAATTTTTTGAGTTCTCAGCATACCTTATTTATGATTAAATTACACCTTAACCCTTTACCTAACATGAAAAGAAGACGGCACTTGCAAAAAAAATCTTGAACTAATTTTTTTCCTTTTTTGTCTCAAAAACATAGGTTATGACCCCTCATTGGAACGAACTCGACAAGCTCGTTCCAATGAGGGGTCATAACCTATGTTTTTGAGACAAAAAATTAAAAAATAATGAAAATTAACTGGTGAATTTTGATTATCAGATAATAGCGCTGGCCGGTTTTGGCCATTACGTTGGGTAAAGGGTTAAACTAGGAATAAAACGAAATTCCACTCGATGATTTTCTCTATTGTTTCTGTTTACATTCCCCTTAAACAAAATGTAATGAAATCATCATTTTTTATTTTCCAGTTCCCAGACTTGGCGAGTCATGAATGAATACAAACCTTAATATTTGTGGGAAGACCGGTGGTTGGCAGTTCTTTCATGTGATGGGAATGTCACATTGGAATCCGTGCAATTGTTTTGAAAAGTATGAAAGGGATTTCCTTTTCTGACTGCACAACAGAACTGATTGTAAATCCAGAATGAGACAATTAGAAAAACTATGCCAGTGGGGAGAGAAGTCAGTGCACAACATGGCATAAGAGATGTCACCCTACAGATCAGTGATGTTTAAAGTAATATAAAGTTTCCGAACTTGAGGAGTGGGAGAACGGCTCGCATCGCCCATGGCTGCGCGTTGAGCTCTCGTTCCGTTCAACAGGCAGCGATAGCCGATCAGGGGGTACCCCCCTCATAGTATGGGGTCCACCTCCAAAGAAATTTTGCATCTTAGTAGCCCAAACTCCTACCTCTTCAAAAGATGTGGGAATCATTGTTTGGTGGGGATGCGCAAGTAGCACACGGTTAAAATGGGCTTAGTTCGGATAGCAAGATGAGTGAATTCTTGCTGTGTTCGATATTCGTGAAGATCAAGCCATTTCAGGCCTTGAAAGTGTAAAGGAACGGCAACGGCGTCCCCACTCAAAGATAGGGGAACTGCCCTCACTCTGAAATCGTGTGCCCTAGATCACGTAAAATATGTTAGAAGCGAATGCTTGAGTGTTTCTCAGTTATCAGAAAGTAACGTCTTTTTCCATTCTGTGTACTTCTGGCGAAAATCCACACGCTGTCTCCCTTGCCTTAGGGCAGGGAGGCAGCCCCCTGTCGGCCCACACCTTTGGCAGTCTGTTTACATTCTAACTTTACACCGTTTTTGTGTCGAAGCATTTCATTCGTGTCATAACATCACTGTGATGTGTACCAACAAATCGGAAGCATTCGTAACCCTTTACCTAACATGAAAAGCAGATGACACTTGCAAACAAAATTCTTCAAGAACTAATTTTTTTCATTATTTGTCTCAAAAACATGAAAATAATAATGAAAATTAATTTGTGATTTTTGAGAATAGTGCTGGCTGGTTTTGGCCGTTACGTTGGGTAAAGGGTTAAATAACGTTCTTACACGTAGGTCAGATTCCATGAAAAAGTTGCTCCAGCAAAAGGCTCCGGTTCATATGGAAATTTAACACTAGCTGATCCGGCATAGCTCCGGTTATCAGGGACGATCAGGTACATGCTATACTTCTCACTTCTTACACGTAGGTCGGATTCCACGTGGGGTGTACCCAGTACTTTGCTCAATATCTGTATTGTATCGGGTAACGTTGAATAAACACAGCAATCGTGATATAAAACTACAATTTTCGTCATACAAACGTCCTCTTATGTTTCATATACCATTAGTTAGAAGGCGTTCGTGCTGATTAAATAAATTAACTTGAAGGTGAGAATTTTCTCCAAAAGGCAGATGACCTATTTTCATTGCAAACCAGTAAGTCGATCACATGCGGAAAATTCCGAGCAATGTCATTTTCCATATTCGTCGAAATTATCTTAGAAGTACAAAGGTGAAGTACATTTTGGATTGCTGTTGTCGATAAACGTGCTGTGGGTTTTATTTTAAAATTTGTGGGTTATCCGTGGTTGTCATTCATTCGAATAGAAGCGAAGTAATCATAAAGCACGATAATCGTGCTTAATGAATACTTTGATGTCACCACAATAATTTCTTCAAAGTAGCCGATAGCTCCGATTTCATTGTCTTTCACACGATTATTAGCCTGTTTACCCTCGTTCAATTAGGAATTTCCTGATAAAATAATTTTGTCCTGGTAAAAATAATAATGATAACAAGAGCAACGCGAAGCGTGGCATATGCCCCCTCCTGCAATACTATGGATAGCATTATGCCATCAAAAGCATGACATGTGCCTGCAGCAATCTGTACTAATATAAACAAGCATGACAAAATTATTTCAATCCAACGTATGATGACCGAGCTAGAGCAGCAATATGTTGGACGGACACATTTTTTTTAGCTCACCAACTTTAGTTGTGTGAGCTTATGGCATGGCTCGATCGGTCGGCGTCCGCGTACGTGTCCAATAATGTTAAAGCTTCTGTTTAGGTCACTTACTCGCCCTATTTCCATATCATGGCTTTTATAATGCTGCTATATGATGATTATTATCATTTTACCATGATTTAACCCCTCATATCCTACATTTTAGACATTATTCTTGACATTTTTAGTTGCATTTAGTTTTCTGTTTAGCTCGGAATTTCATGTTTAACTTAGTGTTTAGGTCAGCTGCTGTGCTCCTTCTCTTCCCATGGCACTTATATTCATCATACATGTTCCTCAGTATCATTGTTCCATGATTAACCCCTCATACCCTGCATTTTAAACATTTTTCTTGACATTTTTAGTTGCGTTTAGTTTTCTGTTTAGCTCAGAATTTCATGTTTAACTTAGTGTTTAGGTCAGCTGCTGTGCTCCTTCTCTTCCCATGGCACTTATATTCATCATACATGTTCCTCAGTATCATTGTTCCATAATTAACCCCTCATACCCTGCATTTTAAACATTTTTCTTGACATTTTTAGTTGCGTTTAGTTTTCTGTTTAGCTCAGAATTTCATGTTTAACTTAGTGTTTAGGTCAGCTGCTGTGCTCCTTCTCTTCCCATGGCACTTATATTCATCATACATGTTCCTCAGTATCATTGTTCCATAATTAACCCCTCATACCCTGCATTTTAAACATTTTTCTTGACATTTTTAGTTGCGTTTAGTTTTCTGTTTAGCTCAGAATTTCATGTTTAACTTAGTGTTTAGGTCAGCTGCTGTGCTCCTTCTCTTCCCATGGCACTTATATTCATCATACATGTTCCTCAGTATCATTGTTCCATGATTAACCCCTCATACCCTGCATTTTAAACACTTTTCTTGACATTTTTATTTGCGTTTAGTTTTCTGTTTAGCTCAGAATTTCATGTTTAACTTAGTGTTTATGTCAGTTTCTGTGTTTTACTTTTAAGAGGTTGTGTTTAGGTAAGCTTTGCCGCATGTTATGAGCCTGTTTGATACAGTTCTTGTGTTTGCCAAAGTTACTCTCAAAGAGGAATGTTGGTGAGCTATAGGGCATTGGCATCCTTCTTGTTCAATCATCCCTAAGTTAAACAAGGGCAAATAACACTGTAAATGCGCATGCGAAGATATTAATTCTACTGGAGGATCCGTTCCCCCATGCTGAGGAACAAGCATGGTAAAAATTATTTGAATTCAATGTATGATGACAGAGCTAGAGCAGCAAATATGTTGGACGGACATATTTTTCAGTCATTAGCTCAACTTTGGTGAAGCCAAATTTGAGGTATTGTCATGGTCCATCGTCCGTCTGTCGTGCCGTACACACGGCTCGGTCTAGAGGCCGTATTTATGAACCGATCTTAACGAAACTTCTTGGGTATCTTTGTTATCAGCGTGAGACGAGAACGAGTGTTTTGGGGACCGGTCCGAAATGTAAGACGGCCGCTGGCAGCCATTTTGTACCAAAATTAGGTGCAATCAGATTTTTGCGCAGAACTTCCTTTTGAAAGCTCTGATTTGAATAATTTTTTGGTATGAATGTTTAGTACCATGGGATATGCAAATTAGACTAACTTTGATTTATTTAGTGTTACTTTCAGCACTGTAAGTGCAAATGCCAATACGGGTCGGGCTAGAGGCCGTATTTATGAAGCGATCTTTACAAAACTTTTTGGGTACCTTTGTTATCACTGTGGGACGAGAATGATTGTTTTGGGGTCCGGTCTGAAATTCAAGATGGCCGCTGGCAGCCATTTTGTACAAAATTAGGTGCAATCAGATTTTTGCGCAGAACTTCCATATGAAAGTTCTGATTTGAATAATTTTCTGTGTGAATGTTTAGTACCATTTTTATACATCACTTATAATACGGGTTTTTTTCTCATGCATAAATTATGCCAATTAGACTAACTTTGATCTATTTAATGTTACTTTCAGTACTGTAACTGCAAATGCCAGTATGGCTCCGTGTAGAGGCCGTATTTATGAATCGATCTTTACAAAACTTCTTAGGTACCTTTGTTATCACCTTGGGACGAGAACGAGTGTTTTGGGGTGCAGTTCGAAATTCAAGATGGCTGCCAGCAGCCATTTTGTACCAAAATTAGTGCAATCAGTTTTTTGTACAGAACTTCTGTATGAAAGTTCTGATTTGAATGAATTTCTGTATGAATGTTTAGTAACATGGAATACATCACATATAATACATTTTTTTTCTCATGCCAAAATTATGCAAATTAGATGAACTTTGATTTATTTAATGCTACTTACAGTAAGTGCACATGTCAATACAGCTCGGGCTAGAGTCTGTATTTATGAACCGATCTTCACGAAACGTCTTGGGTACCTTTGTTATCACCTTGGGATGAGAACGAGTGTTTCTAGGTGCGGTCCAAAATTCAAGATGGTTGCCAGTGGCCATTTTGTACCAAAATTAAGTCCAGTCAGTTTTTTGTACACAACTCTATACGGCTCAGGCTAGAGGCTGTATTTATGAACCGATCTTTACGAAAATTCTTGGGTACCTTTGTTATCACCGTGGGACGAGAACGAGTGTTTTTGGGTGCGGTCCAAAATTCAAGATGGCCACCAGCAGCCTTTTTAAAAGTACCAAAATTAGTGCAATCAGTTTTTTGTACAGAACTTCTGAATGAATGTTTTGATTTGAATAAATTTTTGTAGGAATGTTTAGTATCATGGAATACATCACATATAATACGGGTTTTTATCTCGTGCAGAAATTATGCAAATTAGATGAACTTTGATTTGTTCAGTGCTACTTCTACACAGTAAGTGCACATGTCAGTACGGCTCGGGGTTGAGTCTGTATTTATGAACTGATCTTCACGAAACTTCTTGGGGTACCTTTGTTATCACCTTGTGACAGGAACGAGTGTTTTTTGGGTATATTTGTTATCACTGTGCTATGAGAACAAATATTTTTGGGTTCAGTCAGTCCCGCTCTGGGACTCAAAGATTTCTTTTCTAGTTTAGCATCTAACTGTCACACCACTTTTACAAAACTTTTACCTATATATTTGTTACAGGCTATGGTCATCATTTATGTACAGACCATTACAATACTTTACATGTACCTTTGTTATCATGTCATTACCTAGATGTTTGTCATTGCTGTGTCACATACTATGCATGTCTTAAACAAGTTGAGCTACAGTGTCATTGACACTTTCATTTTTCAATAATAATCCCCTAAGTTAAACAAGGGAAAATAACTCTGTAAATGTTTATGCAAAGATGTTAATTCTGCTGTAGGATCCGTTCCCCCATGTTGACGGACAAGCATGGCAAAAAATTATTTGAATCTGTCAAATAGAGCAGCAAATATGTTGGACAGACAGACACATTTGCGTTACGCACGAACGTATGCAGCTCTCCACTAGATACCCTGACCGGGGGCATAGTAACAATGATAATAATGATACAGTACAGCCGCCATGGACTGGTCATAATCCATGCGTGGGTAGTGATGTCCCTGCATGCATTTACCAGGTGATAAAATTCATCATCAGCAAAATTTGAATTTTGAATTAAATTTGTGATGATCATTCCTATAATTAGAGTTTGAAATCTAATATTATTGCTTCCATGGAAATATTCCCTACCCGTGGAAAGTGACCAGTACATGGCGAGTGTACTGTAATAATAATAATAATAATAATAATAATGTGGAAGTTCTCAAAAGTGAGAAACAGAGGTACAAAGAATTGGCTGAACTTTTTTCTCGTTCTGTGGGATTTTTAGATTATGTAATCTTTAACTCATCCCCAGTTTTTTTAGCGAAATTTAGAAAACATGTCCACTAAAATAGCTTTAGTTCGGTCCAGACCTATTTACTGAACTTGTTTTGTAAATTTCCATATAAACACTGTGGACGCTTTGATCGAGATGTCACTTTAACCCCTTTTTGTGATTTTACAATTGTTTGAGATAAAAAGTTTTCATCACGTGTATGTGTGTGGTTTTTTAGCTCACCTGACTGAAAGCTGGGGGAAGCTAAAGTGATCACTTTCTGTCCATCTGTCCGGCATGTTCAATTAAAGTTGCCATGCCCACAGGGGGCACCATAAATTGTTTTCCAAAATTAAAACAAGTCTTCCCCCGAACCTTCCATTAGAATATTTTGATATTTGCTATATAAAATCACTAGGGTGTGCGACAGGGATCAGATTCAAGTTTGTTCAAATTGAGTCCCTGGGTAAATATTTCGAATTTTAACTTGGTGCAATATGAGGGAATTTCTCTCAAAGTCTTCTTCTGATTCGCCAGTCGGAATCCCTTCATATTTGGTATACAACATCTGTAGGTGGGTCAGATTCCAGTTTGCTCAAATCGAGTCACTGGGTTAATATAGCCTGAATTTCAACTTGGTGAAATACGAGGAAGTTTGAAAAAAACTTTTCTTCAGATCCACCAATCTGAATGCTTTCTTATTTGGTATACAACATCTCTTGGCAGGGTCAGATTAAAGTTTGTTCAAATCGGGTCCTTGGGTTAATATTTGGGTTCCCTGTTGGAGCCCAAATTTTAACTTAGTACAATATGAGGAAATTTCTCCAAAAATCTTCAAATTCACCAGTCCGAATGCTTTCACATTTGGTATACAACATTTCTAGACGGGTCAGATTCAAGATTGTTCAAATCAGGTCCCTGGGTTAATTTGGGGGTTCCCTATTGGAGCCCGAATTTCAACTTGGTGCAGGAAATTTCTCCACAAATCTTCTTCAAATCCACCAGTCAAAATGCTTTCATATTTGGTATATAACAACTCGGGGGCGGGGGGGGGGGGATGGGCAGTGGGGGTAAGATCAAGTTTGTTCAAATCGGGTACCTGGGTTAATATTTGGGCTCTCTATGGTGGGGGGGGGGGGGGGGCTAGGCAGAGACTGCAGTGGCATAACAACCATTGGAAGTTTGACCGTGCTGTCTACAGCTGATAGAATTGGAAGCAGTCAGGAAGATCTATGATAATAATTATCTGACATGGACACTAGAGTTATGAATAATTTCATGACTTCATTCCTCTGTAGTGTTGATGAACCATGACTACCTGAATGACCTTAAACCTCAATAATAATTCAAAGGTATTTTGTTATACGCCTCGGTTGTCATTTCGCAAGGTTTCCATGGTGTGATACTTATCGCAGTGTTACCCACTTCAGACGAGCCACTTTATTTCTTTAGCTGACTTCTGCATTCTGTTGCTTATACTTTTAATTGCGAAATGTTCGCGGAGATGTCTCAAAAAATGACCTACAAAGCCCAATCGCAGCCATGTTTTAAATGGTGAATCGATTTGAAATGTATACCACACTAGTGATTGGATATTGGGGCTTGACGATAATACAAAAAAGCCGTTTATAAAAAAAATGATGACCTGGATTGAGAGGAACAGTGTGGATTGTCTCCCTTTGAGACAATGCATAGTGTTCAATCTCAGCTTGGTCATCTTTTTTTCAATTCTGCACAAATCAATTCCCCAAGTTCATATTTTACTTCACTATGGAAGCCTGAATTTTAACCCTTTGCCTAACATGAAAAGCAGACGACACCTGCAAAAAAGGTTCTTGATTAACTCATTTGTTTCATTTTTTTGTGTCAAAAATCATAGGTTATGACTCCTCATTGGAACGAGCTCCTTCCAATGAGGGGTCATAACCTATGTTTTTGAGACAAAAAATGAGAAAATAATGAAAATTAATTGGCGATTTTTAAGAATAGCGCTGACTGATTTTGACCGTTACGTTGGGTAAAGGTTGATGCAGTATGAGTGAAGCAGTGTCTGTTTACTGTGGTAAACAAGCTTTGTTTCACTGGTAAAATAGGACCCAGTCACCAATGCTTGGGTGGAAGTCCTCTAAAATGGGCAACATGGGTATAAACGATTGACTTAACATGGCTTTATGTTTAGTCAATCATTTATTGTGCAGAAATATGTGGCCGTAAAAACCAATAAATAATTAAATAACTGAAGAAATGCTTAAGTGGAATTTTTCACTTCACAGAAAGGTCCCCATGCTGCATTCAAGTAGGTAAAATCACCTTTGTCCACTATCTGGCCTACTACCTAACTATTTGACTTAAAAAAAACTATCTAGCCTGAGTGGGCACCTAGTGATGATTGACTTGAGGTACAATTGACGTAAGACATGGCTGTTATCAAGTGTGGCCAAGAGCAACTGCTTGTTGCTAGATATCATGACAGCAGACAGATCTGTCATTATGCAATAAGCCTTTATCCATCACTAACTCCTGGTGAAAATCCTTTGTCTTTTGTCAGAAGTATCTTCAAAGTATAAACTTAGGTTTGAGCTTAATTTGACAGTTCAAATACCTAACACATCTGATCAGTGTAGAGGTTGTGAGCATTGATCAAAAGATGGGTTGAGAAAATGGCATGAAACCTCTAACTCAACATGGTTGACATTCACAATTTCTGTCATTGGAACAGATTTACTGGAAAGTTAGCTCGCCTTAATTTTCTAAAGTCAGTAAATTAACACTGAAGGTGTGGGCATTTCATATAAAAATTGAAATTTCGAAAAGTTAGCGAAGTTGTATCATCAGTAGTAAAAAAAAACAAAAGCTCGCTTTTAACACTTTTTTGACTAGGTTTGAACGTTTGTGTATTATTCTCTGTTTAAACCCATTTGAAAACTAGAAAACCATCTTTTGATGTTCTGTAACTTTTTGTGTTCATTATATCAACAGTGTGCTCATCATGACATATAATACAAACACTATTCTTTCCATTAACCCTTTACCCAACGTAACGGCCAAAACCGGCCAGCGCTATTCTCAAAAATCGCCAATTAATTTCCAAAATATTTTCATTTTTTGTCTCAAAAACATAGGTTATGACCCCTCGTTGGAACGAGCTCGTCGAGCTCGTTCCAACGAGGGGTCATAACCTATGTTTTTGAGACAAAAAATGAAAAAAATTAGTTATTCAATAATTTTTTTTGCAAGTGTCGTCTGCTTTTCATGTTAGGTAAAGGGTTAATATAAAAGTCTAGGAGGTAAGATTTGCTAATTTTTTTCCTGGGAAAAAAAATGCAAATTACTGTAAAAACACATTCGCTAAACAAAGATCCAAACTGGACAGTTAATTACTTAGCTGCTTCTAATTAGCTTGCCATAAAAGCCAAGTTTCCTTTTGTAACTTTTAATAAACGAGAACAACAGACAGCTCCACGAGCTGTCTGTTGTTTTCGTTCATTAAAAGTAACTAAAGGGAACTTTCGCTTTATTTTCTGCTAATGCCATAGATGTTTTCTCAACAATATCAAGAGGTACCTCACTGTTGCTGTCGCTGTGGTTTGAGGGTGTTTTATGTTCTTATACCACGATTCCTGAGTGTATTCAACATAACCCAATACAATACAGATACTGAAAAATGTGCTAGGTACACTTGGTGTGGAATCCGGCCTAAGTGTAAGTAAGAACTTTATGTAAGAATGCATCTGATTGTTAGTTATGCATCTGAATGATGTTTAGTTATGCATCTGAATGATGTTATGACGTGATTGAAATGCTTTGACAAACAACACTGTCATCCAAGTATGTAAACAGACCACCGAATGTGATGTTTTTCTTTAAAAAATCTGCCTCAATTCACTTAATTTCCCCGTGAGAGGCCAACATTGTTTTGTGTCTTTGGTATAGCTTGAGAAATGCTATTATATGGTACACTGATAAAACGTTCTCTAAGAGCCCTTTCTACGTATGCGTCATTTAACATTTGATTAGTTTAAAAGGAAAAACTCCAGATATGACGAGGATTATATTGGGTGAATCTTGTTCAGATGCCGTACAGACAGGAGTTGGCATAAATGGCATTATGTTATGTTTCATGCTGTTTAGTACAAATACATGTACACTTGAGCTTCCTGTGAGAACCTCAGGAAGTGAAACAGTGCTTGTTTACTGTGGTAAACAAGCTCTGTTTTACTGGTATAATAGGACTCGGGACCAGTGCCGAGGGTGGAAGTCATCTACAATGGGCAACCTGGGTACAAAAGATTTGCAGGACTTTATATCCTTCTTGCAGCCACGGTTAGCCATGATGCGGAAATATGTGAACTTAAATACCAATAAACAAATAAGTGAATATTCACTCAATTCAAGTTGGATCGTGGTATAAATACGGATCACAACTCTTGATAGAGTGTAGAGACAGGTATCCACAACCCTTGTTAGAATTTTTCCTTTGGCACTCGTGAAATACAGAGAAAAAACTCAACTCGATTCGTTGATTCCAGTCCTCTGTACTCCACTCTCGTTTTGCCTGTATTAATACAATTTCTGGTTGAACTCAAATAACATCCTTCTCGAGCAGAATGTTTTGCATTTTCAGTTAACCCTTTACCCAACGCAGACGATATCAAAATTTATTATTTTAAATATCATTTTTTTTAAATTTTTCAAACAAATGTCAACAAAACCATATCATGGGACCCACCCTCATTGGAATGAGCTCAACATGCTCGTTCCAAAGAGGGGTCACATGATATGGTTTTGTTGATATTTTTTAAAAACAGTATTTTTCAGCTGCTGAATTTGCATATTACGTGGGCGGTTGTGGCCGATTCAGTGGGTAAAGGGTTAATATCCGAATTTGATGAAAACCGCATGAATTTTGCGTTGAATGTGTTGTCAATATAAGAAATCTATTCCAGTGTATAAGTAGATACATCCTCAAGCCTCTGACCTGATGTGCCGCAACAGGGTCCTAGCACTTGGACACAACTGTCTTCCGCCATGCTGGGTCATCTTATGTGTGTTGTGCCTCAATCAGCTTACATGAGGGTATTCTCTCTTAAGTAAGACATTTTTAGTGAGTCAGTTGGAGGAGGGGGAGTGGCATCTTAAATTTGAGTTATCCGTCCTTCGTCGAACCGTTGTCCGAATTTTGTCTGCTTGTCCGAAATATTTTATCGTATTCATAATATTATAATAACTGGGTGGATTTGCACAAAACTTGACCCAAGAGTAAAGGACAGAGGGATGGCATTGTGTGCGGCACCACCAAGTCCACTGACAAAGGTGAAGATCACACGATTATGAAAATTCAATCTTAGAAATTTTTCTGTATCAGCCATAACTTTATAACAAATGGATAGATTTCTATGGAATTTCACAAAAAGGACAAATAGAATATGTGTAGCACGACACCACCAGGTCAGTCTGACTATCTGTCCTTTATTCTGTTTGTCTATTTGTCAGCCTTCTGGAAAATTGTCTTAGTGAGAATTCCATCATAATGGCTGGTGGATTTCACATCACACAAGTCAATGACAATGGAAAGGTGTGTTACACATCAACACCAGATCCAAAGGACAAAAGGTCAAGGTCACAAAATTATGAAAACTCAAATCTTAGTGAATTCCAAAGTTTACATAATATTTCCATGTCAGTTGCATATCTGCTCAAGTCAATATCATTTCCTGAGAGTTATTTAGTTTTGAGAAACTAATTCAACAAACATTTTATTTTAGAAAGTAGGCACATAGGGTATGAATTGAAGGCATCAGTGGGCTGGCTGTCAGTTTGTCTCGTTTCCTCAAGGTCCCACTAGGATATATTTGTTTAGCTGGGTGTGGCTATGGAAAGACAAAAATATCTTTATATAAAGTTTTTGGATACTTCTGTTATGTACTAATTTAATGTAAACTTATTGAATTCTTAGTATAACCGTTCATGATTTATATAGTTATATTTATACTTGATATTAGGATTTCAACACACAAACTGTCACACACACACATAAATACACACATCCTCACCACACACACATACTCACCCCTACATACAAATATAATATATTATATTATAATTATACAGTTCTAAATTATTATTATATAATAAACTAGAGCACAGTTTTTTTCCTGTCGACAGGTGCACCTATCTGCAAGAAAGATATCCCCGCCATTTATTTTATTTTATTTACTTTGTAATTTAATTTCTATCTAATAATACTTTAGAACTGTTTTTCGATCTTAACTCACTGCCCCTCCCCTCTCTGACACATGATTGATGTGGTAGAGATTAACTCTTTGCATGCTGCTGGCGGATATGCCTGCCCAGCACAGGGTTTCTCTTGTCACCGAAATAGGTATAATTAGGGCACAAATGATAAATTTTCACCCTGAAAATTGAATGGATTTTTTTCACCAAGGATTTCTTATTTTACATTTGGATTAATTTTTCATCAGATCTAGTCATGGGTACTCCACAGCAACCATGATCAGATTTGATGAAAAATATCTTGAAAATACTCAGCAAGTTAAGAGTTAAAACCTCTGCATGGCTAACTATAGGCTCCTCGCAAGGTGTGCTCATCGAGTACACTTTCTTAGGAAGCCTCTAATCAATTAGAATTAAGACTGTGACCCCCTTCAGTTTCTACATCACTTGGGATATGTGGAAGACTATTGGGAGACTATTGGGAGTCTCCATAAGGTTAGAGAGTTTACTGGGGCATAAGCCCGCTTAGTCCACACCGGGGTATGGTGGCGGTTGATTACCAAAAACTAAAAAAAAAATGGTTGGTATGTGGTATTCGTCCTTCTGAGGTATATACTAAAATTTGTTCACGGAAACTTTTAAAAACAATAATTTTAGTTCTGGGAGGGGAAAGATTTCTGGCCACGCTCAAATTTAAAGGTTCCGACCAATAAGCCAATTTAAATTAGAGCTGGAACCCATCATAAATTTGTGACATGTACTTCAGCTATGTCAAAAAACAATTATCCAGGTTTCCTGCGAGATCCCCGCTAAAAATAGAATAATAGTTTCAAATGGCTTTCTTTCCCAAACCTTTGCAGCACAAGCGATTGATTTTTGGTCTGAAACCCCGTAATGAGGAGCCAAATCAGAACGAGAAAAAAATCCTGATCGTCTTTATTATGGGCCTCCATCTTAACACTGTAGGTAATGGGAGAAAAAAAAGGGGGGGGGGGCTCAGCTGGTAGAGATGCAGGCTGCAAGCCAAGAGGTCCTCGGTTCGAATCCCGCCTGCGGCAACCGTGATGTATCCTTGGGGAAGACACTTCACCCCCATTGCCCACATGGGAGCATGGTAACGTGTACTAAGGCGTATTGCACATCTATGGTGCACCTGTGTTCAACCAATGTTAACCCTGCTTGTGTGGAGTTGGTATGTTGGAGAGCTGACAGTTGCTCGCCATTGCTCAGTGGTTCTCCGCAGGTACTCTGGCTTCCTCCACCCGTAAAACTGTCATGGTCATGATTAGCCATTGTGCAGAAATATGTGACCTTAAACACCAATTAATAAATAAATGGGAGAAAACATTAAAACGTTTTCTAGAAAATAACAATTCCAAAAATATAACATACTGAATGTCTACTACACTCTAAAATCAATTGGGTTAAAAAAACCAACCCCAATTAACCGGGCTGAGTGAATATGAACCCAGTTTGGTTCATATTCACTCAACTCAGTTGATTTTGGTTAATTTTTAACCAAACTGATTTTAAAGTTTACATACAGTACACCGTGGAGTGGTCGTAATCAGTGATGTCTACGCATGCGTTTTATCAGGTAATAAAAATGATCAGCAAAATTTTAATTAATGAAACACCACTTGGGACCAATACTATAAAACTTTTACAATTGTATTTTCTAGTTATGACTTTAAATGGGTTGAAGTGAATCATTAGCATTTTCAAAGATGTGGCAATTTGCCAGTTGGCAAAGTACCATATCTTTTAAACTGCTAATGATTCATTTTAGTCAGTTATATTAATAGGTAGAAAATACAATTCTATAAAATGCAATTGTAAAAGTTTTGTAGTATTGGCTCCAGATTGCATAATTTGTGTTTGGAATCTAATATTATTGCATCCGTGGAAACATTGCCCACCAGTGGAAAGTGACCAGTCCTCGGCGGCCGAACAGTAAAAGGTTTTGAACCATTGTTTACATTTTGGTGTAAACTTAAAAAAAATGAAGTAATTAAGAAAATCGATATATCACAGAAAGCTAAATCATTTATTGACTAATGAATGATTGTTTCCAGACTCAGGTCCATGAATTCCCCGATGTCCAAAGTGCAGTGGGTGATAGAATCATTCTGATGGACGATAATGACCGTCCTCATGTTGCCCATGCTGTCCGGGAGTACCGACAGAGGGAGGGGATTTAGTGTATGGATTGGCCAGCAAGATCCCCTGACCTCAATGCAATTGAACATGTCTCGAATGAGTTGCAGCTTGCGATTTCAGTCTGTCCAGTCCAACCAAGAAGTGTCCAGGAGCTTGGCACCATGCTGGTCCAAGAATGGAACAACATCCCACAAAGGACCATCTGGAACCTTATTGGGAGCATGAAAAGGTGTTGTCAAGCTGTAATTAACAATAATGGGTCTCATACTCGATATTGAAACCAATATCAGTTCGCTCCGTCAACTTTTTGGCAAATTTGAAAAATTTCCTCTTTTACCAATAATATCCATTTTCCATGGTTATCGTATTCAAAAGCTAAAAAATAACGTCAAACACAAACAAAATCTTAATCTCTGTGCTTAAATCATTAAAGATGTAATTAAATATAAAATATATTCACTTTTCATAACAATATTTCAACTAAAACTTAAAACAGGTAGTTGGATATACTTGGTGCTTAGCAAACTTTGAGTAGTATATTAAAGATACAACCAAATTATATTGCTTTCAATTACGACACTGGGGTATATGGTTATTAGATTTTATCATCATTAAATTCTGAAAAGTGTCATCTTCATAATCCGCTCATAATCTTTCTTAATAAATACAGAGAAATATCATGTTTTGTCATGTTGTTTTAAAATCAACATAACCTTTATGTTCCATTGTATCTCCTTGAAGCTGGTCAGACAGAAGGCAGTTAACCTTATTCTTTATAGGTGCCAAATCGGTTTAGCTCAAACAAAGGCCACCAATAAAGACAAAGTTTTCAACAGTTTCTATGTGATAGGTTGTGGGTGTCTTCCCACAAGACCAGTTCCCAAAAGACCAATTCCCAAAAGACCAATTCTCCTCAGACCAACTATATACTGTTATTGATTAAGGGTTGATTAAAGATAACTAAGAAAACATTTATTTACTTATAAGCACTTTATTTGATAAAAAAAATATTTATATGCATAACATACAAAAAAATATTATTAGATTTTAAGGTTGTGAAGACGATTGAAATTCTCTATTACTTGTTAATAATGCTTGACAATTTTCTCGGTTTAAAATAAAGAAAAAAGTAAAAGGAGTAGGACTTCTTATTTCAATCCAATACCTTAAAGCAACAAGTTTGAAACTTGAAAAAGTGACCTAAACCATGAATCAGAAATTAATAATACTAATAATAATATGGGAGGCCACACATAATCTTTCTTTTAAGCCCCCTCCCCCGTTCAGTCCATTGGGTAGATATACATTAAAACATCATACAAACACAAGCTTCAGTTTTATCAAATAAGGCATACAGCAATCACTGTTAAAACACTGACACAAGCACAAGCCTCAATAGTTTTTTATCAAACAAATCACAGAGACAAAGATTATCAGGACAAGAAAATCAAACTCCTGAACATTCAGTTCACCACACAAGATTGTTCGTCAGTTAACCAAGGGGTAGGAATAGCTAGTCACCTGCACATTTTTAGCTCAACTTGACAAAGTCAAGCTGAGCTATTGCCATCACTTGTTGTCCGTCGGCGTACGTACGTACGTACGTACGTTCCACAATTTCCTTTGGCACACCCCACAGGTCGCATTTATGATCAGATCACTTTGAAACTTGGTATGCTTGTTTGGGGTGACCTCTAGATGGGATCTATCGATTTTCTTCAATTTCCGTCGAAAAATGTTGCCGCGGCCAACATTCTTAGAACTTAGTTTAGTCAGACCACAATATTTCCCTTTGGCACACCCTACAAGGCACATTTATGATTGGATTGCTTTGAAACCTGATATGCTTGTTTAGGGTGACCTCTAGTTGGGCGCTATCGATTTTCTGCAATTTCCGTCAAAAAATGTTGTCACGCCCAACGTTCTCAGAACTTAGTTTAGTCAGACCTCAATATTTCCCTTTGGCACACCCTACAGGGCACATTTATGATCGGATTGCTTTGAAACCTAGTATGCTTGTTTGGGGAGACATCTAGATGGGATCTATCGATTTTCTTCAATTTCCGTCAAAAAATGTTGCCACGGCCAACGTTTTTAGAACTTAGTTTAGTCAAACCACAATATTTCCCTTTGGCACACCCCACAGGGCACATTTATGATTGGATTGCTTTGAAACCTGGTATGCTTGTTTAGGGTGACCTCTAGATGGGAGCTATCGATTTTCTTCAATTTCCGTCAAAAAATGTTGCCGTGGCCAACGTTCTTGGAACTTAGTTTAAGTCAGAAGACCTCAATATTTCCCTTTGGCACACCCAACAGGGCACATTAATGATCGGATTGCTTTGAAACCTGGCATGCTTGTTTGGGGTGACCTCTAGATGGGAGCTATCGATTTTCTTCCATTTCCGTCAAAAAATGTTGCCACGGCCGATGTTCTTAGAACTTAGTTTAGTCAGACCTCAATATTTTCCTTTGGCACACACTACAGGGTACATTTATGATTGGATTGCTTTGAAACCCAGTATGCTTGTTTGGGGAGACCTCTAGATGGGAGCTATCCATTTTCTTCAATTTCCGTCAAAAAATGATGCCGCTGCCAATGTTCTTAGAACTTAGTTTAGTCATACTTTACCAGTATATTTGTTACAGGCTATAGTCAGTATTTATGTACAGACCTTTACAACACTTTACATGTACCTTTGTTATCAGGTCATTGCCTAGATGTGTGTCATTGCTGTGTCACATTCAATACATGTACATGTCTAACACAAGTTGAGCTACAGTGTCATGGACACTTTCATGTCTATGCTGATCAAACATCAAAACTGTGTGACACTTTTCTAAAAAAATCTTTTCGCTCATGTTTGTAACTAAATGTAATTGAAAAGTAATTGAAATTACATGGTAATTTCCGATGTAGTTTATTACTTTTCATCCCCGTGGGAACCCCGGGAAGTTAGCAGCACTTGTTTACTGTGGTAAACCAGTTCCGCTTTACTAGTAAAATAGGACCCAGTCACCAATGCTTGGGATGAAAGTCCTCTAAAATGGGCAACATGTTGATCAACGATTGACTAAACTTGACTTCATCTCCATGTTGTGTCACGATTAGCCATGGTGCATAAATATATGACGTTAACCACCAACAAACAAACAAACATATTACTTTTCAATTACATGTAATTGACAAAGGTCTCAATTACACATTACACCCAATTACTTTGAAAACCTGTAATTAATTACACTCATGACAATTACAAATTACAATTACCCCTGCCCTGGTCCAAACTCCCTTCAGAACCGGGGGCTGCGAATTTGTCGTTCCAGGGATTAAACCCAGCAAGTGTGTTCAACTTGAAGTCATTTGACCGAAGACTTGGCTTTCATTTGTTACGTTTTTACCAGGGAATTAGAATTATAGGTGTGGAAACTCAGTTCGGTATTAAACTCACTATTCACGTACATACACTGAACTTCGCATAATCTTTGTAAACTCCTTTTATGCAGTGCGTTTGTTATTACTTGAATTTCAAATTATTGTGTTTGTTGACCATAGTTGTTTTAATAAAAAATTGTTTATTAAAAGTTAGCAGAAAGACGAAACGTTGTTATTTTTCATTTTTTTCTTTTTTGTTTTGGCAATGCTCGACGTTGATGAGTTCTCTCGTGGCTTGACGAATCTAATTTTTCCCAGTTCATTTATTTCGGTGGCCGTCGATTTATCAGTTGGTTCCTCGGCGGTTTTCCTTGGTGTGCAACCAGGAAAGCTTCTTGCGCTCGTCCCGGTTAAAGACTTGGCTTTTCCCCAAGTTCTCCAATATTTCAGACTCGTCTTTATTTCTTGAAAAAATTCTATATTTCCGTGTCGACATTTCTGCAGGTCAAACATCAGTTGTCCATACATTTATATTTGTGAAGGTCTGTCTAACGCTAGAAGTTTCTCCAAAATAATTTCAGACTGATTTGTTGATAGAAAGTAGGACTTACTTTTCTAGACACCGAGTCTTTTTTTACATCGATGGAACTCAAGCGATTTTCCCTTCTCGGTGGACATGCCGCGGTAAATCCTATACACGGTATGCCATCTAATTTTTTACAACGGCCGACCTGAGACGGATTTAGTAAGATTCCGCCCCTTCTCCCCAAGACAACCCTTTGTTATAGCATAAGGATCTGTTACCAAATTTGTTTCTATATTTTTATCACGGACATTAACAGCAAAATAATAAAAAAATATGATCTCAAAATCCTAAACAATGTATCAATGTTTCGTTAATATTGTCTAAAATAACTTAAAAATATAAATAATCTTTGAACACGTATTATCCCTAAAACTCAAGGCCAAATCTTAATACGAACGAGGTTTACAAATGTTAATTAGAAAACTGTATATTCAGATCTATCTACTATGTACTGAGTGAACTGAAAGTATAGACAGGCTCTACATTACATTTTAAGCAGATTTGAATGTACGGTTTTCATATTGACATATAGAAACTTTGTTCTGAATAAAATTGGGTATTGATTTTTAGGGATCAGTTTTTTTCCATGATTATTTATATTTTCAAAATGTGTGGACATATTTAACAGCATTAGTTACCCTAAAATTGAAGAAAATATTTTTTTTTATGAGATTCAGGACAATCTTTTCGAAAAATGTATACTTTGGAAGGGAGATGAAGATTTGATAGTTAGCTGTTAAAATCTCTGACATGAAGCCCCCAGAGTTGCAATGTGTTCTATGTGCCAGTAGGCACATAGAACACATTGGAACTCTGGGACGATAAATAGAAACGCATGATAGATTTGTGATACAATCACGGCATTTGTAGACGTGGGTTGTTTTGGGAGGAGGAACTGACACTTATCAGAATCTGGCTAAGTCAGGCCTTGTAAAACGTTAGGCAGGCGGTATATCGTTTTGCATTTACAAGTGTAACATATCTGATGTTTCCTCTTCCTTAGAGTGGCTTCCCTGATTGAACACTGACCTCAACAAAAGCGAATACCCTATAAATTTGCTTTGTAACGCGTTAATACATTACGCGACAAAGGTATTACGCAATTAGGTATTATGCAATAAAGTATTACGCAATAAAGTGTTACGCAAGAAACCTATTACGCAACAAAGTGTTATGCAACAGAGCTATTACGCAATAAAGTGTTACGCAACATAGCTATTACGCAATAAAGTGTTACGCAACAAAGCTATTACGCAATAAAGTGTTACGCAACAAAGCTATTACGCAATAAAGTGTTACGCAACAAACCTATTACGCAACAAAATATTATGTAACAAAGTATTACGCAATAATCTATTGAATACTTGAAATATTTTAGTGGTTTATTTTGCTTCACACTCAGTCTGTCTACTGTAATTAAAGGGATATCAATATAATTGGAAAGAGAAACAACATACTCTAGGATTTCTGAATATATGCATTTTATTCAAGTGCCATCTCTACATTTTCAAATTAATCAATTAAAAAATACACAAATAAATAAATTTTACATGTTCTTCAACCCATTATTCAGAAGGACAGAGACAGGGTGGGGCATTTACTTAGAAACCTATTTCTGTACGCTTCTGAAGGTTAAACACAAATGGTTCATTTTCCACATACAAAATGCAGACGACTCGCGATTGTCCTCGTACTTTAAGCTTCCATACTGGGCTACCCATTATCCTATCAGGGTTTAAGGCTAGAGTTGGCGATATGTTCACCGTTGATACAGCTTGGGTTATATACAACACTCTCGCCTCTAAAAAGGGGGGTGGGTAATTCTTATAAAAAAAAAACAACAAAAAACTGGTGGGTAGGGGTGGGGTTATAGGTATACTTGGTAACCAGGTCACACATCTCTGATGTGGATGTGAGATTTGGCGTGCTGCGCCGAGTTTTGTTTTCAACTCGTGTACACCTTTACCTCTCAACAAAAACATTGAGGAATGGGTAGGAGAGGAGAGGATGCAGGCGATTAAATACTCGTGTAAATGCAGGTAGAAATGCACATATAACCTTTGATGTTATATACACAAGTTGGAGTTAATTCACACTCACTTCAAGGTCGCCGATAAGCTATGAATTGCCAACTGTTAGAGGGTGAGGTGCAGTTAGTAGATCTGAATGGGACGGATAGGCGCCCAATGATCTGAAATCATAGAATGGTTGCGCTGGCAAATTCAAGTAGGAATGAGTACCCAGCCTTTTGATTTCAAGTCGGGGTGGGGTTGGAAGTCTGACTACCGAGCGCACCCTTTACTCTTTTCCTTACATGAAAAGCAGACGACACTTGCAAAAAACATTCTTGAATAACTAATGTTTTCATTTTTTGTCTCAAAAACATAGGTTATGACCCCTCGTTGGAACTTGCTTGAAAAGCTCCTTCCAACGAGGGGTCATAACCTATGTTTTTGAGACAAAAAGTGCAAAAATAATGAAAATTAATTGGCGATTTTTGAGAATAGCGCTGGCCGGTTTTGGCTGTTACGTTGGGTAAAGGGTTAAGTCTGTGCTGGTAAGACAGAATTCCCTACAACAGAAATGATTTAAGGAAGATTTCAAATAGAGGAAGGAACACGCAAATCGAACTTTTATGGAGAGGAACTGTGGAGGGATGTTTGGGAGAGATGGTAAACCATGCATATACTTGACAACCTTGCAGGAAATTCGGAGGATGGCAGTAGCGGAACAATTAAGTAAGGGCGAGCGGTATGACTGCCCACCCCACTACTCAACACAAGTCAGTTTCCTACTTTGAGGAATGGTGGAGGGAGGTGGGGGATTTAATACGCGATATTAATAGGACATGGCCGACTTCTCTGCCAGCAAATCAGGCTGAAGCGGTGCTCGTCCACGCCTCATTTCCAAACAAGCCTTATTGTTCAGGTCATTAAGGGATTAGGCAGGCGCGCAGCGAGTATTTATATTGGTGGGGAGGACACATAGACGTTTGGGGGCACCAACATTATATGACGCCTTCTGTTGATGGAGATAGTGGAAGTATGTTTTAAAAAATCATTGTAGAGGATCGTCCATTGGTGGGGGAGGGGAGACCCTTTTTTTACTTCTCCGGATAGGGTCGGACCCTCCCCTGAGAAAATTTGGACAGATAAGCCCCATTGGATGCTATGTGGAGAGATTTTGAGTCTCGATAGAACGTCAATTTTCCCCAACTGTGGCAAGTTATATGAAATTGCATTAATTGATCCATGCAAATTGCAGAATTTAGCAGGATGCCAGTGGGGGTTGGGGAAGGCTAGAGCCCCCCCCCTTCTCCCGGCTACGCCACTGGGATGTTTGTTTGTGTGTTGGTGGTTAACGTCACATATTTATGCACCATGGCTAATCGTGACACAACATGGAAATGAAGTCAAGTTTAGTCAATCGTTGATCAACATGTTGCCCATTTTAGAGGACTTTCACCCCAAGCATTGGTGACTGGGTCCTATTGTACTAGTCGCCACTGGGATGAGTGTGTGTAAGAAAACAATGGAAACGGGCATGATGGGGTTTACGGTGCGATACATGTAGGATCAACCTTTGTCTTCAGGCAAGTAGGAGTGATGTTTGAGGAAGCAGTAAAGTTGAGGAATTCCAACAAGATACTTGAGAGATGACGCCGTTCGGGGATGAAAACAACCCATTTATGTAGGCAATCAGTGGGTCTTGAAAAGGGAAAATGGATGTTGATAGAAGTATGATTGAATACACCCATTGTAATTTCCCACAACGAAATTCGGAATTGTCAATTGATGAATGCAAACGGTGCCATTACCGGTAGTAATGGACAGCACCCCCTTCCCAAAACTGAAAAATAACTAGCTACAAGCAACAGGCATATTCATGTTGGGAGCATTTATTTAGCGTTTAAGCCTTTTCCTAACCTAACGAACGGCGCTTCACTGTGGAAACTAGATAACAGGCAACCATGCCCAACGTGGGCAATCGAGGATTATGTGCCTTGCCCCAGGACACAACGCAGTTATACTTCTGGTGGGGATCGAATCGAAGTCCTTTCGGTTTGAAGTCCAATGCCGTAACCACTGCGCCATCGCGCTGCGTTTTGGACATATCATGGTATAATATACATAGGTATAAAGACAAGTTTTAAAAAATTTTATACCTATGCTGTCCATTTTGGAGGACATCTGCCTCAAGCGTTGATTCCGGGTCCTATTTTACCAGTAGAGCAGAACTTGTTGACCGCAGTAAGCAAACACTGCTCCACTCCCCGGGGTTGAAACGAGGGCATCAATCCAATAAAACATAACTTTATTCACGACTGTAATCTGTCAGCGCTCCACACCCCGGGGCTATCAAGGGGCAAGTTGGTGACAGCAATGTATTTCTAAGGTAACAAGGTTAGTATACGTTTCATCACAGATACCTTAGTTCAATTGGAGAAGGGTTTGAGGGAAATACTTTTATGGACGGTATTTTTTCTTTTGATAATTGAGTGTGACGTTTGAGATTTGTAGTTGGAGTGTGCACACACTTCTCACACGGAAAGTTAGGAATTCTCCAAAAGACTGGCTATTTGGGGGTTCGAAAATGGGAGGTGAAAGATTCGACTGGAAACAAACTCCCACTTTTCTGCATGCCGGTGGGGTTATATATATGGTAGTAGATCTCACAGATCACTCAGCCGAAAAAAGTGAGAGACTAGTAAAATATGGCGGGGTAGGGAGCAACTGAAGTATAAATGGCCAAACAATTCTCCCATCTCAGTAAGGTGTAGGTTTCTTCAGACAACCATGACTTCTCGACAGGCTAGCAGTTAAAGTCGAGGCCAGAACACGCAAGGTACATGGGAACAAAATCCTGTTTCCCTTCGGTCAAGGCTGGTTTGGGGGTCTAAATACCGCAATCATGCACTTTGAAACTTCCAACAATTATGTTATCAAGAGGTCGAGTTTGTAAGGGTTCGATGGGTAGAATTGGGGTCACAAAGCGAATTTCTTGGCAGGCACATTGGGATCGGGCGACATTAGTATGGAAACCTGCATTTTTCCCGTCCGCCCTTGTCCTCATTGCCCCCCCCCCCCCCCACCCCAACATTCTTGAAGCTAAATAATGACCACGAATCTGTCCCGAATACAATGTTCCGCATCCTACCATATCGTCTTACCTGTGGAGTGTGGTTTGTACTTAACTGAATTGTGTTGCCCAAACCATTAAGTGGGAGTTGCTGGACCACTCGCCGACATGCTTTACACGTTCTTCACTATTCAACCCATTGTGTCAAGTGAAAAGTTTCGTGAGCTATAAGATCAACTTCTCGAATCCAGTGACTCAAGAATCCTAGCGAGGAATCATGACCTTGTGGCAGAGAAATGAGTGTGCCAAGGTCTACCCTCTCCTTTCATCTAGTGTTGGTCTCCAAACCAACTGAAATCCAGACTTTGCAGAACAAGCTCCTGTATTTATTTGGGTTTCGATACTTTCAACAACCAAGGCCATATCGTGTCGGAGGTTTACGGGTCAAGGAAGCCAATCGTTTATACCTATGCTGCTCACTGTGGGGGATTCCAACCACAGGCGTGGGTAACCCGATCATATCATACCAGTGCTACAAACTTTTCTCTGCAAACAAACACTGTTTCAATTGGGTGACGAAACGGTATAACTGTTTACAATGCTCCCTTTAAAATAACGGGGTTAGGAAAAAATGCTGGTAATTCGGTAGGTCTATAGCCGAGAACATAACCCTACTGTCATGTATGCAAGCTTTGGTTGTGTCAGTGCAAAATTGGAATGATGGGACCGTGTAAACCTGTTTTTCTGCAGGAAAGTGTGGATAGAAGGTGGCAGTGCTGAGATATGGTTGGGAGCAAAACTTACTCGAACGAGGTGAGTAATGAAATCAGTTTCAAGCTTGAGCTTCTGGATTCTACAAGAAAGTCGACATGTGAAACAGACCTCGCTTCGCTGCTGGCGAGTTAGGGCGTGTGAGAAGCATGCAGCCGGGACCTATTAAGGCAACAATGGACAGACGATCCACTCACCTCTAACGAAGAGTTGTTGCCTTGGACATATGATGCTCACTACTTTTCAGACCAGTTTGGGAGAGACTGGGGGAGAATACGAGTAGGAGTGTGATTTCAAAATTTCTCAGCAAGCGTGTGCACAAGATTTGCAAAGAGGTGGCGGTCAGCAATGCATGTACACTCTAAACCCAGTGTGGTTAAATTCAACCTTGTTAACTGGGTTGAGTGAATATGAACCCGAATGGGTTCATATTTATTTATTTATTTTATTTATTTATTTATTTATTGGTGGTTAAGGTCACATATTTTTGCACAATGGCTAATCATGACCACAACATGACTATCAACTCAAGACCAGGGGTGAGCGTTAATAAGCCATGTTGCCCATTTTAGAGAGGGTTTGCACCTCCCAAGCATTGGTGACTGGGTCCTATTTTACCAGTAAAACAGAGCCTGTTTACTGCCGTGATCAGGCACTGCTTCACTTCCCGGGGTTCCCGCGGAGAAATGGGTTCATATTCACTCAACCCAGTTGATTAGGGTTAATTTTTAACCCAACTGTTTTTTTAGTGTAGGAGTGAGTGTTGGGAACAGTTTCAACGAGGTTGTGTTCGAGGTATCTTACCTCTCTACAGAATGTACCCTAGTCTTACTTTTCTGGTTGGGGTGGTTGGTTGACAATATGGTCTGCGTTGTGTAAAAGAAGCCTATCCCCAGTTCTTCACAGATAAATTAGAACTACCTACCAAAATTTGGTTTGTTGTCAGTTGGGAGATTGGAGTGCGAGACAAGACGCACATGATATAAAAGAGGAAGAGGGATGGTGACCGGAATTGCAGATGGGAGGGAGCATTTGGAACGGCTTCAAGCAGAGGATGTAAACACAAAAGACCCAGCTCTTACTTTTGTAGTAAGGGTGGGATGGAGACAATGTGGGATGCGTGGTATAAAATGTACATCCGCAATTCCCTCCTGGTAAATCAGAATTAAAAAATCTTTCAGCCCGCTAAGCATAAACTTTTGCGTAAAAGATATTTCGGCGGTCCATTAGCAAACAACCAATTGTGGAGGAATATTATTAAATTAATCCAACATACGCACAGGGCTGTTGGCTTCAATTATTCGCCCAATCCCTATACCAGTATGGGGTACTGCAATTCCAATTAAAGAACTCAGTGCTCCAAGTGTTAGGTTGTTGCTAGGGGTATAGCTAAATATGAAAACAATGGTAGTGATGGCAATTTCTCTGCAGATGTATTGCAATTGTTAGGAAAAGAACGTTGGCGGGGGTAATGCAGGTCAAGGTAGGGCATAACCCACGTTACATGGAGTGAGAGAAATGCAATATCTGTTCTGGGCACTAGCACCGTCCCACAGACAAGTTTGGTTAGAGAGAGATAAACAAAAATACAACAAGGAAAGGGCTACAATAAAGGCTCCATTGCAGGTAAGTTGGGTGGGGGAAATGCAGGACGAAAAGGCACTATGTATTCATTTGTGTTTAAGGTCAAGTTCATCATTTCGGGGTACCTATTAACCACAACACAAGAATGGAGTCAAGTTTATATCTGTTTATATCTGTGTGGCTCACTTTAGGAGACTTTAGCGTTGCAGATGCCGCCTCGTTGCATTCGATGGACGATTCATAGTTAACAAGCTTGTGTTCGTTGCGTCCAATACTCATTGCTGTCTCATACCGACAGCATAAGTATAAAGTCAAGTTTAGCCACTCCTTGATGCCATCTTTCACCCCAGGCGTTGGTTACAAAAACTTTCTCCCCGAAGGTAAGTTGGAGGACGGCTAAGATGTGGAATAATGCAGAGGACATCTACAACAGGGGGATATACACCTTATGGGAGAAAGGGAGAAGTATGACTCGAGGGCTCCGGAATTCCCCATCATTTTGGGGGAAATATTTTCTAACATAAATATGCCGGAAAGGTGCAGGTTGGGGGTTGAGAGGAGAGGTAGTGAAAGAGGGAGACAGACAACAGAGCTGTAAAGAAAGAAGTTCGGCGATGCCATCCGGTCCACCTAAATTTCCCATACACAAGTGTTCCGGAAATGCATAACACTGATTTTTTTCCTTTTTCTGGTATACATTTTTATAACAACGTCGAAGCCCTGGCTGGCCTTGTGGGGCCAGGAACCCACTCATTTATAACTCCAGCCCCACCAAGTCTCTTGTGGTGCCCCTGTCCACATACCACCAATCTTTGTTCTCGCGACCAAGATAACGGTGAGAATTCTTAAGAGGTGAGGAGCAAAACAGAAAAATAGTCATTAGTCACACATCTCAAAGAAGAAGCAGTCAGAATGTGCGCTACAAGTAAATAAGATATTTAAGATAAAACAACCCCCCCCCCCCCCCCCCCCCCCATGAGAAGCATGCAGCCGGGACCTATTAAGGCAACAATGGACAACGATCCACTCACCTCTAACGAAGAGTTGTTGCCTTGGACATATGATGCTCACTACTTTTCAGACCAGTTTGGGAGAGACTGGGGGAGAATACGAGTAGGAGTGTGATTTCAAAATTTCTCAGCAAGCGTGTGCACAAGATTTGCAAAGAGGTGGCGGTCAGCAATGCATGTACACTCTAAACCCAGTGTGGTTAAATTCAACCTTGTTAACTGGGTTGAGTGAATATGAACCCGAATGGGTTCATATTTATTTATTTATTTTATTTATTTATTTATTTATTGGTGGTTAAGGTCACATATTTTTGCACAATGGCTAATCATGACCACAACATGACTATCAACTCAAGACCAGGGGTGAGCGTTAATAAGCCATGTTGCCCATTTTAGAGAGGGTTTGCACCTCCCAAGCATTGGTGACTGGGTCCTATTTTACCAGTAAAACAGAGCCTGTTTACTGCCGTGATCAGGCACTGCTTCACTTCCCGGGGTTCCCGCGGAGAAATGGGTTCATATTCACTCAACCCAGTTGATTAGGGTTAATTTTTAACCCAACTGTTTTTTTAGTGTAGGAGTGAGTGTTGGGAACAGTTTCAACGAGGTTGTGTTCGAGGTATCTTACCTCTCTACAGAATGTACCCTAGTCTTACTTTTCTGGTTGGGGTGGTTGGTTGACAATATGGTCTGCGTTGTGTAAAAGAAGCCTATCCCCAGTTCTTCACAGATAAATTAGAACTACCTACCAAAATTTGGTTTGTTGTCAGTTGGGAGATTGGAGTGCGAGACAAGACGCACATGATATAAAAGAGGAAGAGGGATGGTGACCGGAATTGCAGATGGGAGGGAGCATTTGGAACGGCTTCAAGCAGAGGATGTAAACACAAAAGACCCAGCTCTTACTTTTGTAGTAAGGGTGGGATGGAGACAATGTGGGATGCGTGGTATAAAATGTACATCCGCAATTCCCTCCTGGTAAATCAGAATTAAAAAATCTTTCAGCCCGCTAAGCATAAACTTTTGCGTAAAAGATATTTCGGCGGTCCATTAGCAAACAACCAATTGTGGAGGAATATTATTAAATTAATCCAACATACGCACAGGGCTGTTGGCTTCAGTTATTCGCCCAATCCCTATACCAGTATGGGGTACTGCAATTCCAATTAAAGAACTCAGTGCTCCAAGTGTTAGGTTGTTGCTAGGGGTATAGCTAAATATGAAAACAATGGTAGTGATGGCAATTTCTCTGCAGATGTATTGCAATTGTTAGGAAAAGAACGTTGGCGGGGGTAATGCAGGTCAAGGTAGGGCATAACCCACGTTACATGGAGTGAGAGAAATGCAATATCTGTTCTGGGCACTAGCACCGTCCCACAGACAAGTTTGGTTAGAGAGAGATAAACAAAAATACAACAAGGAAAGGGCTACAATAAAGGCTCCATTGCAGGTAAGTTGGGTGGGGGAAATGCAGGACGAAAAGGCACTATGTATTCATTTGTGTTTAAGGTCAAGTTCATCATTTCGGGGTACCTATTAACCACAACACAAGAATGGAGTCAAGTTTATATCTGTTTATATCTGTGTGGCTCACTTTAGGAGACTTTAGCGTTGCAGATGCCGCCTCGTTGCATTCGATGGACGATTCATAGTTAACAAGCTTGTGTTCGTTGCGTCCAATACTCATTGCTGTCTCATACCGACAGCATAAGTATAAAGTCAAGTTTAGCCACTCCTTGATGCCATCTTTCACCCCAGGCGTTGGTTACAAAAACTTTCTCCCCGAAGGTAAGTTGGAGGACGGCTAAGATGTGGAATAATGCAGAGGACATCTACAACAGGGGGATATACACCTTATGGGAGAAAGGGAGAAGTATGACTCGAGGGCTCCGGAATTCCCCATCATTTTGGGGGAAATATTTTCTAACATAAATATGCCGGAAAGGTGAAGGTTGGGGGTTGAGAGGAGAGGTAGTGAAAGAGGGAGACAGACAACAGAGCTGTAAAGAAAGAAGTTCGGCGATGCCATCCGGTCCACCTAAATTTCCCATACACAAGTGTTCCGGAAATGCATAACACTGATTTTTTTCCTTTTTCTGGTATACATTTTTATAACAACGTCGAAGCCCTGGCTGGCCTTGTGTGGCCAGGAACCCACTCATTTATAACTCCAGCCCCACCAAGTCTCTTGTGGTGCCCCTGTCCACATACCACCAATCTTTGTTCTCGCGACCAAGATAACGGTGAGAATTCTTAAGAGGTGAGGAGCAAAACAGAAAAATAGTCATTAGTCACACATCTCAAAGAAGAAGCAGTCAGAATGTGCGCTACAAGTAAATAAGATATTTAAGATAAAACAACCCCCCCCCCCCCCCCCCCCCCATGAGAAGCATGCAGCCGGGACCTATTAAGGCAACAATGGACAACGATCCACTCACCTCTAACGAAGAGTTGTTGCCTTGGACATATGATGCTCACTACTTTTCAGACCAGTTTGGGAGAGACTGGGGGAGAATACGAGTAGGAGTGTGATTTCAAAATTTCTCAGCAAGCGTGTGCACAAGATTTGCAAAGAGGTGGCGGTCAGCAATGCATGTACACTCTAAACCCAGTGTGGTTAAATTCAACCTTGTTAACTGGGTTGAGTGAATATGAACCCGAATGGGTTCATATTTATTTATTTATTTTATTTATTTATTTATTTATTGGTGGTTAAGGTCACATATTTTTGCACAATGGCTAATCATGACCACAACATGACTATCAACTCAAGACCAGGGGTGAGCGTTAATAAGCCATGTTGCCCATTTTAGAGAGGGTTTGCACCTCCCAAGCATTGGTGACTGGGTCCTATTTTACCAGTAAAACAGAGCCTGTTTACTGCCGTGATCAGGCACTGCTTCACTTCCCGGGGTTCCCGCGGAGAAATGGGTTCATATTCACTCAACCCAGTTGATTAGGGTTAATTTTTAACCCAACTGTTTTTTTAGTGTAGGAGTGAGTGTTGGGAACAGTTTCAACGAGGTTGTGTTCGAGGTATCTTACCTCTCTACAGAATGTACCCTAGTCTTACTTTTCTGGTTGGGGTGGTTGGTTGACAATATGGTCTGCGTTGTGTAAAAGAAGCCTATCCCCAGTTCTTCACAGATAAATTAGAACTACCTACCAAAATTTGGTTTGTTGTCAGTTGGGAGATTGGAGTGCGAGACAAGACGCACATGATATAAAAGAGGAAGAGGGATGGTGACCGGAATTGCAGATGGGAGGGAGCATTTGGAACGGCTTCAAGCAGAGGATGTAAACACAAAAGACCCAGCTCTTACTTTTGTAGTAAGGGTGGGATGGAGACAATGTGGGATGCGTGGTATAAAATGTACATCCGCAATTCCCTCCTGGTAAATCAGAATTAAAAAATCTTTCAGCCCGCTAAGCATAAACTTTTGCGTAAAAGATATTTCGGCGGTCCATTAGCAAACAACCAATTGTGGAGGAATATTATTAAATTAATCCAACATACGCACAGGGCTGTTGGCTTCAGTTATTCGCCCAATCCCTATACCAGTATGGGGTACTGCAATTCCAATTAAAGAACTCAGTGCTCCAAGTGTTAGGTTGTTGCTAGGGGTATAGCTAAATATGAAAACAATGGTAGTGATGGCAATTTCTCTGCAGATGTATTGCAATTGTTAGGAAAAGAACGTTGGCGGGGGTAATGCAGGTCAAGGTAGGGCATAACCCACGTTACATGGAGTGAGAGAAATGCAATATCTGTTCTGGGCACTAGCACCGTCCCACAGACAAGTTTGGTTAGAGAGAGATAAACAAAAATACAACAAGGAAAGGGCTACAATAAAGGCTCCATTGCAGGTAAGTTGGGTGGGGGAAATGCAGGACGAAAAGGCACTATGTATTCATTTGTGTTTAAGGTCAAGTTCATCATTTCGGGGTACCTATTAACCACAACACAAGAATGGAGTCAAGTTTATATCTGTTTATATCTGTGTGGCTCACTTTAGGAGACTTTAGCGTTGCAGATGCCGCCTCGTTGCATTCGATGGACGATTCATAGTTAACAAGCTTGTGTTCGTTGCGTCCAATACTCATTGCTGTCTCATACCGACAGCATAAGTATAAAGTCAAGTTTAGCCACTCCTTGATGCCATCTTTCACCCCAGGCGTTGGTTACAAAAACTTTCTCCCCGAAGGTAAGTTGGAGGACGGCTAAGATGTGGAATAATGCAGAGGACATCTACAACAGGGGGATATACACCTTATGGGAGAAAGGGAGAAGTATGACTCGAGGGCTCCGGAATTCCCCATCATTTTGGGGGAAATATTTTCTAACATAAATATGCCGGAAAGGTGAAGGTTGGGGGTTGAGAGGAGAGGTAGTGAAAGAGGGAGACAGACAACAGAGCTGTAAAGAAAGAAGTTCGGCGATGCCATCCGGTCCACCTAAATTTCCCATACACAAGTGTTCCGGAAATGCATAACACTGATTTTTTTCCTTTTTCTGGTATACATTTTTATAACAACGTCGAAGCCCTGGCTGGCCTTGTGGGGCCAGGAACCCACTCATTTATAACTCCAGCCCCACCAAGTCTCTTGTGGTGCCCCTGTCCACATACCACCAATCTTTGTTCTCGCGACCAAGATAACGGTGAGAATTCTTAAGAGGTGAGGAGCAAAACAGAAAAATAGTCATTAGTCACACATCTCAAAGAAGAAGCAGTCAGAATGTGCGCTACAAGTAAATAAGATATTTAAGATAAAACAACCCCCCCCCCCCAAAAAAAAAAAAACAAAACAAAACAAAACAGTACAAATATTTTGTCAGAATTGTTATGGGGTACTGTGGGTTTGGATAGGAGGGCCCATGTGACTGAGCACACACCATTTTTCCTTTGCATTCAAGTCCGCGAATTCATGTTAATTAGTAGGAGATACAGGCAAGAGATGGGGAGACAAAGGACGATGTATGGCTGGGGTGCTGGTGGAGGCGGGTAGAGCCGACCTTAAAGATTACCTCTCTGCACTAAGAGAGATAGTGTGGATCTCACTTTTGCCTAGCTATGGGCTGGGGGATCAATGCAGTTTGAGACCAAGGACTGAGCAGATACATAATCATACTCGATAACTGAAGATGGGGAGGTACTAGCAGATACGAATAGGAATTATACCGCACCTCTCAAGTTGTGTGGATGGATGGTACGGCGAATCATTTATAATTTTGTTGCTCATAAGCAGGTTCTATACTAGTATATCAGAACTTGTTTACTACATGCAGGGAATGTGGGTCATTATCTTGAACTAACACCCTGGGTCCATTATCTTTGCGGGGTATGCAACTAACTGTAGATACCTGATAGAATAGACTAGGTGTTGAAGTGACGTCACTTGAATTCCTCTGGTCAACTGAGTATACTTGAGTCCGTGCGTTTTGAAGATTGAACATTTTATATTGGTTTGAAAAACTTGCTCCAAAGTAAATAATTTTTCTTTGAGAAATCAAACGGAATGCTGCATTTATCTTGAAAATGTTTTTACATCATTGTTGGCCGCCTGTGCAGGCGGCCAACAATGGTGTAGAAACACTGTTAAGTCATCCGCAGCAGTATAAATATATATAGGGTAGTAATTATCGTAAAAATAATGCTAGCTTTTACGGGTTAATTTAAGACTTCGATCAAAGTTTGAAATGCTTTCGAAACGATCCAGGATATCATTTAAACCTTTGATAAAATTTTTGTTTGAACTTCCAGGGTTGCCAGATTCAAAATATAATTATCATCAAGTAATTACATAAGTTTTGTAGGCTATGTGGTATCAATAGATAATGAACAAAAATTTACCTCGAATCGGTCAAAAACACGGGATATTTCGTTTATCTGAGATGTCGGACACACTCAACCCTGCTACCATGGTCAACAAGCACTGCTCGACTTCTTTGGATACTCACGGGATACACGAGGATGGTATTCAGACTAGAGTCTTGTGAATCGGAAATGTTCAGAGTCGATCGAATTTCGAATCGAATAAAGCATCGAATCAAGCTAGGTACTCGAAATCAAATCAAATTTACAATAGGATCGAACTTAAAGAGCAACTGTTTATTAGTGAACAGCGGCGCATTAGAGGGACCGGATCGTATATGTTTTGTTGAAGACCAACGCACCAACTTCTGTACCACTCAGAATTCCGGTCCTTATTTCCGGGGCGATTCAAAGGTAGGGGAGCAGACCAAGAGCGGAATAATACGGTTGGTTTCTTCCAACGCACCGTCCATTCCCAATTATAATGTAACTATCCGTTAACCCTACTGTAGAGCTGAAACGGTTAAGGGGTTTTCTTGATCGATTAATCACGTGGATTAACCTTGGTTAACCGATTAATCACTTGTCCAAATAGATATCGGAATAACTGCCATACCGTTGATGATTTACAGCATGAACCCTTTACCCAACGCAACAAACAAAACCGACTAGGCCTATATACAAAAATCTCCATTCAAATTTATTATGTTTTTAATTTTTGTCTCAAAAACATAGCTTATGACCCCTCATTGGAACGAGCTCAACGAGCTCGTTCCAATGAGGTGTCATAAGCTATGTTTTTGAGACAAAAATTGAAAATTTTTTAGTAATTCATGAATTTATTTTGCAAGTATCGTCTGCTACCCGGAATGGGTAAAGGGTTAAGAATGACCATTTCCAGCTACTGATACAGAATAATGATCATGCAAGTTTGTTCCTTTGTTGACCCATATAATGCAGTAGTTCAAAAGTAACGGTTAATCGAATAATTACTTTTTGGATCGATCAAGATGTTGATCATTAATTAATCGGTTATCCTTTTCAGCTCTACCCTACTGACCACCATAGTCACTTTGTTTCTCGAAGTTCCGAAAGGATTCATGCACCAGAAAAATGATTTTTGTTCAAGGTCACTTTAAGTACATAGGGCTAAATGACAGCAATACAGTATGAAGTCCAATTTAGCCAATCGGTTATCCCTACGTTTCCCACTTTAGAGGAATTCACCCCGAGCGTTGTTTACTCGGTCCTATTTTTACAAGTGAAAAAAACTTGTTTACTTCAGTAATCAGACACTTTGCAACTTCCCGGGTTCTCACGGAGCGCATCGGCAAAATGCGTGATTACCTCTATGGGTCTAGTACGCTGGATCATTTTCGAATAGCCGCCATTCTGCGAACGGATGAACGCGATCATGAAAAGATTAGTAAATATTTAGTTTACCCGATTCGAAAAATGCAATCGAATCGCAAAAACCGATTCGAAATTCGATTAGTTTTTCTAATATTCCCAAGGGGCTAATTCACAAAACACTGCACGTTTACCCTTTATCTAATGAATCGACAGCATCCGCCAGCTCGTGGCGCTCGTACCAATGAGGGAGTCACATATGGTTTTGTTGAAATGTTTTGAAAAAAACTGAAAAAAATAATTTTTAAAATAATAAATTTTGAAATCGTGAAATTGGACGAATGGCCCCATCCGCCCGCTTAATTTACAAATTAGGCAGTTAAAAAAAATTTCCAAAAATTTCAACTAAACAATATCATGTGACCCCTCATTGGAACGAGCTCATCGTTCCAATGAGGGGTCACATGATATTGTTTAGTTGAAATTTTTGGAAATTTTCTTTTCGAGCTCATCGAGCTCGTTCCAATGAGGGGTCACATTATATAGTTTTGTAAGAAAAAAAAAAATAAAGCAAATTTTAAAAAAAATATGTGAAATAAATTTTGACATCGTCGACGTTGGGTGAAGGGTCATTTATAGACAGCTGCCAATGTTTGGTGCAGCCGGCATAATAGTTATTTGTAGAATTATAGAAAAAAGGTAGCATATAAAATTCATCTAAAGAATTGTACAAGGTCGGGGTGTAGAAAGGCGAGAATCGTGAACTTCATGACGTAAACTGTGGACACGGATAGATGGGTTTATGTTGATACATTCGGGTTATTGGTACCTCTCTTGCCATAGTAACGGTGCACGCTAAAAACTAAAGTGTTAAAAACTACACTTGAAGTGCTGTATTTAACACTTACTAAGAGCTGAACTAGCACTTTGTTCAAGTGTAGATATCACAGACAAGTGTAATGTCGCGACACTTAAAAGGAAACAACGCAGATGACGCGGATCAGGCTCGACCTCTCGAGCCTGATCCGCGTCATCTGCGTTGTGTCCTTTTAATTATGTACCCACCAAGCGCAAATCAAATTGTGGACGATTCTGGAAGAACCACCAATGCTAGACACATGGGAAGTGCCATCCATTCAAGTTTCAGATGTATGACGATTGTAATGTCTAAGTGCTTAAAGCATTGCACTTTGAGTGTTAAAATCAAACCCTAAGAGTTAGAATGGGTTTAACACCTTGAAAGTGTCAGTTTTAACACTTTAGTTTTTAGTGTGTGGACAACTTTGATTTTCAAAATAGCCACCATTACATTTACCATCATCATATTCTTGATCACTAAATAATGGCAGCACCCAGACAAAAACAGAACTGTTACACGCATTAATCATACTTTTATTCGGTTTCATATCAACAGTTTTAAAATATTCTTCAAAATGATTGTTTGAAAGGTAAATAGAATTTGTTCTATTATTTATAAATGTTCCTGCCAAAGGCTAGACATAAAAGTTTCGGCAAATCACACCTTATTTAAGTGAATATATAAGCATCTGCTATGGGAGGTCCTCAGTTCGAATCCCACCTGCGGCAACCGCGTTGTGTCCTTGGGCAAGACACTTCGCCCCGATTGCCTACATTGGGGCACGATGACGCTGTGTACTGAGGCGTACTGCACGTCGATGGTGCACATGTCTTCAACCAATCTAACCCTGCCTGTGCTGCGGTGCAGAGTTCAGAGCTACGATGTTGGAGAGCTGACAGCTGCTCGTCGTTGCTCGGTGGTTCCCTACGGGTACTCCGGCTTCCTCCACCCGTCAAACTGTCACGGTCACGATTAGCCATTGTGCATAAGTATGTGACCTTAAACACCAATAAATAAATAAATAATCTGCTATGGGATACGGATAACTGCCCCGAGAACATTTGCCCCAATACCAAAGCGGACATCTGCCCCGATTTCATTTTCGGCATGCGGACGTTTGTCCCGATTTCATTTTTGGCATCCGGACGTTTGCCCCGATTTATTAAATGAGACGCGGATATTTGCCCCAATACCGAAGCGGGCATATGCCCCGAATGAATCATGAGTTAATGCTGACAACATGCCTACGAACGGTTCTATGAATTGCTGATAATATGCCGACAAACGATTTTATGAAAGCACAAGACATATTTGGTTCAGAAACAAGCCTTATGCTGACTACGCGTAGATGGATTTTCTTATACCATAAAGAGAAAAAAACAAAGATAATATACGTTGGGAATGTTCTACTCGTAGAACAACAAAGTATAGTGGCAGCCTTGTGACTGACATAGAGAAAACAAACGTTTTGGATTCAAACGAGCACAATTGTTAACTGTTGTTGAACTGAAGTTCCATTTTTTATTCAAAAACATCAAATCTTTCTTAAACCATTTCATTTGTTTATGAAATAAAAGTAAAATTAACGTTCTACATTCTTCTGTTATCAAATATCCGGGTTGGGAGCAATCCGCTGATCGGGGCAAATGTCCGCGGGGCAATTCACTGATCGGGGAAAATATCCGCGGTGCAATTCGCTGATCGGGGCAAATGTCCGCTGGGCAATTCACCGATCTGGGCAAATGTCCGTTTTTCTTGAAAAGGGATGCGGTGCAAATCTCTGCGGGGCAATTGTCCGGGATTCATCTGCTATAGGTCTATAAGTCATCCATTTAACGGCTATTTCACAAATCTTCGTTAAAAGAACGAATGCCAAAATCGCTGGCCACTTATAACTTGCGTATTTCCGATAAAAGATTTCACTTCGGGAAAGTCTTATGATATTTGGAGAACATAGTTTATTTAAACATGCAATCAATGTCTTTGAAGAATTTTATTATTCACGTGGACCAAATTACTGGATTAGTGGAATTAGTGGAACTTTAGCATTAAAAGACGGAGGGCCAAAATTTCACACAATCTCCGATGCAATATTAATCAAATTATGAATCGGTAGATTATTTTTCCATCTATTAGCTTCCTGTCCATGGAAAATCCACTTGATTCAAAGTAAGTATTGAAAGCCCTCATCAAAGCGGAGTTTACAACTGCAGTGTCACTGCTAACAAGTTCGCACGTATTTTGTTCATTGGGGTTTAGCAGCACTTTCAACAGCCAGGGTCAAACCGTGTCTGACAGTTTTACAGGTAGAGGAAGCCGCAGTACCCGGAGAGAACCACCAAACGTACCCATCTTACTACAGTACAGTCGTGTGGGAAATGATATCCGCGCATGCGTTTACCAGGTAATAAAAATCAGCAGCAGCAAAATTTTAATTAATGAAACACCGGGTTGTACCCAGTGCTTCATTAATTAAATTTTTGATAATTATTTCTATAATTAGTGTTTGGAATCTCAGATTATTGCGTCCGTGAAAATATCGCCCACCCGTGGAAAGTGATCAGACCACGGCGGCCGTACTGTAACTCTGCACAAGTATAGTGTTAGCAACGGTTAAAGGCAAGTGCACCATCGACGTGTAGTACGCCTTAGTACACAGCGGCATCGTTCCCCCACGTGATCAATCTGGATTAAGTGCCAAGCTCAAGGACACAATTCGATTACTGCTGATCAGGATAGAACCGTCGACCATTCCGCTTAAAGTCCAATGCTCTAACAAACCACTGAGCCACCACCACTCCTCGTACTTAGTATTCTCATGATATATTCACGACGTTACAACAGTTTTTTTATTGTGAAAGAAACAGGTAACAATGTCACAAGAACTCTCGCTCCGCTCTTGTGAAGGTCACGTGAAGCAAACAGAATTGAAGCAAACAAATGGACGGTCAAGGAGAACCAACTTATATTCGAATTTCCAGATAGCAATTCCACCAAGGGTACATGTATTTATTGGCATTTAATGTCACAGTTCTGCACAATGGCTAATTGTGGCCGCAACGTAGAAAGAAAGTCATGTTCAGCCAATCGTTTGTACCCATGTTGCCCATTGTAGAGGACGCCCACACCAAACAGATATTGGTACTGGATGCAAGCTATTTTATACAGCAAACAAGCACTGCTTCGCTTCCCAGGTTCTTTCGGGTAGCACAAGTGTACACGTATTTGTACTAAACAGCCTATAACGTAGCATAATGTCAATTCTCATCGGAACGAAATATGAACAAGATTCACCCAGTATAAACCTTGTCGCATACCCTCCGAGCAATGGGTACTGGCCGTCGGGCAGTTGACAAAAACTGATTTACTTTTCCGCTTCGACAGTAGATCTGTTATGAACAGGTGAACAAGATGATCCGAGGTGACCCTAGTGACATATCAAGCTCACTGTCAATGAGACAGGTCTGGAGAGATAGGTGGTTACTGGGCCGCTGAGATACAGACATGTACATTTATATGCAGGTCAAATTTCCTTGTAACATACCGGTATTTCAAACCCAATGACAAGATGAAACTGTATAAAACGTTTTGTGGGTGCTGATCCAAATTTTTCCGCAATTATAGGAGACACTGGAAGACATTTCTAGAAAACAGCGGTGCGCTGTTCATTCTGGATACTTCGTTCATTACAAACCAAGATGCACTGTCCTAAAAGCACGTCGAGAGAAGTGGAAACAATAACTATGCAAGCCGCGTGGAAGATTGCAGAACATGGAAGCTATACCAAGGAGTAGAATTTATTTATTTATTTATTGGAGTTTAACGACACTTACGACAGCTAGGGTCACCTCGTGTCCGACAGTTTTACGAGTGGAGGAAGTCGGAGTGCCCTGAGAGAACCACCGAGCAACGGTGTGCAACTGTCGGACTCCCCAACGTACGCACTCCACACAGGCTTGGTTAGCATTGGTTGAAGACAGGAGCACCATCGACGTGCAGTAAGCCTTAGTACACTGCGCCACTGTGTCCCCATGTGGGTAATTGGGATTAAGTGCCTTGCCCAATGACACAATGCAGTCACCTCTGGTGGGGATCGAACCGTGGACCTCCCGGTTTGAAGTTCAATGCCGTAACCACTGAGTAACCGCGTTCCCAAGGAGTGGAATACCTCTTCAGCAAAACCATGACTGGGAAACTAATAGTTCCATTCAAAAGGAATAGATCTTGTAACTGAAAACAAGTGTACACTGTTTGATAGATTATACATCGCCAGTCATGCTGGACTTCAGACATCTCCAGAATTTACTCGCCCACTACAATAAGCCATGTCCTCTATCCTTATCTGATACTAGACATCTTCGACAAGGAACAGAATTATACCTTTTGGAATGCCTCGCAGTTGATACGATATTTCTGTCAAAAAAACATAGGGTGTTCAAGGGAAGATTCTGTGTGGAGCCGTCATCCCCGTGATCAAACCATAATAACCACAACATTATGCACAAATCTATTCAATGCATACATCTGTTCACAGCGACAGTCGGCTGACACACGTGATAGAAATCACAAACAGTCTAAAGCAGTCTACCAGAGGGAAGATGTTGGAGAGTGGTAATATTCACAGGCAAGGAATGGTTCCTGGGATATCGCTGCCGACTAACTGGGAAGCTTCCTCTGAATATGATGTAAATAAAGAGTCAGTTGTATTCCGCTCGGAAAGTATTCAGTCTGCCAGTGTGCATCAGTACATCTCGCAAAAAATAAAGAAAATTCTATTTGTAATAAATGTCCTTGAGCGTTGACCTATTAGATGAAAACAATCAAGTCATTGTCACTTTGTAGACCATCTATGGCGTTAATGTTGTGCATGCAGAAACCAAAATCTTTTTTATAGTAATAACGACATAAACTTTTGATCTACAGATCCCCAAAGCAAACTCAACCATCGCTCCATAGTGGAAAACCTGTGTATGAAACATTACCACCATGGGATCAAGGATACACAAGTTATTGTTCTAAAACGAGCAGGACGGACGGAGACGGGACGGACGGAGACGAAGTGATTGGTATGTATACACCCTTTTGTAAATTGTGTGGTGTGGATGTTACAAAAATTATCAACATCCATCCATCCAGCATATGCCAAGTTCCATGATTTCGTCATGTGGTGCACGATTTTGTCCTTGGGGACGTAAATACTACAAAAATAATTTTACAGCTTTCTTCAAAAACGTAACTCTTGTATCGTGACTTCAACAAACTCATCAAGAACATTCCAGCTGAAGCTCATAAGCTGTGTCTTATTTATTTATGGGGATTTAACGACACTTTCAACAACCAGGGTCTTATCGTACCGACAATTTTACGAATAAAGAAAGTCAGAATGTCCGAAGAGAACCACGGCATGCAGGTGACTGACTATCCAACTTACTAACACCGCACAAGCAGGGTTAGCATGGGTTGATTATCTGTGAACCATCGTCGAGCAATATGAATCAGCTCACCGCGCCATCGTGCTCACACTTGGGCAATTATTTTAAGTGTCTTGCCCAAGAACACAGCGTTGATAACTCAAGTGAGGATCGAACCTACGACCTTTAGAATCCATGTTCAATGCTTTAACCACAGATCCACCGCGTTCATAGCCACGCTATTTAAATTCCTAAGATTATTTTACAATTTTCAAAGATATCTTGTGATATAAATTGTGAGTTTAATTACACAAACGTTTAAAAACACCGAGAGAGCGTCGTGACACAGTGGTAGTGGGGACCCACATTGGTAGTGGATCCACATAGGTAGTGGGGAGCGTGGTGACACATTGGTATTGGTAGTGGGAATCATGGTGACACATTAGTTAGTGGACAGAAGTTCAGATCAAAAGGTTGAAGGTTCAATCCTAAAGCGTCTCATCAGCGTTTAATCGTTGTCAAGACAACTCTGATTACACGGTAGTGATTTGCTCTAAGGCATACAACACGTCGGTGCTACATTTGCCTTCAAACAATGATGACCTTACACCATATTTGCCCGCCTGTTGAAAGAGTCGTTAACCCTTTATCCAACGCAGACGACATCCAAATTTATTATTTTAAATATTTAAATATTTTTTTTAAAAAAAATTTCAACACATTTCAACAAAACCATATCACGTGACCCCTCACCGGGAGGGACGAGGCCAATAAGCTCCAATGATGGATCACATGATATGGCTTTGTTTAAATTCTTTGAAAAATAAGGTTTTTTCTACTGGGGAATTTGTATAATAACACGGACGGATGCTGCCGATCCTTTAACCCTTTACCTAACATGAAAAGCAGACGACACTTGCAAAAAAAAATTCTTGAATAACTAAATTTTTTCATTTTTTGTCTCAAAAACATAGGTTATGACCCCTCGTTGGAACGAGCTCGACGAGCTCGTTCCAACGAGGGGTCATAACCTATGTTTTTGAGACAAAAAATGAAAATATTTTGAAAATTAATTGGCGATTTTTGAGAATAGCGCTGGCCGGTTTTGGCCGTTACGTTGGGTAAAGGGTTAAGTAAATGGATAAACTCCAAACAAAAACCACATAATTCACACACCAAAACAATTGTCAGCACCCTGCTGACACTCCAAGGCTGGGAACGTATTTGATATTGTGTACATCAAAAATCTCATATATAAAAAACAATGTTTATGCAATTGAAGATATTGTCAATAAAATGCACTTTCCAAATGATAGAAACTTCTAATTTCCGTTTTGCATGATCTAATTGATACGGTGCCATATCTCACTTCTTTGGAAAACTGAAAAAAAAGAAAAAGTACTTAAAATTACAATAAAATAAAATTAGACTCAAATTTACAGGGGCGGTGGAACCGGGGGCTGGGGGGGGGGTGGGCTTCAGCCCCTCCACTTTTTTTGCCGGGCCATGTTTTTTTGTATGCATATATTTTAACACAACCAATGACTGGTAAAACAAGGGGTGGACCCAGAGCCTCCCTTATATTTTCGCCAGCTATGTTTCTCTCGTACTGGTTCAGTTTCGGATCATTTTTTGCAGTAAGTGGCAGCAAACGCTAAAATGCATAAGTAGTATGTCTCGGGCTTTTCACCCCTTATTTGGATGACCCCGGTGGATGACCCCGGAAGTGACGTCATGTCACGTGACCAGTGGCGCCATGTTGTGTTGTCATGGTAACCCGCGTGAGCGGCCATGTTGTGACGTCATCCCCATAGTGTTGCGTGGTGTGAGTGCGCATGCGCAGCGCGTGTTGTTAGGGTGATACGTGTTTCCGTCGTCCATTTTGTATACTGGAGGCCGCCATCTTGGTTTCTATGGTAGCACGTGATTGCTATGTTACCCAATTGTTCTGTAATAGGACGGGGTATGTTTTGAGGGTATGTTCCTTTGTAGAAGAGTAAATCTAATTACCACAAACAACCCGACAATCCATCCAAATCACCAAAATCCACCCGAACTTTTACTATTTAGAATTCTTCCAGAATTCTCTGCTTCTATCTATATATGTAATAGTTTTCCTCTACCTAGGCATGTTCCTTTGTTCCAGAGTATACTCCAGTAGCGTAGAAGAGCCTATTAGTTGGAACAGTTTACCTTATTATTACTATATTTAGCAATTTCTGGTCTATTCTTGTTAGTTCTGACCCTATTCCAAGTACTCTTGTTGTTTCATTTATCTAGATAATAACTAACCAATCAGACTGCTTGATTTCCCATAACCTGTATACAGAGTTATCTCCCCTGTGTATAATAAAAGCCTATATCCAATGGCCATATCCCATGGAATCCCTTTTTTGAAAACACCTGTGGCTATGGAATCCCTTTTTTGTCATATGTGCTTATGTGAAAAAGCACAATGTGACACAATGTGCCCTAGCACAAAGGCACATGCTTTATGTGCCGATATGTGCTTATGTGAAAAGGCACAATGTGACACAATGTGCCCTAGCACAAAGGCACATACGGGTATTTGAGGATACCTATGTCCTGGTATTGTATTATTCGAGGATATCTACTAGAGAATCCCTTTTTTGTCATATGTGCTTATGTGAAAAAGCACAATGTGACACAATGTGCCCTAGCACAAAGGCACATGCTTTATGTGCTTATATGTGCTTATGTGAAAAGGCACAATGTGACACAATGTGTCCTAGCACATAGTCACATACGGGTATTTTAGGATACCTGGTATTATATTATTTGAGGATACTAGTTGGACTTTACATCCGGGTACTTCATGCTACATCCGGGTACTTCCGTTGGGAAAGGTATAAAAGGGGTGTTGGTACGCAAATAAATTCATTTGTGTCCTGACCGTCGTCGAGTGAAGACATGTTACCAGTTCGATGCAGATACTGTTCCAAGTTATTTTCAAGATCGGATAATGCTCGAAGACACGAAAAGGACCATCGTCGGCTCCACTGCAGATATTGTACTAAGTTGTTCGCACAGCCATACAATAGGAAGAGACATGAAGAACATAACTGTACATGAAGAAGAGAAGAGGAGAGAGATACTGGACTGACTGACCAGAATAAAGCACTTTTAGAATTTTTACGGGATGCTGACAAGGAGGAAATCGATGCCGTTCTACGTGCTGCTGATGAAGATTTTATTACCTGTTTATGCAAATGTGCTACCAACATTCTCGAAGATAAGATACCACTGAATTTAGCTGAATTTGATGAACTGCGAAAATACGAACATGTATTGAAGCTGCTAACAGATGATGGAATTTCTCCAGATATCAAAAGATGTATACTACGAAAGAGTTGCTTTCTCTCAGCGCTTATCAACCCAGTCCTAGCTCTGAAAAAAGTATAAAAGGAGTGTTGGAGTGAAAATAAATTCATTTGTTCTACGACCACGAAAGAGTACAGTCATGAAAGACCATTGCTGCAGATATTGTGATAAAGAATTCTCCAGGAGCTTCACACGTAAGAGACATGAAGAGGATTACTGTCCCATGAAGAAATCGGAAACATCGAGCAACACTACAAGATTAGAAAGAAATTTAGATACACTGCGCATCCTATCTGATGCGAATCGATATGAAACCAAGACTATGCTGAAGATGGCCAGTGATGATTTGATAGAATGTATATGTGATTGTGCTTCAAACATCTTGACGGGCGCAGTGCCTATAACCAAATCTGAGAGAGCAAAGCTGATTCCACACAAGTACGAAATAAGGAGAATTGCCTCACCAAAGAGAGAACTATCTTATCGGAAAAGAAGACGCATCATACAGAAAGGAGGGTTTTTAGGAAAGTTGATCAAACCCGTCATCAATGCTCTGTCCGATATCCTATAAAAAGGTCGTGCTCATAAGAAATTTGTTATTTGTAATCTGACCTTCGAAGAGAGCGGCCACAATGCAATCCAGCTGTGCACCAAAAAATTGGTCAAGAGATTCGGACCCTGATGAATCGTCGGAACTATCAGAAGATATGGAATATGAAGAAGAAGAAGACGAAGAAGAAGACGTTTCTATGATGGGAGGTATCGTTCAAAGTGCCTTTGACAAATACCAAAACGATTTTGACAACCTCATGAACAAATATATCGAAGATGGAATGGATAGTGAAGATGCAGTTGAAACAGCATATAGAACACTTCAAAAGAATGTTAGAGAAGCCATTAGTGAGAAATACATTTATACCCTTGAGTACATTCGAAATTTTTGCAACGACTCAATTCACAAGAAAATTCAAGAAACTGCCAAGCGTCTTCGTGAAGAAGAGGATTTTGACTTTGAAGAATCCCAGAAATATGCTTTGGAAAAGCGAAGATTTCTGTTCGACAACCTTATGACAAACTACTCATTCCGAGTAGATGATGATGAAGAAGAAGACGATTAGAAAAAAAGTATAAAAGGAGTGTTGGTATAAAAATAAATTCATTTCCGTTTTGAACGTCGAAGAGTGAAGATGTCTGTGTCAACAACGGTGCTCAGATTCAAAGATGACTTACATATACAGATCTTCAAGAATGATGCCGGATTAAAGCTAACTTCCCAGGAACTGACCCAAGTGAATCGTGTGGTAAATGAAGCCAAGAGAAAAAATCTGGACATGGATGCTGGTGGAAAGAAACAAAGATGTGTGGATACTGGCCGATCAGTAAACAAAAGAATAAAGACAGAACTGACTCCCAATACAAACAAGAATGAAGTTACTACCGCGAACAATGTTTCTACAGAAACAAAGAAAGATGTTTCCACTAAGGACGAAGTTTGTACTGAAGACAAGAAAAAGATGCCAGCTCCCACAAAGAAAGAAGTTACCACTACGAATGAAGTTACTACTGAATTCAAGAAAAAAATGCCAGCTCCCATAAAGAAAGAAGTTACCACTACGAATGAAGTTTCTACTGAAGATACGAAGGATGTTTCCACTCAAACCACAAATGAAGTTACTACTAAGAAGACTGAAGTTACTATTATGAAACAGCTAGAGAAAGAGGAACCCAAAGATGCCAGACAGGAAATTAAAGCAACCAACAAAGCCAAGTTATCAAATGAGAGAATGTGTTTTATCAAGAACCTAGCTATGCAATGGGAAGAAGCTCCAGCCCACAAGAAGATGAAATGGTTAGCCCATGCAAGAAGAACTACAAAGAGAAATGCCTTGAGACATTGAATTGTATACTTGAATAAAAGAAATTTAAATTTATATTCAGTGTTGTTTGTTTTTTATCTACTACCCCAATGGAAGTACCCGGATGTAGCATGAAGTACCCGGATGTAAAGTCCAACTAGTATCCTCAAATAATATAATACCAGGTATCCTAAAATACCCGTATGTGACTATGTGCTAGGACACATTGTGTCACATTGTGCCTTTTCACATAAGCACATATAAGCACATAAAGCATGTGCCTTTGTGCTAGGGCACATTGTGTCACATTGTGCTTTTTCACATAAGCACATATGACAAAAAAGGGATTCTCTAGTAGATATCCTCGAATAATACAATACCAGGACATAGGTATCCTCAAATACCCGTATGTGCCTTTGTGCTAGGGCACATTGTGTCACATTGTGCCTTTTCACATAAGCACATATCGGCACATAAAGCATGTGCCTTTGTGCTAGGGCACATTGTGTCACATTGTGCTTTTTCACATAAGCACATATGACAAAAAAGGGATTCCATAGCCACAGGTGTTTTCAAAAAAGGGATTCCATGGGATATGGCCATTGGATATAGGCTTTTATTATACACAGGGGAGATAACTCTGTATACAGGTTATGGGAAATCAAGCAGTCTGATTGGTTAGTTATTATCTAGATAAATGAAACAACAAGAGTACTTGGAATAGGGTCAGAACTAACAAGAATAGACCAGAAATTGCTAAATATAGTAATAATAAGGTAAACTGTTCCAACTAATAGGCTCTTCTACGCTACTGGATTATACTCTGGAACAAAGGAACATGCCTAGGTAGAGGAAAACTATTACATATATAGATAGAAGCAGAGAATTCTGGAAGAATTCGAAATAGTAAAAGTTCGGGTGGATTTTGGTGATTTGGATGGATTGTCGGGTTGTTTGTGGTAATTAGATTTACTCTTCTACAAAGGAACATACCCTCAAAACATACCCCGTCCTATTACAGAACAATTGGGTAACATAGCAATCACGTGCTACCATAGAAACCAAGATGGCGGCCTCCAGTATACAAAATGGACGACGGAAACACGTATCACCCTAACAACACGCGCTGCGCATGCGCACTAACACCACGCAACACTATGGGGATGACGTCACAACATGGCCGCTCACGCGGGTTACCATGACAACACAACATGGCGTCACTAGGTCACGTGACAAGACGTCACTTCCGGGGTCATCCACCGGGGTCATCCAAATAAGGGGTGAAAAGCCCGAGACATACTACTTGCATACAGTCTTAATAAATCCGTTAACTGAAATAGATCGTAATCTTACAGACATACAAGTACCAAATCCACCCCAGACAAGATAATCCACAGACAGTATATTTGCTGTTAACGTCGGTAAGGCATACAGGTTAGGTCTATTTATCAGCTTTGGTCGTAACGACCGAAGCTGATAAATAGACCTCACCTGCATGCTTTACCGATGTTTTTAAGGGCTCTCAAAGTGTGAACTCTTTCAAATACATCTCCTGAAAAATCTCAAAATATCTGCTCAGATGCATGGAAATGGGGGCTTTGGGACCCTGGAATTTAACATTTTCATACCAACGACCATCCATCGTCCAATCCAGCCCCCTTCCCCTCCCCCCCTCCCCCTCCCACTCTTTGAAAATTGTTCCGCCGCCCCTGATTTATGAGTGTTCTATCAATAACGTACACGGAGCTCTTCATAAAAGTTTGCAACAGATGCCGATCAGATCGCACTTTACATTTTGAAAAAAAAAAACAATGTAAAAGTTTCAAGCTGTATTTTATCTGCTGAATTGTGACGAAATGCCTGATGAGTCGTTTATACCACATGTACTTCGTGGGAATTAAAAAAATCCATCTAATTTGATGTTTAAGATTACTTTCAGAATCTCTGGCCATATAGCCACAACACCAAGTATGAATTAACATAACCTCAAGCTCTCCGACCACCAGTCTAATTCCGTAAGGAATCCGACACCGTTATGGAACCAGTGTAGCCCTATAGGTATTACTGAACTAAATATTTGAATTGGAAATACCCGCCTTGAAATGTTGCAGTGATGCAATCTCTAACAAGAACACCGCCTAGCGGGGCAACATACGCCCGTCAAAATTGGAACATGCACAAGTTTCTCTGGGGTAAAGTTTGAAATTTTTGTTGACTCGACTATGTCTGTCCCCCTCCAATCATTGCCCATTCCCCTGCCCTGTCTGGGGTAAAGGGTAATTCACCTGTTTTCATATTAATCAATCTGAGGTCTTCACAAAATAAAAAGAAGGCTGCTGTAGAAGATTTTCCTCGTTGTTTACAATGGTAGCATCCATTCACTGACAGGTTAACTTCTTTGATAACGATTGACGATAGGTGGCGCCAAGGAAAAGGACATTTTGAGGATCATAATAGCTATAAACGGCGAGGATTCTCGTCGTTTAAAAATAAAATGGTGTTATCGGCACCTGTCACATGCACAACGACAATTGATGATCGACATGGGTGCAAAGTTTGAACAATAAAGCAAGTAAAATGTTGGAGTGGTGACACACTAGTGTAATGTTTCAAGTACTAAAAGGGGGCATAACTCTGGAAATACCAAACAGAGTTACATGCTCTTGTCACATGCACAACGGCATTTGGTGATCAACATGTGTGCAAAGTTTGAACAATATAGCTTGTAAAATGTTGAAGGAGAAGGCAACACAATACTGTAATGTTTTAAGTACTAAAAGGGGGCATAACTCTGGAAATACAAATGGAGTTACTTGCTCTTGTCACATACGCAACAACAATTGGTGATCAACATGTGTGAAAAGTTTGAACAAAAAAGCATGTAAAATGTTGAAGGAGAGGGCGACACAATACTGTAATGTTTTAAGTACAAAAAGGGGCATAACTCTGGAAATACAAAATGGAGGTAACTGCTCTTGTCACATGCACAACGGCAATTGGTGATCACCATGTGTGCAAAGTTTGAACAATATAGCATGTAAAATGATGAAGGAGAAGGCGACACAATACTGTAATGTTTTAAGTACTAAAAGGGGGCATGACTCTGGAAATACAAATGGAGTTACCTGCACTTGTCACATGCACAACGGCAATTACTGATCAACATGTGTGCAAAGTTTGAACCATGTAGCATGTAAACGTTTGGAGGAGAAGGCGACACAAAAATTGTTTACGGACGGACGGACGGGGACGGACGCGCGGACGGACGGACGGACCGACGGACGGAGCACTACGCTATACCCCTCCCTTGCGGGTGGATAATAATATTCTATGACAACTTGTTGCCAAATTTGCTTTGGATAGACGGACGGACGTTCTTAAAAATGGGAGTTGCGGGCTTAAAAAATTACGGAAATATTGATCATTTTAATTCGTTCGGACAACGGTTAAAACCTCTTTTTTTGAAAAATTTCGGAGGGCATAGAAACGGTTACATCCCCCAACCCTAAGGCAGAGAAACTAAACCTAACCCTGAACTGACCCTAACCCTTAATAAAAAACCCGAAAATTCGCAATTTGCCTCATAAGTTTCATAATTTAGTAATTAACCTCATAATATATCAAATAAGCTCATATTTCGGTAAGCTCATAATGCATCTCCGGACACAAAAAAAACCTCGTAACAGCCGTATAATAGCGCGGACAGACGGGCGGAGCTCTACGCTATACTCCTCCCTTGCGAAGGGGGGGGGGGGTAATAATATTCTATGGCAACTTGTTGCCAAATTTGCTTCAGTATCCAAGCACAAAACTGGGGTTTCAAAACACATCAAGATGCGGTGAGCATCACGCGACAATATATACATGATGTTCATCTAAGACGGACGGACAGACGGACGGATGGATGGACGAGCTGCAGTGGCAGACAGACGGATTGTTCGCGTCAAAATCAATTAGAATTTTCCTTAGTCGATTAATCGTTAAGTTTACATCTTCTTTAAATACGGAGAAATTTAACGCATCTCCATATTGAGAACAAGACTAACGCTGACCGCCCGTCCACGGATCCCCCCGAACTATAGTAAAATGGCCTTTAATACTGGAATGAAAAGTTTTGGGTTGAATTTGTTCAGGATGGCAAAAACCTGATTTTGTGAGAGAATGACGTTTTCCCATTCCTGTAACCTTGACCTTTGTCACTCGAGCATGGTGTTGCCGAGCAACAGACCTTCCATTCGTCTTTACCTTTCTGTGAGGTTTTGTGGAAATCCATAGAAACATAAAAAGAGTTATGGCTACGGACAACCCGGATTGAAGATACTTCCCTATCGGGGGCATAAAATGCACATTTTTTGCTACATATTTAACTAGGTCCCCGTCGGGTCGAAATATAGAATAAATAGGTACTAGGGACAGGAAACAGATTTAAACCACGAGTAGGATGAGGGTTTTAACCACGAGGCTTTCCGAGTGGTTGAAACCCTCATTCTACGAGTGGTTTAAATCTGTTTCCTGTCCCTAGTACCTATTTGTTTTATTTCTACCATGCTCTTTATCATTTCTCCACTTCGTCACTTAAAACCAACAAACATTTCGAAAACGCCCCTTCTGTTGACAGTTCAATGAAAAACTTTAACGTGCGTATGAATACATATCGACTGGTGAGAGTGATACACCAGTGCCTTACCCGAGGTGAATTCATATAACTTAGTTTTTTGTTTTGTAGTTAATGTTAAAGTTTGTTATTTGTATGTGATTTCCATGGAAGAGTGTATTCAACAAGTTATTTGGATTTGTTGGCATTCTGAAATCGCCACACATGTTAACATTTAGTGTGTTGGAACTTTCCTGGGATTGGGAAACGACATTGTTTTTAGGAACTTCCGTAATTTCGTGTGTTGTTGGAATCAATTCAGGAGTAACATTGGAATCCGGACTACGACTTATTGTGGAGGTGAGTGCACTGACATTTGATTTTGATGTAGTACTCAACAGCCTGGGGCATCTTTCCTGTTCTGATTCACCTGTTACAGAATAGTTATTTATACTCGACAAATTTTTATGTCCACTAATAGTAGCAATGTCAATTGGCTCCACTTTATTTTCTCTCAACTTCTGTATAAGATGCTTCCTGGCACTGGTATTTGTCAATCTTGAGCTCAAATTTGCACTTTTGGCCATTTTAGACATAATTGTTGATAACTTTGTTTCACCAACTTTCTGCCGTTTAAACCACCAGTCCCATGCATTATTTACAGGCGTTGTCCTTGTCGCTATATAGAAGGGATCGTCCTCTTCACTAAATCGGATTGGTCGCTTTTTGGCATATAGTTTGTAAATGTACACATGATTTCTCTCATCGTCATTTCCAGTACTATACATTCGTGGAGAAATTTCCCGAAAATTCCGAACGTCTTCCCCTGTCCGTGTCTTTGTCTGGCGTTCATTAAGAAGCAGATACTCCTTGCCCTCACTTTCATGTAGGGTAACATCACCCCATCTCAAATTATAGTGTTCTTTTATTCCACGAAGTCCGAACTGGATTGTATTATTGAACCATAATGTGTTCAAAATTGAATTCGGTGTTGAGCCACCGAGCAAACCATTACTGTAAAGTTTATCGATTTCATGATCTCTAATTGGTTGGGCGCGGTTTGGTTTATTTCCTTTCCCGAGACGTTTTAGCTGTTTTTGTTTTGCAGTCAAAGCTCTTCGGGCCGTATCAAATCCGTCATCTGCCCTATTCATGATTGATGTGCCATATTTATGCCTTTTCAGGAATCGGTCAATACTAGAAATCTGCCCTCTTAAGGTGCTTGGCTCATAATCGCTGCCATCATTTCTTCGCACGCTTATTATATAATTTGCAACCAAAATGTCCAATTCGGCAACCGGAATTTCATTAATTTCCCTGGTTTCATTTTTGTTTCGAAGAAAGGTCCTAAATGTGTTTATATCAGATAGGGATTTCTTTAAGGTCCCTTTGCTCTCCTGGGCTGTTATAAACTCATCAGTTTCATCAAAATTCAAAGTTACAAATTTATTTGAATGCTCTTGTGCATTCTCAATTGTCAATTGGGGCTCACATGATGCAGTATCTGATTGATTTTCAATGTCATTAATAGCATGTTGCTGATACGATTCTTTTGGAGTGGTTAATTCATTGGAATCAGCAACTTTCGAAGAAATTTTTCCAAGAGGTATGGCAATAATTTGGCCTTTCATGTCAATCACCTCCCTTGTCAGTTTCTGAGTAGGCCTATTCATAATTGAATTTGAAGTTGAAGTTGAACTTGAAATATCATTTTCGTCAATTTCGTCGTTAAATTCTTCTGCAAAACAACTCATAAATTGCTGGTCATTGAAAATGTCCTCCAGATCACTGGCGATATTAAAATCACCGTACATATCGTCCATATTTAGTAAATTTCGTCTTTCTTAAAACTAATTTTAGATCGTAGCACAAGCAGACGCAGAAACACATGAGTTTTGTTTATCTTTGCGTCTGTGGGCAGTACTTCCGTCAGCACGTGATGTTTGATTGACAGCTACGCACATCGTCAATGCTTATTGAACTGAACTTGTATTTTCAGTCAAATTAATATTATCGGCCCTCAAATTATACTCTAAATGTGTAATTGTAATCAACTTTATACTTAAATAGCCATTTAATATCGTACCAGTGCCGTAAACGACACCTGATCCGACGCTGATTGTCGAAAACATCGTGAAGTGTGAATGTTTTGAAGTCGGGAAATTCGATCATGTCAAAGGTCAAGTTCACTTTAGTTCCTACTATAGGTTAAAATTTTTGTTTGGGAAATCCCATTGAAAACGTTTTAAGCACAGTAGACGCTTTTAACCCTAGTGGGATTAAAAGCTGAAATTTAACATGCAGGCTTTTAACAGGTAGTGACGTAGTTGAGCATGGTAGAAACAACATTTCGGCCCGATGGGGACAATGTTAAGGGGACGTCCAACGTAAATTTGGTCCAAATTCAGGTAATTTTCTCCAAAGTCTAGAGAAAGTCGGAAAGGAATAACTCCAATAAATTATATATCAATTTGTTTGGAATGAAACATAGATTTTGTGGAAACTAATATTTGCCATGGAACCGTTACCATGTGGCAGAAAGCACTGTCTGAAAGTCTGCTATGACATGTGTAAGAGATCAGATTTTATACAATAAAATACCTTAAATTTATTGAATAGTTAAATACTGCAATTCTTCTAGTACAGACTCGGAGAAATCTATTTATCATTCTTGCAAGGAACGGACTGCAAGATCAATTGTAATTTAGGATGCCTACATTTCAAAAGGGCTGCCATTTTACTTGTGTTTGTTTACCTTTTATGAAGTTCACCAAGGGTCAAATCCACACAATTCAGAAGAACAAGTATGGAGTCATGAAAGAGTGCATCAAGGAGAAATGAAGAATGTCCAATGTGGCTTTTGTGAGTCTGCTGTGACCATAACCATCACCACCCCCACCCCCCACCCCCACGATCCTGTGCCATTTTGCATGAGATCTGTATCAAATTGGTAAAATACGATGAGACAGATACACCAAAAAGAGTAAACTGCCAAACTTCCTCATTTAGTATTATATGTGTCCATTTCTGGGATTGCATGAACAATGACAGCTACCAAGAGTGCCATTTGAATGTTCAAGTGTGGCCCAAACAACCAAAAATGACCTGTCCTGCGTGCAGAGTACTCTCACAAATCGGCTACACTCAGTTAGAAATCCTGGCTTCTAATTCATTTATGTACATGATTTGGTAGGCTTCATTTGTTTTGGAACTATCGGCCTTCTGTAGTTGCTGTTTGGGGAGGCTTGACTGTTGTTTTCTCGTGAGATTTAAGAACATTAATAACTGATCTGCTTACCAATACTAATTTTATAGGCGGATGGTTACCGGCCTGAACAATATCAGAATTGTGTTGGTTATAAAATCCATTTATCTAAACACTTATGACACGTTGTGGTCTCATTTCGGTAATTCATGTGATTTTTGTCCGCCTAGCGGATATTTTTTCTATTTCTGTTCACATGGTGGTAACACACATAGGTTTTCGCAACCTCTTGGTGCTAACAGCGCTCAAAATCGACGTTGATCCGTCTTATACACAATGCGGTTGTGCGAGGGAGATATTTAAATTTTCGATGGTACGACATTTTGCTATACCTGGTGAACAGGAGGAAACCTTTCTGATAATTCTCCTTGACATTGGTCTTCTTTTTTTCCTAGCAGACTTCGTCAAGACTTCTTTACATCACTAATATAGTCGGCGACAGTAAAATTATTTTTTCGTAAATATACAATTGCGAGGACTGTAATGTATGTTGTTGTGAATATATTTTTGTTTTCAAATATAATTTTCCACTTTTATGTTTTGATCATCGTCACCAACCAAAAAATAGTAGTTCGAATCGGTAGCGTCTTAATCCCTTGCTGACACTTATGTCATATTGTAGTTTCTGAACTCAACAGCGTTGCTATGGACTGTATCTCGCAATTATCACATTGTCATTTTAATATTTTCCTATGAATGCGTCGTGAGTTGTACATTACATCGCCTCCCAGATTCCAAAACAGCTCGTGAAATGTTTGAAGATTTCAGGTCGTGGGAAATCAAATCATTTCCCAACTTTGCCCAAAACCCACGTGATCATAACAAACATGTCACCCGAACACAGAATCAAGCGTTTGTGGTCATCCATTTTCCCTTGAGTATTCTCACCACGTTGGTGAGGAAATGATAAATATGCTTTCTCCGAGTATGGAGTGTGGAGTCTTTTATTTACAACTCAGACATTTGAATTACCGATCTATTCCTTGTTAATCTTGACGGTTACTTATACGGCTGGCAATTTCTTGGTCATCAAAAGCAAAAAAAAATTGAAAAAGTGGATAGATTCGGGTTTTGTATACTTTTAATTTTGGTATATAATATGTCGTTAGTCACCGCTTTAATTCGTATTTAGGACATTGTGTAAATTGTTTTTAAAATGCCCAAAGTTACGTTGGACGACCCCTTAAATCATTCTCTCTCGTATTCTCTCACCCCTCCTCTTCGAAATGCGATGAGAACGGCACAAAGGGTCATTTCAACAAGCCAAAATTCCCAAATCCAACGTTGATCATTCGCGATGTTCGATTTTGTTTGGGGGGGGGGGGGTATTTTCTTACTAATCTTAATGTATCGGGCGATTAATCAAGTAGGGAAATCAATAACCCTGAGAACCCTAGCGGGAATCTGTTGCAAATGACCGATTAAGATGGTCCGTGAACGAAGAATCCCCAGGGGACAATACTACAAGACTTGTACAGTTGCATTTTTCAGAATTGTATTTTCTATTTATGGAAATGGCTTATTGAAATGAACCATTAGAATTTTCAAAGTTATGGTAATTTGCCTGTTGACAAATTGCCATATCTTTTGAAATGTTAATAATTTATTTCCTTCATGTACATTCACTGGTAGAAAATACAATTCGGGAAAATACAATTGAGAAAGTTTTATAGTATTGGCCCCAGAATACATTTGAAAATATTTTTAGGAAAGAAAAAACGGTATGTATACGAATTATTATTGAATGAAGGAATTAATTTTGGTCGCAAAGCATTATCATGAGATATCAATACCTGCAAAATCAGTAATTAAGTGTTTATCTTCTATCCGGTCACTGTTCAACATCAGTTATGTCATCATTATCGCTGTCGTAAGGAATGGTTTTCACATCTGGAAAGGAAAAAAACAAAGGGTTACGTGTATTGCATTTCAAAATTCTAGGTCATTTATAAATCTGGCGTTAACCTATCCAGCGGAAACTGTTCTCATGCAGTGTTTTCCTAGCTATACTTGACACTGTCTCGACTCTGCCCTCGGCCAGGTCTTTAACAGTTGCAACCAAATTGTTCCAGTCATCCAATACCGTATTGATCTTTACATTCCCTTGACCTAGTGCACGCTAGGGTACCTTACATATAAGAAACTGCACGTACCTAGATGTGCTTATGTGTTAATACACATTGTGTCACAATGTGAACACATTACAGGTAGCACATAGGCACATCTTGGGTGTGCTAATATGTGTTCGTTTGCTTATGCACAATGTGAGACACTGTGCACCAGCACAAACGATGAAAAAGGGATTCTAGAAGTACAATCGGATACTAGTGGTATTCCAAGGAACGTCGGTCTGGTGGTTAGTGGAATGTGCTTGTGTGCTAGTACACATTGTGTCAACGTGTCCACATTACAGGTAGCACATAGGCACATCTTGGATGAGTCGATATGTGTTTTTATCATAGGACTCGTCTGTTTTGTTTACTTTAAAACATTTGATATTTTGTTTTCATATTAATCAGTGATAAATAAAGCCTTCCGTCAATTTCATTGGTCATTTTCAAAACTAGACAATTTGATTGGCTGAACAAAATACAACTGGGCCACATTTTCATAATTTGCATAATTAGAGTTGGGAGCTTTCACTGGTAAATTTCAAAACTTGACAATTTGATTGGCTAAACAAAATACAACTGGGTCACATTTGCATAATTTCAGTAGGGAGAATTTACGTTATCTGTCCTATTTAGGGTGGGTTATATTGTATTAATCTTTTACCTACAAGAAAAACGCCATTCATTTTTTTATATTTCACTTTTTGCTTCCAAAACATAGGTTATGACCCTCATTGGAACGAGCTCGGCGAGCTCGTTCCAATGAGGGGTCATAACCTATGTTTTGGAAGCAAAAAATGAAAATTTTTAGTCATACGAGGATGTTTTTTCCAAGTGCCGTCTGCAACTCAAGTTAGGTGATGGGTTAAAAAGTCATACTAAGTAGCTAATTTGTGCATATGTGTGTCATATGATAAATAGAATATGAAGTGAGTGTTTTTCTCATATAATATTTATGAAATTCGTCCGAATTTTCCGTTTGGGCTCGCCAGAGGCTCGCCAAAACGGAAAATTCTTAAGACTCGTTTCAGAAATATTATATGAGAAAAACACTCATTCCATATCCTCTAAATGTACTAATGCACAATGTGCGCAGATCAAAGCAGCACATAAGCACATATGACGAAAAGGGATTCCGAAACCAAATACATATCTTAAAAATGGATTCCGTAAGTGGGATTCCTATCCGATTCTGTGAAATGGGATTCCGTGATTTGACATGAACACTCGAGGGTATGAAAAGAGATTGAGAACACTCAAACAACTATCGCAAAAACATAAACCTGAACTGATGAAACATGATAATGTTCAACCAACCGCTACAAAACAACAGGGATACAGAACGGAGTGCACGAAGATGAACTAGTTGGACAGAACTTACACCAATTAAGTTGGCGAAGGAAACCAAGTGAATTGAACACGTCGAAGTGAACGAAGATGAACAGTTTGGTCAGAACTGACCTCAATGCAGTTGGCGATAGAAGCAACACGACGAAATGAACAGAACATAAAGTTTAACACAATATTAACTATAACGCCCCATGAATTCAACAAACTTTTTAACTCTATATAGCGAAGTTTAACTTAACTGTAATCTTTTGAACCCTATTTTTGGCGCATAATCCTAATGAAAATATAAGGTATATAATAGTAACACCCTTTGAATGCAATTCTTTCAATGGGAAAGGGGAATATCCTCGACTGTTTGTCAAAATCACGGAATCCCATGTCACGGAGTCGGATAAGAATCTCATTTACGGAATCCCTTTTTATGATATGTCTGAGGTTTCATAATCCCTTTTCGTCGAATGTGTAGAAGTGCTGCATGTGATGTCTGCACATTGTGCATGAGCACCTAAGCACATATCGGCACATCCAAGATTTGCCTATGTGCTACCTGTAATGTGTACACATTGTCACTCAATATGTACTAGCACACAAGCACATTCCATTAACCCCCAGACCGACAGTCCTTGGAATCCCATTCTAGTATCCGATTATACTTCTGGAATCTTTTTTTTTGCCTATGTGCTAGTGCACAATGTATCACTAGGGTGGCCTAGAAGACCGCGCTAAACAGATACTAAGAGACATAACTATCTTCAAATAGATATCCTCAGGTAAGTATCCCCGAAAGGTATCCTTAATAGGTTTCTCAAATGATACATTGCCATGTCAAAGATATCCTCAAATACACGTATGCGCCTATGTACTAGTGCACAATGTGTCATATTGTGCATTAGCACACAAGCACATATCCGCACATCTGAGATATGCTTATATGCTATCTCTAATGTGTACACATTGTGACACAATACGCACTATCATATAAGCACATCGCGGTACGATCAACATACAGTTTCTACTATCCCTAACTTGCACTAGGTCTAGGCATTGTATGACGAAATTAAACAATTATCCTCAAAGGGTATCCTTAAATGATACATCGCTAAGCCATAGATATCCTCAAACACACGTATGTGCCTTTGTGATGTGCGCATATTGTGCATAAGCACACAAACACATATCGACACATCCAACATGTGCCTTTGTGCTACCTGTAATGTGTACACATTGTGCACTAGCACATAAACACGTCTAGGGAAGTCAGAATACCTTATAAGGTGATCGGGGAAGACAAAATAGACAGGATAGGCCACAAAATGGAGATAACTCCAACACCTTCATGTACGCCTTATGATTTGTAATTTATATATAAGTATCAATATTTTTTTATTATTAGGCAAACATATACCTTAAATTAGATGAAAGGAAACAGAACATTAAGTTTTTTTTAATGTCTGGTGTTAAATATTGAACCTATGAACACACTTTCAAAATTTCGAATTAAAACTCTTAGGAGCCTTTCGCCGGAAGATGATTCTCTAACGACAACAGTATCACTACGGGCGTCACGCGGGGCCAAATCAAAAATGGAAATCTCCATGCACATCTACAGACCCTACCTGAACATATGAACACTTTCAACATTTCGAGTTAAACCATCTAGTCTTTCACCGGAAACCGATCCTCTGATGACAAAGTGGAGCTACAGTCGGCACATGGGGCCGAATCAAAAATCCAAAACCTTTATGCACACCTAGGCACCCCACCGGAACATATGAACACACGTTCAACGTTTAGAATTAAAACCTCAAGGAGCCTTTCGCCGGAAACCGATCGGTAATTTATATATAAGTATCAATATTTTTTATTATTATTCTTAGGCAAAACATATACCTTAAATTAGATGAAAGGAAACAGTACATTGAGTTTTTTTAATGTCTGATATTAAATATTCAATATTCATATTGAACATATGAACACACTTTGAAAATTTCGAATTAAAGCTCTCAGGAGCCTTTCGCCGGAAAATGATTCTCTAACGACAAAAGTGGCGCTACAAGGCAATCCAATCCAAAACCTTTATGTACATCTTGAGACCATACCTGAACATAATGCACTTTCAACGTTTCGAATTAAAACCTCTAGGCGCCTTTCGCAGCAAACCAATTCTCTGCCAAAGGTGGCGCTACAGGCACCACATGGGGCTGAATTAAACATCTGAAACCTTTATACACATTTAGACACCCCACCCGAACATATGAAAATACTTTCAACGTTTCGAATTAAAACTCCCGGGAGCCTTTCACCAGAAACCAATTCTGTAACGACAAAAGTGCCGCTATGGGCACCACATGGGGCCGAATCGGAAATCCGAAACCTTTCTGCACATCTAGAGACCCTACCTGAACATATGAAGACACTTTACACAATCAAAATTACATATCCTGGGTGCTTTTCGTCGGAAAGCAGTATGTTAGCTCAGTCTTCAAGTGGCACCACTGGGATCACCTGGTGACAAAAATTCTAAATAAACTAAAACTAATTTTGTTATCTCGATACCATATGTAAGATGTATGATAAGTTTCAAAATTATAGACCCAAAACTCGGACATTCGGACGTTCGGACGGAGATCATCAGTGTAGCCCCGCATTTTTGAAAATGCAGGGATAAAAAATCAGCCGATTGAATCTAAATATAGGCGGTGGACTATTTCACGACTAGAGAGTTCCAATTCAATTCAATTCGATTCGATTCTTTATTCTTTTTTACCAAGTACATGGTGTCTAAGAATATGAATACCGAACACCCAACAAAATAAAATGCACACACGCAAGAAGATACGTGATACAAACTAGAGAATTGTAATTTGTTGGACAAATTACGGGCTTTCCCAACTTTCCACTGAGAAAATGCAGACTACATATAGCAAAGCAAAGTGTTTGAAATTAACCATTTCCAAAATGAAAGACAAAGCATCCAAAGTTGGCTAATTTTTGCATTCTCTCACGGTTCTCTTATTCACGCCCTCATTTTGCTTGGGGGTTAAATCTTGAGATTAAAAAGTAAACAGTAACTTTCTTCTACGATCATTGTTGCATCTATCCATACCAAAATAATTGCTACAACAACCTTGCAATTAGAGGAAATGAGTACAGATGTTTGCAAAATTCACTGAAAATCAATTTTTTTTTCTGACAGTACTATTCTTTACATGGCTAAAGCTTATGTTGTGTTAAGCCCCAAAGTATAACTTACAGCAGATTATTTGTTCATTAGGCATCTCTACCTATAGCAAACCAAAGTGTTTAGAATTAACCCTTTTCAAAATGACAGGAAGATGCAACCACATTTAGCTAATTTGGGCATTTTCGGATGGTACTCTTACCCTCATTTGCCTGAGGGTTAAAGACGAGATTAAAAACTAAACGGTAACTTTCTTGTGCAAGCATTGTTGCATCTATGCATACAAAAATAATTGTTACAACAACCTCGCAATTATGAGAAATTGTCTTTGAAGTTAGTAAATCTCGAAGATAAAATGATATATTCATATCATTTGTGTTCAATAGGGGTTAGTTTTGAAATATTTGTGTGGTGATTTTAGTGTATAATATTATGCTCTTGATGTGTGAACATCAATCACAGACTGTGTGTCTGAAAAGAGACATGGACTGATCTTGAATCTTGCTATTTGAATGAACATGTTCAAGTTGAGGGTACTCCAATTCAAGGCCTGAGATTTAAAACTTGGAATAAAACATATAACAGCAAAATTGTTCTTGGATAACAGTTAGATAATTGCCAAAAATGAAAAGTGGACAGACATCGCGCATGGGTTAATGGCGAAAAGGCGGTAATTTGGTTAATTTGACATTAAAACTGAACAGACAGCAGTGTCGCTCATACACCCACTGCGTCCTGACCAGTGAAGGCAGATACACGAAATCTTCGGAAGTTGTTCTGCTATCCATGCTCGACAGGACAGTAGCTTTGTCGAGTGGCGTGACCGCGTGGGAACAACGTGGATCGCGTGGAAACCGAGGGGACGATTCGTCCCTACTCTATTCCCAATGCAACGCCGTTTCCATTCACTATTTACCTATCACCTTCGAGTTTGGCATTATTTCTGTCTATTTGATGAACTGTTCAGCTTTAAATATTCGCACATTCATATGAGACAGAAAGTTTTGAGTTAAACGACTTATTTTAGGCCGTCCCGGAAGAAACTGACAACTCGATCCGGTGTAGAAAAAGCCGTCATCTGGCTAATTTGACATTCAAATTGAACAGATACAATGTCGGATATACGCCAATTATGTCCCGACCCTGCAAGGCAGTAACTTAAAATTCTCAGAATGTTTTCTACTGTCCCTGCCCGACAGTTTAGTATCTTTGTCAAGTGCTGAGACCGCGTGGAAATACCGTGGATCAGGTGGAAACCGAGGGCACGATTCGTCCCTACTTTATTCTCAATTCAACGACTTTTCCATTCATTATTTACCTGTCACCGGCTGAGTTAGGCATTATATTTGTCTATTTGATGAACTTTTCAACCTTAATTATTTGCGGCTTTATGTAGCACCACCGAAAGGCCACTGCACGGTTACCAATATATTCAGGGATTGATTTTACGAAAATAACAGTTATTCCGACTATACCCACATGGGAACTCCTAAATATGCCAAGGGTTAAACTTTTGATAATAACTTATAAAACAGAAGTTGTCATGCTATGTTTGCTGCATGCAGGCATAGAAAACATTCAGCGCTCAATGAATTAGGAATGGAGTAAATTGTCACTTAAACCTACGGAATTCTGAAGGTTAAAACTTTGAATAAAATAAAAAAAGCAAAATTGTTCTTGGATGAAGGCCCAATCCTCTCATGGAAAAGGTTTTGAAACAATATGGCTTCAGTGCTGAGAAAGTGCATGTAAACGTTGGCGAAAAAAACAATTATTCCGACAGTACCCTTATGGGAAGTCTCAAATCTGCGAAGGGTTAAACTTTTAATAATAACATATAGAACAAGATTTGTCATACTTTGACTGCTGCAAACAGCTATAGAAAACCTTCAGAGCTCAAGCAATTAAAAATGGAGAAAATCGCCACCTAAACTTACCAAATTCTGAAAAATTGGAGTTTTTTTGGACGGTACCTACTTTTATGCAACCAGAATGGGATAGGGTTAAACTTTACAACAAAACTTACAACAGCAAATATGCTCGGTAGTCATTTGTGAATACGTATATGACAAGTTTTTTTTTAAATTAACCCTTTCCAAAATGATAGAAAAAGCAACCAAAGATGGCTAATTTTCGCATTTTCAAATGGTACTCTTATTCTCGCCCTCATTGTGCTTGAGGGTTAAATCTGAGATTAAGAAGTAAACAGTAACTTTCTTCCACAATCATTGTTGCATCTAGCCATACCAAAAATAATTGTTACAACTACCTTGTAATTAGAGAAATTTGCCCTTGAAGTTGGTGAAAATAACAATTATTCCGACAGTACCCTTATGGTAAGTCTCAAATCTGTATAAGGGTTAAACTTTTAAAAATAACATATAGAACAAAATTTGTCATACTTTGACTGATGCAAGCAGCTACAGAAAACATTCAGAGCTCAAGCAATCAAAAATGGAGTAAATCGCCACCTAAACTTACCAAATTCTCAAAAAAATTGGAGTTTTTTGGACGGTACCTACTTTTATGCAACCAGAATGGTTTAGGGGTACACTTTACAACCAAACTTACAGCAGCAAATATGCTCGGTAGTCAAATGTGAATACGTACATGAAAAGTGTTTGAGATTAACCCTTTCCAAAATGATAGAAAAAGCAACCAAAGTTGGCATTTTTCAAACGGTACTCTTATCCTCGCCCTCATTGTGCTTGGGGGTTAAATCTGAGATTAAAATGTAAACAGTAACTTTCTTCCGCAATGGTTGTTGCATCTATCCAAACCAAAATAATTGTTACAACAACCTTGTTATTTGAGAAATTTGCCCTTGAAGTTGGTCAATTTTAAAGAAAAAATCTATATTCATGTCATTTTTGGCCAGTGGGGGTTAATGTTGAAAGATTTAAGTGGTGATTGTGGTGTATCATATTATGCTCTAAATGTGTGGAAAATTTGAGCTAAATAACTGTAAACAATTTTGAGACATTCGAAAAATGGTGAAATTTTTAAGGTTTTGGCAGAATATTTTGAAAATACGCGTTTTCACAGATATGACGATACCGCATTTCACTAGATTTTATGACATTACATAAGTGTGCCAAATTTGGTCAAAATCGTACAGCTTGTTTTCGAGCAGTTCAACAGACAAAATTCAGGGAGGGAAAAAAAAAATAGAGAAGAAAAATTTTGAAAAAAGAAGAATAACAAGAGTCTTTCCCAAACTGGGTTTGGGAAAGCCTAATAATAATTTTTAATAATAATAATTTTAAAGCCTAGAATCTACACACGGTGCTCAATGGCTGTACAATAATTGCATACATACATATACACACATACATTCTCTCACAGATACATTGATACATGGATCACTATTATCATTTATTGGTGCTCAACGCCACATCAGCAACCGAGGCTATATCGTGGCGATAAGCGACAGAACCTAAAAGAAAAAGGGTTTTGAATTAAAACAAAATAAAAAAAAAACAAAAACAAAAAAAAACAAACTACAGCTGTACCAAAACAAGTATGTGAGTGTGACTTGACGAGTAACGAGGCAATCCTCACTGACTCAGTCACACCCACGCACCTGGTAATGTCAGTTTATGACCAAAATTAAAAGACCATTGAAGGAAATGCCTTTCGAAAAAGGTAGGTTTTAGTACCAGACTTGAATGATTCAAGTGATTTACTATTTTTTATGTCGATTGGAAGAGAATTCCAAAGCCTTGGGCCAGCAACCGCAAAGGCCCTGTCACCAGCACTAGTAAATTTAGATACGGGCTGAACCAGATTGAGTTGACCTGATGACCTAAGAAACCTCGGTGGTTTGTGGATGGTAAGCAGATCGGACAGGTAGGATGGAGCAGATCCCGAGATACACTTACACACCAAAAGGACAATTTTAAATTGAATTCTTTTCTTAACGGGTAGCCAGTGTAACTCAGAGAGTACTGGTGTTATATGGCAGTACTTTTGAGTTCTGGTTATGACCCGTGCAGCACAATTTTGGATGTGTTGTAGCTTTTCGAGAATAGATGTTTTAGAGCCAATCAGAAGAGAGTTGCAGTAGTCGGGGCGACTGGTAACAAAGGCGTGGACAAGCTGTTGTGACGTCTGCGTATCAATGAAGGATCGAATTTTGCTAATATTTCTAAAGGGCAATTTACATGGCAGAAAATAATCCAGGTTTATATTTATTCGGGGAATAAAAATCACAAAATTTTATTCCAGGAATATAATTTGAAAAATAATCTGCGTTCACATGTACTTTGAGAAATCTGGAGTATTTTCGGATGACGTGGTCATTTCATGCAAAGAGATGGAACGACTCCGACGCACTAGACAGCAAGTCTTGCCATATGCTCTTTCAATCGGGATTACGGTGGGCAGTTTGCGGCTTCGATCGTGTTGGCAGCGACCTCGTTCAGAGGTCTGGTACACGGAAACTGTCAAAAAAACCTTCAACGACAAAGACTGGTTTGATAATTTTCGGATGAAAAAATCCACCTTTGACCAACTGTGCTTAGAGTTGGCTCCCTACATCCAGCCTTCTGAGAAATGTGTGCGTCAGGCGATTTCTGTGGATAAACAGATTGCAATGACTGTCTATTGGCTAGCATCAGATGCAGAGTATCGGACCATAGGCAATCTTTTAGGCGTGGCTACACCAACAGTTTGCAAAGTTGTTCATCGTGTCTGTGAAGTGATTTCTGACGAACTGCGTGAAAAATATATACACTTTCCCAGTGGAAATGATCTAAGGAATGTTGTTAAAGAATATAAAGAAAAATGGGATTTTCCAAATTGTGGGGGTGTAATAGACGGGTGTCATATCGAAATTATAAAACCGGAGTTAAATCACGGAGATTACGTAGACAGGAAAGGAAAATATTCTTTAATATTACAAGGTGTGTGTGATGATCGGTACATATTTCGTGAAATTAATATTGGTTGGCCAGGAAAAGTGCACGATGCTCGTGTTTTAGCTAACTCTAACATATGTGACCGTGGAGAAGATGGATCGCTGTTCATGCCGGATTCAGGTGTCAAGGTTTGTCTGAGAGATGAAGAGTTGTTTCTGCCTATAACACTCATCGGCGATCCAGCGTATCCTTTGCGCAAATGGCTCATGAAGCCTTTTATCGGACGAGGATCACTTCCAACAATCCAGAATGTCTTTAACTATAGACTCAGTAGAGCAAGAATGACTATTGAAAACGCATTTGGCCGACTGAAGGGTCGATGGAGAGTTCTCGCTAAAAGACTCGACGTTAAAGTTCTGTTTGCTTGTGATGTGATAGCTACCTGCTGTGTGCTCCACAATTTCTGTGAAACAATGAAGGAAGATTTTGATGAAACTCTAGTCCAAGAACCCAATGGAGATGACCAAACTGTTGAGGAATTTGATGTTCATGGAGAAGAATTTAGCGGACAGGCCGGCAAGGAGATTCGGGACACACTCGCCGACTATTTCATTAACACCATTTAACACAAAATGGAGAAATTGTTGCCAAAAAGATCGAGATTATTTGTCAAATTCATGTTTTAAACATATTACCAATAAAAGAGTTATATTGAGTGTCATCATTTGCCACAATCGATCCGACAGATCCGAATGTGTAGTACCGGTGGAAACATTTTTAAAAAGTGGAGGGGCCAGAATGCCGGCATTCAAAATTCCTAATGAAATTTAGAATTTGCAATCTAGGTCTAAAAACAATACCTTACTCCTGGCAGTTACATTCTTGTTAAAGGGGCTAGAAAAATGGTTCATTGTTAGCTAAAGCAAACCACAAAATTCACATCTTTCCTTACAATGACCAATAAAATACGAATATAAATGTCAGTGGAATGAGCGTATGGAGCTGGTTCCATTGACACCCAAATTCGTACCAGGTGTAGGCATTTGATTGTGTTCCGACCGTTTTTTTTTCGAGTATCCTTGAGTGATATATATATATAAATATGACTTCTTACAAATTTTGTTTTGGAACAGGTCCAAAGAAGTCACCAGCTCAAGTAGCTAGTACAAGTCCCTTCATAGGCGTATGAGACGATTTTATGAAGGGGATTGGGAGGGGCGACTGGCTCAATTTTGTCCGAAAAATCTTCGTCGTAATCAGTGGTTCGATATTATATTGACGTAGGTTTGTACACAATAACACTATAACTAAGCAATTCAGTCTGCTCACAACTAATAGCATGCATAACTGATATTAGTCATTGCTTGACTGAGGCCTGGGACTACCTAACCCCCACCCCCATATAGGCCTCTATCATGTGGGGAGTGGGAGTCAGGTCCCAGACCACAGTCATACAATTACTAGCTTTATACTAGCCTTAAAATTCTCGCGTCGGCATTCTGCAGCTTTGATCTGATATCTCTTAACAAATAGCGCACCTTATTCTAGTCCTACAGGTCTTGTGTCGGCGTTGTGTAGCTTTGATCTTAAGTTTTAAACGGAACTGAACATGATTTCGGGCACGCAATTCAGATTTCGACTACTTAGCTCTCATCTAGGAAGTATTTCCTTCCGTTCAATTAGTTAACTAACGCTATTAATATTTTATAGACCCTCTATCAGAAAAAATGATTGATTGCCTGAATTCGTGAATTCCCCTGGCTCATACGCCTACGAGTCCCCTTTTATGTATGTTAGCGGGATGGGGAACTAAATGCCCCAGTATAAGTTATTATGTCTGATCATCACAGGGAGACAAAGCATGACCTCCTTTCCCCTCTTTATCGCACCTCTCTCTTTCTCTCTCACTCTCTCTCTCTCTCCTGCACATGTGAGAGAGAGAGAGAGAGAGAGAGGGGGAGAGAAAGAAAGAAAGAGAGGGGGCGAGGGAGAGAGAGAGAGAGAGAGAGAGAGAGAAATAGGGAGAGAATGGGCGGGGGTGTAAGAGAGAATTTAGAATTTGTACTTTCAAATATGGCTACGATTAAGACTTGTTAATCGACCCGGTGTGAAAGGAATGGTAGTCCGTGGGAATATTTGTCCTCGTGGACTAATATTCCGCGGAATAATAATCCTAGGTCTACCATTTCTAGAAATAGTAGTCCACTGGACTATTCTTCCTAGGAATGGTAGACCTAGGACAATTATTCAGAGGAATAACAGTCCGGAGACTATTATTCCGACGAATAATAGTCCAGGGGGACTATCGTTCCTACGGACTTCCATTCCTGTTACACCGGCTCTCCCGGATTCCATATTTGCATGATTTTACTGGGTCAAAAAATTGAATTCGCGGCTAAAAACGTAGTATTTTTTTTTATTTTCCACAAAGCACTGTACAAATAAGGGGTTAAAGTGCGTTCTTGCTTCTCCATAAAACTAAAATTAAAAGCCGATTTTCAGCACCTTTATCATTTCACGAAATGTTTTGTCGTTGTAACAGTAAACTCAAAGCTGGTAGAAGGATCTGGACACGCCGTCTTCAAAGTTCTCTGCAGATGAACTGAGCCAGCTGTTGTCTGCAGAAGCATGGCGTGGAGTAAAGTTAGCACTATGTACAGGAGGACCCATTCTTTCTGGTGGTTGTCGTGTCGCTGTATTATTGGTAGCTAACCGCATAATCATCTCCATCATCCGGAATTGATGATCATGTTCCATTTTCTTTCGTCGCTCTTCTGATTCGATCCTTAGCCTTTCCATTTCTGTCTTTTTTATATCAGCCTCCAGTTTTAGTTTTTCCAATTCCAAATGTTTTTCTTCAATCCTTTCATTCGAAGAAGTAAACTTATCCATTACGGTACCCAAGGCAGTTTCGAACTTTGACTTTTTAGCAGGTTTAATAGGTTTTTTGAATGAAGCTGTTGCACGGCGTTTAGTTGTTTGGCTGTTCGCTGAATCACTGGAATCATGGATAGTTTGTTCATTTTCGGTCTCTGTGGTGACAGTCGTTGTTGATTCTGTTGAGTCTTGAGTTTGGGAGGCTGTTTCAATATCAACAGTTGCAATGGCTTCTGTGTCTGAACCACGGTCAGACATTGCTTCGACCCCATTCAGGTTACCAGCATCGACATCCGACTCTCCATTGTCGTTATCTGATATATTCTGGGTTCCAGTGTCGATTACCTTTAAAGGCGATGAAGCCGGGCGACTCCCTAGTATACTGTGCAGTTTTTCATAGAACTTACATGTTCTGCCAGATCCACCACTTATGGAAAGTCTGTTCCGACAGTCGCGATAATTTTTCTTCAACACTTTCATCCTCGTGCGCACTTGATCCACAGTTTTCTCGACATCGAGCTCAGATAGCTTACCAACTACATCATTATATATACCACTTCGGCTGAGCTTAGGGTTGTCAAGAATAGCCTCTACGTCCAGTTCCAGCCATGCATCCAACAGCGTATTTGTATCAAGGTCAGACCAAGCAGAACCACGACCTTTCCGACTTTTCCCAGGCATTTTATCTCTTAGTTGTTTTGAAACACAATATAATACCGCTTCTTACACTTGCCGCGCTTTTCAAGTCAGGAAATGACCAAACTATTGAATGCGTGATGAAAATGATGACGTATTGTTTGAATAATCTAGGATTATTTTCCTCCTGCGATTTACATGAGCGCGAAAGTGCATTTTATTCCTAGATTATTTGATTTTCGACCACCTCTCGGGGTGGAGTATTTTTGAAGAAAATATTCCCCGAACAAATAAATAATCCCCGAATAATTGCATTCACATGACAAAAAATTAATATCCAGGGTTATTTTTTGATCCTAGATATTAAATAATCTAGGAATATATCTCGTCATGTAAATGGGGTTTAAGATGAAAAAATGCACTGCGAGAGACATGTTTGATATGTACATCAGCGGCCAAATTTTTATCCATGAAATAACCTAAGTTTCGAACACAGCTACTGGGTTTTATCGCAGAACCTCCAATATTGAGGGACAGTTTGGATATTTTTGAAAGTTGATGAGGTAGACCTATATATATTACTTCTGTCTTGTCATCGTTCAATTTAAGAAAGTTTTTAGTCATAAATGCTTTGATGTCTGAAATACAAAGTTCAATCTTACTGCATGCTTCAGACTCAAAGGCGTGAGTAAAACTAATATTCAGCTGTGTGTCATCTGCGTAAAAATGAAAGTCAAGGCCATAGCTTCGGATAATGTCACCGAGAGGTATAACATAGACAGTGTACAGTAGGAGGCCCAACTCTGATCCTTGAGGGACGCCAAAACGTAGTGTGACCTTGTCTGAGGACTCACTGCCAATAAGGACACTCTGTGTGCGACAATTAAGGTACGACGGGTGGGCTGGATCGGGCGATGGATGGTCGTCGGTATGAAAATTTTAAATTCCAGGATCCCAAAACCCCCTTTTCCATGCATCTGAGTGGATATTTTGAGATTTTGCAGGAGATGTATTTGAAAGATTTCACATTTTAAAAAACGTTGGTAAAGCATACATATGAGGTCTATTGATCAGTTTTGGTCGTAACGACCAAAGCTGATAAATAGACCTCACTTGTATGCTTTACCAGACTTTTACAGCACTTATACGGTCTGTGGATTATCTTGTCTGGAGTGGATTATCTTGTCTGGGAGTGGATTTGATACTTGTACATGTATGTCTGTAAGATTACGATCTACTTCAGTTGACCGATTTTTTAACAAACTGTATACATTTTAGCGTTTGCTGCCACTTACTGCAAAAAATGATCCGAAATCCACCGAAACTGAACCAGTACGAGAGAAACATAGTGAGGAGATGACAGGAAGACAACCGATCTTACTATAGCTAGCTAGCGAAAATGTGTGTGGGGGGGGGGGGGAGGGCTCTGGATCCGCCCCTTGTTTCACCAGTCATTTGTTGTGTTAAAACATATGCATACAAAAAACATCGCTCGGCAAAAAAGTGGAAGGGCTGAAGCCCCCCAGTTCCACCGCCCCTGCTAAAAAACATAAAACTAATGCCTTTACTCACCTGGGAAATAGATTTTTAAGAAGCAACGTGTTCCTGCTGTTTTCTAATTACATCGTACACTTCAATGAAAAGTTGTGGGGGTTCCAACTTGGAAACCGTTTTGATCTTTCTCCACCATGTCTTCGAATGGATGATGATGTTCGGATCCCGCAGCTGCTAACGCGAGTTTTACATGTTCTGCTTTGTTTTGGTCATCAGCCTGTTACTTCCACTTTGGTAGCAATTGGCGAGTGACCGATATCACCTCCACGAAAGGCTAGTGTTAAGTATTTATATCTGTTTTCACAACAAATATCTGAGATTGGTTAAATTTCAGTCCAGATTTGAACCAGACAACAAAGTCAATGGCGCAGAGCAGTTAGCTGACAGCTTCCTCCAGTCCACCATTCTTGTTCCGCGGCAAGTTACTGCTTCATCCGTGATGCTGGTAGCTTTTCCGAGGTGTTCCATTCTATCGGATCTGAATTGTAGAAATGTTATTTCTAAATTTATACAGTTTTTTTCCACAAATTTAATTGTTATCACTTCCTCTGTGTCCCTTAAACCTAGTAGGTAGGTCCATATTATTGAATTTCCGTTACATGAAATACGCATGAAGGCTAATTTTGAAAGTTTGTTATTTCTAGCAGTCGAGTGTTTTTCTATTCTGGTGCAGTATAACGTTCTCGCAGACAGAAAGTTTGGGTTCAGTCAGCAAAAGGGAGGGATAACCCATTGTTTCGCATCTATTCTAAATTGTTATAATATTATTTATTTATTTATTTATCTATTTATTTATTTATTTATTTATGTATCGGTGCTTTTTTGCCTCTGCTGATGTTGACCGAAATGTAAACAAATGACATTGCATTCTTTACCAAGAAAGACGACAGTGTTGATATTTTCTTTCAGGTGGCCCTGTCGCTGCATCTTGAAGAGTTTTGAATTTGTAGCTTTGTTCTTAGATATCTGAAGCATATTGGGCTACCAATTGTTCTCACGAATTAGAAAATTTTATTATTGGCTCTGGTACCAATACGGTAGGAAACTTCCAGGACCTATTCGTGCCTGCCAATGTTCAGTTTAAAAGACAATCTTCATTCTGGTGTATAATTTGGGGACGTGACAACCGTTACTTATTCCCAGTTCCTTATTCGACATTAGTTATCAACCGATAGAATCGAATGTCGAATAAGGAACTGGGAATAAGTAACGGTTGTCACGTTCATGTATAATTTGTGTATATTTATGTGCATTTTAAGGAATTTCAGACTTGGGATTTTCTTTTGTTTTTACCTTTTTAGCACCTTAATGCTATCTATATCCAGATAACAGAAAAATCAACCTTCACGCTGAACGATGTTGAAAAACGGCCTAACCAACCAGAGAAATAATTTCATACTAAAATTGAGATAAATGTCCAATGTACATAAATGGGAAGACAAAAATGAATTTTCAGATAAATTTTAATAACTTTTACGACTTCCGGAAAACAGGTTTCTTTTTCTTTGTCGCCTTCTTTCGAAAGCATAAATCGGCAGATAGAATGAACCTAAAACGCTCATCTGGCGCAAGTTGTCAAAAGAGAATGAGTGTATCAGTAAGTGACCAGCATACGGAGCTCAAATTTTAACCCAGGGACTCGATTTGAACCAACTTGAATCTGACACACCCAATATGAAAAGATTCTAACCGGTGGATCCGAAGAAGATTTTTCAAGAAATTTTCTCACATTGCACTGCGTTAAACTATGGTCCCAAATAAAGAGCCCAAATATTAGCCCAAGGGCCGATTTGAACAAACTTGAATCTGCGCCCCCCCCCCCCCCCCCCCCCTAGAGATGTATACCAAATATGAAAATAATCTGACTGGTGGTTGTGAAAACGAAGATTCTTACAGAAATTCACTCATATGGTACTATGTTACAATTCGGGCTCCCAAAGGGAGCATACATATTAAACCAAGGACTTAATTTGAACAAACTTGAATCTAACCCTCATAGAGATGTTGTGTACCAAATATCATATTGCACTAAGTTAAACTTTGGGCTCCAATAAAGTGCCCAAATATCAACCCAGGGATCCGATTTGAACAAACTTCAATCTGACCTCCACAGAGATGTATACCAAATATCAAAAGAATCTGACTTGTGGATCTGAAGAAGAAGCTTTTTAAAGATTATTCCCCATATTGTACGTAATAGATATATCACTATTTTGTGTACTATATGGGTAAATAACTGTACAGTTGTGCAGGTGTCCGGAGATATTTTGGACGAGGCGAAGCCGAGTCCAAATATTGGAGGACACCTGCACAACTGTACAATTATTTACCCATATAGTACACAAAATAGTGATATATGTGATTTAATCCACAGCCCCTCAATGTTAACAAAAGTCAAAAAAATTATATTTTAGAATGTTTGACACGAGTAAAACCACATTTTAAAACACTTTTTGCCTGCTCTACCCCCGAAAAACAAAATGGGCATAACCCATTGTTTGCTTGCTAGAAAGTCTATTGAAGTTATGACACGCATCAGGAGTTCAGATATTGTGAACAGATCTGTGGCTTCGAAGTGAACTCACATCATGACGTAATTTTTTCTCAAGCTAATATAATGTCTCAGCTCAAGGGTGGAACACTTATTCAATCCCTCATCGAAAGTGCGGCAGATAAATTTAATAATCGTTCATTTTTAAAGCATTTGGAAGAATAATTCTTTTTTTTATCTGAAGAAGAGGTTCGCTTTCCCTCAGGGGTGGCGGGTGGTGGTGCCTGATTGCCGTCTTAATATTTGAAAAAGGGCGGTTTTTTAGGTTATTTATTTATTTAATGGTGTTTAAGGTCACTTTTCTGCAACTATGGCTAATTGTGACCGCAAAAAAGGTGTAAAGTCAAGTTTAGCCAATCGTTTACACCCATGTTGCCTGCCCATTTTAGGGGACGTCTACCCCGGGCACTGGTGACCAGGTCCTATTTTACCAGAAAAACTGAACTTGTTTACCACAGTAAACAAGCACTGCTTCACTTCCGAGGTTTCCACAGGAGTCCTTTTTAGGTTACCAGGGCTGTTGGTTATTAAAAGCAACAAAAAATTAAAAAGTACATTATAATTTGGACACGATGCACACTCAATTCAGTAGCTCTGTCGAGAAAAGCTTGTCGATAATTCATGTGTTAGAAAGTTTTTCACACCTCCTTTACAGCATCTTTACTTTTGAATGGTTATGATTACAGTACCGTGACAATTGTACAAATATATAGTTATTGGGACTGTTTCAAAACCGTCCCAATATCCAGATATTGGTACTGTTTTACTGAGCTGTTCTCATCAAAACCGTACTTGGTGTGATTTTATAGGGCTTGTTTTCATGACAGAAAACAAAAAAAATATTAGGTAGCTGTGGATTAATATGTTATATTTCCTACTCTCATGGGGAGCCCAAATATTGACACAGGGACTCGATTTGAACAAACTAGAACCCGACTCCCCTGGAGATGTTGTATACCAAATATGAAAGAATTGTCACTGGTGGATCTCTCATATTGCACTAAGTTAAACTTTGGACTCCAATAAAGAGCCCAAATATCAACCCAGGGATCCGATTTGAACAACCTTGAATCTGAACCCCACCCCACCCCCTCCCCATGAGATGTTGTATACAAAATATCCCAAGAATCTGACTGGTGGATCTGAAGAAGATTTTTAAAGATTAGTCCCCATATTTCCCTAAGTTAATTATTCGGGCACCTGTATTGAGCCCAAACATTAACCGAGGGCTTTAATTGAACACACTTGTATATGACCCCCCCCCCCCCCCCTGTATCTAATTTTTAAAGATTACTCCCCATATTTCCCTAAGTTAATTATTCGGGCTCCTGTATTGAGCCCATATATTCACCGAGGGCTTTAATTGAACACACTTGTATATGACCCCCCCCCCCCCCCCCCTGTATCTAATTTTTAAAGATTACTCCCCATATTTCCCTAAGTTAATTATTCGGGTTCCTATATTGAGCCCAAATATTCACCGAGGGCTTTAACTGAACACACTTATATATGACCCCCCCCCCCCCACCCCCCCTCACCCCCAATTATCAATAGATTCGGATCAGTGGTTCTGAAAAAAAGCTTTTTTCAATTTTTGCAAATATGCTGACTCAGCATTTTTTCGACGTCTCCGTACAAGACAGCCTGACACAACCGATTTTACGATTCAATTCTACTTGTCTTAAGGATGTTTCATACAAAATAACAGTTCTCTGTTCCGTGTGGTATGAGGAATATGGGCGTTTTAATTGTTTTCTATTTTAGCTCCTGGGGTTCCCACAGGGCTGTAAGAAGCAATCAATTACTTAGGACCCACTTATACTACACACCAAATTAGATTCAAATTGGCCCACCGGTTCTTGAAATACAAAATGGATATGCTCCCACAGAGAGCCCAAATTTTGACCTACCAACGTCCCTTGAAAAACTTTAATCTTAAACACCAAGGGATGTTCCATACCAAATATCAAGGCATTCTCTCTGCGGGTTCACGAGAAGATTTTTAGGCTTTTGGGGCTTTAACCAGGGCCCGAAGATGGCAGCTGCTTCATTTGAACAAAATAGAAAGGGTGTTGTACTCCATAGATGGAGTGTGTTTGAATTTGGCTTAATGGTTACGAAGAAGATAAGTTTCCAAAAGTTAACGGACGACGGACACCAAGTAATGACAATAGCTCACACTGACTTGCAGTCAGGTGAGCTAAAAAAAACGGGAATTCGACCCCTGAGTTCCCACTGGCACATGGAACACATTGAAACTCAGTGGACGAATTGTAGTTGGAGAACAAGTTTTTACGTATATATTTTTCTGTGACAGAAGTTAACAATTCACTGGAGATTCTTTCAGTGATTTTATGTTTCGGGTTTTGAAAGAGTATTGTCCACATGCAGGCCTCTTGATTGTCCAAATACGATATCAAAATAGGTCAACAAGGACTCATTTCATTGAACATTAGAGTGATGTCACGCATACAGCCCGACTGTCCCAGCAATGGCAATGCTTAGACACAAAATAGTCTGAGCCAGTTTTTTTTGTTAACCGTTTACCTAACGAATCTGCCATATCTGCATTTGTGATATACAAAAATTGCTATTCAAATCTTATTTTTTCATTTCTCTACCCCAAAACATACCTCATGACCTATTAGTGGAACAAGCTTGATGAGCTTGTTCCAATAAGGACTAATAAGCAAAGGTTAGAAGTAAACTAGAGGCTTTACAGAGCCTGTAATCGCTCACCTGGAACTACATATAAAATGTGATTTTCCATAGGCTTTCCATGGTAACTATGAGCTGCAATGGTGACCGTGTTTACAACATTACATCAACATTACATGAGGATCATTGGTAGAAGGTGTCCCAGTCCTCAATCACGTGAAGTTTCAAAACATTTGAATCCATCAAACAGAATCATAGAATGTCTCTGGTGGCCAAATTTTTCAACCAACATGTACAAAAAGAGGATCATTTGTGGAGGGCCTCCTATAGACCATTCCTGCCAAGTTGTGGTTCACGTCGGCTCAGTAATTCCAGAGAGAAGATGAAAATGGGATTTCCCATGGGGTTTTTCTATAGTAACTATAAACCGCAGTTGTGGCCATGTTTGCCACACGATAACATTAAATGAGGAACGTTGGTAGAGGGTGTCCCAGTCATCAACCATGCAAAGTTTCAAAACATTTGGCCCTATGGTTTCATCAGAGAAGAGTTTTCAAAATTGACCAATCAGAATCAAAGAATGCTTCTGGCAGCCACGTTTTTCATCCAACAGGAATAAAATGAGTAACAGTTGTAGAGAACCTCTCATAGACCATGCCTGCCAAGTCTGGTTCACATTGGCTCAGTACTTTCAGAGAAGATGATGAAAATGTGATTTCCTATAGGGTTTCTATAGTAACTATAAGCCATAATTGCAGCCCGATGAATATTAAATAAGGATCATTGGTAGGAGTTACAGTCATCAGTCACATTAAGTTTCAAAACATTTGGCCTTGTAGTTTCAAAGAAGATTTCTTGAAATTCACACATTTATGAATTCTGTTTCAACACAAAAATCAGTAAAAGAAGGTTAAATATTTTGAAAATTATAATTTTTTTTCAGACAGTTTTCTCTTTCAAATAGCTTTGGCTAGGTAAAGGTTTACAGGAAACACATTTTACTCCAATTTTGTAATATCTTAAATGATTTATTAAATAAACAAAACTTCCATGCTTTTCCAAACACCTGTCATCAATCAGTATTTCAGATACAGTCCGGTCGATCAACCCGGAAAAAATTGCAACAAGCCATATTTGGTAACATTCGACGTGGAATGTTGCCAGGAACAACATATCCAAAATCCTCCGAAATCCTTCGTGGGGGGAATTTTTTATGGCACTCTTTTGTTTTCATGATTTTTCAGCGGCAAATTTTACGATTTTGTTAATAACAACGCTAAGACACCACTATAACGAGGAAATTTTTCGAGAATATACCACGTTCTTCTCACCAACATAGAAAGTGGACACTTCATCAATAATGTTGTTGTCCAGTTGAATGTTCGTCTTTAATGTATGTCGAAAATACCCCCAAAAAGTCCCCAAATTTTTTTTCTCTCAAAAACTCAAAAAAAAGAGAATAACGTTCTCAATACAAATAAGATGAAAGTTGAGAGCAAAAAATTGTTTAACACTCGATCTCGTCATCAAGTGTTACGTCTTTTGCGTTTTGGCAGCTCTCGTCGCGACAATTTCCGCAAGCAATAACGCACTTTAGACTATTTTTCCCGCATGAGCACAAGTTGTTTTTGCACGGACTCTTTGATGTCATTTTGCAGTTGCACCTTACAAACTTCAGCAGACTGCCCGGTGCTGCCTCAATGTCATTCATAATAGGAGTAAGCTCTGAACCACGTAGCTTCCAACCCCACTTCCTTGGCTCAAGATCGACCTCCTCTAGATACATCCATGTCACTATCTGTAAATGGACACGAAGGCTGAGGAAATATGCCGCTCTCTCTGTCGGTGGGAGTTTCTGGGGTTCAATGGTGGTTTTGCACGGTGAAAGCATTTCCATGAACCTAACATATCTCAGGTTGTTTAAGCTATTTGCTTTACCTGAATACATTACAACAAAGAGCTTGATGCCCGCTGTACCAACTTCATCAGGAGATGAAACAACACTGCTAATAACCGAAGCTGCCTGTTGAATGTCTGAGGATTTGGCGATCTTCTTCATGAGAGAGGATTTACCCTATACTGCCGACGTTGTGTCACAGCCACCCCAGGCGTGAAGGAACAGAACATTGGTCTTGATTAATATGCCGGCTTTTTTCACAAGGTCAGTAATTTTCCACGAATTCCCACCTTTGTGGGCATCTCGAGCACCATACTTGAAATAAATCTGCCCCATTTTTTCATTCCAATGATATACCAGAAGTACTAACACGCCTGTATCGTCACAAAAAACTACCACCTCCTTCCCAACAGACGCAAACTCGATAGCACGCAAAACAATGGAGGTATCTGCATCACCAGAGAACTGTTGTGTTCTTCCTGTCCATCAGCCATGAGAGCTTGACTGAGTAGCTTTATAAATTGATGCTTATTTTTTCATTCGAGAGGAAAGTTTGCTGATTTGAAGAGATTGCCATTGTATCAACTGCAAGTGAATATCTGAACATGTCTTCCAAGTTCGACGTCTATGCTCTTAATCTTTAGTACTAGGACCCTTCATGCATCCATCAAAAACCATGCAACATTCACCGTATTTTTGTCGGGCATGATCTACATATCTGGAAGCTAAATCTTTGTATGTTCCACAGTTTGGCCATTTCATCCGATGAAGAAATGAACCGCCATCAACAACAATCAATGCATCATTTGGGACCTGAGTCAGTTTTATACCCGTTTCTAAATCGTTTGCTAGATTTGCTTTTACGGGCTTTCGGAGTGCATTGTCCTTGAATAAGGATGTTGGTATAACTGCCAGCTCGTAACTGAAATAACTAGCGATATCTTCTTCCCTCTGAGCGATGGCAAGTAGTCGAGGGAAAAGAATGTTCGGATCTATCTGAACCCTGTGGTTGTCTTTTTTTACACCTGGTTGCAATTCGTCTAACGTTTTAACCTGATCGCTTCTCTTTATAGATGCATCGGGGGTACAAAGATTATCAAGTTTCTTCTGTATAGCAGCACCAAAAAGTTCTGCCTGGTCACAGTTGATATTATCAACCGTTCCCGCTGTTAAACCTGAGGATAAGGAACGCAAAGATGGCTCATTTGGATCGAATGGTTCATGTATGTTAAACCAATTCGCAATGCTCTCTAAATCCACAGAATCACGGTTGCACCTTGCACGGCTTACTTCGGCATGTTGTTTGCTATCTTGGTAGGTATCCGTGAAGCGCATCATTGCGTCATGAACCCCTGCACACTTGTGCATGCTATATATCCACTGGATGCGAACAGATTACGTGATACCCCTACCCCTGGTCATTCCACCACGACTTTTGAGTGATCGCATGAGGACCTGTTCTTCTAATAACGTGTAGGCCATTTATGAAACATTTGTACAAATGGGGGTGCTTGTCAGGTAGTTCCAGCATCATTTGAAGATAAAGGCGGCAGCTTTTGGCATAATTAACATGCCCTGTTGCCGCGGATAAATTCAGCATATTTTGAGTTGCAAAGAGGTGCAGATTCCAATCCCCAGATCTCTCAGCTCGAATGGACATTTTGAGAATTTGCACATACTCAAGATACTGCAACCACAGTTTAGCGCAGTTAAAGATTTCTCCGCCAAATATGATATATATTTGCAAAGCAATTCTTCCAACTTGACTAGCTCTTTGGATGTGTAAACATCCGAAAGAGATATGCGCTTATTAAAGATACCTTCACATAAGTTCCTGAATGCGTCCATGATCCATACTCTTTATTAATTGTGTCGTCTACAGGTGGTACTAGCATAATACAATTATTATATTATATTATATTATGTTATGGACGCCTTGACATGCCGCGGACCACATTTGATATATAGAATAAATAGGTACTAGGGCCGGTAATCAGATTTAAACCACTAGTAGAATAAGGGTTTTAACCACTCGGCTTGCCGAGTGGTTAAAACCCTTATTCTACTAGTGGTTTAAATCTGATTACCGGCCCTAGTACTTATTTATTTTATTTATACCATGCTCTTAATTAATAATCGACTTTGTCACTTAAAATGGAGAAAACACGACACTTTCTACCGCAAACACACAGGTTTGTTTTGTTTACATCTGCGCCGGTGGGCAGTACTTCCGGCTGTACGTGAATGCTTGATTGACAGCTAGACACATCGTCAAAGTTGATTGAATTTTCCTGGCTTTTTCAATCAAATTATTATTAACAATTCTTAAAATTTATTTTAAATATTCAATTGTAGGTATTTTAAACTTAATGAGTCATTTACACGTAGTAGATAGTACCGAAAAATGTCGTATGTTTGAATGAAACATATCGCGAAGTGTGAATGTATCGAAGTTGGCAAATTGCGTCATGCCAAAGGTCAAGTTGGATGACCTTCCGACTATAGATGTAAATTTAGCTGTAAATTTTTTTAAACCGGTAGTGGGGTTAAAAGCTAAAATTTAACATACTGGCTTTTCACAGGTAGTAACATTGGCGAGCATGGTATAAAAGTATATTATTGGCAAAATAAGACTAAAGAAAACTGACGTAACATATCGATTTCCCAATCCTATAGAAATTCGTACAAAGTACTAGCCCTTTTTGAAACCTCCATAAAAAAATTTCCCCAAGGCAGATTTCGGAGGATTTTGGATATGTTGTTGGGCGAATTCTCCTCTTTCCAACGATACCAAATTTAGCTTGTTGTAATTTTGTTCCGGGTAGGTGCCCTTTTTCGCCTAGATCTACCGGACTATATGTTTATTGTTTACGTTAAGATAAAGGTCAACAGAGATTGAAAAAGCACCCATATAAGTTCCTTTAAAATGACATCATGAGACCAATCGCCTTCACACTTCCGTTGTCAGAAAATGTCGCAATTGGCACATAACTTACAAGCTATCAGAAACTTGTTTAATTTCCTACAATTCCTAAATCATTTCCTATCAAAACTGGGGCGTACCGCACCACAAAAATAAATAGTACGACATGTAGTCCTGCAAGAAAAAAAACAGACATCGTTGGCTTTTTTCTGTACACACACGGCCTTATCGCTGCATTTTGAGGCTTTTTGAATTTGCAGCGTTGTTCTAGGATATCTGAAGCACATTTGGCCACAAGTTCCCATAAAATATTTAAACAGTTCTAGTATTGTAGCAGGCTTCCTATCAACTATTTATTTATTTATTGATGTTTAAGGTCACATACTTATGCGCAATGGATAATTATGACCGTGACAGTTCTGCGGGTGGAGGAAGCCGGAGTACCCGGAGAGAACCACCGAGCAACGACGAGCAGCTGCCAGCTCAACATCGTAACTCCGCACTGCAGCACAGGCAGGGTTAGATTGGTTGAAGACATGCGCACCATCGACGTGCAGTACGCCTTAGTACACGGCGTCATCGTGCCCCCATGTGGACAATCGGGGTTGAGTGCCTTGCCCAAGGACATAACGCGGGAGTCCGAATCGATCGCTCAGAAGGTCACCCATCCGACGACTAACCGGGCTCGACGTTGCTGAACTTCGGTGATCTGACGAGAACCGGTTACCGCAACGCCACTGCGCCCCCTACCCCCCCCCCCCCCCTCTCCCTCATCAACTATATTAATCAAAGGCGTGTATACATGTAGTTTGGTGTTCTACACACCACAACCTTCAATTTTTTGCATTTTTTGTGTATAGGTATTTTAATTTTACGGAACTTCAGACCTGGAGTTTTCATAACAAATTCGTTTGTTGTTACTTATTTGTCACCGTAACACGATTTATTGATATCTAAAAGCAAATACCACAAGATCAATATCCAAACAAACATAAATTTGGTTGACTTTATTAAGTTACTTTTACATTTTATATTCCATCTTGACATTCCTTTTATAAAATTTGTAAATTGAAATTCGAACTTCATTGTTGGCATTTTCCTCCACGTACCCTTGTCGCTTCATTTTGAAATGGTTTGAATACCTAACTTTGATATATGAAGGACATTTGACCACGAATTTTTCTCATGAAATATTACTTTTTTATTAGTACTGGTACGAATGCGTTAGCAGACTTTCATGAACCAGTCATGCTAGCTATCAACTATGAAAGTCAAAAGCATATCTGTTTCGTGTTATATACACCAGAACCTTCATATTTAAATTTTAACGAATTCTATACTTGTGAAATTCATAGCACCTTAAATGGACCTTTAATGGACCTTTAATGGAACAGATTTTGGGTAACGTAATCCTTATGGTGTTATGCAAGCAAGAAAACAGTTCATTATGAAATTATTCCTCAGTCGGAAATTACTTAAATATCTAATGAATATACACCAATTACACACCAGAATGAAGGTTGTGGTGTTCAGAACACAACAAATATATGCTTTTAGCACAAACAGTTAGTTGCTGGCATAAATGGTTCCAGGAAGTTTGCTACCGTTTTTGTACCAGAACTGATAATAAAATAGAGAACTTTACCATAATGAACGAAATATAAAATATTTCACACTGCAAAAAAATTGAGAGGGTTTCTCTACCACTTAATGTGGGGGTTCACTCGGAGATTATGTCCTTAAACTGTAATCACCATGTCGCCTAACTTTCCATCTCTTACTGGCAATCAAAATAATTCGTCGCCGCGCAACACGAGAAAATTGCGAAACACAAACGGACTCGTGATCGTCAATTCCTCGAAAAGCTTTTTTCTGACCGTCCGACGAATTTTCGACTATTAACCATTCGTAATTTTATCAGTTGTCGTTCATTATGCGAAATGTGTCTAATATTTCATGAGAGCATCTCGTGGGGAAATATGCTTCAGATATCCAAGAACAAAGCTAGGAATTCAGAATACTTCAAGATGCGGCGACGGGACTACTTTCAGGAAAAGCCAACACTCGGAGTTCTTCGGGTAAGAACGCCATGCCATTTGTTTACATTTCGGTCAGGTCAGCAGAAGCAAAAAAGCACAGACACGCAATGCCTTCTAAAGGGACATTAAGTGTCCGATCGTGTCACCACAAGAAAACCACATAGTTTTCTTATTACTACAAGTTATCACGACACTTGTTTACTATATTTCCAAAGTAATTTTTCAGTTACGGGCATCATGCGACAAAAACACGCATTTTACAGATATGCTGTCTTTCAAGAAAAAGTATGTCAGTGTTGGCATTTTTCAAGATGCAGCCTTGTTGCATCAACTTTAAGAGTTTAGAACTTCTAACTTTGTTCTTGGTTTTCTGAAGCATATTTGACTGAGGGGTTCTTGTCATGAAATATTATTTTATTATCTGTTCTGGTACGAATGCGGTAGCCAACTTTCATCAACCATTTATGCTCGCGATTAGATATGTTCTATACCCACAATCTTCATCTTGATGTATAATCTGTGTGCATTTCTTTGAAATTAATGGAATTTCAGACTTGGGAATTTCAAAGTATTTTTTTTCTTTTTTTATATAGCACCTATGGAAACCCGTCAATGTCCCCGAGTAGAAAAAAATATCTGCGACACGTTACCGACAAATGAATTCTTTTAAAAATTATTAAAGCATTTTAGATTCCAAATCTTAAAACAGATTTACAGTAGCAATACCAAGATGAGCAACCTTAAGCGTTGGAGCGGTTGATCATTTTTTATTCACATGTACACTCTAAAATCAGTTGGGTTAAAATTTAACCCAAATCAGATGTGTTGAGTTTATATGAACCCAATTGGGTTCATAATCACTCAACCCAGTTGATTTGGATTAATTTTTAACCCAACTGATTTTAAAGTGTAGAGCATTACAGTTTACAGCCAGCCCTGTTTTATTATCAACAGAACAATCCAGGACCATCCACTGGAAGAGAAGAAACTAGATGTGTGACTGTCCCAGATGGGTCTGTGCATACCCCCGCCGCCATGATTATTCTAAGTCGAAAAGGGGCATAATTCTGGCAAACAAATCCGACCTGAACTATAATCGTAGGTTCACAGGTACAAATGGTGGTAAACATTCCTACCAAGTTTCGAGGAGATTGGTCCATAAACGTGTGAGAAAATCTCCGGACAAAATTATGTCTACGGACTGACTGACGGACGGACCAGGTGATTCCAGTATCTCCCCAACTCGTTGCGGCGGGGTATAATAAGTAATACTTTAATTTTTTGGTCAGTCAACTCTGGGTTACTTTATCTTTTCAGTAGGTTATTATTTACTGGGTTTAACGACACTTTCGACGGCCAGGGTCACCTCGTGTCGAACAGTTTTGCGGGCGGAGGAAGCCGGGGAACCCAAATAGCACCGCCCTGCTGCGGTGAGTAACTGTCGTACTCCCCAACGTACTACCTCTGCCCATGCAGAGTTAGCATTGACCGAAGGCAAGTGCACGTCGAAGTGCAGTACGGCTTATTTATAGAATTCAGACTTAGGAATTTCAAATTAAACTAATTTCCCCTACGTCGACATCGTGCCATCACAATGCAGTTACCGTTCAATAGAAAATTAAACAGTATACAACTGCCAGTATTGAATGTTTGAATTTGGCAATCGGTGTCAACTGTTACATGTACATCAGCCAAGACTTTTCTGTGCATCAAGAGCTATTTTCCATCTCGGTGTGGGCACTGTAATAATATTTTAGAGTGGCCTTCGAAAATATATTATTTGTAAGGTGCTATATACGTAAAGGAAATTAGTTTAATTTGAAATTCCTAAGTCTGATATTCCATAAATATGAATTAAATATACACAAAGTATACGTACATTTATACGCTTATACGCCAAATTATACGCCAAAATTAAGGTTGTGGCGTATAGAATTCGACAAACACATGAATTCAACTCACAGAGTTGACAGCAGACATCGGTGGTTCCGGGAATTCTGCAGTCGTATTCATATCAGAATCGACAAGCAAATAATTGGTAGCCAAATACCCTTCAGATATCATCCAAGGACAAAGCTAGGAAATCAAAATTCTTTTAAACGTAGCGACAGTGCTGCGAGAAGGTAACTCCAAAGACTCTGCTCTTTTGTTTTCTCTTTGTTTACGTTCCGGCGTTCCGGCGACCGTCAACATGGCCGAAAAAGCACCGATATACATTGCCGTCTACAATGAAGTAATCGCCTTTACATTACAGACTATCGTTATATGGCGACTACAATGTAGCCACATTACTTACACGGTATCATGGGAGCTATTTGAATTTCCTAGGATTATGCGATTATTTTTCGATTAAATTTCATAGTATCACGTGGCATACTCATGTCCTTCGACGGTGGATTCCTTCGGTAAGAGAAATACATACAGTATTGATATTACTCCAAACGCAGTTCTGTTTTTTGATTGCCTGCTTTCTTTCTTGACATCTAAATTTGGGCACAGGTTGTTCTCGTGAAATAGTATTTGCTTATCAGTTCTGGTACGAAGATGGTAGTAGACTTCCAGGAACCATTGATGCCTGCTGTCAAGTATGTTGCGTGCATATGTTTGTCTTGTTCTGTACATTACAATCTTTATTTTGAAGCATTTATGAATACTTAATTTTACTTTATGGGATTCAGAGGTGGGGATATTTCAAAGTAAAGTAGTTAATTTCGCGTACTTACATAACACTTTAAAACCACTCGACAACTCAACTGTTGGTAAAGCACCGTAGACACATGCTACGAATTAATTTTGGTTTGATTAATTTCAGAGTTCTGTTTATGCGTTTCCGTTCTCCAGATTCTGTCCTTTGTAATTTAAACGTTGGGTTTTCATAATAAAATTATTTTTTGTTTAAAACCCCAAAATTCAATGTTCCTTGGATCAACTTAGTCCGATTATCTAACACTGTTTGTATGAACATTGTTCAATTAAGGCGACGTCCAACGTAAAGTTGGTCAAATATCAGGTAATTTTCTCCAAAGTCCAGAGAAGGTCAGAAAGGAATAACCACAATAAATTATATATCAATTTGTTTGGAATGAAACATAGATTTTGTGGAAACTAATATTTGCCATGGAATCGTTACCATGTGGCAGAAATCACTACCTGAAAGTCTGCTATGACATTAGTAAGAGATCAAAGTTTATAAATAAAATACCTTAAATTTATTGAATAGTTAAATTCTGCAATTCTTCTAGTACAGACTCGGGGAAATCTTTTTATCATTCTTGCTAGGAACGGACCACAAGAACAATTGTAATTTAGGATGCCTACATTTCAAAAGGGCTGCCATTTTTCTTGTTTGTTTGCCTTTTATGAAGTTCACCAAGGGTCAAATCCACACAGTTTAGAAGAACAAGTATGGCGTCGTGAGAGAGTGCATCAATGAAAAATGAAGAATGTCCAATGTGGCTTTTGCGAGTCTTCTATGACCACCCACCCCCCCCCCCCCCCCCCCCACCCCCACAATCCTGTGCCATTTTACATGAGATCTGTATCAAATTGGTAAAGGACGATGAGATTGATACATGAGAAAGGGTAAACTGCCAAACTTCCTCATTTAGTATTATATGTTTCCATTTCTGGGGTTGCATGAGCAATGACAGCTGCCAAGTGTCATTTGAATGTTCAAGTGTGGCCAAAACAACCAAAAATGACCTGTCCTGCGCGCAGAATACTTTCACCGATCGGCTACGCTTAGTTAGAAATCCTGGCTTCCAATTCATTTATGTACATGATTTGGTATGCTTCATTTGTTTTGGAACTAACGGCCTTCCGTAGTTGCTATTTGGGGAGGCTTGACTGTTGTTTTCTCGTGAGATTTAAGAACATTAATAACTGATCTGCTTACCAATACTAATTTAAAAGGCGCAGGGTTACCGGCCTGAACAATATCGGAATTGTGTTGGTTATTAAATTCATTTATCTAAACACTTATGACACGCTGTGGTCTCATTTCGGTAATTCTTCTGAATGTCCGCCTTGAGGAATTTCTCTATTTCTGTCCACAGTGTCAACACACATAGATTGTCGCAACCCTTTGGTGCTAACAGCGCTCAAAATCTACGTTTATCCGTCTTATACACAATGTAATGCGGTTGTATGAGGGAGATATTTAAATTTACGATGGTACGACATTTCGCTATATTTGGTGAACAGGAAGAAACCTTTTTGATAATTCTCCTTGACATTGGTCTTCTTTTTTCGTAACAGACATCATCAAGCCTTCTTTACGTCACTAAAATAGTTCGGCGACAGAAAAATTATTTTTTCGTAAATATACAATTGTAAGGACTGTAATGTTTGTTGATGTGAATATATTTTTGTTTTCAAATATAATTTTCCACTTTTATGTTTTCATCATCGTCACCAACCAAATAATAGTTGTTCGAATCGGTAGCGTAGTAATCTCTTGCTGACACTTGGGTCAAATTGTACAGTTTATGATCTAAACAGCGCTACTGTGGACTGAATCTCGCAATTATCACATTGTCAGTTGAATATTTTCCTATGAACGTGTCGTGAGTTGTACATTACATCGCCTCCCAGATTCAAAAACAGCAGTGAAATGTTTGAAGATTTCAGATCGTTGGAAATCAAATCATTTCGCAACTTTGCCCCAAGCCCACGTGATCATAACAAACAATGTCACCCGAAGAGAATCAAGCGTTTGTTGTCATCCATTTTCCCCTACGCGTTCTCACCACGTTGGTGAGGAAATGATAAATATGCTTTCACTGAGTATGGAGTCTTATTTACAACTCAGACATTCTAACTATCGATCTATTTCTTGTCAAGTTAACCCTGACGGTTACTTATGCGGCTGGCAATTTCTTTCTCATCAACAGCAAAAAAATAAAAACAAATTTTTAAAAAGTGGATAAACTCGGGTTTTGTTTACTTTTGTCATTATTTTGGTATATAATATGTCGTTATTCAAAGCTTTAATTCGTGTTTACGGCATTTAAAAATGGCCAATGTTACGTTGGACGACCCCTTAAGGTGCTATATAAGTAAGGGAAATTCGTTTACTTTGAAATTCCCACCTCTGATATTCCATACATTCAAATTAAATATACACAAATTATACATCAAAATGAAGGTTGTGATGTATAGAACACGAAAAATATTTGCAATCAACTTACAGAGTTGATATCGGCCTCCAATGGTTCCTGGAAGTCTGCTTCCGTATTCGTACCAGAACTGATAATAAAATAATATTTCCGGAGAACTCGTGGCCGAATATGTTTCAGATATCCAAGAACGAAGTTGGGCATTCAAAACACTTTACAACGCAGCGTCAGGACTTCATTTGGGGAAAGGACTGCACTGTCTGAATTTGTTATTGAAAATGTGTCCCATGACCGACGGACATGCGTAAGTCACACGATACCACGATTTTTCATCTTAAAACAGTCGCGAAATTCTAAGAAATGCAGACAGGTGTAATGATACCTTGCAAGTAATATAGCAATTGTGCAGTCTTCATATAATAATCGTGTGCAGTGTTGAGGTTATATATATGCTTAGCAAACTTTGAGCACCAAGTATATCCAACTACCTGTTTTACGTTTTAGTTGAAATATTGTTATAAAAAGTGTATATAATTTTTATTTAATTATATCTTTAATGATTTAAGTAAGAAATTAATATTTTTGTTTTGTGTTTGACATTTTTTAGCTTTTGAATACGATAACCATGGAAAATGGATATCACTGGTAAAAGAGGAAAATTTCCAGTTTGCCAAAAAGTTGACGAAGCGAACTGGTATGGGTTCAATATCGAGTGTGAGACCCATTATTGTTAATTACAGCTTGACAACGCCTTCTCATGCTCCCAATCAGGTTCATGGTGGTCCTTTGTGGGATGTTGTTCCATTCTTGGACCAGCATGATGTTGTTCCATTCTTGGACCAGCATGGCACCAAGGTCCTGGACACTTCTTGGTTGGACTGGACGGGCTGAAATTAAAAGCTGCAACTCATTCCAAACATGTTCGATTGGATTGAGGACAGGTCGCCAATTTTCTCTGGTCCATCCAACATGATCAATGGCCCATCCATATCGTGCCTGGTGGTGGTTCTGGGACAGCTGAATGCGAATACATGGTCTTCTCGATCGGAGACCACCTTCGTACAACCTTGCCCGATAGTCTGCTTCGAAACATTTACCCCGGATGCATTCTGAAGGTCACTGCGAAGCTGGATTTCTCTGTCAAAGCGGTTCCTACAGGCCTGAATGATCAAACCCCGGTCTTCAGCTGCAGATGTTGCCCTGTCTCTGCCACCACCATGTTGTCTGACTGGTATGCCATACTGCTGAAATCTTGTCTAGGCTCTGGTGATCACCATATGGTGCACACCAAGGGCTTCACCAACCTGACGATGGGTAGCCCCTTGCTCCACCATCCCTACAGCCCACCACATTTCTGCTTCAGACAAATGTCTTCTTACATTTGTATTCGCCATATTTAATCATTAAATCACAAGGGTTTGTGTTGAAATGAAGACTGAATACCGTACACATCTCAAGTACATGTAGACAGTACACGAAAACATCGTGACAATCAAGGGGTACATGCTTTCCACGACTCTCGCGAAAAGTCTGCCTGTCAAGAGAGCTAATGTAAACACTGGAGACCATCTCAATACATTCCTCAATCATATCCACCAAAAATATTGGAAATATGTCAAGAAAATTTCACAATGATGTGTCAAATATATGATGCTTAGCAAACTTTGAGTAGTATATATATATATATATGAAAAATTACCTTGAAATTAGATGACAGGTTGTTTTCCATGTCGTCAAAAATCTAAAACAAATTATTATTGGTGACTTGTTTGTCATCCGTCCGTATTTATGAACAATTCTTCGCATTTTAAACTTCAAAAAATTTAAAGTCAGAACATCTTTTAGAATTCTGGCAGTATCGAAAATAACATGTCACATATTTTCAAGCTAAATTTCCCATTACGTATATAACACCTTAAGACGATCTTTCTCACTATTTGATTTGGGACGGCATTGCATATAGACGTTTTTGTCGGCCCGATGACCTTGACCGAAAATATAAACAAACAATGAAAACAAAGCAGATAGTTCTGGAATTTACCCCCAGGCAGTTCTGTCGCAGCGTTTTGGTAAATTTTGATGTCCTAGCTTTGTTCATGGATATTTGAAGCATACTTGACCACGAGTTGGACTCCGGAAATATTTTATTAGTTCTGGAACGAATACGGTAGCAGACTTCCAAGAACCATTGGTGCCTGCTCTGAGTTGATTGCATATATTGTTCGTGTTCAATTTGAATTTATGGAATATCAGAAGTGAGAATTTCAAAGTAAACAAATTTCCCTTACATATATAGCACGTAACTTGTTTTGGATCTTTTTTTATCTATACTAGGAAACTGACTGGGTCCCATGGACCTTAAGGGCCTATATAAGTAATGGAATTTTGTTTATTTTGAAATTCTCACCTCTCATATTCCTTAAATTCAGATTATATATATACACAAATTATACATCCAAATGAAGGTTGGGATGTATAGAACACGAAACACATATGTAATCAACTCATAGAGTCGACTGTAGGCACCACTGGTTCCTGGAAGTCTGCTACCGTATTCGCACCAGAACTGATAATAAAATAATATTTCATCAGAACAACTTGTGGCCAAATGTGCTTCATATATCCAGGAACAAAGCTAGGCATTCAAAACACTTTCGAATACAGCGATAGGACTGCATTTGGGAAAAGGACAACACAGTCTGCATTTTTTATTGAAGATGGTTTCCATGCTCGACAGACATGCGCAAATCACTCGTTACCACGAATTTCCATCGAAAAACAAAATCGTAATTCTTAGAAATTTCAACAGGTATCATGATACCTTGCATTGAATATAGCAACTGTGCAATCTCAATCTAATAACAGTATACTGTATGAAGGCGATCTTTTTCATTATTTGATTTTAGACGGCGTTGCTTTTACATGCTTTTTCTGTCCGATGACGTCGACCGGAAATCGAAAGTATACTCATACGTAAACAAAAGCAAAGGCTTTGGAATTTTCTCCAATTCAGCTCTGTCGCCGTGTTTTGAAGAATTTGTTACCCCTAGCTTTGTTCTTTGATATGTAAAGCACATTTGGCCACAAGTTGTTTTCGTGAAATATTATTAAATTATCAGTTCTGGTGCGAATACGGCAGCAGACTTCCAGGAACCAGTGCTGCCTACAGTCGACTCTATGAGTTGATTTTACATGTGTTTCGTGTTTTATACATCCCAACCTTCATTTTGATGTACATTTTGTGTATATTTAATTTGAATTGAAGGAATATCAGAGGTGAGAATTTTTTTCAAAATAAACAAAATTTCATTACTTATATAGGCCCTTAAGTCGTCGTCCAGCAAAACGTTTGGGAAAACTTTCACCAATGCCAGAAACACCGACAGCAGTGAAGAAAGGCATATTATACATCAAAATAATGACTAGATTACAAGGAAATGGAATATATTCACATTTTCACGAAAGAAAAATTATGTTTTTGAGTTTGCTGATCGTTCAAATGCCATATGCTTACCAACTTCAACAATCACGAATAGATAGGTAATCCAAATGACTTTGTTTCAAATAAATGACTTCAAACTCCAGTCTTTGGGAAATTTATTTATTTGAATTTAACGACACTGTTGACAGCCAGGTCGACTCGTGTTGGGACAATTTTACGGGTGGATGAAGCTGGAGTACCCGGAGAGAATCAATTCTTTGAGAAAGCATATTTTAAAATTTCATCTCTGATGTGATACAAATGCCCCGAAAAAATGCACGAAAAAGAAATAATCTTCGATTTGAAAATATCATTCTGGAAATCGGTCACATGACGGTTTGTCACCATACTTTCTTGGATGTCTGAAGTACATTTGGCCACGAGATGTTCTCCGGAAATGTTTTATCAGTTTTGGTGCGAATACAGTACCAGACTTCCTAGAACCATTAGCGCCAGCTGTCAACCTGGCGAGTTGATTGCATACATTTTACGTATTCTGTACTTCACAACCTTCATTTAGATGGGGAAATTTCGCGTACTTACGTAACACTTTAAAACCACTCGACAACTCAACTGTTGGTAAAGCACCGTAGACACATGTTACGAATTAATTTGGGTTTGATTAATTTCAGAGTTCTATTTATGTTTTTCCGTTCTCAAGATTCTGCCTTTTGAAATTTAAAAGTTTGGTTTTCATAATAAAATTATTTTTTGTTTAAAACCACAAAATTCAATGTTCCTTGGATCAACTTAGTCCGATTATCTAACACTGTTTGTATGAACATTGTTCAATTAAGGTGCTATATAAGTAAGGGAAATTTGTTTACTTTGAAATTCCCATCTCTAATATTCCATAAATGCAAATTAAATAGACAAATTATACATAAAAATGAAGGCTGTGATGTATGGAACACGCAAAATATATGCAATCAACTCACAGAGTTGACACGCACCAATGATTCCTGGAAGTCTCCTACCGTATTCGTAGTAGAACAGATAATAAAATAATATCTCCGAAGAACAACTCCTAGCCAAATGTGCTCCAGATATCCAAGATCAAAGCCAGGCATTCAAAATACTTTACGACGCGGCGACAGAACAGCATTATTTTGGGGAAAGAACAACACTGTCTGTATTTTTTTTTTTATTGAAGATGGGTTCCATGACCGATGGACATGCGCATACAACTAGATACCACGAATTGTCAACAACCACGTAATTCTAAGAAATTCAAACAGGTGTTGTAATAAATAAACAATAAAAAATGCAGACAGTGTTGTCCTTTTCCAAAATGCAGTCCTATCGCTGCACTCGAAAGCGTTTTGAATGCCTAGCTTTGTTATTGAATATCTGAAGCACATTCGGCCACAAGTTGTTCTTGCGAAATATTATTTTATTATCAGTTCTGGTGCGAATACAATAGCAGACTTCCAGGAACCAGTGGTACCTGCTGTCAACTCTATGAGTTGACTGCATATTTGTTTCGTGTTCTATACAACCCAGCCTTTATATTGATGTATAATTTGTGTATATTTAATCTGAATTTAAGGAATATGAGAGGTGAGAATTTTCAAAATAAACAAAATTTCATTACTTATATGGCCCCCTAAGGAATATCAGAGGTGGGGAATTTCAAAATAAACCAAATTCCATTACTTATATAGCACTTTATGGTATTTTATTGACAAAATTTTGGTTTCGTGCTTATGTAATAGCAGACTTTCAGGTAGTACACCCAACTGCACGATAGTAGTTCCGTGGCAACTTTCAGTTTTTGCGTACTCTATGATTTATTCTAAACATTTTAGTATATAATTTATTGGGTTTATTTCGTTTTGACCAGTTTTGGAGTTTGGAGAAAATTTCCTGCAGTTTGAGCAATGTTTTGTTGAACGAGGGTAAAACGGTCAAAGAAAAATAGAAGGATATTTCTACTTTTCATCATGAACCTTGAAACCCTTTACCTAACGTAACGGCCAAAACCGGCCAGCGCTATTCTCAAAAATCGCCAATTAATTTTCATTATTTTTTCACTTTTTGTCTCAAAAACATAGGTTATGACCAGGGTTTCATAACCTATGTTTTTGAGACAAAAAGTGAAAAAAATGAGTTATTCAAGACTTGTTTTTGCAAGTGTCGTCTGCTTTTCATGTTAGGTAAAGGGTTAAGAAAATCTTACATATGCAAACAATCTAAAGAATAAAGCTCTAGTACCTACAATAAGTAAGCTGAGATTTTGAATATCCACCCGTTGTTTAACCAAAGTATTCACACAAAGCATTCAGCGAAACTGCCGTGTTGTTCTAGTCTTGTGTTTGTGTTTGTCCTTCCTCATTCAGTACGAAAAACAAAAAGACGATTGAATTGAACACAACATGGATGCACTGCAGGTCGGGGTCCGACAGAAAGTTAAAGAAAAGCATGCAGAAAACTTCTGACCAAACAAACACCATTCTCCCCGACTTGACGCTGACGTGTTCGCGTGACGAAATTTCACTTGTGTAAAAATAAACCCCATCCAATACACGATTTCCTAAACCGTGAAGGTCAAACACCAGGATCGAAATTGCATATCATATTCTGTAAAGGAGAAATAGGAAATATCACGTCTTTGATTTTAATATCGGAGGTATCTTGTCTCAGAAGACATTGAAAGCGAAGAATCTACACCTTCCGACTTCATTCTCCAATTTATTTCCTGCACAAACATTTTAAAAAAATATAGTAACTGAAAAAAAAATCCGATTACTGTGAATAGTACAACCTGTATTTTGCCGTAAAGTACGTTTTTTTAGGGACACGATGTTCGAGATTTTTAAAGAAGTCCCCTCACATTGCACTAAGTTAAAATTCGGGCTACCATAGAGAGACCAAATATTAATCCAGTGTGATCTGAACAAACTTGAATCTGCCCCCCCCCCCCTCCCCCCGAGATGTATACCAAATATAAAAGGATTCTAATTGGTGAATCTAATATTGCACTAATTTAAAATTCGGGTCCCCATAGGTTGCCCAAATATTAACCCAGGCACTAGATTTGAACAAACTTAAATCTGCAACCCCCCCTCCCTCCCACCTTGAGATGTTGGGTGGTGTATACCAAATATGAAAGCATTCTAACTGGTTGATCTTAAGAAGGAGATTTTTAAAGAAATTTCTTCATACTGAGCTAAGTTAAAATTCGGACACCATTTGCACAAACTAGAATCTGACCCACCTAGAGATGTTGTACACCATATATGAAACGATTCTAACTGGTGAATTTGAAGAAGAAGATTCTTAAAAAAATTCATTCATATTGCACTAAGTTAAAATTTGGGCTGCCATAGGAAGCCCAAATATTAGCCCAGGGACCCGATTTGAGCAAACTAGAATCTAACCCACCTAGAGATGTTGTATACCATATATGAAACTATTCTAACTGGTGAATCTGAAGATTTTCCCTTAGGGAGCCCAAATATTAACCCAGGGACCCGGTTTGAACAAACTAGAATCTGACACACCCAGAGAGGTTGTACACCATATATGAAACGATTCTAACTGGTGAATCTGAAGAAGATTTTCCCGTAGGAAGCCCAAATATTAACACCTAGGGACTCGATTTGAACAAATTTGAATCTGCCCCCCCCCCCCCCCCCCCCCCCCCCATCCCTGGAGATGGTGTATACCAAATATGAAAGGATTGTGACTGGTGGATCTGAAGAAGACTATTTTTAAAGAAATTTCCTCATATGGCACTAAGTTAAACTTTAGGCTGCAACTGAGAGCCAACATTTTAATCCAGGGACCCGATTTGAACAATCTTGAATCTGACCCTTAAAACAATGATGTATACCAAACATTAGAATATTCTGACTATGGTTCTGAAGAAGAAGATTTTTAAAGATCATTCCCCATATTGCGCTAATTTGAAAATTCAGGCTCCTGTATTGAACCAAAATATGAACCAAGGAGGCTTCATTTTAACAATATTGTATCCACCACTCCCCCCCACCCCCCACCCCCCCCCCCCCCCCAATTCTGGAGAAATTGTTTTTTAATTTTTGCAAATATGCTGATTAAGCATTTTTTTTCGATGCCCCCCAACAGAACACCCTAACACATCCGTTAGCAATTTTTTTAAGGATGCCAATACCCAATAACAGTTCTCTGTTCCGTATGGTTTGGGAAATATGGGTGTTTGAAAATATTTCTATTTTTACCTCCTGGCTTCCACTGGGACACTAGAAACTTTTTGTTTTTACATGAGTCAAGTACTTATGACTCAATAATACCACATATCAAATTTGATTCAAATCGAACCATCGGTTCAGAAAATTGAAATTTGGGGCGGAGCCAATAATCTTGTCCCCCTCCCATTACAAAGGCAAATATTGCTCCACGAACTTCGTTTCAACAAATTTGATTCTACACCTCAAATGGAAGCCACATATACAAATATCAAGTCACTTTACCCACTGGTTAATAAGACATTTTTTTAAAAAATTGGATTTTCCTCCACCCCGTCCCTATGGGGCTGGGCAAGTCGATTTGAAAAAAAATGTGATGTTAGAACCTCATGTTTAACTAAAATTGGTTCATCGGTTTAGGGGGGACAGGTGCAAATACATGTTCACGGCAGTGGCGGCGCCAGACATTTTTTTGTGGGGGGGGGGGGGGGGGGGGCAACTAGGGGGGCAGACTCCCATGAAGGGGGCAAATACTTAAAGGATCATATCATTACTTTGTTATGAGGTAGTCCAAACTTGGACCCAAAGTCCGTAATATACTTTTTTGGTTTGGTACGTCCTGTGGACGTACCAAACCAAAAAATTATATTACGGACTTTGGGTCCAAGTTTCGACTAAATGTAATGGTAATTAGCGGTCCTCCTTTCAAAAAATCCTGGATCTGCGTCTGGTGGGTCTGTGCGTGAGAGAGAGAGAGAGAGACAGAGAGAGAGAGAGAGAGAGAGAGAGAGAGAGACTCACAATGCCCGTCTGTCATAATGCGAAATCCATGAATTTTTTTAGACAAGGGATATGGATAGACATGCCTTTGTTGGCTCATAACTTAATTATAACTTATAAGTATCTGCATCCGAGTCTTTAAATCTCTACTGCCTGGATGTGTTCATCAGCTAGCCTGAGGCTTTGGGCTAAGTGTGTATGGGAAATTATTGGGAATAAAAAAAGAGAGGGGTGTGTGTGTGTGTGTGTGTGAGAGAGAGAGAGAGTGACTGAATGTGTTTGTGTGTGAGGGTGGATGGAAATGCATGCGAGATGGTTGGGGGGAGGGGGCAACTGGGGGGGGGGGGGGGGGCAAAGCCTTCGACTGCTAAGAATAGACCTGTCCAAACTATTGTCTGTACTGGAGCACGGGCAAATGTTCTGCGTACATATTCCCAATAGGACAAAAAAATAGACTTTATTCAATATTTTGAAATTTTATTTTACATGCTCGTATTACATTCCAAGTTTTAGTACATTTTACTCTATATTCACTTTATGTTTCACCTTTATTCCCCCGGCCCTTCCCATTTAGGTCACGTGGCCTATAGCGATTGAAGTGTGTGTGTTGGGGTAGGTGAATGGGTGGGCATGTGAATGTATCCTAGCCAATAACTCAAAAACTGTTGGCGCTACGATTATCAAACTTCACACAATTATAAAAAGGACAATTAGAGGATGCGTTAAACACCACAGAGGATCCATAGACTCAAGGTCACGGTTACATTCCAGGTTCAAGTGAAGTGATCAGTACTCAGTTCAATTTTAAAAAAAATGGGATAGAACGGACCGAAATAATAATACACCTATAGCCTTAAGTTCTAATCTACGGTAATTTATTCAAGAAAATTATTAAGAACAGGCTGAAAACACAGATCCATGATAATAAGCTGACGATCTAGCACTAATATTTGTCCCGACGTGCAGAATTCAAAGCTATTTAAAAATGTGTGCAAAGGTCATTGGTAAAGTGTGATTAGAATGTGTTCCTTAACAGCAACTGTTGACAGTGGAGCACAATTTTTCGCAGTGTGCAGGTTTTATCTGGTCGAGTGCTGGAAGCCCATATTTGGGATTTATTCTGAAGTACAGCTATCACATCTTGAACGCTTCATATTCAGTGGATGTGCTTCATATTATCTTTGAAGTGATATTATTTAGTCCGTAAGGGTTTGCCTTATTACAATTTATGGGAGAGTGCCCATAGGCTCTCTCCCATAAATTGTAACAAGGCAAAGACATGTGCACAGGATTTGATGGCCAAAAATAATTTAGTACTCTACCAGTTAAAAGCTAACCTGTAGTTCACTTTATTTTTCTGGCCAATTGACATATTCCTGACGATTAAATATAAAAAAATACCATGAACATTCATTTTCTTTGTATCATCGAAAGAATTGTTAGTCAATCGAGACATTACTTTACGCCGCGTAGTTCCACCTATTGTGTCAATATCTTCTTTTTTTCAAGGAAAAATAATTATTGATTGGAATATCTATAATTCGGGTAGGAAAAAAATATCGGTATATCTTTGCCACTAAAGGGACATTATAGCTCATCAGCGTTGGTCTGCAGAGTCTAGTCGGATTCACTACTAAGCGCGTTGAGGTGTTAAATATATAAGCCACACAGTTTTAGTGAATCTGTTCTAAAAACTCGCATTCGTTTGGATTGTGGGACGTGCAGTTCATACCATAATTACGATACCCGCTGCACGAGCTGAATGAAAAATTAATGGATTAGAGCCACATTGGACACATACACAATTGACATGGGCTCAAAAATATATTACAGGGTTACGAAAGATAATACACGAGGCTCATGGTGACTTACAACCCACTTTACTTTTAAAGTCTTGTTTAAAAGAGAACAAAATTAAATAATTTTATCAAAAAGAGGAGAACTGTGAAACAATTTGCCCGTTGGCTGAACCGTTATCGTTCGGGACAACTCATTGAAGACAAAAACATGGATGTTTTAGAAAAAAAAACTCGAGGTGAAAAAAAACAGCTGAGGTTGAATGTTTGTATTAGAACAACAACTGTGTGTTGTTAAAAAATATGCACTGCCCTGTTATTCTTCTAATGTATGTCCGGTCATTCTTAAAAGTGATTCACAGTTATTGTTCGTTGTGGTGATTCTAAGAAAGGAGAAGATTAAACAAAAGGAGTTGTTATGGAAAGAAGGTTGAGTGTATTAGTGGCCATGTGATTGAACAGGGTCGTCATAACCCCCAGTTCTACTCGAAGGAAGGCTGTGTAAAGTACGTAACCTTGGCGATATTGAGAATGAGCTGCATTTTCTGATGAAATGTCCAGTTTATTCGTCCTTTAGAAATTAACTGTTTATCCTATGCCGAATAATAATAGAGTGTTAAACAGGATGAACGGAAAGCAGGCTCTGCGTGATTATGCAAAACAATCAGGATTTCAGTACAGTCTAATGTCACATAACATAGTATTTTTTCAAAAGACTTATTGAAAGTTTGTACTCTTGATTACAAAGATTATTGTCTACAGTTCTGGTTAATTTATGTCCAATTCTGAATTATCATAGTAGGATCCTTCCTATATAAGGAGCGCTAAATTGCAAATAAATCTGTGTCAAGAGCGTTTGATTGCTCTGATGAGGTAGCGGTTTGGTGCAAATGTTGAACCGACTTTGCCTTCCATTGAAGGTGGCCCCTCTCCTTTTGGAGGAAGGAACTTGAAATGTCTGGTCAGTGCTCCTAGGAAAATTGTTAACTCCATTCGAGCCAGAGACTCACCCAGACAGGTCCTTTTACCTGAAATAGAAAATTACGTACAACAGAAGTATATTTATCTTACAATAAGTAGATATTGGGTCCGTAATTGCCAGAATAAGCGTGTATCAGGGGTGCTCTGATTCAAAAGCTGTATCTTCCAACTACATAATACAATCGCGTGTTTGGTTACGAGTTCTTTACGTTACTATCTGTGGGATATCACAGGCTTTCGAACCGCGTTTGCAAGGGAAATTATACGTTTCCTATATCGGAAAAAGAAATAAAATCTCTAAAGTGCTTATTTAGAGCGTGTACACTGGAGCAGTTCTCGGCACAAGTAATGCTGAATTCAATTCTACAAAAGATTCAATTGAAAACCAAAAATGGAAATTTATTCAAATGCTGAACAAATTTATGAAAATCGCGAATAGTCCTTGTTGTTTTTCTTTTTTTTTTCGGTTTTATTTTTCTATAAATTGTTTCTGTAGTGTTTAAGGAAAAATAACCTGTGATAAATATTTTTGCTTTCATAATATTCTAAAATATAATTCAAAAGGGAGTGCATATCATTTCGGCTGGGAAATCCATAACAATGTTAGGTTGCCACGGGTCCTTGGTTTTCAATTGAACTTATGAACAAAAAAACAAAAAAAACAAAAAAAAATGCGTCCAGTCAGTATCTTCTGGGAGCTAGAATTTTCAACGCAAAAATGACAAAAAAGTAGTTAGCAGTTGGAATATTAATCAGTCGTGATTATAGTTAAAAACGAAAGGCTTCCTGGAAATGTATTAGTGAATGAAAAACATATACATTTTGAAGTCGAGACACAACTTCTTAGTTAAATAACTCGTACCGCCACGATACTTCAAACTGGCATGCTATGCCCCCCAACAGCTCGAATCGGCTTCCATGGATCTCCATTTGTATGGACGACTGTATGTGTGACACGAGTCTACGTATCAGGTCAACCTTTGATCCCGCGAGCCCGCTTTTCTGGTCCAGAAACATGATACTTCATAATATCATTATAAGTAGGATGGCTGCTAAGTTAATGTACGGAGTAGATCAATCAATATTTTCATCGTGCAGTCCCAAGGCTACAATATTACACAATATTAACTCTTTACACGCTGCTGGCGGATTTTTCTGCCCAGCACAGAGTTTCTCTTGTCACTGAAATCATTATAATTTGTGCACATTTAACTTTATTTTCTCCCTGTAAATTGAATGGATTTTGTCACCTTTGCTTTCTTGTGCTAAATTTAGATTCATTTTTCATAAAATCTATAGCAGCCATGACAAGATTTGATGAAAAATATAGTGAAAATACGCAGCGGGTAAGAGTTAATTTGTCTTCCCCAAATAATGAATATGGAATCTTCCAATCGCTGCCATTGAATTGACATTGAAGATACCACTACGGTTCAAGGGGTTAAGAAAGTACAGGATTACTAACAAGACTGCAGTCCTGACAGAAATGTCCAGACTAGGGAAAGTGTTGAGGGGTGTCGCACATCCTTAGCACCCCCCCCCCCCCCCACCACTACACACACACATACACACACACATACAGCACCCCGGTCAACAATCATTTTGTAGACTTTGATGTCAGTAACGTATAAGAATTACCTATACCAAATGGAATGAAATAGTCGTATTTCTTCAATGACTGTCCCTCCAAGAATCTGTTGGGATTAAACTCATTAGGATTTGCCCACAGGCCATCATCTGTCATTACGGAATCGATGTTTATGAGCGCAATTGTTCCCTTTGGGATGAAAAACTCTCGGAACTTCATGTCTTCCTTCGCAGTATGTGGAACAGTCAGTGGTGCTATATTAGCGTGGCGGAGAACTTCCATTATAGTTGCTTCAAGGTATGGCATTTTCAATCTGTCTTCCACCCCTGGTAACCGGCCTGTTCCCGCAGCACTGGAAACTTGAGCATTCGCCTTTTCTTGAACATCTGGGTATTTCAAAAAGTACAGAAGCGACCACAATAAGGCTGTAGCCGACGTTTCAGTTCCAGCAATGAAGAGATCGCATACCATTTTCGGTAGGTCCAAACCTGAAATAGTCATATTGTGAGCAAGGGTTGTATCAGCTTATGGCCCCTTTTATTCTTTAGAGACAAAAAAATGACCAAAAATGGCCGTATCCCCCTTTGGTTACGCAAGGACGTACGCCCTTTGGGTACGCCCCTGCATGAACGAAATATAGCATGGTATTACATAGACACATTGCGTCCGGTATATTTTGCGTGGATGCATGTGATTAGCTCATGAGTGAGCATCAAGCCCAACCGAGGGAACATGGGTTAGTTTGGGACATAAACATCCGGTTGTTGAGAAGGATCCAAAGCGCAAGGCTGTCCCAGAATTCGCCTTCCCGTTGCTTTTGAGTCGACGTAATATGGAATCAATCACAACTTGAATCCTAACTATATTCTTAATCCACTGCTAGGGGAGGTAGGTTGCAAATGAAACGTTTCGGTCAGATCATCTTTTCAAAAGCGCCAAATGAAACGTTGCTCCAGCCACAACCAACCCTGTTCATTTGTGCTTCCAGCGCCCCTTGTTGGCTCGAAAAATATGCAATTTATCCAACACGAAAAGACGACACTTGAAAAACACTTGAAAATAAATCATGATTTTTTGCAGTTCTTTTTTATCTCAAAAGCATATAAGGGCCTTAAGCTTTGGTTTGGAAACAAAAAATGAAAACAGTAATATAATTTGAATGTCGATTTTTGTAACTAGCGCGTACCAGTTTTAGTCGCTACTTCAGGTAAAAGGTTAAAGCTACCCGTGGGAATTCATATCTTCTCGTACCCACGAATGGAATAATCGTCGGTATCCACGCAAAATACTACATTCTATATTTATTATGCTCGCTTCAGAAAAGATTCCAACTTTCAAGAAAGAGTCATCGGCAAACCATTCAAAAACACAAATCATACCCTTGTCCAGCCATACCCCTGGTGTTTGTCTGGATCAAAATATTGCCCCTTGGTATTATTTGCAGAACGTTTATAGATGGGTCGATTTTGTTTAGCTCACTTGACTGAAAGTCAGGGGGAGCTTAAGTGATTACTATCTGTCCGTCGTCCGTCTGGCGTGAACTTTACATTATCGACTTCTCATAAACCACTGGACCGAATTAAACCAAATTTGATATGCATGTCCCTTATCATATGTCATTTCAAGTTTGTTTTCAAAGTTGCCACGCCCATAGGGGGTACCACAAGGGGTATTACTCTTATAACACCAATAAATTGTTTTCCCAAATATTTTTTTAAAAAAATTCTGATCCTGAACTATTAATTATTAATTAAAATCTTTTGATATTTTTTTTAACATTTTAACATCTCTAGGGGTGTCGGATTCAAGTTTGTTCAAATCGAGTCCCTAGATTAATATGGGAGCCCGAATGGGGTGGGGGGTCAGATTCCAGTCTGTTAAAATCGGATCCCTGGGTTAATATTCGGGCTCTTTTGGGGGAGGGTGTGCGGTGACTGCAGTGACTTACCAATCCTTGGAAGTTTGGCAGTGCTTGTCTACAGCTGATATGATTGGAAGCAGCCAGGAAGACCTATGATAATAATCATCTGACATGGACACTAGCGTAATGAGTAATTTTAGGACTTCATTCTCTTGTAGTGTTGATGAACAATGACTAACTGAATGTGACCCAAAGTACTTGTTTGAACCACTTTGTTAGGTGAACGATTAAGCCCCTTGGAGCCTCTTGTTTTAAATAACAATTTGATGAAAGAAAATAGGATTTTCGATTGGACTTCAATAGTTTTTATACCTGTAGTGAGGATGGGGCCTTATGTCGATACCATGGTCGTCCGCCCATCATCCGCGGTCCGTCCGTCCGTCAGTAAATTTTAGTTTTCCATCAATTTACTTTAAAAATGCCTTGACAGACGTGATCAGTCTCGTATCTTTGTGATGTATGGAGGATAGGTAGTGGAACAATCCTTTCTATAATTGACTGGATTCTATATATATGTTGTTTTTGTCACTGCTGCCAACTCGATATTGTTTCCCATCACTTGACACAAAAACGCATACACTTTTCATTCTCATCTCTTTCTGATGTTTTGGAGGTGACTGGTAGAAGGTTCCATTCGATAACTGTCCATATTCGATATCAATATGGTCATCGGTAAAAGTAGAGAGGGAGAAAGTATCCCCTCCCCATCACACACTTTTTCCATATAAATATAACATTATCACACACCGGAAATGGAGTTCCTGTGGATCATCGTTTTCATATTCTTTCGCAACGGACCAAACCATGGTTGGTCGGTACAGTTGGGACCCTTCACACATTCACTGAGCATCCGACACCTCTATATATTAGATATGGGCGGTATTGGAATACCTCTATATCGGTTCGGTATTCGGTATCTGACTTGACTAAGATTTGCTGATAGTACCAAAGGGGAATTCACATCAGGAAAATACAGAATAAGTTGTTCTTGTATCATTCTACCATATCTCCACTAATGCTACTGTCAATGAGCTCAACAGTGGCATTCTTTTTTACGAACACAAAAGACAGTAATTTTGTGACTTTTTCTAAACACACCTTAACCTTTTAACCCTTTACCCAACGCAGACGATATCAAAATTTACTATTTTAAATATCATTTTTTTTAAATTTTTCAAAAAATTTCAACAAAACCATATCATGTGACCCGTCGTTGGAACGAGCTCGACGAGCTCGTTCCAACGAGGGGTCACATGATATGGTTTTGTTGAAATTTTTTGAAAAATAATATTTTTTCAACTGCTGAATTTGCATTTTTCGCGGGCGGATGCGGCAATTCGTTGGGTAAAGGGTTAATGCCTATTCGAGGCGTTTTGCAATCTCAGAGCATTACCCTGACTATGCCATCTTCAGGAGGTCCTGCTTACAATAAGCAAATCACATGGGCAGTGATTTCTAGTCAAGTCTTGGCTGCTTGTTAAGGCAGCCAAGTCTTGGCTAGAGATCAATGTTAGGCAGCTGGACATGTACAGGTTGTAGTCTATTGAGAATTACGGACAATTAGGCCCCTGAGGGTTAACAAAACTAATAAAATCAGCCACTTCTTTCATGAAAATTAACCCTTCAATTGCTATCAAGCCTTAACAAGGTCTTATAAATAGTGAATGTAGGAAAATTTGAAAATTTAGACGTTTTCGGTATTCAATGATTGGTTCGGTTCGGTTTTTCGGTTTCCGCATGGTATCGGTTCGGTTTTTCGGTATATTGCCCATCTATACTATATATATAAATATATATACTATGATAACGCAACATTTGTTACCTTATATTTACAGAAATTCCGGTTCTACAACGCTCAGAAAGACTGTCACTCTCATTCTGTATTCCTCATATGAAATAGAGCATATATGGCATATGTGTTAGGGTTGGCCCCTTCTTAGGCTGCGATTTCTCAGCCTACTAGCATTAGAAGTCCTGTATGGTCGCATTCTGAAGTGTTGTATAGCTTATCGACTCAAGATCGAGTAGGTAATGTCTCGGACGGAATGGTTTCACGCGCCGAAGGCGCGCAGGGACGGGTTGAGGAACAAGCCCCTTTCGACCCTGGCATATGTGTTTAAAATATGACACACTTATATTCAGGAGAGTCGGAAGTAGTTCGACGGTCCTTGCAGTTCCCAGCCAAAATTCTTGAAATGTAACCTGCTATTTAGCCAATGAACGCAAAGAAAATGTCTCTTCATTGCAGAAGGATAGAAAATAGGAATAACTTGGATTTCTGTAACAAACTGAACAAAACTTACCATGGATGTCGTCCGACGAAAGAGTTCTTGTCGTGAGTTTTTCTTGTTTGATATAGGCATCAATAAGACTGCGTATATTATTTTTATCATAAGATTCCAATTGTTCAGCTATTATATCCTTAATGAAATCTAGAATTTGAATAGCATTTTGATCGACCTGTTTTTCCCCTATTAAATCTCCCGGCAAAAATCTTAAAATAGAAAGTCTTTTAATCGCTGATCGCGCACCTGTACCGGATAAATATTTGCTGATGGCTGCCAGATAATGTTGAAAACCCTTATCATCGTAGTCACTTCGTTTTCCGAACACAATAGAGCAGATAATATTAGAGACTGCATTTTGAATGAGATCATATATATCGAAAGCCTCTCCATTTTGATCTTCAATTGCTTCAATTAGAACAGTGACTTCCTCTTGAATCTTGATCTGCAGCATGTTCTTCCCCATTCCAAAATCCCTCAGCGTAGTCAAAGCAAACCTCCTGTTCTTCTGCCACGTCTCCCCATTCGCTCTTACTATGCCTGCGAATATAACACATTGAATATCGTGACACAAAGAATAATATTGGGGTAACAGAAAAAGAGGCGCACGTATGGCATGGCCTTAAAGGTTTCTGTACGTTGGTTGTGTGCAACAGAATTTTCTCCAATCACTTTATATTTCTCTTGTTTTACTTTGATTTTAACCAATTATATCTTGTTTGACAGAGCTCAATGAGCTCTGTCAAACAAGGTATATTTGGTTAATATCAAACTGCATTATCGTAAATATTTGATGATGAAAACTTTGTATTTTGACAGCAGGGGTTTAAAGAGTATGGGATGTTAGCGGCGTACAAGTGTGTGTGCGTGGGGTGAATGTGTTGGTGTGAGTGGATGATTGGTATGTGTCGATACAGGTGCCGGTGTGAGTGTGGTGAGTGTCGGTGTGAATATTGGTTTCTGACCCCCTGCCGTGAGTCGAACCCTCGGTGGTTTCGCTTGGCCATCAGCAGCCCAACACCTAAACAACTTGGCCATTGCACACCGTCAAAACAGATGGCTGGAATCTTGCTTTTTAGATAAGGTATTCGTGGTTGCTTGGTTCATCTTCCTTTCAGCAGCAGCATGAAAGTGTGGAACACGCTGGCTACAATACGACGAAAGTACTGTGGTTGGCCCCAGATGAAGCCTGTGTGCGTTTTTTAATTGAAGACATTGAATATCGTGATACAAAGAATCAAATTGGGGTATTAGAAGAAGCGGCGCACGTATTCCTAGATGAATTATATGGCATGGCTATGAAGGTTATTGTACATTGGCAGTGTTAACCCCGAGAACACTGGTAGTGCAACAGAATTTTCTCCAATCACTCTGTTTTTCTCTTGTTTAAGTATAATTTCAACCAATTTTTTCACTCAGCTCTGTCAAACAAGGTATACTTTGTAAAATATCAAACCGCATTATGTGAAATATTTGACGCTGAAAACTTTGCCACTTTGACAGCAGAGTGTAGGGGGTTAGAGAGTGTGTGGTGTTGGCGGCGTGGAAGGTTGTGTGCGAGGAGTGAATGTGTCGGTGTTGGTGAATGATTGATATGTGTGTCGATACTAGTGTCGGTGTGAGTGAGATGGATTTGTGTGTGTGTGTGTGAGAGAGAGAGAGAAAGCGTGGGGATGTTTTTCATGCTTATGTTTACATGTTTTTGTACGATTTCCGCCAAAGTTCACTTTTCCGCCAAAGTTTACTTTTCACACAATGTACCTCCGTGACATTTTTAACCCTTTACCTAACATGGAAAGCAGACGACACTTGCAAAACAAATTCTTGAATAACTAATATTTTTTCATTTTTTGTCTCAAAAACATAGGTTATGTCCCCTCGTTGGAACGAGCTCGTTAGAACGAGGGGTCATAACCTATGTTTTTGGGACAAAAAATGAAAAAATAACGAAAATTAATTGGCGATTTTTGAGAATAGCGCTGGCCAGTTTTGGCCGTTACGTTGGGTAAAGTGTTAAGGGGAGAAAACCGGAAGCACGTTATCGTACCCTCTCATCAAATGAAATTTTATTGCAAAGGATTCCCGAGTTCGATCCCCGTCCGGTCGACCCGCGTTGTGTCCTTGGACAAGGCACTTTATCCAGGTTGCCTACATAGGGGGCGCGATGACGCCGTGTACTAAGGCGTCCTGCACGTCGATGGTGCACATGTCGTCAACCGCTGTAACCCTGCTTGAGTGGAGCTTGAACAGAGTTAGAATGTTGAGGAGCTGACAGATGCTGGTCGATGCTCGGTGGTTCTCTTTGGGTACTCCGGCTTCCTCCACCCGTACAACTGTCACGGTCACGATTAGCCATTGTGCATACGTATGTGACCTTAAACCTCAATAAATAAATAATAAAAATTTCAAAGGATTCGTCATTGAACAATAACACATTATCTCCCTCCTCTTTGTTTTCCCTTCTTGTTATCCATTATTTATAAGCCAAGTGCCGTAGATACCTTTTTCAGTAAAATAAGTGAATTAAAGCCTCAACTATTATGACAGGATCTGACCGTTAGAATTCAAAAGCTCGTTTTCAGTCATTTGAAATACATGGCTTGGTTTGATTTGGATCTCCATTAACTCGAATTACTGGGTGAGATGTAAATGGACAGAAAGATAACATTTGCTTTTATGCTGTAGATACTTCCATCACACTCCACCTACAAGGCAAAATCTCATGTCGGATGTACTTGCTTCAAACGAGAATTATACATTTCAAGATACTAAAAACGATGCTGTATCTATGACCAGCACTGCCTCCCGCCCCACCCTTCCCAACCTCTGTAATTACATCTCCTTTTTCGGTTAACAATTAAAGTTATAGTTTCAAAGCAATTTATTTTCTCGCCAGTGTGGCTAATCCACAAAAGCAATCACTTGAATTGCTCTAATTTACGGGCTTATTTTTTCTAAGGCAGATTAGCATATGCTGCAGTTGATGGATGTCAAAAAGCCTCTATATCATTTAAATTGAATTAAATTTCAATCGTGAGTAGTAGGAGAGGGATGGATCTGGCCTATTCAGTCGGATCTAATGCCGGATCTCATATGTGACTTCATGTCACATGACCCAGTGGCGCCATGTTGTGTTGTCATGGTAACCCGCGTGAGCGGCCATCTTGTGACGTCACCCCCGTAGTGATACGTGGTGTTATTGCGCATGCGCAGCGCGTGTTGTTAGGTGATACGTGTTTCCGTCGGCCATTTTGTATACTAGAGGCCGCCACCTTGGTTTCTATGGTAGCACGTGGTTGCTATGTTACCCAAAGGCCTACAATAGGACAGGGATACGTTCAGAGGGTATGTTCCTTTGTACAAGAGTAATTTCCCGAATCGTAGAAATTACCCAAATAAACCCGACAACCTCTCCAAATCACCAAAACAGTCTTGTTACTATATTTAGTTTTCTGGTCTGTTCAGGGTAGTTCTAAATCCATTCCAAGTACTCTTGTTCTTGTTTTCCAGATAATCCAATCAGTTCACTTTACTGCAGATAACTAACCAATCAGATTGCTTGATTTCCAATAATCTGTATGCAGAGTTATCTCCCCTCAGTATAACAAAAACCTATATCATTCCCAAAGCCTATATCATTCCCAAAGCCAATAAGCTATCGAGTAGTTACTAAAAAGTCATTGCTCAAAGGACTCGAAGCCCTCGAGCAAATGAGCTTTAGAGCAATTGCCCGACCGAATGACTCCACATATTGCTCGAACGACTCGAATCCCACCGAGCAAATGTGCTTTAGACCAATTGCTCGTTCGAGTGACTCGCACATATGACTCTTAGCCTCATTTCAGAAAAAGGGATGCCAAAGGTCATATTTTTCGAAAAAGGGATTCCACAAATGAGATTCCACAAAAGGGATTCCATAAGAATGATTCCGTTTTACCTCGAGTGACTCGAACATACTGCTCGAATGACTCGAATCCCATCAAGCAAATGAGCTATAGAGCGATTGCTCGATCAAGTGACTCGCACATACGACTCCTAGCCTCATTTCAGCAAAAGGGGGTGCCAAAGACCATATGTTTTCGAGAAAGGGATTCCACAAATTGGATTCCACAAAAGGGATTCCATACGTGGGATTCTGTCTTACATCGAGTGACTCGAACATACTGCTCGAACGACTCAAATTCCATCAAGCAAATGTGCTATAGAGCAATTGCTCGATCGAGTGACTCACACACGCGACTCTTAGCCTCATTTCAGGAAAAATAGATTCCATAGTCACAGGCGTTTTCCAAAAAGGGATTCTTAAAAACGGATTCTTAAAAACGGATTCCGGAAATGGGATTCCTATCCACCTCCGTAAAATTGGATTCCGTGATTTAACATCAACACTCAAGGGTATTCCCCTTCCCCACTAGTAAGAAGGAAAAAAACAAGAACTTTCGTTATAGTTACAAATTTTATTGTCTTTTCTGTACACTGTTATATAGTTCAATGTTCTGCTTGTTCCGTTATCTTCGTTGCGTTCGGTCACTTCGTTGCGATCAAGTTGTATTGTAGAACTCTCTATATCTTTGTAAAATTTGGTTGCAGTGAAGAATCTTCTCGGTCTCGTTCATGGTTCGAGATTCTGTAATCTCTCTCATTTCTCCATCCAGGTCCATCGCGGCAAGTTCGTTGACTTGTCGCAGGTGTGATGTTGATTCATTGCTGGACAAATGTGAACTAACGTAGTTCGAGAGAGGAATTCCTTTTTATACCTTGAGTGTTGATGTTAAATCACGGACAGGAATCCCATTTCCGGAATCCGTTGTTAAGAATCTGTTTTTAAGAATCCCTTTTTGGAAAATGCCTGTGACTATGGAATCCCTTTTTCCTGAAATGAGGCTAAGCGTCGTATGTGCGAGGCACTCGATCGAGCAGTTGCTCTATAGCACATTTGCTCGATGGGATTCGAGTCATTCGAGCAGTATGTGCGAGTCACTCGAGGTAAGACGGAATCCCACTTATGGAATCCCTTTTGTGGAATCCCATTTGTCGAATCCCTTTTTCGAAAACATATGGTCTTTGGCACTCCCTTTTCTGAAATGAGGCTAAGAGTCGTATGTACGAGTCACTCGATCGAGCAATTGTTCTATAGCTCATTTGCTCGATGGGATTCGAGTAATTCGAGCAGTATGTGCGAGTCACTCGAGGTAAGACAGAATCCCGCTTATGGACTCCCTTTTGTAGAATCCCATTTGTGGAATCCCTTTTTCGAAAAATATGGCCTTCGGCACCCCTTTTTCTGAAATGAGGCTAAGAGACGTATGTGCGAGTCACTCTAACGAGCAATTACTCTAAAGCACACACGTTCGTTTGCTCGATGGGCTTCGAGTCGTTTGAGCAATGACTTTTCACTAACTACTCGATAGCTTATTGACTTTGGGAATGATAAAGGCTTTGGGAATGATATAGGCTTTCGTTATACAGAGGGGAGATAACTCTGCATACAGATTATTGGAAAAAAAACAATCTGATTGGTTAGTTACCTTCTGTAAAGTGACCTGATTGGATTATCTGGAAAACAAGAACAAGATTACTTGAAATGGATTTAGAACTACGTACTAGTATTAAAATTCATGGTATGGCGGTCCTAAAAAGGATTCTGGGGGAAATCCGTATCAAATAAAAGTGCATTTTTGGTGATATGTAGAGATTGTCGGGTTTATTTAGGTAATTCTGCGATTCGAGAAATTACTCGCATCACCCTAACACGCGCTGCGTATGCGCAATAACATCACGTATCACTTTGGGGATGACGTCACAAAATGGCCGGTCACGCGGGTTACCATGACAACACAGCATGGCGCCACTGGGTCACGTGACATGACGTCACACATGCGATCCGGTATGAGATCCGACTGAATAGGCCCGATCCATCCCTCTCCTACTACTATCGTGGTCGTGGTAGCATGGCTTGCTTGCTGATCAAGCACGATATAAATTGCGGAATATTATTCGTATTTATTTTATTGAAAAATTCGGGGGGGGGGGGGGTGGGGACACGAAAAACCAATTAGTAAGACAAATCGGAATTCAAATAACTAGGTCACAATCTGAATTTCTGTCTGTACTGCCCTTCCGTCGGTTACTATTCGGGTCGAGAAAATTGCTAGCAAATGGAAGGGCGCAGATATTGTTTAGAATGTAATTTCCTGTCATGGTGTGATACATCACAGATTGACAAACAAATGGACCTGTAATCACCAGGTATGAATTAACCCTTTTACTGCCACGCCCACTTTAGCCATATATGGAGGACCTCTATGTACGCCTATATGCGATGAAGTTTAATAAGATTTATGACATACTTGAAACTCTATCATCTGATTACTTGTTGGAAAGGACTCTCTGACAATTAATCAGATGGTAAATTTGATCCGCGCATACTAGAACGTACAGATAATCGTCATAAAATAGGTAACAATAGTCGCTTTCTGCAGCGAAAGTGTTAACTTCGATTCGCGTTTTAAAATCAACACTTCGACACAGGCAATTTTGGAAACTGCTTTAGGTAGAACATGGCATCTTTTGGTCTGGGGTATCAAATATCATTTTTTTCCGTGATCTCAGCTCGAGTCGAGCACCTGTGCTTTGAACCAAATTGATTATGACTAATAAGGTCATGGTCATCTAGGTATTTATTTATTCTACAATTAGCTATTTTATTAAATACCGTTCCGACACTGTTACCGACAGCTATTATTGTTTGGATCTTTTCTATCTTTTATTTGTTAATTATAATCAAGATAGACTCACCCAGCTCGGTAAGTGAAGATTTGATTTCAGAACCAGATTAGATAGTTTGGACACTTTAACAGTTATATGACAGGCACTGACCCACCCCTAGTCCAGTAATTACATCTCCGTCCTTTATTAACAATTCACGCGTCTGTTAATTCCAAACAGGCATGTCAAAGTACCGCCGGTACAAACATGACCGGTACCAGGACGGGACAGAGTCTGTCCCGTCGAAACCGGTACCGGTACCGGGACAAGTCAACAATTGGGTGACATCACAATCAGATGGAAGAAATTGGACCCAGTCCCCAAGATCGCAAAGACAAACATGGCATCGTACCAATTATTCTGCGGCGACATCAAAGTAATCATAAAGCACGAAAATCGTGCTTTAGGATTACTTTGATGTCACCACAGAATAATTTCTTTGAAGTAGCCGATGAGGGTGCCTCCATTGTCTTTGATGTCACATTTGGTAAGTTAAAATGATCGGCCTTATCGAGGTGGTGGTGCAGACAGAACATGCCCCTTTAGAGTGTTTTGATATGTTCATTCACAAATAAGCTGAAAGTATGTCGTGTATGTGTGCCATACACAATTCTTCCCCTGAGTTTCAATGTGTTCTATGTGACAGTAGGCTGACAGTAGGCACATAGAACACAATGGAACTGAGGGGACGAATTATTAGCCCGTTCACCTTCGTTCAGTTAGGAAATTCCCCATAAAATAATTTTGTCCCGGTACCGGTGGGACAAAAGCTTCAGTACCGGCGAAGGTTGGAGCATGGGGGAACCGGCGGTACCGGTACCGGTACAGGTATCGGTTGACATGCCTGACTCCAAAGCAATTTGTCTTTTTGTTGCTGTGCCAAATCTACAAGCGTAACAAGACAAATCGTTTTAATTATCAGACTTAAACATCGCATGGTTAAGTATCAGATTCAGTGGTTCGAACAGAATCGGTTACGAGAATGGGATCATGTAACGTTTCAGAGTGCGGTCACTGCGGTGTAATACGTGTAGGTTTAGTTATAACATTAATTAGATTAAAATGATTCAGTATATTGTTCAGTTTAGCTTGGGTGTTTAGCACGTCAGAGTTGAAATCGCCACAGAGGATACGTGAACGATTTAAATTCAGAGCTTCTTCAATTGAGCCGTCAAGAAGGTCCCAGAAGTTAGGATCACAGTACTGGGGAGATCGATATGATACCCCGAGGAGATAACGAAATAACTTCGAAGAGATTTCGAACCACATGATAGAATTATCGAATTCCAGATTAGTTAAACGTTTGTAGTGCAGCCCATTAGTGAAGTAAACTGCAATGCCACCACCAAAGCTGTCTCTGTCATTACGAACAGGCAAGGATAAGCCGGCTATTTTAATATCATTTGAATCAAATTCTTCGTTTAGGTGGGTTTCGGTGAAGCACGGAACATCGAAATCCTCTAAAATATCAACAATCCGTGCAAGTTTAAAACGTAAACTACGAACATTATAATGGAAGATTGATAGTGTTGATTGATTATCAGAAGTAGATTCATTTGGGCCTTGGTTGGATTCGATATCCCCAGCAACAATAAGTAAGACAGTTAGGATAATAAGACTGTACGTCAATGTTATTTCCGATAATTGCCAAAACAGAACGGATAACGTCACAAAATTCACAGTGTTTTTGTTGTCGAAGGAATTTTTGTTTTTTGTACTATCCGCATTCCAACACCCGACATTGAAAACCCCAATTGTGGTTCAATACTGAGCTGTTGTTATCGCCATTATGGAGGTTCGTTTTCAGAAAAGTAGTAAAGAGGTCATCAAGTCGGGTGATGGAACACTTGGTTTTTGGACAGTAGAAATATCAATGTGCTGACTAGAATATATCGCTGTGGTTGTGTTTGTAGGGCTATGAACTGGACGATTTAGTTTATAAGGGAGATAGATGTAGCCATTGGGAGACGATGCAATATAAAGTGTTCTATTGCTGGTGGTTACCTGTTTCAACAACATACTTACCAAGAGATGGAGCACTGTTCAAGCAAAAGACATAAAAAACAGTGAGCAGTGCAAAAAATGAACAGTGCACACGTGCACATAGAGTGGTACGGTAGGTTAAGTAGTTTGGGTTGGCTATAGAGTATATTAATGAGCCTGGGGTGGTATAAACTGAGTTGGCATAACTATACTATCAGGGATGGGATAAGTTAAGTATCGACATGGGGCTAGTGTCGTGCAGGGGTTGAGGGTACAGCATAGAGTGGGATTCTGCAAGCACATAACAGTGGAAAACAATAAGTGTCTGTAGTTACGGAGTTCATACACTGGGGATTTACGTCGTGATTACCGTTGTTTATCATACTAGTTTTCTTATAAACACTTTTCTCGATTGGTACCAAAATACCACGTGGCCAAAGTATTGCTCGAGTTGGCTATATAGATATGAATGTTTTGGAATCTCAGAGATATATTCAGCTCGGCATGTATTCGAACCGTAAGCTTTGCAACAAGTGCAATCAAAAACATGTCTTAAAGCTGGTCGAATGAGTAGCAGTTAACCTAAAAATGGTCTAGCGCTGCCTAGCAGCCACATCCCACAATGGGAAAGGGATTAAAAGATCCATATACATGCACAATGATTGGGTTCATATTTTATTCCAAAGGGGATTATCTCAGTGGATAATCACAGAAAGTAAGTAGATGATGGAACTTATTGGACCCATGAGGGAAGAAATGAACAGGTGAAACGTGAATATACAGTAAGTATTGAGGAAGAAACACCGGGTCCAAATTCATCACTTCACCTGCTCAACACATTCAGCGCTCACATGATGCGGCTGTGGCGACTCACACACCGCCGCATCATATGAGCACCAGACGTGTTGAGCAAGTACACTTTTGAAGAACGGGGTGAACGAAAGCCCCTGGCATAAGTGATTCCTCCTAATCAAATGCCGAAACAAACTCGTGAATGATTTTAGAAATGGATAATGTGTATCGTCTCACAGGCGAGTCAAGGTGCCACCTTCAATAATAAGGCATTGCGTGTGGAACCGTGCGGCGCCCAAGGGGCGACACGGTCTTATAGTGTGGATGATTCCGGGACTGTATTACAGCTTATAATGAACTGTATATAAATTTATTGTGGTGGACATGTATTTGAAAGGTCACATTTAATGTCCGGTCTGCGACGAGACTAAATTTGCAGCAACGTAACAGCTGGGGCAAAGGTGAAATACTAGCAGGTAATGAGAATGTTCAGATGATGATTGGTGAAAAGATAAACTAGTTTGTATCCTTCAAATTGCTAAATTGGATTTGAGTAATAGACGCTGGAAATTGAACACAAACACGTTCATGCTGAACCTGAGTATTTAATCCGAACAAGGATCGACCATCTATTCCAGACGAGCAAACTAATCCAGAGATGCTAGGTTTAGAAATTATCACATTATAAAAATTTCTTCTAAAAATTTCTTGGAGGGGGGGGGGGGGTCATTGCAGAGTTTAGATTGAGGGGTACCGTTATTTTTACCTTAATGCTAAAATGGTAACACTGAATTATATTAGAATCCTGACTGAGATCTGGCTGTTTTACAACCGCCACGTCGCAGCCTGGGAACAAAAAAAAAATTAAAAAGTCGAGTTTTGTAAATGTTTACAGGATGGATTCATATTTCAGAGACTCAAAATACAAAGTAATAGCACTAGAGAATTATGCGCGATGGGACAAGAATATTAACCCTTTACCCAACGCAGACGATATCAAAATTTATTATTTTAAATATAATTGTTTTAAATTTTAAAAAAAATGTCAACAAAACCATATCATGTGCCCCCTCGTTGGAACGAGCTCGACGAGCTCGTTCCAACGAGGGGTCACATGATATGATTTTGTTGACATATTTTGAAAAATAATATTTTTTCAACTGCTGAATTTGCATATTACGCGGGCGGGTGCGGCCGATTCGTTGGGTAAAGGGTTAAGCACTGGAGATTGAGCAAGTATACGTATTGCCGTGTAATTTAGCAAGTTGAGGGCTACATTATTTTGGTAGTCTCAATTGTTATTCAAAATTTGCTTCTTACAAATTTGAAAACCGCCGGATCGTTCCTTTAGTTCACGATTAGTCACATGCTAAGCATCATACAGGTGCTTTGTTTATAACTTAGTGGAATCAATGGAAGACAACTGGTGTATGCTTGGCTGAGAAGGGGGTGAATCTGGAGTTGACCATATAAATTGACTAGAATGACAGGTTAGTCAGGTTGTCGTTAATACTGAGTAACAAAACGGAGTAAAGATTTAATAAATTTAAATATACGTTTTACTGCCCAAATTAATTTCCAGTAAACATAAACACATATTATGATCGACCATTCGTGAAATAATTACAAAACATCGCATATTAGAAATAATTCTCAAGTAGCATTCATAGAATAACGCGTAATTTCACATTTATTTATTAGTTATTTAGTTAGTTATTCAAATTATTATTTCTCGGTTGTTTGATTATACACGCACTTTTCCGTTTATTGCACCGAGTAAAATAATCTATAGAATTGAGTTCGGAGGCTTTCGCGATTTCCTGTCCGTCTAATTATCGTAACTAGCGTAAAACGACCACTGAATTATAAAAAAATATTTCTATTAAAATGTTCACCGACTTATAATAATCATATAATATACTTCTAAATACTTATCAGTTTATCGAATTCTTTTATTCCTCAAATTAAATCCATTAATCCTTTACCTAACATGAAAAGCAGACGACACTTGCAAACAAAATTATTGAATAACTATTTTTTCAATGTTTTCGTCAAAAACATAGATTATGACCCCTCAATGGAACGAACTCTTTCCACTGAGAGGTCACAAACTATGTTCTGCAGACAAAAAATGAAAAAAATAATGAACATTGAATGGTAATTTTTGTGAAAATCGCTGCCCGATTTTTTTCCGTTATGTTGGGTAAAGGTTTAACAACCAGACCCTTATGACACCGGAAACGTCATCCTATAGCGGCACCAAATTCCACACTACATTACTCTCACGTCTACGATTCACACGATGAATATCTGTTAAGCATGAGAGTTCATACTGCTTTGATTACCACTTTCGCTGTGTTTCCACGATTACAACAATTCCAAGTTAATTCGGTACAAAGAGACTATTTATTTGAATTGCTGAACATAAGCTTATGCTGATCTGTTTTAAAAAAATTGACATGCGTAATAACTGCAGCGACCTAAATAATGACAAGTTCCAAAACTATATTCTGGCCACTCCAAAGTGTATGTGTGGTAATCCCTGTGAAAATGCTCATCACAATCTCCTGGTGTGCCCTCGATACTCCGACCCCAGGATTACACTACTCGATTCTCTTCGAGATTTTGATATATCATCCGAAACCTGTTACGTATTGGCATATAGGTTCAGCTTAATATTGAACACCGAAAATATTAGTATGATATACTAAGGGTTAATTCATGTTTTGACTCATAGAGATGAATATATCTTATATTCATAACTATGTTGATAAATAATAATTATATCAGTGCGAGAATGGGGGTTAAGCGTGGGGAAATTGGCACCAAGAATTTCAAATTCTTCCCACGACTGTGTTCTGTAACAGAAATTAAATGTGACAGCCATATTGATAAGAAATGCTGGGAAGGGCTTGCCTGTTCTAAAATCTGTGTGTGTGTGTGTGAGAAAAAATGTTAGTTTAGTTTTGTTGGTCACCAGTATGTGAAGTAAAAACAAGTTTTCTCCAGAACTGCTTTTTATAAGTAAAAATGAAACTTGGAGAGATTGAGATGGATGTTTACAGAAACTGTTAAAATGTTATATGAAATTGACTGTATGTTCCATATAAAATGGACTAAAGTTTAATGTTGATTCCAAAAAGGAAATCCAGAGTATTGGCAGTAGTTATTCTGCCAGAGCTTGAACTGAGGTGAGCTCCACGAGCCGAGTAGCAACCGAGTTTTGAGATTGAACTGAGATTGAACTGAGATGAGCTACACAAGCCGAGTAACAATGAGAGATTCGAGTCGAGAAAATTAACATTCAACGAAATGAATATTGTTCAAAGTGTGAACCCGAGAAGGACAAGTGTGGATGAATAAGTGTGAGAAAACTTATACGTGAAAAGAAATCTTCAAGAGATCGAGTGAAAATCCAGGCCTGGACCGCGGAAAGCGTGAGTTTTAGTTATGGCGCCATAAACATTCCAAGTTAAAATATATTGTGCACAGACGGTAAAAAATAACAATCAGAGAGAGAGAGAGAGAGAGGGAGAGAGTGTGAAAGTGTGACCAATAAAACCCGATATATTTATAAATCCCATCAGAATTCAAACCTGATATCAATTAACTCCTTTTACAGACCAAGCCATTCTCAATGTTTTTTTTATCATTCATTTTGTATAATAATGTAGATATTTCATCATATAATAAACTATATAAATATACTTCCAGTACTTGTTAAGAATACTATGTTCTGAGTTTACAGCCTTGACTAGTTCCTGTTAGGTCAAGCTACATTTTTTGGTCCCTCGAGCCGGATGCTGCTACTGTTTCGCATTTTATGGGAGTCAGTACAGCTCTGATCGAACGACTGTATTCTTAAATATATTTTTAGAGCTGGAAAGTGTTTAAAAAGATTTTAATGTTTGAGTTCTTGGTGTTTTGTTCTGCCTGCTTGACCCTTCATCTTGTATGAGATTTTTCTCACTTCGTGTTTACCGTTTAAATATTAATTGTAAAAAGGGTTAATTACATGTAATTGAAATTATTTCTTGTAATAATTTAGAGTGGAGATTGTATTTGAGAATCACAATGGAAACAGAGGTCAGTTTGCAAAGTCTTCTGGAAAAGCGGCGTATTTGTCGCATGAGGTTCACTAAGGCACACAAATCAGTTTTGAAGCTCTTCGAGCAAACCGAGCGTCTGAAAGTCGATGGTTCGCCTAGTAGCGATATCGAGTTGTCAATGAGAGCGACCAGTATGGACTCGCAGAATTTGAGCAAAGTTTTTAATGAGCTGCAAGCAGTACAAGATGACATAGAGTTTAACCCTGATAACACAGAGAGGCTAGAGAACATGGATGATGAATCAAGACAGAAGGAAGAAAATGGCGAACAAAGCATTAGAGACTTGTATTTGTCATTAAGCACCAAAGTGCAGATCATGGAAATGAAGGGATTTGTGCATTCAACTGCTAACAGAAGGCGTAGTTCTGACGCAAGTGATTTATCGCATGACAGCGAGAGACATTCATCAAATAAGCAGTTAACTGAAAGTTTAACTGCAGCTTTTAAATCAATCAATACCGGACTAACTGGTGACCAACTATCACAGATTGTCACTACAATGACAAAAAGGAAACGTGATATAACTGTACCAAAGTTCAAAGGCGAACCAGAGTTGTTTGGCCAGTGGAAGGACCTTGTTAAGGCAGAATTAGATAAACCTGGTTATTCTGAGGCAGAGAAAGCTCATTTCGTAATTAGTGTTCTTGAAGGCGACGCCCTAAAGGTAGCTCTCTCTTTGAAAAATCCAAGTTTTGAAGAAACACTACAAATACTGGAAAATAAGTATGGAGATGTCCTTGTAAGAGTTCAACAAGTAATTTTAGAGATTGCAAATGTTAACCCAACATTTTCAGCCAATGCCAAGGAATTAGATGTAATATATTCCAAACTGGTAACATGTTGGAATTACTTACTGAGGAAAACTGACAACAACGAAAGTTTTATTAACAGTAGTTGGGTATTGACAGCCTTAGTGCGGCCTAAACTCCCAAAAGTCTTGGTGAGAAGATGGGATGGCGAGCGCATCAAAGATGAGAGAACAGAGAGACGAACTCACAACAATCTGCCTATCAAATTCGATGAATTACTTCAAAAACTTAAAGAAGCTCTCCAAGTAGCTCTGCGAACTGATGCTGAGGTTAAAGCAGATACCAATAAATATAAGAAAAGGGAAACGAAAAGGGAAACATACAACACGTCTGAAAAACACAAGCCTAGTGGCTATGCACTGAATGTCACGAGGAACACATCATTCCACAATAAAGGCAATAGATCTGATTGTTTGTTCTGTGGTAAAAACCACCCATCGGTCAAATGTTATGCAGTTAATAAACTGACCATACCCCAGAGAACAGAAAGAGTTAAAGACTCAAAAGCTTGTTTTAACTGCCTACGGACAAATCATTTTGTCACGAACTGTAATGCTAGTCCTTGCAGCAAATGTGGTAGAAAACACAATGTTTTGCTACATATTGAGAAAAGCCAAAATAAAAACGAATATCCACACAAGGAATTCACCCATTCAAGACGCAGCAGTGGAGAAACAGAAACGGCTGAAATTCAGGTAAGAAATGAAAAAATTGAGTCAACAGCTGGTCTTGTAAAAGCCATAAATGGTCCTAAAGAAATATTAATGCAAAGTGCCATTGTTGAGGTGGAATCTAATGCTTGTGTCACACAAGCAAGGGTTTTATTGGACAGCGGAAGTGGGGTGTCATTTATCAGCAAGAAAATGGCCAAGAAGCCCAATTTGAAAGACCGTGTGGTTGAAGGAGAATTCACCTTAGCTGGTGGAAAGGCCCTGCATTTAAAGACGCAAGAAGTGAGATTTTATTTGTCATCAGCTGTCCCAAAATGGAAAGGAGAAGTGTTTGAGATTGTGGTTTACGTGATTGATAAGCCAAGTGCTGATTTGAAAGAGGTCAAAGTAGATTTCTCAAAAATGGCATATTTGATAGGATTGCAGTTAGCAGACGTTTATCCACGAACAAAGGGGGCAGAAGTGGATATAATGCTTGGTATTGAAGATACCCAGAATATCCAGATGGCTGAGAGATTACATGGTCCAAGAGGTATGCCGATCGCTCAGAAAACTCATATTGGATGGGTTTTGTCAGGTCCTTGTACAGTTAGGGCCACGAATGATACAAACCCTCAGATAAACAGAGTGTCTTTTGACATACAGAAGCCAGAGGAAATAGCTGAAAAACACTGGGAATTGAAGCACATTGGCATTTTGCCACAAGAAGCAAAAGAAATGAAACCACTGGAGACTGATGCTATTTGCCAATATGAAGAGAAGACAACATTTAATAATTCTCGCTATGAGACAGGGTTAATACGTCACCCACAGTGGACAAATAGTACAATAAAGTCGAATAAATACCTAGCTTTCAGTCGACTAAAATCAATAGAAAGAAAGTTGAGTCAGAATCCTGAACTGGGAACATTGTATGAAAACCAGCTCCAGGAGCTTATATCAAGTGGACGAGCCGAGAAGATTGAAAACCCTGTGGAGTCAAAGGAGGGCAACATTTGGTATTTGCCCCATCACCCAGTAGTTAGGATGGACAAAACAACCACGAAAGTCAGAATTGTTTTTGATGGTTCGGCAAAGGGCACTGAAGGTGTGTCACTCAATGATACCCCTTGCCTGGACCACCTTTACAACCCGACTTATTGGGTGTGCTGATCAGGTTTCGGAAACATAAAGTTGCTATAATGGCCGACATTGAGAAAATGTTTTTACAGATCAAAATGAAAAGAGAAGACCAAGATTTGCAACGATTTTTATGGAGAAATATGGAGGTAGATAGGACACCAGACGAGTATAGACTGACAACAGTTACGTTTGGATTAAAATGCTCACCATTTTTAAGTATAAAAACAATATTTAAACACGTGGAAGGTGAAAGTGAATATTTCCCAACAGCTTCCAGTGAGATAAGGAAGAATATATTTGTGGACGATATTCTAACTGGTGCTGAAACTGAAGAAAAGGGAGCTGATCTCTGTGTCGAGATGAAAAATGTATTGGCGAGGGGAGGCTTCCCTTTGAGAAAATTTGTTTCAAATAAACCCCAAGCTTTGAAACGCCTGGAAAAGGAAGATTTGGCATCCCATCATGTTATAACTATGGCAGAAAATGACTGTACGACAACAGCTCTTGGAGTAAAATACCTCCCAACTGAAGATATACTGATGTTCTCATTTTACGAAAAATTGGATGACGTCATTTGTGAAACAAGACGAACATTTTTAAAACAGTTACACCGCATATACGACCCAATGGGGTTGTTGGCTCCATTTACTTTAAAAGCTAAACAATTATTCCAAAGAGCTTGGACATCGGCTTGCGAATGGGATCAGCCATTACCAGATGAGCTCGTTCAGGAATGGAATAAGTGGAAAGACGAAGTCCCAATTTTGGACCAGATAAAAGTGAACAGATGTTTTGTGCCAGAACATGTTACAAAGCCAAAGTATACATTACATGCATTTGGTGATGCATGTGAAGCATCTTATGGAGCCGTGGTGTATCTTAGAGTTGAAGATTCTTTGAACTCTTCAATTAATGTTGCAAATGTGTGTGGAAAAACACGAGTTGCACCATTAAAAAACCGTAGAAGTCTACCAGAACTGGAACTTACAGCCAGTCTACTTGCAGCTAGACTTATCAAATATGTTGAGAAGGAAATTGATCTACCAATAGAAGCAGTTTATTGCTGGTCTGATTCTAGAGTGGCCATAGAATGGATTAGCCAACCTTCGTATGTTTGGCAAACATATGTTGCGAACCGTGTGGCTGAAATACAGGGTCTAGTTGAACCATCTAGATGGAGACATGTAGCAGGTAGGAACAATCCTGCCGACTTGTGCTCACGTGGCTGCAGTGCAAAAACATTAGTGCAGTCAACACTGTGGTGGAATGGTCCAGAGTTTTTGCAAATGGACGAGAAGTGTTGGCCGAAAAAGGAAAATGTTCCCAATAAATCAGCTATTGATACAGCAAGTAAAAAACGGAAATCAAAGGTTTTAACAGCAGCTACATTATCAGTTAGCACAGCAGATGATAACATGAAGCAGTATGTAAAAAAATTTGGTTCTTACAACAAATTTATTGGAGTGTTTACAAGAGTGAGAAGTTGGTTAAAGAAACACAGAAGTAAAGATGAGGGGAGTTTTACTGAAAAATCTCGAGACCCTCTAACAATGCAAAACAGACATGAGGAAGAGAATTTCTGGATAAAATGGGCACAGATGATGGCATATCGAGAGGAGATTGAAGCTTTGAAATCAGAGAAAGCATTGCCAAAAAATATCTCATTAGTTCCATTGGACCCATTTTGGGACAAGGAACAAGAAATCCTACGCGTTGGAGGACGGCTGCAGAACTCTGTCTTACCTGAAGAAACGCGAAACCCAATTATATTGCCCACTCATAATTGTTTGACTGATTTACTTGTTATGCATTATCACGTCAGTAACTGTCATTCTGGTGTGGTGCAAACTCTTGCAAGTATGAGGTGCAGATTTTGGTTGATACGTGGTCGCCAAGAAATAAGGCGCATTATCCACAAGTGTTCAGCATGTAAAGAGCTTAGCCCACTGAAACAAAAAATGGCACCATTACCTGCAGAGTCAGAGAAGTACCGCCATTTACACATGTCGGTGTCGACTTTGCTGGTCCACTTTATGTTAAGTTGGACAATGAATTCAATAGAAAAGCATATATCACATTGTTTACTTGTATGATAACAAGAGCTGTCCACCTTGAATTGGTACCAGATATGACAGCAGATGAGTTTTTGAGAGCCTTGGAGAGGATGATTAATCGTAGAGGGAAATGCTCCATCATGTATTCTGACAATGCCAAAATATTTAAAAAGGTATCAAAGGTATTATTTCAAATCTTTAATACACCTTCCAACAAAACAAGGACAGAAACAGATTAGTACAAAAAGGGATCCAATGGAAATTTATAACAGAGCGTGCCCCATGGCATGGAGGTTTTTATGAAAGAATGGTGAGAAGTGTCAAGACACCACTGAAAAAAGTATTGGGGAAAGCTAGGCTGACGTATACAGAAATGGAAACAGTTTTAACGGATATTGAAGCACAGCTTAACTCCAGACCACTGACTGATGTGTCAGCTGACAAAGAGGACCCTTTACCTCTAACACCAGGTCATTTAATAATAGGTAAGTATTTAAATACACTACCCGAGATAGATGTAGAGTTAAGACAAACGTCACTTGGAAAACGATGGCAATACCGTCAACGTTTGTCGAAGCAGTTTTGGAAAAGATGGAACACAGAATATCTGCTTGAATTAATAAAATGCAAAAATGGACTGACAGTCAAGAGAACTTAAAAGCAGACGACGTTGTATTGATTGCACATGATAATATGAAGAAGCAGGAGTGGATTTTGGGGAAAGTAGTAGAGACACACCCAGGACGAGATGGAATGGTGCGATCAGTAACTTTAAAAACTGCAAATGGTTTGGTGAGACGACCTGATCAAAGGCTGCGTCTGCTGGAAGCTCGTGAGACAACAGAGGCATAGGGGAAGCCCTATCTCATTTCATTCGCTTGTAAATACATACATATCCATATTGGTGCATACATATTTTCTGTATTTCTTAGTTTGTGAAGACTTGGCTTACTGAGTGAAAATCGCCCATGCCGATTTTCAGAGGGGAGTTGTGTTACGTATTGGCATATAAGTTCAGCTTAATATTGAACACCGAAAACATTAGTATGATATACTAAGGGTTAATTCATGTTTTGACTCATAGAGATGAATATATCTTATATTCATAACTGTGTTGATAAATAATAATTATATCAGTGCGAGAAGTGTGAATCCGAGAAGGACAAGTGTGGATGAATAAGTATGAGAAAACTTATACGTGAAAAGAAATCTTCAAGAGATCGAGTGAAAATCCAGGCCTGGACCGCGGAAAGCGTGAGTTTTAGTTATGGCGCCATAAACATTCCGAGTTAAAATATATTGTGCACAGACGGTAAAAAATAACAATCAGAGAGAGAGAGAGAGAGGGAGAGAGTGTGAAAGTGTGACCAATAAAACCCGATATATTTATAAATCCCATCAGAATTCAAACCTGATATCAATTAACTCCTTTTACAGACCAAGCCATTCTCAATGTTTTTTTTATCATTCATTTTGTATAATAATGTAGATATTTCATCATATAATAAACTATATAAATATACTTCCAGTACTTGTTAAGAATACTATGTTATGAGTTTACAGCCTTGGCTAGTTCCTGTTAGGTCAAGCTACAAAACCAATCTCTTGTACGGTAAACCCACACTGACAACAAAACAAAACGAATATATCTTTCTGAAAACCCAAGCGTTCATCCTAACTATGGCCGCTTCAAATGAGCCATTATATTCTCGGACTAGCCTCTCTTTTGCACTAGACGAGACGTTCTATAAACGTCATATCCATCACCCTTTAACTTGCCATTCAGGAGCTTTCGTAGAAAACGTCAACAGTGTCCAGCCCTATGTATTCCCTGAGTCGAGACCCTATTACGTACTTGGCTGCCTGTTTCAATAACTTACATTTCAATTGTAAATAGTGTAAATCCTTATTCATTTGCGAACCAATCTATATATATTGTAGCCGCATCCATATATTGTTTTTCTGTTGTATTTATGTAGAGGAGTTAACATAAGTTGGATGACTTGTACTCCAATCCTTTTTGCAAATTTATGGCAAATAAAATATGTTTAAACTAAAATGGGGGTATTAGTTCAAGAAAAGAGAAATTCCCTATCGTTTTTGAAGTCCCAAGCCAGTTATAATCATTATTACCTTTAAACCCTCTACAAGTTCAGCGCTTTTCTGTCAATAACTATAAACCCCCCAACCCACCCACCCACCCCATCTCCACCCACCCCACCCCACCCGTGACAGTAGTACTGTGATGTCCCGGAAGGGGTGACTTTTTTTTCTTCACTCAAGAAGGGTACCGTTATTAATACTATTTAGTACTATTTTGAGCCCTCGTCCACGGAATAAATCACTAACAGTGCACACAGCCAATTTCTTGCCTGCTGATATTTGGCAGACATAACAACAAAAAGACAAATTCCTTTGAAATTTACAGAGGTGTAATTACTGGGGTGGATGGGGAGGGGCAATTCCGGTCATAATAACATTTGGAAGAACTGCTTCATTGGATATGTTGTCGGGGTAAGTCGTTGTATTATTCTTTTTTTTAATTAGCTCAAATTCAAAAATCAATTAAGTTAGAGTTTCACTTCTTTGTACAAGGTTCGTTACAATATTTATCAAATGTGGAATTAATGATTCGAAGGGCAGAGTGCCGGGGTGTGTGCTGAGGAAATATTACGCTAAAAGCGCCTGAGAGAATAGCAGTGAACCATTGACTGCGAGTGACATTTCCCAATTGCTTTGATGTGAATAATTGGAACCGAGTATCTGATATTTATATTCGTGGGCCCAGGTTATCGCGAAGATGATCGATTCAGCAGGTGGGGTGTAATTACCGTGTTATGGCCCAAGTGCCGATTGACTAATATTTCAACTACATCATCGAGGCATGCCTTCGTCGCCTTGGATGTGGTTGGAATATCGGTCAGTCGGGATTACAGTTTAAAAAGTGAAGACATCTAACAAATAAAATATACATATATATTATATATTGTGAATAAATAATATACATATACATGCATTACATTATTAGTCACCCGCCGGTTACCGTGAGGGGACTTATGGATTGCACTCCGTCCGTCTGTTTGTCTGTCAGTCAGTCAGTCTGTCTGTCCTTCTGTCCTGTTATCACCTGTATCTCCGAGATGGTTGAATGTTGGTGTTTCAAATTTTTAACATTAATCAGATATTATGAAAATATGATGCACGTCAAATTTTGTAGAAAAAAAAGTAAAGATGGCTGAATGGTGGCCATTTTTGTTGTATTTTTTCATATTTTGTGTCCTACCACCTCTATCTCAGAGGGCCATAACTTGAACAAATATTAACCCTTTACCCAACGTAACGGTCAAAACCGGCCAGCGCTATTCACAAACATCGCCAATTAATTTTCATTATTTTTTTCATTTTTTGTCTCAAAAACATAGGTTATGACCCCTCTTTGGAACAAGCTATTCGAGTTCGTTCCAATGAGGGGTCATAACCTATGTTTTTGAGACAAAAAATGAAAAAAAAATAGTTATTCAAGAATTGTGTTTGCAAGTGTCGTTTGCTTTTCATGTTAGGTAAAGGGTTAACGGATTTACGATTGAGACTTTCATAACAATGTCTTGAACGTGTTCAAGATCAGGTGCAGTTTGATCATACTGAACAGAGTTATGGCGCTTGATTAGTTATTTTTGCGCATTGCCAGCACGTTAGTGTGATAACTTGAAACAATAGTGATGGATTCTGTCAGTAATTGGTTTGTGAGACTTTCTTAACATTGTCTTGAACAAATTTGATAACTGGTACGGTTTGATGATACTGAGTTATGACCCATAATTAGTTAAAGTTTGCACATTTTCGGCTTGTTAGTGTGATAACTTGACGAAATATCAGATTTAATCAATATTTGATATATGAGACTCTATTAGTCTTGAAGGTATTCTAAAACGTTGAAGTCTGATCATACTGAGCAAAGTTATGTCCCTTAACTTGTTTCATATTTGCCTGTTTAAAGAAGTTTATAAGTTATGAAATAGAAAAGAACACTGTTGCAAGTGACCGATTATTTCCACACTTCTCGACCATCTTATGTGCGATAAAATGCAGGTCAAGGTTGATTACTGCTTCTGGGCTTCTACTAGTTTGAGTCAAGCCCCTTGAATTGTGAAAAAATGGTACAATTCAGGTTTTTCTTCTGTTTCTGTCAAATAAAATTTGCTTCAAGTGACCAATTTTCTTTTTCAGACTTCTCCGGCATCTGAACCGTCATGGAATATTATAAGCAGACCAGTTTACTGCCACATTGGACAACTTCCTCATCTGTAAGACCCCCCCCCCCCCCCCTCCCCTGGTTTACCATACTAGTAGAGACAGGAGGCTGTTGGGGTTAATGTTCAGTCAGTCGGATTATCATGTACTCAATGATTTTAGGATAACTGATGGTTTTCTCTCCATGGATTCAATTCTATAGACGACTATAGTTCAGGTTAACAAGGCATGATCAGTGCTGACAATCCAGTGTTCCCCTGTCCAGAATCAAAATGTAAATGTCCATTGTTCATAAAAAGGTTATGTTTATGAACCCCTAGACGTGCCAACCTGTGCATAATTGTACGGTTTCAGTGTATTTGTTACCGAAATGACCAGCCATTCGCAAACAGTGTTGTTAAGTGTTAAACCTTTATGATATTTTTCCATCTGTGTCTATATTGAGTTAAAAAGCCAGCCAGGAACCAATACTGTAAACTTTTACAATTGTATTTATAGAATTGTATTTTCTATCTATAAATAGAACTGACCAAAATGAATCATTTGCATTTTAAAAGATATGTAATTTGCCAGTGGCAGATTGCCAGATCTTTGAAAATGCTAATAGTTCATTTTAAACCATTTAAAGTCATAACTAGAAAAAAAATTCTAGAAAATAAAATGGTAAAAGTTTTATCGTATTGGCCCCTGGTTTGACGATTTCAGGTTGGTCTTCTACTGCTTTCAGTACATTTTCTTATATAATGACAAGCCATACTGGAACGAAAAATACCTCGACACCGCATCAGTGATGCCTAACCCTTGTTTTTTATCGCAACCTGTTGCCCAAAGACATTTTGATGTTGTGATTTCAACCTTCCTGCATTCTTCAGACATTAGTCCATAATTTGGTGACACACCAACCGCGTGGCCCTGTTGCCTGATTGCAGGCGATCGGCGTTGCACTTATTATTATTATTATTATTAATATTATTATTATTATTATTATTATTATTATTATTATTATTATTATTATTATTATATTAAATTATTTTCATTAACCCTTTACCCAACGCAGACGATTTCAAAATTTATTATTTTAAATATTATTTTTTAAATTTTTTCAAAACATTTCAACAAAACCATATCATGTGACCCCTCTTTTGAACGAGCTCGACGAGCTCGTTCCAAAGAGGGGTCACATGATATGGTTTTGTTTGAAATTTTTCGAAAAATAATATTTTTTCAGCTGCTGAATTTGCATATTACGAGGGCGGATGCGGGCGATTCGTTGGGAAAGGGTTAATAACCCTTATCTAACACGAAAGGAAGACGACACTTGCAAACAAATGTATTGAATAATTAATTTTTGCAGCAAAAATAGAGCTTATGATCCCTCACTGGAACGAGCACTACGAACTCGTCGAGCTCATTTCAATGAGGGGTCATAAGCTAGGTTTTTGAGACAAAAAATGAAAAAATAATGAAAAATGAATGGTGATTTTTGTTGTAGTCGTGAGGCAACTTCTAATTTAATTAATATGTATCGTACCAGTACTCCAAGTTGGTCAAGCGGGGACCCTGACAGCCCGAATCGGGTACTATAGACCTCTTTTTGTATGACCGACTGTGTGTGTGACACAAGTACAATTTTCAAATATAGTTTTTTGAAAAAGTACATGAATAGTATCAAAAGTGATTCGATACCTTAGGACTTCCATCCAGACTAAAAAAGTCCAGACTGGAAAAAATATGGGGGGGGGCAAATCCCCCTAACACCCCTCCCCCCCTTACGCCCCCCCCCCCTAGCGACTCCCCTGTTAGGCTACCAATTTCCTTTATTCATATGTAGTTTTAAAGTTGTGTTGGTTACATTTTCTGGTTAATCCATGGAATCATTTAGAAGGGGGCGCGGTGGCTCAGTAGGTAGAGGTGCAGGCTGCAAGCCGAGAGGTCCTCGGTTCGAATCCCTCCTGCGGCAACCGCGTTGTGTCCTTGGGCAAGACACTTCACCCCCATTGCCCACGCGGGGGCACAGTGGCGCTGTGTACTAAGGCGTACTGCACGTCGGTGGTGCACTTGTCTTCAACCAATGCTCACCCTGCTTGTGTGGAGTTAGTATGTTGGGAAGCTGACAGTTGCTCGAAGTTGCTCGGTGGTTCTCTCTGGGTACTCCGGCTTCCTTCACCCGTAAAACTGTCATGGTCACGATTAGTCATTGTGCAGAAATATATGACCTTAAACACCAATAAATAAATAAATAAATATCATTTAGAAACCAACTTCATGTTTTAAAAAATGTCAACGAAATGAAGTGAAATGTCTTAAATGTAATAGTATTTCAATATAAATCTTCGTTCGCAGCTGCTGGTTGTAACAGCACTGTGGAACGCTGCGCTTTTGTGATTATAACGTAACGTTAACTGACTGTACAATTGTGGACTCCCACTGACGTTGTGACAACTGTTTTTCATTTTGTTCTCAATAAATATCAAGTCAACTTCTTACTTAACCCTTTACCTAATCTGAAAAGCAGACGACACTTGCAAAAATAATTCTTGAATAACTAATTTTTTCATTTTTTGTCTCAAAAACATAGGTTATGACCCCTCGTTGGAACGAGCTCGACGACCTCGTTCCAACGAGGGGTCATAACCTATGTTTTTGAGACGAAAAATGAAAAAAATAATGAAAATTAATTGGCGGTTTTTGAGAATAGCGCTGGCCGGTTTTGGCCGTTACGTTAGGTAAAGGGTTAACGCTGTAGTCACGTCGTGAAATCGTTGTGACAAATCAGCCATATATCTAACTAAGCGTCAGAGCCAGACTGGCCATATTGTTCACCGGGAAAATTCCCGGTTGGCCCCCTATTGGCGGCGCGTTAAATTTCGTGAAAATTACCGGCGAAATGGATCTCATTGCATAGACTGCCGGTATATCGAAATGCTCTCTTTCTGGACTGCCATTGGAAACAACTACCAAGGCACTTAGTATGTAACTTGCAAGTGTCTCCGGAGACAGCTTGCTGGGACACCTGTTTTACTGCAATAAAAATAGTCAGCTTGAGTCGTAATTAGTTCCTTAATGATTAATAAATATTTACTTGACGCTGTAGAAACGTTATGAAACGTTGCGGCAACACAATGCCTTGGATCATTCAACAACGTCTTATTTAACGTTACAGACTTCTTGTGGAAAAGTTGTGGTTCGAAAACAGCCTTCCCATAACTAAAAACGTAGCAGTTATGTTCCAATAAGACTAAAATCCTCCTTCTCTGATTGGACGAGAGCTCGCTTAGTATACTGTATGTTTACGGCTCAAGTGGCAAATGTTACCGTCTGACGTCACAACGCGGAATATTTGCAATGACGTCGTCCGTTTCGTAACTGCTTCATCAACGGAGTGACTAGCAAGCCGCTTCATTTTTCTGGATGTTTCACGTGTGCAGCAGACGGTGTTCCGGGTGAAGTGTTGTTTAAATTACAAACTGATTTACGATTTGAACTAAGATGGAATGAGTTTATCTGGTTTATTGAACATAAGCTCCGAGCCGCAAACCTCAGACCATGTTGCCGTCAATTCATCACAATAACTTATAACGTTGTGGGTTAGCTGGGTTTACACCAATAATAAAGCAAAACATTCTGGGTTAATATTCGTGGCGTACACAAAAGTATATGGTCCAGAATAAACAACTCTTTCGGGTCTCATTGTGAATGAGACACTAATCTTAAATCATCAAATATGTGAATAGCCGCTAGCATTTTACAAGAAGGTTATATTTACACATTACGATCTTGTAAACAACTATAGTGGTATTCATACATTTTTTTTATCTAGGATTATTAATTGAATCAGGACACAACATGCCATCCGCTGTATTGAAGGTGTACTGTCAGGGCTTATATTTCGACGAGAATCCGAGAATCGATTCGCACAAAGATTCGCGCAATAAAACCGACGAGAATCCATGTAGATTCTCGCCGCACTTCTGCTAGGATTCGCGTGAAAAAAATTGAGTCAATTTAACCCTTTAACTAACACAGTGGTAACAAATTAACAAATTGAAGGCTAACATGACCTGAAATATCCTGACACTTTGTCAATAAAACCTTACAAATAATAATAACTCTTTGGCCAGCCGCTGATTTGTCGCGGTCCTCATAAGAGAAGGCCATCATTCCCCCTGCACCCCACCCCCTCTTCCCCTTCTCTCCTCCCAGCATTCAGATATAAACTGCTTAATAGTGTCCCTCACTTCCTCTTTTTCAATTTCTTCAATAAGCATTCCTACCCTCTCCCTCGTGTCCCCCTTCAGCCATCTATCCTTTGTTTCTTCACCCCACTTCTGCATTATTCTTCCAGTAAATTTTATTCTATGAGGTATATACTGTGGGCATTCCAAGAGAAAATGTTCCAGGGTCTCCACTACTCCAGAGTGGCACATTTGGCATCCCTTTTCCCCATCTCTCCCAATTTTTCCCCGAAGCTCCAGTGATCTTGATCTCAGTTTGAACAGCAGTGACCCTCCAAAGGTGCCATCTAGGTACTTCTCAAAAGCTGGCTTTTCTTTATATTGTAACCCCTGCAGTGATCTTTTCACGCTAACCCCTGCTCGCCAGTTTCGATTGCAATCTTCCATGACTCTCTCTTTGACAAACCTTTTGCCTTCTTTCATTCCTACTTCTATGTTTGTGACCTCTATAGAGTAATTGTCCATTAGTTCCCTCACATGTTTTGACCACCCCGTTTCTATATTAGAATTCCAAATGGTATCGAGCATCAATTTGCACCACCGGTTGTCAGGCAGGTTTCTCAAGTAGTTAAAGTAACACAGTTTTCCCAAATCTACCCTGTCCTTGATTTTCATCCACCCAAGCTCCCCCCTTACTGCTTCCAAAGCTGCAGCATTACTCGACCCTGTTATCCATCTGCCGGCATCATTCTGAGTACTTTCCAACTTCTTAATAACGGTTTGGTTTAATGGAATCACGTCCGTGCCATACGTTATACTTGGTAAACCCACCCTCTCCCACAGTGTTTTCCCCACAAAGACCTTGTTGAAACTATTTTTCCCTAAAAGTTTAAGTTGGTTCAGAATTCTTTTCCCCTTCAGAATCAGTTTGGCTGAGTAATTTCTGTACACCCCTCTTCCCGTTATATTTATGCTTACCCCTAGATACTCATACTCTCCCGTTTCTCCTACAGTGATTTGTTTGCTTTCCCCTTCGGGGATTGAGAACTCCCCCACTCTCCATCTCTTCGTCATATCTACCTTGCGTCCAACGGGTATTACCTTGCTTTTATTTTCATTTAGTTCGAGCCGCCAAGTGTTCCCATATCTACCAACAATTTCCAGCAATTTTTCTAGCCCCTGTTCAGTTCTAGACATTAACACCATGTCGTCCGCAAAGAATAAGCCTGGTATCTTTATGTCTCCAACATTTACCCCCTCCGCACTCTGAATTAGTTCGTCCCCTAAATCTTTAACATACAATGCAAACAAAATCGGTGAAAAGATACACCCCTGCTTGAGGCCTATATCCATAGGGACTCGTTTTGTAGTGATACTCCCTAGACTGAGTTGGCTTTGCACATATGTATACAGTGCTTTCATGATTCCCACAAAGTCACCCCCCAGTCCGATGCCCTCGAGCTTTCGCCACATACCTTCCCTCCACACTCGGTCGTACGTTTTTTTCACATCTAGAAATGCCAGAAACATCTTTTTCTTTTCAGCCTTTGTTGATTCTATAAGTTGGGTGAGTGTAAATAGGTGATCAGTGACTCTTCGTCCTTTCCTGAAACCAGCATAGAAGTCCAACAGTCTGCCACTGAGCCACCGTGCTCCCTAATCGTGTAATTTCTTACGAAACTAGGTTTGACCATTGGACTAATATCACGCATACAGTCCTACAACAGGCCTTTAGATTGCCCCACCGTTTACAGGTGTGCCCAAATTAGAGAAGGTGTGAAGACATCAAGAAAAATATATAAATTCTCTCTGCTTCTTCTACATTTGAGAATAACTTCATAATTTCGCCATAGAAACACAAAGAAAGGCATAGCAATAAAACATAACAGGATAATGCTGTTGTTTCTTGTTTTAACGTGCTCAAATTAAAGCAAAAGGGTGTGCCCAAAATAAATGAATTTAAAGGCCTGTACAAAGCCGGAAGGTCTGTCGTACCCGATTTGGGCTGATGGGGCCCCTTTATGGGCAGGATACGTACTAATTAAGTATTAAGTTGGGAAGCCCATACAAACAAATTTCCAATATTACTCTTAGTTTTGAACTATAATACCGATTGACAAATATTCCAGCTACATGACTGAAGCATGCCTTCGACGAAGGCATGTCTTTATGAAGCAGTTGGAATATTTTATCAGTCGGGACAACGGACCATAACAGTCGGAACGAATCAGGTTATCGTCGTGACTCCCCTGCATACCATGAGCGTCTGTGCTCTGTGACTTTGTGGCATAAGTTATGCACAAAGCGGCTACTTTCTACTAATCTGAAATATTCTCACGGCTAGCCGGCTGGATATTTTCGCGGCTGAGAAATTTGATGGAAGCTGGATGAAGAAATTAGCGGCAGACTATGGCTAGGGGGTTTCGCTGCTCGTGGCGGAGACTTCGGTGTCGAATTTACCTAAGGTGACGGTCAAATCTGGTCAGCAGAGTTCATAAAATAGTATCTGCCTAAAAAGGTTGCTTAGGGTCCTTCAATAGAACGAGATTTTAGCCAGTTAGAAGTCATAAGGTAGCCGTGTTTTGTTGGTGAAAATGAAAAGCTTTGGCTAGTCAAGAAAAAATTTTACAAATAGTTCCAAGTCGTTATAGAGGAACGATTAAAGACTTCGGGCCCCTTGAACTTTTGCACTACTGCCCTCCACCCCACACCCACACACTCACGCACGCCTCTTCTGTGCATATGTCTTGGACCCGACCCTCTTTTCCGACAAAGTCTTTGGTCCTATATTGACGGTTATGTATTAGCTCTTTTTGAACTGAACTAGTCCAGGCCTTTGACACGAATTTTCTGAAAATGTACTTTCTACGCTAAGTACGGCATTGAGTACGAAGATGTATTAACATTTCAACAGTCTTTATGAAAAAGAAAGAAACGTCATCTCAACTATACTTGTGTTATTCTTGGTGTATCAACACATCATGTAAAGTATAGTAATTGGTGATCTAGTGACCCTATAACAACTGGCCGGACGTATAATCAGGTCAAGAGATGTTCAGTGATCTTTTTGATATTAATAAGCGTCAGGCTTTATAACGTCAGAAAGTCTTTGAAAATTATCTTGTCTTTTATCGGGTACAGTATTCTATAAAAAAAAACAAAAACGTCCTCTTCTCCCTCTCCCCACTTCCTGCGCTTCTTGGATATGAACATTATGAGAGATTCCCGGAAAGACTGTTCAAGACTGGCTCTTCTGTCAGTCTTCTGTTCCATGCAAATAGACTACATAGAGTAATCTGGTCATTGTATCCCCGGCCTCCCAGTGTACTCATTTGCGAATAACTTTACTGTGAAGCAGAGGCAGTGAAAGCCCAATAAATGTGTGGAGGTGGGGGCACAAATATCCAAGACATATTAGACCTACCATAGTTCGCCCCGCATGGGGGGTGGTAGGGGACACAAATTGAATGAAAGTGTCAATGACACTGTAGCTCAGCCTGACAAACTTGAACTTGGTATGTTATAAATGAAATGGCAAAATTGAAGAACAGAGTAATCCATCATTTTTTAAATGTAAACTGTAAGACTGGCTAAAGGAAGAATGTTGATACACAAATGCAGTATGTTCAGAGGTTACTGTAAATGGCAACTTTTTTCACAGAAATGAATGCTAATCAATAGTTCATATCGAAAGGGCTTGTCTAATGAGCACACCAAGTTAAACAAGCATACCAGGTTTCAAAGCAATCCAATCATAAATGTGCCCTGTAGGGTGTGCCAAAGAGAAATATTGAGGTCTGACTAAACTAAGTTCTAAGAACGTTGGCCGCGGCAAAATTTTCTTACGAAAATTGAAGAAAATCGATAGCTCCCATCTAGAGGTCACCCCAAACAAGCGTGCCAGGTTTCAAAGCAATCCGATCATAAATCTGCCCTGTAGGGTGTGCCAAAGTGAAATATTGAGGTCTTCTGACTAAACTAAGTTCTAAGAACGTTGCTGCGGCAACATTTTTTGACGGAAATTGAAGAAAATCGATAGCTCCCATATAGAGGTCACCCTAAACAAGCATACCAAGTTTCAAAGCAATCCAATCATAAATGTGCCCTGTAGGGTGTGTCATAGGGAAATATTGTGGTTTGACTAAACTAAGTTCTAAGAACGTTGACCGCGGCAACATTTTTTGACGGAAAAAGAAGAAAATCGATAGCTCCCATCTAGAGGTCACCCCAAACAAGCATACCAAGTTTCAAAGAGATCTGATGATAAATGCTGTGATGTGTGCCAAAGGAAATTGTCGACGTACGTACTAACGTACTAACATACTAACGTACTAACGTACGTACGTCGACGGACGAGAAGTGATGGCAATAGCTCAGCTTGACTTTGTCAAGTTGAGCTAAAAATGATTCAATTAAAATGCTATATTTTCTTTTATTTTGAAGCCTTGATGGGTGTTGGGTGTATTTGAGGGCGTGTTAAAAAGTATATTTATGTCGCGGGCGGTGCGTGGGGGTGGGGGGCACCAATTATTATAATGTGCCTTCGAAACAGCTGTCTCCAGATAAATTCTTTTCGCGTAGCTCCACTTTTTAGAAATATCAGAAAATGTCCAAATATTGAAATAATTACAAGCCACTCTCTTGGTGTGTTTGTTATGGTCTCGTCATCGTTTGTCTATTTCTTCCACTTCAACCACCCTCCAGTACTAACTGCACGAGGGCTGAAAAAGAAGAAATAGAAAGAACCGCCTGAATGTGGAATTCCTAGGCCAAATTATTGTGTTGCGGATCGGACCGCAAAATATCGACCAAGTCCTGATCCAGGGATGCATCGCGACACAGACTGAACCACCCCCGCTGTACCGATTCACAAACGAACTGGACCGGCCCGGCGTGTCCATGGGAGTCCAGAGGGTGATTGTAATGTGCCAGATTATCTCCAGTTCGCAACAAAATCAGGCCTGGCATTCTTTAGGAGTGCAGGAGTGCTGCACGCCTAGAACAAATTGAGGAGGGCAATTTTTTGCCCCCCCCCCCCCTTGATTTTCTGGAATACCAGACCTGTTTGGGGCTGCATTTAAAATCTATTATCATTTCGTCCCTTCAGTTCCAATGTGTTCTCTGTGCCTACAGGCACAGAGAACACACTGGAACTCAGGGGACGATTTGTCAATGTTGCATTGATTCGCAATAATACACGACCCATTCTGTGTCGCATTTCGATAAATTTTGAGTGTAGAAAACAGCCGCATGAGAATTGAATGCAACATTTTAAATAATGAGAAGATGTGTGTGCCAATTTTTCCACCATGTGCAACTATTTCTATCCCCCTAGTTGCGCATGCGTGAAAAACAGAGCTATCTTCATCATCCAATTTACTATAGAGGTCAATGGGAGAAAGCAATAAAACTTCATTTTTCATCCATATTTGCTTTTCAATAAAATTCGCTTACATATGGTCAAATAGTTCAGGACATCCTCTTTAAAGTGATGTTAAAAACTTATTGCTAGACAAACGTCTTCATGTTTCCATTTTTGTTTTAAATATCTTATTTTATCTGTGTGCATTTCCTTATGAATTTATGAAAAAAGGCTGACTGAGGTAGCTTTAAAGTTAAAAATATATATTAACCATCAATAGCATGCATTCCGCGTACATCATTCGGAATAAAGTAAACTTTAAATTATTTGATTCTATAAAAATATTTCAATTATGCTTTTGTTTTATTGTTTCCATTTCATTTTGAAAATAGTGATTTTTATATTTATGCGATTTCAACAGACGATTCTCCACGGCTAATATTGTCTTCACTGACGTGAATGAAAGGACTTGAAAGCTCCATGAATGAAGATGAAATGAAAGGTTTTTGCGCGCCGAAGGTGCGCAGGGACGATGTGGGATTTACAAATCCCTTGCGACCCGGTTAACCTTATTTTTTTTTCCTTGGATCACACAGGCCTAGCTTTCCTATTGCCCAAATTGGTGTCTGAGGGGGGTTATGCACGCGGTTAGAATACCCGGCAGTTTGCGTTGGAGTGTTAGATGGTCAATACTCATTCCCTCAAGCTCCATCATTTCTATTGATTAATATAAGTGTTTAATTTTGCATTGAACACAATGTATGTGATTTTAACAATTTAGAATTAATAACTTTGCTGACGGTGTACAGGTTTAGAACAATTCGGTTAACTTGAAGTTGACAGCTAATTGGAAACACTTTGATGTGGATGTTGTTTTTTAACAATTACTTAGGTGTCTAATTAATATGAAACCAGTACATCTTCATAGGGCTTATTCTCACATACCCAGTCGACATCAATTACAGTGCTGATCAGAGATGGCTATAGTTTGTTTTTCTTAATTGCCTACTGAAGTTCTCACTTACCCAGTATTGTTGTTTTAGTTGACGCACCCTTTGCTTCTTGCACCGTGTTCACAGTTGGCAGTAATCAACCTGTTATCTGGTCACTGTTTTTATGTATCAATGTAGCCGACATCATCCGCCCTGATATATATTCACATTGTTTGCTAGATGTTCAAGGACTTAGTTCCCATATAAGTCTTGCGTTCCTCCAGTGATATCATTCCAAAATGGCTAATGCTCAAGTAAACGTTCATTACATCCCAAACGACAGAGGTGGTAGATATCTTGTGTTTAATAACTTCAAGTTTAGTATTAAGACTCGGCGAAATGATTCTGTTCATTGGAAATGTTGTGTAAAAACTTGTAATGCAACTGTTAATACTAAGAACGACTTGTTGACATTATCGCGAAATGTTCACAACCATGAAGTTGACAGTTCCAAAATAGTTGTAGCCACTGTCCTGGCAGAACTCAAGACATTAGTCCGCGAAAACAGCAGACCAATCAGTACATTATACCAAGAAGAACTAGCAAGTAAGTATTTCTTCATTAAACTTTTTTCTGAAAATTGTTTTTTCAGTAAATATATCATTGGTTTGATTGAAAATTACATATCATATTTCAAAAACATTTGACATTCTGTTTTTTTTAAAAGGTGTGTTGGGTGAGGGGTTAACAAAAATAATTGCGGAGATAAATTGCATATATGTATACGTACATTTTAAAATATTGGTTACAATGCATACAGATGTATATAATAAATATTTCTCTCTCTCTTTCTCTCTCTCTCTCCGTACATTCGGTCTCTCATGATCTCTCCCATGGTATTTTTTATATTGCTAACATTATGTTCTTGTTGTTGCAGACCTTAGAAGAGTTGACACTGATCCAGATATCCTAGCTAAAATGCCAACGTTCTACTCAGCAAAAGCATCACTTTACAGATCACGAGCGAAGACTCAACCAAAACTTCCAAAACAACGGAGCGACATCAGCCTACCGGATCAATATACAAAATCGTCGACAGGATCAAACTTCTTACTTGCAAACGACGGTAACAACAATGACAAACTGCTGGTTTTTGCTACTGATGACAACCTGTATCACCTTTCGCAGGCTTCAGTTTTTTATTGTGACGGAACGTTCGAGAAATCACCGAAGATTTTTCATCAACTTTATTCAATCCACGCCTTTGTTGATGGTCAAATGCGTCCTCTCGTGTATGGTCTTCTACCAAATAAAACAGAAGCAACGTACGAGAGATTTTTCTGTCTCGTCAGTGAGAGAGCTGAGAACAACCGAACTCTATTGACACCAACGCAAATATTCATGGACTTCGAAACAGCAGCCCAAAATGCAGCAAGGACAGTGTTTCCATCGTCTATTCTGAAGGGATGTTTTTTTCACTACAGTCAGGCAGTGTATAAATATGCAACAAAAGAGTGTAAACTTCAAAGTGACTATCAGGACAATGAGGACGTGAGGAGGCTAGTAAGAAGATCCATCGCTTTGCCATTTCTTCCTATGGGAGAGATAAGTGACGCATGGTTCGACATTTTACAAGAGTCCCCGGAAGGTAGCGGCGTCACGAAGTTTAACGACTATATGACAAGTTATTGGGTGGAGGGAGCTCATGGACGTCAAGTGTGGAATCATCATGAAACACAGGGGCCGCGAACTACAAATCTCGTCGAGGGATGGCATAGAAAGCTCCAGTTGTTCATTTCGTCACAGCCAAACATCTTTACATTAATTGAATTTCTCAGACAAGAGCAAGTCTATCAAGAAGTGTCTATCATACAAACTGCAGCTGGTGCCAGGAGCAGACCTCGGCAACAACGATATGTCCAAATCGACAACAAACTCAACCATTTAAAGTTAATGTACTTGCAGGGGCGAATGAACAATCTTCAATTCTTAGATGCTGTGGGCCACAATACTGGCTTTTGAATGACTTTGTGTTTATTCTTATGTATTCTTGCTGTCTGTCATTGTAATACTGAAATTATGGGTATGAGTTAATGTATTTATTGTTGCTGTCTGGCGTTTGAATGGTAATCGGTAATAAATTTAATTAATGATAATCTACGTCTTGTTCATAACTCCCCAAAAAATTAATAATACGGACTATAAGCGGCGACCCTTTGATGTCACCACTTTCAACACCTATACTCAAAACAATAGCTGCTGGGTAAGTGAGAACATCCCCTTCATAGGTGATAGTTGAATGAATTCAGTTCTTTCATAACTGAATATATAAACCCTGAGCCAGGGCAGAACGGTCACTCCGTCTTCATAAAAAAACTGACTGGAAAAAATTATCAGAAGGAGAAAAACTTCCTCGAACTGAACACGTTATATCTACAAGAAGAAATGTTTTACCTTCAACGTACCAAGTTGAAAGATTCATAACATACAAGAAAACAAAACAGTGCGTTCATTATTACTTATCTTCTCAAACGATGTCGCAGTGAGTGGAGCCCAGGCCCGAAACCAGACTTTACCTTGGTGGGGAAGGGGGAGGGGTGGGGTCGAGAGAGTATGGCGAAGTTTGAAAATTTTCGACAAACTTTCTTAAAATATTGTGAAAATAACCCCAAACCCTTCATTTTGCTCACAAACTCTAGTGAAAAGAGGCAAAAAACTTCTAAAATTTCAGTAAACAGAGGTATAAATTTCGGCAGATTATCATGGGGGGAGGGGGGGGGGGGGCTCCTTCGGCCCTCTGCTAGTTTGGGTCCTCTTGAGCAAAAGGTTCCCAAGGAAAAATAATGACCATTTCTTTGATGAGGCTATTGTAATTTCCAACTCCATCCAGACCCCCCCCCCCGCCCCCAATGTATATAACCTATATTTATAAGGTCTGATGTGACAAATGCATTGAAAGGCTTACCAGTTTTTGTTATATATTGTAAAATATGAATTACAATGATTTAAATTACAGATAACTCACTGGACCGGTGTTCTACATGCACGAATAAACTCTATATATAAAAGGAGATTAAAAGTTTATCCGTACAAGTATAACAATATTTTAATTTTTTACAATACATAGACAGTCTGGTAAGCGTTTTCAGCATATTTGTCTCATCAGACCATATATGTATGAGATTTATTTGCTGCTCTTCGACCTGGGTGGAGGGGGTGCCTGCCCTCCCCCACCTACACAAAATAGTGCTACACATCCTACTATTTTTTTCGACCTTAGAGCACTGGATTTTGCAAAATGTTCTTGGGGGAAGCTTTGTCATAACTAGGACCCTCGGGTCATTATACTAGCGTTCCACTTTCCGGGAGAAAACTGGAAGAATGGGTAACGAAAAGAGAGAGTCCTAGTTAGGACTGGGGGATGAGAAACATCATTGTTTGCCGCCGCCCGCCCCCAACAAAAAATGATTTGGCTCCCAATTATAGAATCCTGGCTACGCCACTAGTCTATTATGGGCCTCATAGGGACTACCCCATTCCCCCAACCAACTCCCACATCAATTCAATATAGTCCAGTATTATTAGCTACAAACACTTGACTTGTGACATTTTTTGATTTCCGACCAAAAATATTAATAAGTCACGTCGTTGTAACTAGTATTATTGGTCGATTGACTCCCTACACACACATGTTACAAAAGTGCACCATTGCTGCAGTAGTACATCCTTGTATGTTGCAGGCACCCTCAAACACCCCCGCCCCACCACCACACCGCGTACCACTCCATCAGTGTTCAAAAACGTGCTACAACAGTCTTTTGTTCTTATGTAAATACGTGTAAAAATATGTATGCTCTTTTTAAGATATATACATAATTTTGTTGTTGATATTGTGCTAAGATATTTGTGCTTTAAATAGTGTGTGAAAAGAGAAAAAGTTGTTTATTTCCCATTTTACTACAACTTGTACGTTTTTTTTTTCTACGTGATTAATGGATAAATTTCAGTGCAACGTAACTATCGTTCTTGTTGTTACTATATGAAGAGAATACGTAAAAAGGTTGCCTTTCTTACCTCGCATTTGCGGAGGAAATCATTCACTTTTGAGGCTCAAATATATTTTTGAGCAAGTTCAGCACCCCCACAAACTCACATGATTCTAGGGCGCCAATTTTTAGGGCAGCCAAAGTTGTAAAGTTGCACTGTGAAAATTGATTTTTTTCGGGCGATGTTCATATTTTTGGGGGGGCAACACAAACTTGCCCGAAAAAAAAAATGAAACTGCCCTAAAAGAATCCTTTTTTCGGGCTATAAAATTGTTCTCAAATGCATTTTACTCTACTATTGCAAACCAAGAATTCAAAAATTAAAATATGAAGAACGCCACCCCACCCCTCCTACTCCCACTCCTCACAGTCCATTGAGTGCAAGTGGCATCAGTAATGCTAAAGCTCCACCATCCCTACAGCCCGCCACATTTCTGCTTCAGACAAATGTCTTACATTTGCATTTGCCGTATTCAATCATTAAATCACAAGGGTTTGTGTTGAAATGAAGATTGAATACCCTACCCATGTCATGTACATGTAGCCAGTACCCGAAAACATCATGAAAATCAAGGGGGTACATGCTTTCCATGACTGTCACGAACAGTCTGCCTGTCAAGAGAGCTAATGTAAACACTGGGGATCATCTCAATACATTCCTCAATCATATACACCAAAAATATCGTAAATATGTCACAAGCAAATTTCACAATGATGTGTCAAATATTTGGTGCTTAGCAAACTTTGAGTAGTATATTACAATAGCATGTCCCAGGAAAAAAATTGAGCCTCATAGACCCGCCACTCCAGTGACAGGGGCGTGGCAACAGGGGGTAGGGAGTGTCTTAAGAGTTTCAATAGTTAGGCATTTTAAATCTCAAACCACCACCAGTCGGAAATTTTATGACCAGAGGATCTGATAGCTAACGTTTTCGTAACGGGGATCTCACTTCACAAACTACTGAGACTAACAGACTTTACACTATGTAACAAATTTATTAACTGGACTACAGCGTACATGGAATATAAAGTTTTTTGACATGAGCGGTTACCAAACTCTCCGCCCAACGTTCATGCAATTGGTTATCCGAATTACCAAATTTACACAGTTAACATTCTTTTTTTTTACAATTTCCAACTAACATTATTAAAATAAAACATTGGTAGCTGTGAAAATAACATGTAGACTTGTATTAATCATGTGGGCATTGTAATGGATTGTATGAGAGAAAAATATCTTAATGTGTTAATCCATCTATTCATTAATTTATAAATCCGTTTCCGTTATTCTGAAGTATCTGAATTAACCCATTGTTTCTAGACTCCAGATTTTAGCCTGGTCACGTAGATATTCGTACTGGGGATCTCACTTCACAAACCACAGTTGTTAAATCTTGTGAAACGGGGTTACCTCTAAACCTGTTGAGTATTTTAAAAATATTTTTCATCCAATCTAGACATGGCTTTATTGTTCTGGCAAGACTGCAATTGCGCTCCTTCCTATTATTATTCTTTATCTCATTCACCTTTTTCCGTGCCAGTTCATATTCTCCTTTCATTAGTCTCGTGTCATTGTTATCCACCCCTTTAAGCTTCCTACTTCTTCTGTAAGCAGCGCATTTTACCTTCCTTTCTTTTATAGCCTTTTTCAGTCCCTCGTTAACCCTGTATCCGAGCTCTCTCGTTGGGACCCTCACCCTGCCTCTGTTAGGCTATTTACTATGCCATCTGAAATACTCTGGACATTTGCATCCCTAGGTATACATTCAAGACTTGGTTTCAGTTTTTCCCGAAACTGCTTCCAGTCGGCTCCTTGTTTTAGTCCCCAAACTTCCTTGAAGGTATTTCTGTCTCTATTCGTCTTTTTGCCCATAATCTTTACTGTTATCAGGTTGTGATCACTACCCATGTCATTTTTTCCCTCGTCATCTATTTCTACATCTATAACCTCCCTCCATACGCTAATGTCAGTGAGTATATAATCAATTATTGTTTTCTTATCGTTCCTCTCCCAGGTCCATTTACCCTTACATTTCGCATCCCTGTTCAGGATCTTTAAACCAAGCTCTTTTGATAGGTCCAACATCTTCCTCCCATTCGTGTTAATTTTCCTATCACCTCCCTGTATGCCCTCCTCCTTATCCCCGATGTGCCCATTGAAGTCCCCCATTAGGACAATACTGAACCCTCTGCTTTCAAGCTCTGTGATATTCGATCTAAGAGTTGTATATATTGAATCATTCCACTCGGGCTTACTTCCCTCCACTGCTAAGTATACAACACCAACGGCAACACTCCTGCTTCCTAACTTGATTTTTGCCCAGACTATTTCGTTGGATACTGGAATCTGAGTCCTTGCTTCTGTGAGATCTGTAATCAATGAGGGCTGTAATTCCTCTTTAGCGTAGATGCCAACACCCCCACCCCGTTTCTGACCCTCAGTTCGCCCAGCTCCTATCCACACGCAACCCTTCATCTGATCAACCCGCTCATCCCGTCGTATCCACGTCTCACTTAGACCCATTATATCGAAGTCTCCTTCGTCCATCATTGTTGATATTTCGCTTACTTTCTTGTGCAGACCCTGGATGTTGCAGTACCCAAACTTAATGAATCTTTGTTTTTTTTGTCATCACTGGCACATTATTATACCCCTGGTATGTCCCTGTGTTGTGCATGTTTGTTGTTCTTCCTATGTTCCCAGCATTTGTGCCCCTCTGGGTTATCGGCTGTGGTCTCCTACCCTCTTTTCTCCAAAAAAGGCCCAGCCACCTGTAAAATTTTTTGGCCCAACAGGTCTGTACCCATCCTACTTAAATGCAATCCGTCTCGCCCATACAACTCTCCTTGTCCCCAGAATGAATCCCAGTGGTCAATGAAATGTATTCCCAAGTCTTTGCAGTGCTCTTCCAGCTCCTCGTTTAGTGCCATAATCCGCGAGTTCCTCTCATTCCCACCACCCACAACGGGGAGCACCCCTGAAACGATGATCCGAGCATTCCTGGTAAGTAGCTTACTAATTAGGTCCTTGTATGTGTCCACCAAACGAACTGATTTCCTCTCCCTGATGTTATTGGACCCCACATGTAATACCACTACCGGATCAGGCCCCGACCCAGCTACAATACCGTCCACTCTATCCCTCAGGTCCTCCACTTTAGCCCCCGGAAAGCACAGAACTGTTCTATTTTTACTGTCCGGACCACAGACAACATTGTCGATCCCCCGAACTACTATGTGAGTAGTTAAAAATGACTAAATTTCTGTTAGAAACGACCACAGCCACATATAAAATGCGACGAAACGTACATCCAAAGGGCATGAAGTTATCACCAGGCTACAATCTGGAGTCCAGCAACAATGGGTAAATGCAGATACAACGGATTTATAAATTAATGAATAGATGGATGAACACATTAATTTGTTTTTCACTCATACAATCCATTACAATGTCCACTTGATTAATACAAGAGTCTACATGTTATTTTCACAGCTACCAATGTTGATTGTTTTATTTTAAAAATGCTACTTGAAAATTGTACATATAAAAGCATATTGACATCTGTGAATTTGCTAATTCGGAAATGCGATTGCAAGAACGTTGGGCGGAGAGTTTGGTAACCGCTCCCGTCAACATTTTGTATTACCTGTACGCTGCAGTACAGCTAATAAATTTATTACACAGTGTAAAGATCTTTAGCAGGGGCGGCGGAACTGGGGCTGGGGGGGGGGGGGGGGGGTTCAGCTCCTCCACTTATTTTTGCCGGGCCATGTTTTTTTGTATGCATATATTTTAACACAACCAATGACTGGTGAAACAAGGGGCGGATCCAGAGCCTCCCCCATATTTTCGCCAGCTTTGTTTCTCTCGTACTGGTTCAGTTTCGATGGATTTCGGATTATTTTTTTGCAGTAAACGCTAAAATGTATACAGTCTGTTAATAAATCGGTTAACTGAAGTAGATCGTAATCTTACAGACATACAAGTACCAAATCCACCCCCACCCCGCCCCACCCCCACCCCCACCCCCGCCCCACCCCACCCCACCCCAGACATGATAATCCACAGACAGTATAATTGCTGTGAACGTCTGGTAAAGCATAAAAGTGAGGTATATTTATCAGCTTTGATCGTTACGACCAAAGCTGATAAATAGACCTCACCTGTATGCTTTACTGACGTTTTTTAACGGCTCTCAAAGTGTGAAATCTTTCAAATACATCGCCTGAAAAATCTCAAAATATCCACTCAATGCGGGTTTTGGGATCCTGGAATTTAAAATTTTCATACCGACGACCACCCATCGCCCGATCCAGCCCCCCCCCCCCCCCCAACACCCAATTTGAAAATCGTTCGGCCGCCCCTGTTTAGTCTCACTAGTCAATATTTCGTCCCTTGAGTTCAACAAGGCAACAGGTCTGGCATTCTCAGGCGACTGATTTTATCGCCCGTCTGCCGCTCACCTTAAAAAAAATTGAGGTGAGCGAAATATCGCTCTATGCCATGAGATATCACCCGCCTAACTCCATGGAGAGTTGACCATTAACACGCTATCACATCATAGTTTAGACATCTAGGCATAACGGTGTCACTCCACCAATGGATTGAAAACTACATTCGGATGGCTAACCTGTATTAGATCTTGGACAGGTGTTAAATTGTGCGTTGTGCTTAACGTCAGGTGCATCTTCATTTATGGAGAACTGTCCTGTTTGAGGTTCCCAAAATACCGAAACAGTGTAGTGTGAAACGTACGAATGACGAAAAATAAAACCTCAGGACTAGGCCTTAGTTTCTGTGAGAATTCTATACGGCTTCACCATTAACTGGCCTCGTGGCTAGGTACTGGTCAAACTATAGGGGTCTCACAGAGACAAGACTGGACCACTGTTTACAAAATATTGTCCCAATGAGTTGGACACAAAAAACTCCTAGACCTTTTAAGGTGGGCGATTTTTTGTTCTCCAACATTTTTTTAAATCCCATGTCTGATGTGCCAGCATTACAGATGGCGCCTAATTGCATTCGAGAGGCGATTTCCTACTCTAGAAAGCAAAGGTCATATATTTTGAACATTAGGGAGAGGGTGCATTCAGATTACTTCAGCAGCTGGAAATTCACGTGTGGAAGTTCGTAAATTCTCTCTCGGGGGAGGGGATGCGAATAGTTTTCTCAAAAGTTGGATGTTTGGCAGCTGCGGGGGTAGGGGACGGTAGGTGGCAGAGTATTTTTTAAGCAATTTCTACTGGGCGACATAGATCTCTAATAGGCACCCACCCATTACATTATGGTTTCTCAAAAATGGTAAGTTCTCAACTGATTCAAAATTGGTCATGCATTTCAGTGTAAATACAAAATTTAATATTACCAATATTTTTAAAAAGAAATAATACTAATAGCTGCATAAATGTCATTACAAATAACAAAATGAAATCACACACTCTTACATGTACAAAAACATCACCCATGTTTGAGTTTGAATTTAAAAATTCAACAACCAATGTACTACCTTCACTATTCACTTCAGTACTTGTACACTACAATATAAAAAACACTGCTGTAACAGAGAAAGCTTTGGTAGCATTTATTTTGTACAAAAATACCTTGTCGCTCATGCAGTACCTTGAAAACTACTGTTACTGGGAGACAAATATTCATCACTGGGCGACAAAATGTCGCCCAGTGATGAATATTTGTCTCCAAGTAACAGTAGTAGTTAAAAAATACTCTGGTAGGTGTGTGTGTGTGGGGGGGGGGGGGGGGTGGCGGTGGGGTACAGTTGAAAATTGAAAATTAAGAAGGAATACATCCTCCCTGAACCAAGACCCTTTAGCCACGTGCCTGTCTGGGGGGGGGGGGGCGTGGCTACCTCCTCCTTTTCAGTCATCCATGCCAAGAAACAATGTATGAATCTAACGCCGGGACAGAAAAATATGAAACGTGAAATGTAGGGCCTTGCGAAGCTTCGAAACTCGATTCGATTCGAAATAGTCTCCATAATTCGATTTGATTTCAAATGCGCCGATTCGAAAATTTTCGAATCGTCGAGATGTTCTTAGAATCATACAGAATGCTACGAAGTGTCTCCTCTTGAACTTTTCTATCATCCTACACAGGAGACCTTATGATAGAAGAAGAGTTCAAGTAGGTTCCGCTTCCGAAATTACATTGATTCCGTTCTGGAATATTCCGCTTTTTTGCTTGATTCACACGAGTCGCTGTTGCACACAGAACCTGAGTGGAGACTGACAATATTACGGTTGTAAGAATAATAGTTACCCCGTGTCTGATCATGAGGTCGAAGTTTTTACCTACCCGAAGCCAGCCGTATCCCATGAGGCCGAACACCTTAGGCCTCATGTGATACGGCTGGCTTCGGGTAGGTAAAAACCCGTACCACGTGATCAGACACGGGGTAACGAATTTATCTATTGACTTTCCGTTTAAGAAGTACAATCTATTTGATGTGTGAACAAACACAGCATGAGATCTTTTATCTTCCATTGTTGAGCCATACAGGTTTCTGTGGAATTTTTGTGCAAAAGAGTTTTTGTGAAAATATGCCGATATGACTAGTATAAAAAAAATTATACGGGGTATGGACAATTTGTAGATTTCGGAACGAGGCTTCCACTGGGTATGAGAAATTTGTCAGTAGCTGGGCGGACGTATCGTGGGTTTCAATGAATATGGTCTCATACCACGTATCTATCAACCAATCAAATAAAAAAATTCACTTTAGTCAATAGATAAGGGGCAATATCCAAAACATGAAAAGCAGTGAGATTCGATACGAGATTCGATTCGATTCGAAATCTGATGTCTGATTCGATTCGAAATTCGATACGACCCGAAATTTGAGGCTCGCAGAACCCCAGAGAATTGATTGTAAATGATATACTGACTTGCCTTTAGATTTCCTGAGATATTGTGGTAGGTAATTGATTATTTCCGGCCTATCAGATAACACATCACCATTCTTCACAAATGCCTCTTTAATTGATTCATATCCATTGAACACGACTGTTAGTTTGTCTCCCATGTATATGCTAAAAACGTCGCCATACTCTTTTCGGAGCTTTTGGAAGACATGTCGTATGTCTCCCTTCAAATCAAGTGCATTTCCAATAAAAGGTAATGGAGTTGGACCCGGTGGTACACCGTGCGGTCTCCGATTTCTCACTGATATCCAACAGATAATGACGAGTATCCCAAATAGAACAGCCGTGAGAATATTATTTTCAACAAGTTCCACTATCATACTGTATTTATCTGTTAAAATTCAATGAAAATTGACAGACCCAACATCAATTGCACTACCTTGTGTGTAACACTTATTTGAAAGCTTTTTCCGTTGAGTTTCTGTGCTTTCGTGGTCGAGAAATGTTCACACAGTTTTTGCGGAATATGTTTTCTTACGGAGCGCCATACGGGCAGAAAGATATTTGCAAACTGGTCCGCTTCTAGCAATCGATTTTAGTGTGAACCCGATGAGTATTTACAAGATATTTTTTATCAGATCTAATCAAAGCTGCTATGAAGCAGCCATGGCAAGATTTGATGAAAAAGTCATTTACATTTAACTCAGAAATAACTGGTGAAACAATCCTGTAATTTATTGGGAGAAGGGGGATTTCATTAAATGTGTCCAAATTATTCTTATCTATTCTCGGGCAGGAAAATACAAGTTTCATGAAACCACCTTTCTTGCGCTTGACCATTAACAGCTCAGTGTTACAGAATCCATAATTTGTGTCGGAAATGGTATGGTCTTAACCCCCTTCCCTCCACTTCCCCAATTTTCTGGATTTTATCTACTTTTTTAAATGGAAAGAAATGGTTATAACAATCTCCTTGGTACAGCTGACAACTGGCAATCACTTTAACGAGAACGATCAAAGTATAAATTTGAAAGCCTAGAGAGGTCGGCGAAATGTTCTCCAAAATCATTGATGTGGAGGCGAGCATCTTTTCATGGGCTGCTCAGATTCATTTTTGTGTGCACCGAATTTTATGCATGTCGAGTGGAACCGTCGGTTTGTACAGAAAGATCTGCCAGTTAATCCGTCTGGCGTGTTGAAACAATTTTGGTTGTATTTAATTTTGGTATGTAGCCAACGCTTTTCAAAAAAGTCGCCATTCAAATTTTGTTATGTTTTCCAATTTTGCCTAATAAATCACAGCTTTTGAACCCAGACTGGAACGAACTCGTCGAGCTCCTTCCAGTGAGGTGTCATAATCTATGATTTTCGGTCAAAAATAAAACTGTTAGGTTGTTCAACCCTTAACCTAGCGTAATCTTCATATACCATCAGCGCTATTCACAAAAATCGCCCTTCAAATTTTTATTGTCTTTTCATTGCTCCAGTGAGTGGTTATAAGCTATGTTTTTTTAGACCAAAAAAATGAAAATGTTCAGTCATTCAAGAATTTTTTACGAGTGTCGTCTATTGTTTGGTTTTGGGTAAAGGGTTTAAAACTGTTTTGCATATGTCGTCTTCTGTTCGTGTTGGGTAAAGGATTGGGGAAACCTGTTATGTCATTTAACGTATACAGAGAGATAACCACTTTATAAGTACTATCGTAGCAATGTAATCTGTGACCTCTACATTCGCGTCATTTATTTATTTATTCCCTTATTGGGGTTTAACGACACTTTCGATAGCCAGGGTAACCTCGTGTCGGACAGTTTTACGGGTGGAGGAAGCCGGAGAGAACCACTGAGCAACGGCGAGCAATTGCCACTCTCCAACATACTAGCTCCACACAAGCAGAGTTAGCATTGGTTGAAGACAGGTGCACCAGCGATGTGTAGTACTCCTTAGTGCACAGCCCATCTTGCCTTGCACAAGGACACAACGCAGTTTCCCCTGGCGGGGATCGAACCAGAGGCCTTTCGGTTTGAAGGGCATTGCCGTAACCACTGAGCCACCGCTGCACCGCACTCCCCTATATTCTGGAGGTCATATCCCTGCGCCACGCCAAAGCCATACAGGTATGCATGGTGATTCTGTGAAATTACTAGTGATTTCACGAAAATTGTTTCGCGGTGTTTCCGATTCGATTCGGATTCAATGTCTATGTCGACATCGGACCACCCGTTCGATTCAAGATTCGACTCGAGGATAGAAATTCCGCTTCGCAGTATCCTAAGTAGTGAAGGCTGACACTCTGGCGAAAAGCATTTAACACTGAATTCCCCATACCCCAATGTTGACACTTGGGCGAAAAAAAAATGAACATAGGATTCTCCATAGTGTTTTTTCGCCCAAGTGTTATTTTTGTTCGCCAGAGTGCCATTTTTGGAGGCAGGAAAAAGATAAACTTTTCAATCAGTGATTATATAGACAGATGAAACTTAACACTTATCTTTTTACCTTACGAATCGGTCGTAACCATCCACTTAATTTACAAACTGAGCAGTTGAAAAAAAAGCAAACAATTTCAACAAATCAATATCATCATGTGACCCCTCACTGGAACGAGCTCGAGAAGCTCGTTCCAATGAGAGGGTCACATGATGTGGTTTTGTGGAATTGTTTTTTAAAATTTGAAAAACACGTTCAGTGTGGTAAACAAGATCTGTTTTACTGATAAAATAGCCAATGCCTGGGTGGAAATCCTCTAAAATGGGCAGCATGGGTATAAACGATTGGTTGGACTTGACTTTATATCCATGTTGCGGTCACGATTAGCCATTGTGCAGAAATATGTGACCTTAAACACCAATAAATTAATAAATTGAAAAACGTAATTAAAATAAGAAAACCTTGATATCAAGTTTATTGGGTACATAGTTAACCCTTTACCCAACGTAATGGTAAAAACCGGCCAGCGCTATTCTCAAAAATCGCCAATTAATTTTCATTATTTTTTTTCAGTTTTTGTCTCAAAAACATAGGTTATAACCCCCCGTTGGAACGAGCTCGTAAAACATAGGTTATAACCCCTTGTTGCAATGAGCTCGTCGAGATCGTTCCAATGAGGGGTCATAACCTATGTTTTTGAGGCAAAAAATGAAAAAAATTAGTCATTCAAGAATTTTTGTGCAAGTGTCGCCTGCTTTTCATGTTAGGTAAAGGGTTAAAAAAATAAATCCCAATCCTCTTTCCAGCCTTGGAGTATAAAATATGTTTTAACTTTTTTGTGGAAATTCAGACTTGGTATATTCATAGTAAAGTATGTTAGAGTTTTTGTTTCCTATTACTTATATAATTGCTTGAAGGATAAATCGTCCTTTTTGTAATAGTAATAACACTTTGGTCGGCCGCTGATTTGTCGTGGTTCTCGGATGAGAAGGCCTTGGCTACCCCTGTACTCCCACGCTTTTTTTCTCCTCCCAACACTCGGAGACGATCTGCTTGATGACATCCCTTGCCACATTCTTCCCAATCTCTCCGATTAGCATATTAACAATCTCCTTTGAGTCTTCCACTATACACATGTCCTTCATTCTCCCATCCCACTTTCCCAGGGTTCTCTTTATTCCGCAGGCCACCCAAAGACCTCTTTGATTTGACCCCCTCTCGCCGATTACGGTTACAATCCTCCATGACCCTTTCTCTGACGATTTCTTTACGCTGGTTTGCCCCAACGTCCAGGTCCGAGATCTCCAATGAGTAGTTCTCAACTAACTCCTTCACTTGGACCATCCACCCCGTCTTGATATTTGAGTTGAAAATTCTCAGGAATATTACTTAACACCATCGGCTGTTTGGGAAATTTACCAAATAATTAAGATAACCGAGTTTCAATAAGTCTATCCTGTCCTTGATCCTCATCCACCCAAGCTCATCCCTGATTGCTTCCAGTGCCGCAGCATTACTCGACCCTGTTATCCATCGGCCTGCGTCGTTCTGCAGGATTTCCAAGCTCTTTACAGCCGTCTGGTTTAGGGGTACCACTTCCGTACCGTACGTTATACTTGGCAGACCCACCATTTCCCAAATGGTTTTCCCCACAAAACCTTATTGAAACTGTTTCTCCCTATAAGTTTAATTTGGTTAAGGATTCGCTTCCCATTCAGAATCAATTTATTTGTGTGGTTTCGGTAGATGCCTCTTCCTGTGATGTTTATATTTACCCCCAGATACTCGTAGTCACCTGTCTCCCCTGCACTAAGAAGTTTGCTGCTACCTTTCGGAATGCAGACCACCCCACTCTCCACCTTCGAGTGGGGTCCACTTTGCGGCCCACAGGTATAACTTTGCTCTTGCTTTCATTAAGTCCGAGTCTCCATTTGCTCCCATATTTCCCAACAATTCCCAGCATTTTTCGCTAGCCCCTCTTCGCTTTCTGACACCAGAAAGTCCCCAACTGCTACCCCCCTCGTCGCTATGCAGGAGTTCATCTAAACCTTTGATGTACAATGCAAAAAGAATTGGCGAAAGGATACACCCCTGTTTTAGGCATATCTCCATAGGTACACGTTTTGTTGTAATGTTTCCCAGGCTAAGTTCACTCAGTACATCTTTATATAGTGCTTTCATAATTTCAACAAACTCGCCTCCCAAGCCCAGAGCCTCCAGCTTGCGCCACATACCCTCCCTTCATACTCTATCGTATGCCCTTTTAACATCCAAAAAGGCCATAAACATCTTTTTCTTTTTTTGCTTTCGCAGATTCTGTCATTTGGGATAGCGTGAAAAAATAGTCAGTGACTCTCCTTCCCTTCCTGAAACCATTCTGGATTTCTCAAAAAAATCCTTCTCTTCAATCACCTCCTCTAATCTCCCATACAGGACTTTACAGAAAACTTGTCCAATGTTGCTACTGACAGAGATCCCTCGATAGTTATCCAAAACGACTTTTTCCCACTTTTTGTGAATAAATGTCACTTTGCTTTCTCTCCACTCCTTTGGGATCTCTTGTTTTTCTATGGTTAAATTGAATAGGGCAGTTAGGCTTTCCAAGAGTTCCCCTCCCCTTTTTGATAAACTCGTTAGGAATTTCATCCACCCCTCCTGCTTTTCCATCCCCTAATTTTGAGATCACCCTTCGCACCTCCTCCGTTTTGATTTCTCTGCACTCGAAGTTCGATAGATTTTCCTCGACCTGGTTTGGACACTCCGGTGGGTTCCCCATGCCCCATCGCTTATCTTCTACAATTTTCCAGTGCTTGACTAGTTTTAATGCGATTTGATCTTGCTCATTTGTAACTCTGTCATCTACTTTAATACTCTGTGGGTTACTTCCTTTGTTACGTTTTTTCACCCATTTCTAAAATACGTTCGAACTCGCCCCCCCCCCCCCCCCCCCCCTGTTGTTCTTATCGTCCTCATAAGACTGCTATTTCGCACTCTCCGATTGTCGTCTTTAATCTTATTTACTTTATTTCGTGCGTGTTGGTATTCTTCCTTTGCTACCGTGGCCTCATTGCTTTCCGCCCCTTAAATGTTCTCCTGTATGCAGCACACTTAGCTTTTCTACCCTTTATGGCCCTTTTCAGTTCTTCGTTCACTCTGTACCCAAGTTCCCGTGTTGGCACCCTAATCTTTCCTACACTTTCCTTCCTCGCCTCCACTAGGCTCGTAACTATGGCGTCGGCCATCTTCTGGACACTGTCCCCTGTGTACGGTTGCAAACTTTGGTTTCCGTTTTTCTTCGAACTTCGCCCAGTCAGCATCCTTTTTGAGTTCCCAAATCTCATTGAAGCTTCCTTTGCTTTTAACTAGGTTTTTGGCCCTGATAGTCACTGTAATCAAATTGTGACCACTATCCACCTCCATTTTACCCTCATCATCCACTTCTCCCCCTATCACCTCCCTCCATAAATTAATATCTTTGAGAATGTAGTCGATTATTGATTTTCTGTCGTTCTTCTCCCAGGTCCATTTCCCCTTATACCTCGCGTCCCTGTTCAGAATCTTCAGACCGAGCTCATGTGTGAAGGTCAACAGTTTCCTTCCATTCCCGTTCACTTTCTTGTCTCCACCCTCTATGCCTTCTTCCTCATTACCTATGTGTCCATTAAAGTCACCCATCAGAATTATACCGAGCCCCCTGTTTTCTAGTTCTGTGATATTGAACCTTAGTGTCGAGTATACCGAGTCATTCCACACGGGTTTGCTTCCATCCACCGCACAGTACACAATCCCAAGGGCAATACTTTTGTTTCTCAGATTGATCTTTACCCATCCAATTTCTTTCGATACCTCAGCCGAGGTGCTGACATCTTCCAGATCTGTGATCACCGACGGTTTTAAATCCTCTTTAATGTACATGCCTACCACCCCCCGCCCCCTTTTTTTATTGGCCTTCCGTTCGCCCTACACCTATCCACACGCATCCCCTTACTTGGTCTACCCGTTCCTCGTGTCTCACCCACGTCTCGCTTAAGCCCATGACATCAAAATCCTCTGCCTCGACCAATGTAGCAATTTCACTTACTTTCCGGTGGAGACCCTGGATGTTGCTATAACCCACTTTCAGGGTACCGAGATTCATTGGATTCCGCCTACTGGTCCTATTGTTTTCTGGCGCTAGCCTTGGTAAACTTATTCTGCCCCCTCGCCCTTGTTCACCCAACCTAATAATAATATAATAAAACTTTGGCCAGCCGCTGATTTGTCGCGGTTCTCGGACGAGAAGGCCTTGGTTACCCCTGTACTCCCAACTGTCTCCCTATTCCCATTCTTCTCCTCTCCTCCCAACACTCAGAGACGAACTGCTTGATGACATCCCGTGCCCCATTCTTCCCAATCTCTCTGATTAGCATATTAACCCTCTCCTTTGAGTCTCCCCCTAACCACATGTCCTTCATTCTCCCATCCCACTTCCCCATTATACTCCCAGTGAATCTTATTCTGTTAGACTGGTACTTTGGGCATTCTAGAAGAAAGTGTTCCAGGGTCCCCACCATGCCCAAATTACACATCTGGCACTCCTTTTCACTGTTTTCCCCAATTTTTCTCCTCAGCTCCAGGGACCGCGACCTCAACTTGAACAACAGTGACCCCCCAAAGGTGCCATCTAGGTACTCTTCAAAACCTGGCCTCTCTTTATCACGCAGACCGCCCAAAGATCCCTTTGATTTGACCCCCTCCCGCCAATTACGGTTACAATCCTCCATAACCCTTTCTCTGACGGTTTTGTTTTACCCTGGTTTGCCCCAACGTACAGGTCCGAGATCTCCAATGAGTAGTTCTCTACTAGCTCCCTTACTTGGACCATCCACCCCGTCTTGATATTTGAGTTGAAAATTCTCAGGAACATCACTTTACACCATCGGTTGTCGGGGAGATTTACCAAATAATTAAGATAACCGAGTTTCAACAGGTCTATCCCGTCCTTGATCATCATCCACCCAAGCTCATCCCTGATTGCTTCTAGCGCTGCGGCATTACTCGACCCCGTTATCCATCGGCCTGCATCGTTCTGCAGGATTTCCAAGCTCTTTACAGCCGTCTAGTTTAGGGGTACCACTTCCGCACCGTACGTTATACTTGGCAGACCCACCATTTCCCAAATGATTTTCCCCACAAAAACCTTATTGAAACTGTTTCTCCCTATAAGTTTAATTTGGTTAAGGATTCGCTTCCCATTCAGAATCAATTTATTTGTGTGGTTTCGGTAGATGCCTCTTCCTGTGATGTTTATATTTACCCCCAGATACCGTAGTCACCTGTCTCTCCTACACTGAGAGGTTTGCTGCTACCTTCCGGAATGCAGAACTCCCCCACTCTCCACCTTCGAGTGGGGTCCACTTTGCGGCCCACAGGTATAGCTTTGCTCTTGCTTTCATTAAGTTCGAGTCTCCATTTGCTCCCATATTTCTTAACAATTCCCAGCATTTTCGTTAGCCCCTCTTCGCTTTCTGACACTAGCACCATATCGTCTGCAAGAAATAGCCCTGGGATCTTCAGGTCCCCAACTGCTACCCCCTTGTCGCTATGCAGGAGTTCATCTCCTGAACCTTTGATGCACAATACAAACAGAATTGGCGAAAGGATACACCCCTGTTTTAGGCATATCTCCATAGGCACAAGTTTTGTTGTAATGTTTCCCAGGCTAAGTCCACTCTGTACGTCTTTATATAATGCTTTCATAATTCCAACAAACTCGCCTCCTAAGCCCAGAGCCTCCAGCTTGCGCCACATACCCTCCTTCGATACTCTATCGTATGCCTTTTTGACATCCAAAAAGGCCATAAACATCTTTTTCTTTTTTGCTTTCGCAGATTCTGTCATTTGGGATGGCGTGAAAAGATGGTCAGTAACTCTCCTTCCCTTCCTGAAGCCATTCTGGATTTCTCCTAAAAAAAAACCCTTCTCTTCAATCACCTCTTCTAGTCTCCCATACAGGACTTTACAGAAAACTTTTCCAATGTTGCTACTGACAGAGATCCCCCGATAGTTATCCAAAACGTCTTTTTCCCTCTTCTGGTGAATAAATGTCACTTTGCTTTCTTTCCACTCCTTTGGGACCTCTTGATTTTCTATGGCTAGATTGAATAGGGCAGTTAGGCTTTCCACGAATTCCTCTCCTCCTTTTTGATAAAATCGTTATGAATTTCATCCACCCCTCCCGCTTTTCCATCCCTTAATTTTGAGATCACCTTTCGCACCCCTCCGTTTTAATTTCGCTGCACACGAAGTTCGATAGGTTTTCCTCGTCCTGATTCGGACACTCAGGTGGGCTCCCAGTGCCCCATCGCTTGTCGTTTACCTTTTCCCAGAGTTTGACTTGTTCTGATTCGACTTGATCTTGCTCGTCTGTAACTCTGACATCTACTTTAATACTCTGTGGGTTACTTCCTTTGTTACGTTTATTCACCCATTTCCAAAATACGTTCGAACTCGCCCCCCCCCCCCCCCCCCCTCCCCGTCGTTCTAATAAGACTGCTATTTCGCACTCGCCTATTATCGTCTTTAATCTTATTTATTTCATTTCGTGCTTGTCGGTATTCTTCCGTTGCTACTGTGGTCTCGTTGCTTTCCGCCCCCTCAAGTTTTCTACTTCTCCTGTATGCAGCACATTTAGCTTTTCTATACCCTTTGTAAAGAGTAAATTAAAATAAATAAATAATCGGTTCCCCATGCTTTGAAACAACAAACTGCTGAGCGAATATGTGTCTTTGGATTTCTATCTTGTTTCTCGACGCCAATCTATATTCTTAATACTTGTGCTCTGCTATTGACATGTGTTAATGAATCGTTGGTTGTCGGTCTGCCGCGCCACGCGTTACTATTAAGTCGCCTCCTGTCTGTTGAGGCCCTTCGGTCATACCTTTTTCGATGCTTGACGCCAAACACAGAGCGATGGAAACTCAGCATACTATAGACTTATTTGGCCAAATCCCCTCCTTTTTCTGCAAATAAAGCTATTTCTAAATTTTCGTAACATTCACCTAAATGAGATCAGGTGCGTCTTGTGGTTTACTGGTCCCCAAGAGTCAAGAGTTGAGTGCAATCTTACATTAAGGAGAAGGCAGGTAGACAGCCAATCTGGCTATGCCCTCTCCTTGTAACTTATGTATCACAGAATCAAAACATAATCTTTTATCTTCTATGTAATCTGTATTTCTCACATGTGTTCACAATTATTGTACATCTCGATGGTACATTTGTTACAAAATAAAACATTGTATTGTATTGTATTGTATTGTATTTGTCTCCCCGTGTTGCGTGATTAGATGCTTTTCTATTCAACATTAATATTTGTTTACAACATTTCAAGTGGACTTGTTCAGAGGCAGTAGAGTCCGCAAAAGGAGTATTAAGGTCAGGGAACCATATCTCGCAACCATATAATAAAATGGTATGTGCGCTATTAAATCCACATGAAATGGCACAGATAGTTCTTTGCCCCCCCCCCCCCCCCCCCCCCCCCCCCTGTCAATGGCAAGGAATCCATACGTGGGCTCTCGGGTTAGCAGCAATCTACTATCTCCATATGATGAACTAGCGTTAAAATTTTATCTTAGCAGTTTTCTTCTTTACATATAGTGGTTATTTCCCTTGATGTGCATCAAATTGATAGAATGGTTTTTAAATGTGCCTCATTTGCATGCCACAAGACGATTTTTCGTGTCTCGAAGGCAGGTTTTTAAGAAAAAATGAAACAAAAATTAATCAATAGCCTTTGTGAAATTTTGTCTGCTAGTCGTGACTGGTAAAGAATTAAGCCATTATCGCGGAACTAGCATTTATAACGAGTTATTAATATCATAACACTCGCGTTTGTACCAGGCGTTGCTCGGATTGAAGCTAACGCGACGTCGCACGTGAAGTCTCCCTGTTCCTGATAAAAATGTACCCAGGTGTCAAAGGTGAGACTGGCGTCTCTGAAAAGATAATAGTGCATCACAACACTGAACTGGTTGAAGTGTTAATGATTTAAGGGTTAACGTGACGTCACAGATGCAATGCTCTCTGCCCTATACTGTTACTATACCACTGGGTACTAATTTTCAGCTTGATATCTCTGAAAATGAAGGAGTGCATCCCGGTGTTGTTGCGGTTGAAGGGTTAGTGCGACGTCAGACGCAATCGGGACCCATCCCACGTACCTTACCGGCATTGTTAAATTGCCGATTTGGCGCCATTACTAAGCTCAATATCTCAGTAGTAGTGTTCACCGGCATTCCTCAAAAGGTTGATGTTTGAAGGGTTATACAACTTTTCATGTAAAATTCCCCACCCATGTTCCCGGTGCCAGATTTCAGCCCCAAATTAGTGTTGCTTTGGTTGAAGTGAGTCGTGTCGTCGGGAACGTTCCGTAGTAAAGGTGTCGGTACAAAATTCTTTAAAAACGCATGTTACGAAGTTGTGTTTTTACCCGTTAATCATGGACTGTTGCTGATCGGTGGCAGATATAAATGAGATATGTTTAATAAATATTATAGACGGACATAGGCGTGGGTAGAGGGCCTTGGTTCGCAGGGTGCTGTCCCTCTGAATTTCGAACTGTACATCCGGAAACCGAACATCCAATTTTTTTATAAAAACTATTTACAACCCCCCCCCCCCCCCCCCCCCCACATACACACCTTGAGTGTAAATTTTCTAAATTTCAGACTCTCAAAATGTCCCAATGCACCCTCTGTGTTCGAAATGCATGACCTTTGGTTTTATTTTTGGAAATCGCCTCCAGCCATGACTAGTTATGATGAAAAATTCATTACAATATGACTCAAGAAATCAATGGTCTAAAAGGTATAATTTTGGTAAAATGTGTTTAAATTTTACTTATTTTAGTGGCAAGACCTTTCCTGTCCTGTTCAGGAATATCCGCCAGCAGCGTGTAGAGTTAATATTGAATGTAATTATAAAAGCCCAAGAAAATCAGTGAAATGTGGTTTACGAAACCACTAAATGTCTGCTACAGCGTGAGAAAAATGCCACGAATTCTGCTACGACAGGGCAGGAAATTTCCAACTGTTGGTAGCTGTAGGCTTAAAATTTCTAGCTTTTGAAAAATTTTGGCAGGATTGGAGAGGTGATACCCCCCACCCCCCACGCCCGGTCGCGGCACGACCCTACAGACAGATATGATTGGCTGAGAGACATATTCAGTGGTGGAGTTTCATCCAGAAAATCTCAAATTCTAAGTACAAATGCAAGAAAAAATGCAAAATGTCAATGACGGATGTTTCAGTTGAAACCGGAAGTCCGCCAGCGGAAACTGCTCGTGATGTTCTACCCTTTACCCAATGTAATGGTCACATCCGGCCAGTGCTATTCCCAAATACAGCCATTCAAATTTTATTATTTTCTTTCAGTCCTTGACTCCAAAACATAGCTTATGATCACTCACCCGAACGCACTCGTCCCAATGAGGGGTCACGACCTACGTTTTTGAGAAAAAAATGAAAAAAAAATTGTAATTCAAGAATTTTGTTTGCAGGTATCATCTGCTTTTCAGTTCCGTGACGTAGTTCGGAAGAATCTACATTTAGTACATGAGGTTAACAACTACTAGTTTAACCACGCATTCTTTTGGCTGTAGGCTAAAGTTTTACTTGTTCTTGCCCACAAATTCACCCAGTAGCCAACTTATGTAAAAAGTTTTTACAGATACGACGAAACTCGAGTACAAAAATCGAACTGCGTTCTGTAAATGAATGTGAAAGCCCATTCATATCTATCTAGCTTAGAGTGACCACCTATATATCTTTAGGATGTGAATCGGTGGGTTAACTCAAAGATGTAGCCGGCACATACATCGTGCTTTTGATGCAAATTTTTTTTTTTTTCAGTTATTCAAGAAATGTCTCTGCAAGTATACCTTCTGCTATTCGCGTTAGGTAAAGAGTGGGAAGAAATTTGAGAGCTGTGTGCTGTATTGAAACATTAACCGTAAGTAGTATGTCATGCACGTTTGAGGTATAGTTTGGGGGACCTCGGTGGGGGTACCTCGGAAGTGATGTCATGTCACGTGACGTAGTGGCGCCATGTTGTGTTGTCATGGTAACCCGCGTGAGCGGCCATGTTGTGACGTCATCTTCATAGTGATACGTGATGTGAGTGCGCATGCGCAGCGCGTGTTGTTAAGGTGATACGTGTTTCCGTCGTCCATTTTGTATACTGGAGGCCGCCATCTTGGTTTCTATGGTAGCACGTGAATGCTATGTTACCTAAGGCCTACAATAGGACAGGGGTATGTTCAGAGGGTATGTTCGATTGAATCGGAGTATTTTCTGGAACGACTTCCCTGGATAATTACCACAAACAACCCGACAATCCCTCCAAATCACCAAAATCCACCCGAAATCACCGAAATTGACTTTATTTGATACGGATTTCCCATTTTATCGGCTTAGCACGTAGTGCTATAGTACTAAGGGGGTACCGGGGTGCGTTCGATTGAACAGGAGTAATGTTCTGGCTTAAAATTCTCCCAGAATCCATTTTTGGATCCCTATCCCATGACGTTGTTCCCATTAAAAGACACGTTCCTTTGGTCATTACCCAGAATTCTCTGCTTCTATCTATATATGTAATAGTTATCGTTTATCTGGCCATGTTCTTTTATTCTAGAGTATACTCCAGTAACGTAGAAGCGCCTATTAGTTGGAACAGTTTACCTCATTATTACTATATTTAGCAATTTCTGGTCTATTCTTGTTAGTTCTGGCCCTATTCCAAGTACTCTTGTTTCATTTATCTAGATAATAACTAACCAATCAGATTGCTTGATTTCCCATAACCTGTATGCAGAGTTATCTCCCTTCTGTATAATAAAAGCCTATATCCAATGGCACCCCAATTTTAGCTCCCATTTTTTGCAAAACACCTGTGGCTATGGAATCCCATTTTTGTCGTATGAGGCCATGAGGGCTATGTAAAAGCCCTCAATGAGTCCTCATTTATTATCCCTCATAGCCTCATTGAATTTTGAGGTTATGAGGACCATTAAAAATCCCTCAATGAGGTATAATTTACTACGACTCTTAGCCTCATTTCAGTATTTGAGGATACCTATGGCCTGGTATTGTATTATTCGAGGATACCTATCGAGGATACCTTTAGGAGAATCCCTTTTTTGTCGTATGAGGCCATGAGGGCTATGTAAAAGCTCTCAATGAGTCCTCATTTATTATCCCTCATAGCCTCATTGAATTTTGAGGTTATGAGGACCATTAAAAATCCCTCAATGAGGGATTTTTAATACGACTCTTATCCTCATTTCAGTATTTGAGGATACCTATGGCCTGGTATTGTATTATTTGAGGATACCTATTGAGGATACCTATCGAGGATACCTTTTGGAGAATCCCTTTTGTGTCGCATTAGGCTATGTAAAAGCCCTCAATGGGTCTAATGTAGTCTTACCAACCGCTTCCATCTTGTCGCCAAAGCTCCAAAGCCATTACAGGTCTATGGCCTATCTGTCCTATCATTAGCTTCTACAGCAGTCTTGTTCCATTGCGGCCTTGTACCAGTACTATTGGCTTCTGTTATTCTGCCCCATATCTCATCCATTACTTCCTAGCTATACCTATCTCAGTCTCGACTATAACATTGATCAAGGTTGAATCAGATTTCCCCTGTATACATATAAGGCATTCCGTTATTGAGATTCCTAGCCGAGTCCGTAAAATTTGGATTTCGTGTTTTAACATCGACACTCGAGGGTATGGAAAGGGATTGGTAACACTCAATGACTACAAGACTCTGAAAAGAGACAACCAACCACTACAAAACAATTAAGTACAGATCCAACAGAACCAATTGTGAACAAAATAAAGTGATAGGAGGTTAAACTAGTCGGATTGATCGAACTAGATGGACAGCATGAACAGATCTGATCAAATGCAATCAAGATGGAAGTGAACAAAACAAAGTGAACAAAGTTTAGGACTATAACCCCTAAATATAACCCTCTTGAACTGTTTGAATGAACTCTAACCCTAATGAAGGTATTAACACCCTTTGAACTGAATGAATGAACTATAATCCTTATGAATGTATATATAATTAACCCCTTTGAACTGAATGAAGTATAACCCCTAACTATATCCCAATGTTAACACCCCCTTTTGAACAAATTTTACAGCCTTAATGAAAATATAACGAAAGATGATCTGAATTTTTAAACTACAACCCATTAAACTAAATTCTTCCAATAGGAAAGGGGAATACCTTCGAGTGTCGATGTTAAAACACGGAATCCAAATTTTACGGACTCGGCTAGGAATCTCAATAATGGAATGCCTTATATGTATACAGGGGAAATCTGACTCAACCTTGATCAATGTTATAGTCGAGACTGAGATAGGTATAGCTAGGAAGTAATGGATGAGATATGGGGCAGAATAACAGAAGCCAATAGTACTGGTACAAGGCCGCAATGGAACAAGACTGCTGTAGAAGCTAATGATAGAACAGATAGGCCATAAACCTGTAATGGATTTGGAGCTTTGGCGACAAGATGGAAGCGGTTGGTAAGACTACATTAGACCCATTGAGGGCTTTTACATAGCCTAATGCGACACAAAAGGGATTCTCCAAAAGGTATCCTCGATAGGTATCCTCAATAGGTATCCTCAAATAATACAATACCAGGCCATAGGTATCCTCAAATACTGAAATGAGGATAAGAGTCGTATTAAAAATCCCTCATTGAGGGATTTTTAATGGTCCTCATAACCTCAAAATTCAATGAGGCTATGAGGGATAATAAATGAGGACTCATTGATGGCTTTTACATACACCTCATGGCCTCATACGACAAAAAAGGGATTCTCCTAAAGGTATCCTCGATAGGTATCCTCGAATAATACAATACCAGGCCATAGGTATCCTCAAATACTGAAATGAGGCTAAGAGTCGTAGTAAATTATACCTCATTGAGGGATTTTTAATGGTCCTCATAACCTCAAAATTCAATGAGGCTATGAGGGATAATAAATGAGGACTCATTGAGGGTTTTTACATATCCCTCATGGCCTCATACGACAAAACGGGATTCTACTAAAGATATCCTCGATAGGTATCCTCGAATAATACAATACCAGGCCATAGGTATCCTCAAATACTGAAATGAGGCTAAGAGTCGTAGTAAATTATACCTTATTGAGGGATTTTTAATGGTCCTCATAACCTCAAAATTCAATGAGGCTATGAGGGATAATAAATGAGGACTCATTGAGGGCTTTTACATAGCCCTCATGGCCTCATACGACAAAAAAGGGATTCCATAGCCACAGGTGTTTTGCAAAAAATGGGATTCCATGGGATATGGCCATTGGATATAGGCTTTTATTATACAGAAGGGAGATAACTCTGCATACAGGTTATGGGAAATCAAGCAATCTGATTGGTTAGTTATTATCTAGATAAATGAAACAACAAGAGTACTTGGAATAGGGTCAGAACTAACAAGAATAGACCAGAAATTGCTAAATATAGTAATAATAAGGTAAACTGTTCCAACTAATAGGCGCTTCTACGTTACTGGGGTATACTCTAGAATAAAAGAACATGGCCAAATACACGATAACTATTACATATATAGATAGAAGCAGAGAATTCTGGGTAATGACCAAAGGAACGTATCTTTTAATGGGAACAACGTCATGGGATAGGGATCCACAAAGGGATTCTGGGAGAAATCTAAGCCAGAACATTACTCCTGTTCAATCGAACGCACCCCTTATACCCCCTTAGTACTATGGCACTACGTGCTAATTGGGGAAATAAAGTCAATTTCGGTGATTTCGGGTGGATTTTGGTGATTTGGAAGGATTGTCGGGTTGTTTGTGGTAATTATCCAGGGAAGTCGTTCCAGAAAAAACTCCGATTCAATCGAACATACCCTCTGATCATACCCCTGTCCTATTGCAGAACAATTGGGTAACATAGCAATCACGTGCTACCATAGAAACCAAGATGGCGGCCTTCACTATACAAAATGGACGACGGAAACACGTATCACCTTAACAACACGCGCTGCGCATGCGCACTCACATCACGTATCACTATGGAGATGACGTCACAACATGGCCGCTCACGCGGGTTACCATGACAACGCAACATGGCGCCACTACGTCACGTGACATGACGTCACTTCCGAGGTCCCCCACCGAGGTCCCCCAAACTATACCTCAAACGTGCATGACATACTACTACCGTAGGGTATTTTCAAGGGGAATCTCTCTCTCTCTCTCTCTCTCTTTCTCTCTCTCTCTCTCTCTCTCTCTCTCTCTCTCTCTTCTCTCTCTCTCTCTCCCTTCCTCCCTCCCCCCGTCCCTCCCTCTCTAAACATGCCTGGAAATAAAGAGCTTACATCATAATCCGTGAACAGGTTACGCTATTGTGATAACCCAAAGCTGAAAATTGCTGTAATTCTTTTTTTCCTACTGTGTTATTATTACGCAAGCCATGGGCTTTACGTCTTAACCCTTTACCCAACGTAACGGCCAATAATTTTATTTAACAACCCTCTACATGATTTTTGTTCTGCATGAATCTGTTTGATTGTGATTCCATAATTTTACAAGAAAAATTGATGTGAAATCCACTTGTAAAAACTTGACAAAATTTTCTTGGGCAGGCATAGAATGTTCCATCCACATATAAAGTGTGTGCTGAACAGAATTCCGAGAATGCCTCTAATGTTCCAAAAATCAGAATGTTTTTGTCTGTACTACTGAATAATAGAAAATTCTCTCATTCTGGCATAGCTAACCACTCGCCTTCTAAACAAAATTTAATGTCTGCTCTTTCTTTTGGCAAAAGTGGATACTTTTAATGTCGCTGTCTATACAAAGAATTCTTCACGGTTTCAAATGTTGTTGATGCAGAAGCGAGTTCATGTAATCTACCATTCTGTGAGTTGATGACCTCTTCTAAAACACTATCATATACTCTTTGAATTTGCTGTGTCTCAGTAATAATAACACTTTGGCCGGCCGCTGATTTGTCGCGGTTCTCGTATGAGAAGGCCTTGGTTATCCCTGTACTCCCAACTGCCTCCCTATTCCCACGCTTCTTCTCTCCTCCCAACACTCGGAGACGAACTGCTTGATGACATCCCTTGCCCCATTCTTCCCAATATCTCCGATTAGCATATTAACCCTCTCCTTCGAGTCGCCCCATAACCACATGTCCTTCATTCTCCCATCCCACTTCCCCATTATACTCCCCGTGGATCTTGTTCTTTTAGACTGGTATTTTGGGCATTCTAGAAGAAAGTATTCCAGGTTCTCCATCACGCCCAAATTACACATCTGGTACTCCTTTTCACTGTTTTTCCCAATTTTTCCCCTCACCTCCAGGGACCGAAACCTCAGCTTGAAAACAGTGACCCCCCCCCCCCCCCCCCCAAAGGTGCCATCAAGGTACTCTTCAAAACCAGGGTTCTCTTTATCACGCAGGCCACCCAAAGATTTTTTTTGATTTGACCCCCCTCGCCAATTACGGTTACAATCTTCCATGACCCTTTCTCTGACGATCCTTTTACCCTGGTTCGCCCCAACGTCAAGGTCCGAGATCTCCAATGACCTCCCCCCCTCCCCCACCCCCCCCAAAAAAAAAACAACAAAAAAACCCCAAAAAAACAACAACAAAAAACACACCCTCTCACAGACACACACCCTCAAGCCCTTAAAAGGGCTGTTAAATCTTTATTCAAATGTTTATTTATATAAAATGTACACTCGTACACTCGTCCCCAGTCAGACAAGCTTGTTTCAATCCTTGCCTGATGTTTGGTGGTTTCTTGTGTATGTTGCAGAAAGGTAGGTTGCAGAAAGGTAGGTTGCACCAATTCCTCCTACGCTTTGTCTTCCATTTCCATGCGTCTTCTTGATAAGAGTGTTGCAAAAAAATATGAGAATGTTCAATTAGAAAAGTTATAGGTAGAGAGAAAGATAGGTATCCACTATTGTATATTGTGACTGTTGTGTGATTGTTGCTATGGATGGGGTAAGAGGTGTGTTTCTTCGGAGCCCACTCCCCACGCGCAGAGTTGCGAGGCAATCCTCACAGAAACAATCCTAAAGATCTCAATGTGTAGCGAGGCAATCCTCACTGACTCCACGCAGTTTAATTCTATTGAGTAATTTTAATTTACTGTGGCTTATTTTGTTTTTCTTTTAAGGGTTCGATGTTCGTTCAGCTTCACCATTGATTCACTATCCTGGAGTATGTGGAGGGTGTTGTTATATATTAAACGCATTTCAATCGCGCTTCTGCAGAGTTGCGAGGCAGTCCTTACAGACTCTATCCTAAAGTTCTCAATGAGTAGCGAGGCAATCCTCACTGACTCCACGCAATTTAGTTATATTGTATAATTTTTTTTTTTTTTATTTTCTGGAAACTTATTTTGTTTTTCTATTAAGGGATCGGTGTTCGTTCAGCTCAACCATTAATTCACTATCTTGGAGTCTTTTGAGGGTTTTGTTTTGTGGGTCTCTTAATCGCGTATCAATAGTTTCTATTTTTGCTAGCTAGTGAAGTTCCTTTATCGGTGTCCATTTGGATTTGCATAGTGCCACACGCAGGGCATAATTTTGAACCCTCTGTAGCTTCTGAATGTTGGTTTTGCTCAGGTCACTTGTTATTATGGCACCGTATTCTAGTACCGGGCATATAAATGTTTTGTAGAGCTTGAGAAGCACATCTTTGTTTGCTCCCAAATTTCTACCTCTGATCATTTTCAGAAAATTGATACGTTTAGTAGCTCTAACCGTAATGGAGTTTACGTGACTGTTTAGACTGAGATTGCTATCTAGGATAAATCCCCAAAAATTGGCCTCTTTGTTTGCTTCTAATTTGAGATCGTATAACTGGAGATCGATACTGGGGACTGGTTTTTCCTTTGCTTCTTGAAAAACGTAACTTTTTGAGTTTTGGCGGCATTGAGTTTGATGCACCACAGAGCGCACCAGCTCTCAAGATCGCGAATGGTATCCTGTAGACGATTTTTAATTATGTTTCGGGACTTGCCGGCCGTCCATGTTCCTTTGTCGTCTGAGAACTGAGATAGTTCAACACAGTTTTTCCCTACTTTTTCTATGTCATTCACATATATCATGAAAAGCTGACGTAGAACCGACCCTTGTGGTGTTCCCGCTTCGTGTATTACTTCCTCTGACACCTCGCGATTAACCCTCACCTTGATTTTTCGGTCAGTTAGAAATGATGATATGATCCTCAGAATTTTAGTGGGTAATCCCATTTTCTCTAGTTTATATCTCACGCCATTGTGCCATACTGAGTCGAACGCTTTTTCTACATCCAACAAAATCACTGTTCCGATTTCGTTTTGACTAAATGCTGTTTTCATATAATCGACCAGTCTATATACGTGTTCGATTCCCTCTTTTCTGACTCCTATACGCCCTTTGCCATTTGTTGAAAAAGTTGATTGATTCGAGATAGCTGCGAAGTCTCGTAGTGAGAATCCTGCTCAAATATTTTTCCAAAACAGCTAAGCAAGCTGATTGGGCGGTAGTTAGAAGGATTGGTAAGGTCTTTGTCGGGTTTGGGTATCATGACTCCTCTGGCCACTTTCCAGCATTTTGGGAAGTACCCACAGGAGAGACAGCAGTTTAGGAGTTCGGTAAGTCTGCAGTAGAAGATGTTGGGGCACTGTTTCATTATTTTGTAAGAGACTTCGTCTTCTCCTGGGGACGAAGATGACTTGCATTTTCTGATTATACCCATGACCTCTTCTACGCTTATTGGTTCGGTTAATTCATGGTCGTTCCGTCTTCATACCTTTGCTCGAAGTTCGGTTCATTGAAAATTGAATTGTTATCTTGGACAAATTTATTTACTTTTACCTTAAAATCGTTGTCATATCTGTTCCGTTCTTGTGGACGATGCGCTTTCTTTAGAAGTTCGACAAAAGCGCTGACATTTGCCTTGTCGTCCATGGCCATAGTTCCGTCGCTAGTCTTCAGCGCATTATTATTGGCACTTTTGCTCTTTTGGTCAGTAAGAGTTTTAAATGTATCCCAGAACCTCTTAGGTTCTCTCAGCCCATTTACGTTTTCTGTTGCTTTTTCACATCTTACGCGATTGTCGTTAGCTATGGCCTTTTTACTTCTCCATGTAGGCGATTATACGCGGTTTTAAGTTCTGCTCTTTTCATTTGATCATTCTCTGATTGGTAAGCCCGGAAGGCTTTTCTTTTTTGTTTGATTATTTGAAGAGTTGTTTGGGTTAGTCTGTTTATCCGCGTCTTTACTAGTTCATGAGCATTTAAGGGGTCATTTGCCCTTATTTTTACTTCGATAATGTTTTTTAAGAGGTTCCAGTCAATTTTTGATAGGTTCCTCCTATTCACGGGAGGATACCTTGCGGGACCAGTATTACATTTCAAAGTGGCGTGAACCGACGGGTGATCACTGCATAGCTCATCATCCCCTACAAATATGACTTGCATTTGGTTGGTTAGTGATTTGCTGGTGATAATCAAGTCTAGGATATCTGATTGGTGGAGTGGGTTGTTGCTTATGTATGTTACGCCTTGATCTTTATGTACCACGAATAGATCGAGTTCTTCATTGATGTGGAAAAGGGCGTCACCATTAGGGTCAGTCTTATGACAACCGAATACCTGGTGTTTGGAATTGAAATCACCCAAGAATATGCTGTGCTTGTACTTTTTGGTAAAGAATTCAAATACTTTACTGTCTACTGTTGCTTGCGGCTTGTTATAATATGATATGATGGCCACGTGTTTGTGGTCAAGTTCAATTTTAACTGCAATCACTGCAGCATTGAGGTGGTCGCATTGGTATTGTTTTGTATTTAATATCCTGCCTTATTAGCAGAGCGACACCGCCACCTTTTTGGACGAGGCGATCTCTTCTAATAATATCAAAACAACATAGCGAGAAGTTTTTGTTTGGTTTGATACGTGTTTCGCTAATTCCAATTACGTCCGTATTTTTTAAACAATGTGACATTTGCAAGTTTTTCTGATTAACGCTTCCAGCGTTTCACTGGACTATTTTTAGTGTATCCATGAATGGTTTAGGAATAACTGTACTAAGTTTATTTAAGTTTAATTACTATTTGTAATATTGTTACATAATTATATTTTGTTGACGGCCGCTTCTAATAGCGTGTGAGATATTTGAGTATTACATAACTTAGAGGCTGTTGTACTAATCTCTTTGCAAACGTCCGAAAGACTGGTGTCCATGTGTTTCTTCATTATGCTAAAAATAGAGCCAGCCATTAGAGTGCACGTGGAATAAGTTGAAGATGAGTTCTCGACATTACATACATTTAGAGCTTTAAGCTGGATGTTTGTTTTAACTTTTTTGAAGTGGCTACACACCCGGTAGTTGCTGGGGTGTTGACCACCGTAACTGGGGCATTTCAGAGTTGTAGCACTACATGCCTTCGCGATGTGTTTGTCACCGCATTTCATACATCGTTGCTCCCCGTTGCATTTGTGTGACAAGTGCCCAAATTTCTGACACTTGTGACGGAATGAAAATACAGACTAAAAAGCAGATATATATAAGTTTTGAATTTCGTTTGAAGTGTGACATCAGAGAATATAAAAACTTTGAAGAAAAACAACAAAAGCTAACAATTTGTAAATGGCTTGGTCTTATAAACACACACAAGCTGGAGAAATTATTCTTATAAAAACATTCAATCATTACTGCAGGTAAAATATTGTGTTCTGTAAACACTAATACTACTAGTAAAAAACATTTTTTTTTCAAATCAAAACTTCAAAGAGAAAAAAAATTAAAATTTGAACACTTCTGCAAAAAGTGTTGACCAAGAAGGAATTGACCAAAAGGTAACTGACCAAAAAGGAATTGACCAAGGGGTAATTGACCAAAAGGGAATTGACCAAAGGGTAATAAACCGTCAGCGCTATTCTCAAAAATCACACACTAATTTTCATTATTTTTTCATTTTCTGTCTGTTAAGCATAGGTTATGACCTCTCGTTGGAACGAACTCGTCGGGCTCGTTCCAATGAGGGGCCATAACCTATGTTTTTGAGAAAAAAATGAAAAAAATTAGTTATTCAAGATTTTATTTTGCAAGTGTCGTCTGCTTTTCATGTCAGGTAAAGGGTTAACTGAATTTCCCTCCAAATAAATAGCAACATCTAATTAGTTTTTTTTTATTTATTTGTGTGTAAATTGTGGAAATGTAAACGGTATGCCAATCTATTCCCACGTGGACTACCTATGAGTCGAGTTAGTCCTGAATGAATGACAGTTCCGAAGGGGCAAACTTGTGGGATTAGGAATTTAATTTATGTTTTATTACGCACCTGTTCTATGAAATCCCCATCTACAGCAACACCAAACCATGTGGAAAATGAAAATCCGTTCCACACACTTGCCGAACGTAAATCGTTGACGGACTATTTTTAAACAGAAGCGAAATTTCACTGGAATTTTCTACAAATCGTGCCCCGCCATTATAATTTGAATCGTTTGTTCCCCTCACAAATTTGGTTGGCGATAAAATGTGTTGTTTTTGTTGATATTTCGTTCCCAGAGTTCCAATGTGTTCTATGGGCCTACTGGCACATAAAACACGTTGGAACTCAGGGGTCGAATTTTCAAATGAATTGCCGAGTATTCTTCAAATAATTGCTTTTATAGATGTGAAGGCGTATAATAAACACAGAACGACACACCCGTGTGAATGGGTTAATCGATATGGCACTTGCGCCATCGCGGAAGGATATCCTTTCGAGCGGGCATCGTGCCATATTGATTAACCCATTCACACGCGTGTGTCGTTCTGTATATGTATCAGAGTACCGTAACCTGTACTTCGTACTCGTCTTTTACTATTGATGTTACCCCCACGTAACCTAAACGATCGTTCGGGGGTTATTTCCAGGTCTGCCTCGGAATACAGTACCTGATATTGATATTGTTGTAATAGTAGGATGTTGTGATGTGAAAAGAAAAAGTGAAGAAGAAGATGATATAAGGATTATTGTATACTTAACCCTTTACCTAACATGAAAAGCAGACGACACTTGTAAAAAAAATTCTTGAATAACTAATTGTTTTCATTTTTGTCTCAAAAACATAGGTTATGACAGCTCATTGGAACGAGCTCGACGAGCTCGTTCCAATGAGGTGTCATAACCTATGTTTTTGAGACAAAAAAATGAAAAAAAGAATGAAAATTAATTGGCGATTTTTGAGAATGGCGCTGGCCGGTTTTGGCTGTTACATTGGGAAAGGGTTAACTCTTTTACATCCATTTTGGAACAGTCCACCAGGGGAACTTGCACCTGACGTCTATTTGAGAAGCGTCTATATGGGATCCTCCTACCTGGATTGCGTCTACTTACAACCGGCCCATTTCAGAAGGTCAAACTGCGTCCCGAGTACCCGGCGTCTATCAGGCATGCGTCCATCTAGGCCCGTCTATCTATAAGTATCGATCGGGGACCCGCCTACTTGGGAAGCCTCCATCTGGGACTCGTGTATCCGAGTACCGTCCATCTGGGCTACGCCTATTTGGAAAGCTCTATAATAATAACTCTTTGGCCAGCCGCTGATTTGTCGCGGTCCTCATAAGAGAAGGCCATCATTCCCCCTGCACCCCACCCCCTCTTCCCCTCCTCTCCTCCCAGCATTCAGATATAAACTGCTTAATAGTGTCCCTCACTTCCTCTTTTTCAATTTCTTCAATAAGCATTCCTACCCTCTCCCTCGTGTCCCCCTTCAGCCATCTATCCTTTGTTTCTTCACCCCACTTCTGCATTATTCTTCCAGTAAATTTTATTCTATGAGGTATATACTGTGGGCATTCCAAGAGAAAATGTTCCAGGGTCTCCACTACTCCAGAGTGGCACATTTGGCATCCCTTTTCCCCATCTCTCCCAATTTTTCCCCGAAGCTCCAGTGATCTTGATCTCAGTTTGAACAGCAGTGACCCTCCAAAGGTGCCATCTAGGTACTTCTCAAAAGCTGGCTTTTCTTTATATTGTAACCCCTGCAGTGATCTTTTCACGCTAACCCCTGCTCGCCAGTTTCGATTGCAATCTTCCATGACTCTCTCTTTGACAAACCTTTTTCCTTCTTTCATTCCTACTTCTATGTTTGTGACCTCTATAGAGTAATTGTCCATTAGTTCCCTCACATGTTTTGACCACCCCGTTTCTATATTAGAATTCCAAATGGTATCGAGCATCAATTTGCACCACCGGTTGTCAGGCAGGTTTCTCAAGTAGTTAAAGTAACACAGTTTTCCCAAATCTACCCTGTCCTTGATTTTCATCCACCCAAGCTCCCCCCTTACTGCTTCCAAAGCTGCAGCATTACTCGACCCTGTTATCCATCTGCCGGCATCATTTTGAGTATTTTCCAACTTCTTAATAACGGTTTGGTTTAATGGAATCACGTCCGTGCCATACGTTATACTTGGTAAACCCACCCTCTCCCACAGTGTTTTCCCCACAAAGACCTTATTGAAACTATTTTTTCCTAAAAGTTTTAGTTGGTTCAGAATTCTTTTCCCCTTCAGAATCAGTTTGGCTGAGTAATTTCTGTACACCCCTCTTCCCGTTATATTTATGCTTACCCCTAGATACTCATACTCTCCCGTTTCTCCTACAGTGATTTGTTTGCTTTCCCCTTCGGGGATTGAGAACTCCCCCACTCTCCATCTCTTCGTCATATCTACCTTGCGTCCAACGGGTATTACCTTGCTTTTATTTTCATTTAGTTCGAGCCGCCAAGTGTTCCCATATCTACCAACAATTTCCAGCAGTTTCTCTAGCCCCTGTTCAGTTCTAGACATTAACACCATGTCGTCCGCAAAGAATAAGCCTGGTATCTTTATGTCTCCAACATTTACCCCCTCCGCACTCTGAATTAGTTCGTTCCCTAAATCTTTAACATACAATGCAAACAAAATCGGTGAAAAGATACACCCCTGCTTGAGGCCTATATCCATAGGGACTCGTTTTGTAGTGATACTCCCTAGACTGAGTTGGCTTTGCACATCTGTATACAGTGCTTTCATGATTCCCACAAAGTCACCCCCCAGTCCGATGCCCTCGAGCTTTCGCCACATACCTTCCCTCCACACTCGGTCGTAAGCTTTTTTCACATCTAGAAATGCCAGAAACATCTTTTTCTTTTCAGCCTTTGTTGATTCTATCAGTTGGGTGAGTGTAAATAGGTGATCAGTGACTCTTCGTCCTTTCCTGAAACCATTTTGAATTTCTCCTAAAAAACCTTTCTCTTCAATAACTTCCTCTAGTCTACCGTATATGACCTTACAGAATACTTTTCCGATGTTACTACTAACTGATATCCCCCTATAGTTATCTAGAACTTCCTTATCCCCCTTTTTGTGTATGAACGACACCTTACTTTCCCTCCACTCTCTGGGGACCTCTTGCTTTCGCAGAGCCAGGTTGAAAAGGTTTGTCAGGACTTCAATAAGTGCCTCCCCTCCATTTTTGAGGAATTCGTTCGGAATTTCATCAGTCCCTCCCGCTTTACCATTTTTTAATTTCGAGACCACGTTCCGCACTTCTTCTGCCGTTATTTCGCTACATACACGATTGGATAGGTTCTCCTCCACCAGTGTATTTCTTTTTGGTGGGGACCCACTGCCCCATCGCCTATCGTTTATCTTTTCCCAGTGCTTGACTAACTCTGAAGCGATACGGCCTTTATCTTCTGTACTTTCCCCATCCACTTTGATACTCTGCACACTACTTTTCCCCCGTTTATTTACCCAGTTCCAAAATACGTTTGAGCTCGAACCCCCCGTTTTCTTTATTGTTCTGGCAAGACTGCAATTGCGCTCCTTCCTATTATTATTCTTTATCTCGTTCACCTTTCTCCGTGCCAGTTCATATTCTCCTTTCATTAGTCTCGTGTCATTGTTATCCACCCCTTTAAGCTTCCTACTTCTTCTGTAAGCAGCGCATTTTACCTTCCTTTCTTTTATAGCCTTTTTCAGTCCCTCGTTAACCCTGTATCCAAGATCTCTCGTTGGGACCCTCACCCTTCCTATACAATCCTTCCCTGCCTCTGTTAGGCTATTTACTATGCCATCTGAAATACTCTGGACATTTGCATCCCTAGGTATACATTCAAGATTTGGTTTTAGTTTTTCCCGAAACTGCTTCCAGTCGGCTCCTTGTTTTAGTCCCCAAACTTCCTTGAAGGTATTTCTGTCTCTATTCGTCTTTTTGCCCATAATCTTAACTGTTATCAGGTTGTGATCACTACCCAAGTCATTTTTTCCCTCGTCATCTATTTCTACATAATAATAATAACTCTTTGGCCAGCCGCTGATTTGTCGCGGTCCTCATAAGAGAAGGCCATCATTCCCCCTGCACCCCACCCCCTCTTCCCCTCCTCTCCTCCCAGCATTCAGATATAAACTGCTTAATAGTGTCCCTCACTTCCTCTTTTTCAATTTCTTCAATAAGCATTCCTACCCTCTCCCTCGTGTCCCCCTTCAGCCATCTATCCTTTGTTTCTTCACCCCACTTCTGCATTATTCTTCCAGTAAATTTTATTCTATGAGGCATATACTGTGGGCATTCCAAGAGAAAATGTTCCAGGGTCTCCACTACTCCAGAGTGGCACATTTGGCATCCCTTTTCCCCATCTCTCCCAATTTTTCCCCGAAGCTCCAGTGATCTTGATCTCAGTTTGAACAGCAGTGACCCTCCAAAGGTGCCATCTAGGTACTTCTCAAAAGCTGGCTTTTCTTTATATTGTAACCCCTGCAGTGATCTTTTCACGCTAACCCCTGCTCGCCAGTTTCGATTGCAATCTTCCATGACTCTCTCTTTGACAAACCTTTTGCCTTCTTTCATTCCTACTTCTATGTTTGTGACCTCTATAGAGTAATTGTCCATTAGTTCCCTCACATGTTTTGACCACCCCGTTTCTATATTAGAATTCCAAATGGTATCGAGCATCAATTTGCACCACCGGTTGTCAGGCAGGTTTCTCAAGTAGTTAAAGTAACACAGTTTTCCCAAATCTACCCTGTCCTTGATTTTCATCCACCCAAGCTCCCCCCTTACTGCTTCCAAAGCTGCAGCATTACTCGACCCTGTTATCCATCTGCCGGCATCATTTTGAGTATTTTCCAACTTCTTAATAACGGTTTGGTTTAATGGAATCACGTCCGTGCCATACGTTATACTTGGTAAACCCACCCTCTCCCACAGTGTTTTCCCCACAAAGACCTTGTTGAAACTATTTTTCCCTAAAAGTTTTAGTTGGTTCAGAATTCTTTTCCCCTTCAGAATCAGTTTGGCTGAGTAATTTCTGTACACCCCTCTTCCCGTTATATTTATGCTTACCCCTAGATACTCATACTCTCCCGTTTCTCCTACAGTGGTTTGTTTGCTTTCCCCTTCGGGGATTGAGAACTCCCCCACTCTCCATCTCTTCGTCATATCTACCTTGCGTCCAACGGGTATTACCTTGCTTTTATTTTCATTTAGTTCGAGCCGCCAAGTGTTCCCATATCTACCAACAATTTCCAGCAGTTTCTCTAGCCCCTGTTCAGTTCTAGACATTAACACCATGTCGTCCGCAAAGAATAAGCCTGGTATCTTTATGTCTCCAACATTTACCCCCTCCGCACTCTGAATTAGTTCGTCCCCTAAATCTTTAACATACAATGCAAACAAAATCGGTGAAAAGATACACCCCTGCTTGAGGCCTATATCCATAGGGACTCGTTTTGTAGTGATACTCCCTAGACTGAGTTGGCTTTGCACATCTGTATACAGTGCTTTCATGATTCCCACAAAGTCACCCCCCAGTCCGATGCCCTCGAGCTTTCGCCACATACCTTCCCTCCACACTCGGTCGTACGCTTTTTTCACATCTAGAAATGCCAGAAACATCTTTTTCTTTTCAGCCTTTGTTGATTCTATCAGTTGGGTGAGTGTAAATAGGTGATCAGTGACTCTTCGTCCTTTCCTGAAACCATTTTGAATTTCTCCTAAAAAACCTATCTCTTCAATAACTTCCTCTAGTCTACCGTATATGACCTTACAGAATACTTTTCCGATGTTACTACTAACTGATATCCCCCTATAGTTATCTAGAACTTCCTTATCCCCCTTTTTGTGTATGAACGACACCTTACTTTCCCTCCACTCTCTGGGGACCTCTTGCTTATTATTATTATTATTATTACTATTGATGTTACCCCCACGTAACCTAAACGATCGTTCGGGGGTTATTTCCAGGTCTGCCTCGGAATACAGTACCTGATATTGATATTGTTGTAATAGTAGGATGTTGTGATGTGAAAAGAAAAAGTGAAGAAGAAGATGATATAAGGATTATTGTATACTTAACCCTTTACCTAACATGAAAAGCAGACGACACTTGTAAAAAAAATTCTTGAATAACTAATTGTTTTCATTTTTGTCTCAAAAACATAGGTTATGACACCTCATTGGAACGAGCTCGACGAGCTCGACACCTCATTGGAACGAGCTCGACGAGCTCGTTCCAATGAGGTGTCATAACCTATGTTTTTGAGACAAAAAATGAAGAAAAGAATGGAAATTAATTGGCGATTTTTGAGAATGGCGCTGGCCGGTTTTGTATCGATCATGGACCCGCCTACTTGGGAAGCCTCCATCTGGGACTCGTGTATCCGAGTACCGTCCATCTGGGCTACGCCTATTTGGAAAGCTCTTTATGGGTCCCATATATCTGGTAAACGTCTTTCTGGAACCATCAATCTTGGAAACGTCACTTTGAACAGCTTCTTTCTAGGATGTGAGCTAAGGAGAAGTTCAAGTGAACCGTAATACAAAATAATTTACAATTTAAACTGGGATTTTAAAACAATAATAATATTTAAATTTTGGCAATGAAAAATTCAAATTTCTATGCAATGCGTATGATGTTCATCATTATGTATTACTTCAAACCGAGAGATTGACGGTTCGATCCCAGCCACTGGCTACTGCGTTGTGCCCTTGGGCAAGGACCTTACTCCCGATTGCACACGTAGGGGCACGGTGATGCCGTATACTAAAGTGTACTGCACGTCGATGGTGCACCTGTCTTCAACCAATACAAATCCTGCTTGTGTGGAGTTAGTACGTTGGGGAGTCTGACACTTACTTCCCGTTGCTCGGTGGTTCTTTCCGGGTACTCCGGCTTCCTCCACCTGTAAAACTATCCGACACGAGGTGGCCCTGGCTGTCGAAAGTGTCGTTAAACTCCAATAAATAAATAAATAAATAAATAAATAAATAAATAAATAAATATTATGTAGCAGGTTGGGACATTGTAGCCATGTGCAAAGATATTCGCCAAGTACTTTTTATGGAAGCAAATATCATTCCAACAAAGCTGCACGGTAGTGTGGGAATCACCAAATTTAAAGGCAAAAGTCACATGGCGCCCTATATCTTTTTTCAGTGTATTTTAAACTAAATAGGTATAGGGCTGTTTTTGCCAAAATCTGCTTGATGAGGCGGGGAGAAAATAAAAGGTGCGTACTGGCGCTAACGTAAAAAAATATTGTTTTGTTTCCGTTAGCACTTTGTAACTTATGCCCCTTGATGCGTTTTGGATGAGTTGCATGCATAATGACCATGCATAAAGAAGTTATTGATAATTCGGTTGCCTTTATTAAAAAGGGAGCACACAGTAGCCTTTTTTCCGTCCGTCCGTCCGTCGGACTGCATAGTAGCCACTTTTTCCGTCCGCCGGGCCATCCGCCCGCCTTTCCATCCGTCCATTCGTCCATTGTGTGGTTCTAAACTTTGTCCGTTCTATAAAAAAGTTGTTCGATAAATCAGTCCTGTCAGACTTCACAAATTGATAGTTTTTGACTCAGTTGTGTGCCATGACCTTTCCTCGCGGTCATAGCTTGAAATTTAAGGCCACAAATTGTTTGTTTCTTTCTCCATTCTAACTTTGTCTGGTCCATAAAAGTATTCAGTGGACCGATCTTGTTCAATCTTCATAAAATGATTGCTATGACTCAAGACCGTGTCTTGACCATGACATACGGTCATAGCTTATAGGTTAAGGTCACAGACTGTTCATTCGCTAGTTTCTCCATTCTTAATTTGTTCGGTCCATAAAAAAAAAAACATTCAATGGATCGATCGTGTTCATACTTCACACACAGACTGATTTTGTCTGAATGGTATGTCTTAACCTTTACTAAGGTCATAGCTTGAAGGTCAAGGTCATTGACAGTTCATGTGTTTCTTCGCCCATTCTATATTATCCGGTCCCAAAAAATATTCAATGGACCTATCGTGTTTATGCTTCACACAATGGTCGCTTAAGACTCAAGGGTATGTCATGGCCTTGACCCATTGTCATATCTCCAAGGGCAAGGTCACACACTGTTCGTGTGTTTATTTGTTCGTCCTGACTTTGTCCGGTCCATAAAATATTATTCAGTTGCCTGATCTTGCTCATACACGTCGGTAGTGCACTTGCCTTCAATCGCTGCTAACTCTGCTTGTGCAGGGTTGGTAAGGTGGAGAGTCTGACATTTGCGCGGTGATTCTATCCGGGTACTCCGGCTTCCTCTACGCATGAAACTGTCCGAAATGGTGTGACCCCGGCTGCTGAAAGTGTCACTAAAACCAAATAAACAAACAAACCTGGCACAACGACCAAATTCTGCTAATGCTATTCACAAAAACTCATTACCAGTTTTTTCAGTTTAGTTTTCTCCAAAACATAGCGTTTGACTCATCAATGAACGAGAAAAACACACCACAACTTTCTACCACTAAATCCAATCCGTCCGTCGAGTTCAAGAATCTACATTGCATTTAACCGTTTGCCTAACGTAACGTAATAAGTAGCGTACTGTCTGTTCCCCAAAAAACGTTATATTTATTTTTTTTTCAAGTTTTCTCTCAAAAACTTAGCTTTTGACCAATTATTGGAATGAGCTGGCCATAAGCTATATTTTTTCGGGGAAACAATCATATTTTTTGTCATTGAAGAATGTTTTTTGCATGTTTTTAAATATTATTTTGGCAAGTGATGTAATCTAATCGCGTTTAGGATTAGTGTATTGTATATTATTATGGTGCTGGAGTTCATCTGAGTAAATCGTCACATTTCGCTTTCTGTACGTCTTGAACATACTCTCGTGTGTATTGTAGAAAAAAAATATAGGTTTTTATTTGGAAAACACACCTATAGTACAGTGTATACGTCACCGGCCTTTTGGTTTATATTTTTTAATCCTATGCCGTAACCTCCCGACATTCCCGAGACGTTACCCTCCTTTGTTAATTTGCTTCGAAAGCACGTTGGTTTTGTGTAATTGTGCTGGCACAATAAGTACGCTACGATGCGATTATAGTTGAAGAATGCGATGCCATGTTACGATGAACAAGACACAATGTTCCACCTCGCCTCGAATAACACCATGTGTGCCAGACAGACACACTGTAACATATAATACACCGATAGAGCGGCATATGATGAGCAGGTGTTGGGCTTTTGAGAGTTACGGCTCCTAAAGGTGGAATGATGAATTAAGAGTCAACCATCCATGTTGCACAGTACAATCGAAACGAAACCGTCTTCAGATCAATTTTAAGTAACAAGTCGTGTAACGAATACATCTTACCCTATTATTCATACTGAACTAACAACTGCGATGGGTAATAAATGAAATTCTTACATAAAGCAAAGCGGTTCACGTCTGCCGATATTTTGAAACGTTAACGAACAATGGGAGATGACTCTCAGTTGTGCATAGATTTCTACTGGCCGTGTATAGTTTATGTATAGCCTCCAAATTACGTTTAAAACTAGTGAATGCTCAGACATTTGTAGGATATGAGTTATATGATGATCCAGAATCCGTATACATATCCTGGTCCCATATGATTTCACTTCGAGGGCATTAACCAGGCGTGTAGCCCGGATTATTCCGAGTGGGAAATTGTTGGGGGTTTATGGACCATCATTGACCGTAATATAATTGTTTGGTGTGGTAGTCCTGTCTACAAGATGTACCACTCCAAACAATATTACATTATGACCTTTTGGTCCAACTTTGGACTAACCGAAGGTCAACTGAGGCAGTGAACATTGGTGGGGGCGTGGGTCTCCTTGGGGAAACGTTTGGAAATTCTAAGCTCATGAGAGTGAATCAGTAGCCTCAACTGTCTGTTTAGAGAATTCAAATGGAGTAAGTTTTGTTGACTAAAATAAAATCCAACTGGGTTTGTACAGTGTTACTAGGGTACTTTAACCTTAAGTCAATCCTGCGTTGACCCTTTCGTCATTTAGGAGGAGGGGGTGGCGTTATCCCCATCGTGCCGGCTACATCTTTGAGTTAACCCACCGATTCACATCCTAAAGATATATAGGTGGTCACTCTAAGCTAGATAGATATGAATAGGCTTTCACATTCATTTACAGAACGCAGTTCGATTTTTGTACTCGAGTTTCGTCGTATCTGTAAAAACTTTTTACATAAGTTGGCTACTGGGTGAATTTGTGGGCAAGAACAAGTAAAACTTTAGCCTACAGCCAAAAGAATGCGTGGTTAAACTAGTAGTTGTTAACCTCATGTACTAAATGTAGATTCTTCCGAACTACGTCACGGAACTGAAAAGCAGATGATACCTGCAAACAAAATTCTTGAATTACAATTTTTTTTTCATTTTTTTCTCAAAAACGTAGGTCGTGACCCCTCATTGGAACGAGCTCGTTCCAAAGAGTGGTCATAACCTATGTTTTTTAGACAAAAAATGAAAATATAATGAAAAATTAATTGGCGATTTTTGAGAAAAGCGCTGGCCGGTTTTAACCGTTACGTTGTGTAAAGGGTTAACCCATAACCCAACGCAGATTATATCAACATTTGCCATGTAGAAAAAATATTCTTCTCACATTTTTCAAAAAGATTCCACAAAAGTATATCATATGACCCCTCATTGGAACAATCTCGATGAGCTCGTTCCAATGAGGGGTAACGTGATATGGTTTTGATGAAATTTTTTTAAAAATAATTCTTTTTCAACTCCTTAATTTTCAAATTACGCGTGCGGATGAGATCGATTTGTTAGGTAAAGGGTTAAGCGTAATTAATATTGACATGAGTATTTTTTTTATAACCCTCTACCTAACGTAACGGAAAAAAACAGCGCTATTCACAGAAATCGCCAATCATATTTTATGATGTTTTTCGTTTTCTGCTTCACAAACATAGCTTATGTCCTCTCATTGGAACGGCTTCGTTGAGATCGTTTCAAGTCATAAGCAATGTTTTTGAGGCGAAAAATGAAATTGTTTTAGTTATTCAAGAATTTTTTTACAATTTGCTCCCGTATTAGCGTTGGCTAAAGGGTTAATTCAAATAATTGTCACGATCTACACCTGAAATTGCTGTATACTTACATCTATTATTTGGTGATTTATTTACGCTCTGTCTATGGGCAAGGCACTTAATCCCGATTGCCCACGTGGGGGCACGGTGGCGCTGTGTAATGCACGTCGATGGTGCACCGGTCTCCAACCAATGCTTACCCTGCTTGTGTGGAATTAGTACGTTCGGGAGTCTGACAGTTTCTCGCCATTGCTCCATGGTTCCCTCCGTGTACTCCGGCTTCCTGCAACCGTAAAACTGCTCGACACGAAGTCACCCTGGCTGTCAAAAGTGTCGTTAACCCTTTACCTAACGAATCGTCCGCATCCTCCCGTGTAATATGCAAATTGAGCAGTTGAAAAAAATTAATTTTTCAAGATATTTCAACAAAACCATATCATGTGACCCCTCAGTGGAACGAGCTCAATATCGTCTGCGTTGAGTAAAGAGTTAAACTGCAATAAATAAATAAATAGTGATTTATTCTGACGTCGATGGTTTCTGTACATAAATTCCCCGATCGGTCTCTACTCATTACGCTGGTATCAATTTCAGTGTGTGGGTTTTTCGATAGTCCCGTCGAGACGTAATTTTATCGCCCTGAGGCCCCATTTACTCTTCGAATGATTCAACACTATAGCGATCCTATATGTACAAAACGGAGAGGTATTTCTTTTGAAACACAGAGAGTATTTAAAATGAACTATTTTTTCAACTTACAAAAAGTACAAACCAGACTTGAATTTGGTTGGTGGTGTGGTGTGTGGGTGGGTGGAGAGGGGGGTGATATAAATAGCCCTGTTGATGGGGAAAGAGAGGTGCTTTTCAAGTGCACATGTTTTTGTCGTACGAATATCAGAAGTAAATTTTCATTCCATTTTCCTCCGTTAATAAAATATACCAAGCTTAAACATCATTTATTGGGTGATCCAATTGAGAACGTCCAAAGAAATAATGTTTTTATGAACAAACAAAAATGTGTCCTAAGGTTTCTTGTGGCTATGCTGCAACTTATTTCAACGGTTAGGCTACTGTAGCTCGACGACACGAGATATTTATTAAGATATGACAATACCAGATAGGTAATCCCCCCCCCCCCCCCCCCCCCCAGCCTACCAATGGGAGACACAAATTCCTCCAACCCAGTGTTTTGTACGACTCGGTATACCTACGAAATGACATGTTAGTATCTCTGTCGGAAACTTACATCTTGACCCTCCCCTCTTATTCCGAGCGTGATAGCTTCGGCCCTGGCGGTGAATATCTTTCAAATTATCGAGAGCAGTGTGCATTTCACCGGTCCATTAGCTGAAATGCTGCTACGTTTTTTTTCTCTAAGAAACTACATACATCGATCGCGCGGAAAATTAGTCTGTGCAGTGTCCATGAGTAATTATCTCCGCACTGAAGCTCTTTGACTCTTGAGTCTGATGAGAGACTGATTCTGGTAAACTGTCGTTCTGAACTGTTCATACAAATGTATCGACTCTTTCAAAAATCATTTCATGTGGTGACTAACAATTTCACGGTTTAGTACATTGAGCTGGGGGCGCGGTGGCATTGCTGTAACCTTTCTAGATCACCGAAGTTAAGCAACGTCGAGCCCGGTTAGTCCTTGGATGGGTGACCGTCTGAGCGATCGATTCGGACTCCTGTGTTGTGTCCTTGGGCAAGGCACTTAACCCCGATTGTCCACATGGGGGCACGATGACGGTGTGTACTAAGGCGTACTGTACGTCGATGGTGCGCATGTCCTCAACCAATCTAACCCTGCCTGTGCTGCAGTGCGGAGTTACGAGATGTTGGGGAGCTGGCAGCTGCTTGTCGTTGCTCGGTGGTTCTCACCGGGTACTCCCTCCGGCTTCGTCCACCAGTAAAACTGTCACCGGGCTGTTTAAGTGTCGTTAAACTCTACTAAATAAATAAATAAATAAATAAATAAATAAATAAATAAATAGTACATTGAGCTTCTTCATGGTTATCACTTCTTCTAAGCGAATATCTCCTGATGAGAAGTCAGTGGCGTAGCTATGGAGGGCCTGGGGGACTTGGCCCCCTAACATTTTCACTGCCCCCCCCCCCCCCCCCCAGAAAACATTGGCCCAATGCAAGTTTCAAATAACATAAATCCCCAAAATGGTCTCCAATATAGGTGCTACATACGCTACAAATGCCTAAGATAGCTCTTATAGCACTAAATATGGCAACAGAATTTTCTCGGGGTTAGTCCTAATTTGACCCCCTCCCCCCCCCCCACCCCCAGCCTCGCTCTCATATTCATTAAGGGAAGTGGGAAGAAAGGGAACGACCGGAGGATCCTAGGTAGGACTAGGCGAGCCTCCCGAAATCCCACACACAATGACCTTTCAAATATCATCTTCAGCCCCCCCCCCCCCCCCCCAGGCTAGGACACCCCTATTATAGAATCCTGGTTACGCTCCTGTGAGAAAGTTAATGGGCGCGATAACTGAAAAATAACTACAATACTGTCTTTACAAAATCACACAGAATTTCAAGCGGAACGCGACTGGATCATGTTCTGGTCGAAATTCATTGTCCGATTTCCTGCCAACAATACTGTACAATCTCTTCAAAACAGAAGTACGAAAACATTGTATTACAAATGCTATCTTCATTTGCTTTTCTTGTTCGATATTTATTTCGTAATATTTATTTATGAAGGCGCCGTGCTATGTCAGGTCCACTTTTAAGGGCAATTATACATTTGATCTTTTAAAACAAGCTCTCAGGTCACCAGTCTAATTCTGTTCGAAATTCGATGCTGTTTTGGGCTGTTTGTTTGCCCAGTTTTGTGAAAATTTGCGCGCAGATGACAGTTGATGAAATTCGATGTGCCTTTTCTCACAACGATACACATGTATACTTTCCTGCCCCAGTTATAATATTCCAAGTCTTAATTATTTAATCCTCCTTGAAAACCCCAAGATGTTAACATAATGTGTGAAACTATCCGGCATAATAGTAGTAAGGCAAGGGACTATGGCGTAAAAATTTAACACTGAAATCTCCATAGACATTGGTTCGCCAGAGGAAATTTACGTTTGGAAGGAAAATGGCTTAATTTTTTAACACTGAAAAGTCCCATAGACATTTTTTTTCACCAGAGTGCCAGCGGCCGATGGCACTCTGGGGAAAAAAATGTCTATGGGAATTTTCAGTGTTAAATTTTTACGCTATATTCCTTTTTAGCTAATTTTTAGAACAATTTGATTTAAACATTATTTATTTCGTAAATGCGATGTTATAACAATAATTACACAGTACATTGATGTGGATTCGACAGAAAGCTATAAGCTTATGGAAGGCCGTTTCCACCAACATCAAGATTACAGAGTCAACTGGAGACAATGACAAGAATCAGAAATTACATAATTAAATTTGTAAAGCCAGAATATATTTGACAGCTAGAATATAAGGTACATTATCTTCACACAAGGTAAGGAACATGGGAACAATATGGCGTGACTCGCAGTAATTTTGTAGTCATGTATATTCGCACCAAATTGATGGACGATAGGTAAATGAAGTGAAACGTTGTGGTATGTGCTTGTACTAACACATGCATATATGCATGTATACATGCATACATATATACCCAGATAGGTACACACATACAAGCATATACATGCACACACGCACAAACACACGCCCACAGATACACATTGACAAGTATTCTATAATATTGGCAATTGGTTAATGAAATCTCTTACTTAATAAGATATAGTCTTGTACAACCTCAAAGACGAGACAGTTCTCATCATAGTTCAAGAATTCTGATCCAAAGAGTAGTACTAATGTGTCAACTGCGAACGGGAGAATGTTAATTGTTTGATTACGAGCATCGGTAAAAATTGGACAATGCAAAAGGAAATGCTCGGAAGTTTCTTTTTCACCACACTGACATGAGGGGCTTGGTGATAAATGGTTGGCATGTAAATGGGAATTGAGATTGCTACATTCCAATCGCAATCTACAGTGATATATTTGGGCAGTGCGAGATTTCGCCTTAATGTAAAATTTTGGGGGTCGTAGGTTACCCTTGTTTAAGAAGATCTCGAAATTAACCAGGGACGAATTCTCGCGGACAGACAGTGGCAAATTATTCCATTGATCGGTAACACTTGGGATAAAGGATTGCTTGTACAGTTCGGTACGGCAAAAGGGGATACGATGATTCTGACTTGATCGAAGACCAACTGGCAGCCCTGTCGAATAGGCAGGTGGAGGGACTTTACAGGAGAGATATGGGAGCGTCATCCGATGATACATTTTAAAATACTGAATTAACTTATGTTTGCGACGTCGATCTTGTAGTGGGTCCCACTGCGTTTCAGAGCAGAGAGGACTTACAAGCGCTGACGGTTGCTCCCGTAATAATCCTCGCTGCTGTAATTTGTATTCTTTCTAAGTCTGCTGCGTTCGTTGCCGAACAATTATCCCAGACAGTATCCGCATATTCAAGGAGGGGTCTAATAAGGGCAAAATATATTTTTTCTAATACACTGCGATCTAATATGAATTTGTGCTTCCTCAATAAATCTAAACGAGACCAGGCTTTGGCGCAAATGTGATCAATGTGATCATTCCACGTACAGGTACTATTCAGTATTACTCCTAAATGTTTGTGCTCGGAGGCCTCAGTTATCTGAGTGCCACCTAAAAATAGTGGCGGATGTGAAATGGGAATGCTTTTACGCGATATTAGCATAGTCTCAGTTTTATTTGAATTGAATTCTACCAGCCATGTTCTAGCCCAATTTTCAATTGTGGCTAGGTCATGGTTGATTAAATTCGAGGCTTGTATGGGATTTTCAACAATTAGATATAAAGACGTGTCGTCTGCAAAGAGACGTATACTACTCTGAAGGTCTTTGGTAATATCGTTAATATAAATAAGAAACAATAAGGGACCAAGGATCGACCCTTGTGGAACACCGGCATTGATGGTTCTCCACGATGATACCTCTGACGATATCACCACTCTTTGCATTCTATCTGCCAGATATGATTTTATGAACAACAGGAGCTCACCAGAAACACCTATGCTCTCTAGCTTGTAAATAAGACCGGCGTGCCATACCTTGTCAAAAGCCCTGCTTACATCACAGAACACGACCCTTCCCTCTTTGCCTTCATCAAGAGCACGGCAAAATTCATCGTATATGTCTGTCAGTTGAAGGACGGTTGAGTCACCCGGTGTGAATCCTGATTGGAATTGACTTAGTACATTATTGTCTACTAAAAACGCCCACAGACGTTTGAACACACATTTTTCAAGTATTTTACGGACACAACTGATCAGTGATATTGGGCGATAATTTGAAACCAAATTGGAGGGTTGTTTTTTTCAAAATTGGAGATATATTGGCTTTTTTCCACAGTGATGGAAACTATGAATTATTCATTAATATGTTAAATAAAATCGAAAGGGGCTCACACAAAGATGACTTACATGCTTTGAGAAGACGCGGACTTATTAGATCTGGCCCTGACGCTTTGGACGCCTTTAGCGACTTAAGTGCGGTATATACTTCGCTGAGGTGCAGAGTAATAGAATCAATACCTTCCGAAGCTTGGGGTTGTGCTGTTGGTAGGGAAGCATTCGAGTCACTGACGAATGAGATAGAACTGAAGTACTCATTCAACACTTCAGCTTTCTCTGCATTTGAGCAAATTGTTTTGTTCGAATGAATGAGAGTAGGAATCGCTGCGTGGTTACTGTTGCCAATAAATGTTTTCAGGGCCTTCCAGCACTGGGCTGGTGGGGTTTCTCGGCTACTCAGAGTGGACCGGACTTTAGACAAGAATGACGCTTTTGCCCTCCTAATGGCCGATACAACTTCATTGCCTTTCAGTTTATAATTGTGCCAGGCCTGTGGAATGTTGGTGCGTTTAGCATTGCGGTACAAGCGTTTTCTCTGTCTGATCAATAATCTTATCTCGTTATGCATCCATTTAGGTTGGTTACCTCTTATGGTGACAAATTTGTTAGGTATGCGAATAGATGCCGTGTCAATTATTTTATCTGTAATATTAGAAACTATGGTATCAAGACAGGGATTATCAAAAAGAGAACACCAGTCGACGTTCCTAAAAGCCTCGTTCAACATTTCATAATTACCTTGGGAGTAAAGCCATATTCTTCTTTTAAATGAGAGGGGTGGAGATTTTAAAAACTCAGCTTCAAGTGAAATTGGGCAGTGATATCGGATCATGTCTGGGATAATCGGTTGTAAGACGTCACAAGCTTTCATGTTAATTGTATCACTGACAGCAAAGGGGTCCAAGCAAATCAAGTCTCAATTGAGTGACATTTCTAACTTCGATTCAATCGCAGGTCGTAGGCGTAAACATAGGCGATGACCTACTTGAGACTTAGACTTATTCCAGGCCATAACAGCAGCAACTTTCTTACAGAATTAGACTGGTGGTCTGATAGCTTAACTTTCAACAGTTTTCAGAGGGAATCACGTACCGCATACAATTTACTCGGAGCGAACGGACAAAACTATTTTAAATTCATTTTGATACCAGGTGCGAGAGGAAACACATCGAGTATGCCCCCACCACACCGTCTTTTCACAGACATGTAACATGATTACATAATGTGTTTAAACGTTTTGAAGCTGCCAGATTTGTCACTATGCAGGTCAGCCTATCGAACCACCAGCCTAATTCTGCAAGAACTAGTCTAGCCCTCAACCCTTGGAACCCTGGTGGTATCTTCCATGTCAGTCCAATGAAAGCAATTGGAAGAGACCATATTTATTATTTGGGGATAGACCACTTGCAACCTTGGGGCTGCATGTTGAAAATATTGATTGGTCTACCCTCATACTTTAACTTAGCTGCCATCCCACTTAATGAAAGTATGAAGTGTCATGTTTCTGGGCCGGAAAAGCGGCCTCTCGGATTCAAAGGTTTAAGTAACCCATCGTTCATGTTTAGATTAAATCCAAGCTGCCAAGCCAACACTCTAATTCGGTCAGGGAATCGTCACTACTATGGCCTGCAACCAGTCTAGGCCTTAAATAGTCCATCGCCAAAATATATATGCTAAGACTCACTCGTCTGGAATATTTTAATCCTTCACCAAACGTAACATCCAAAACCGCCCAGCGCTATTCATAAAAATCGCCAATTAATTTTGATTATTTTTTCATTTTTTGTCTCAAAAACATAGGTTATGACCCCTCTTTGGAACGAGTTCATCGACCTCGTTCCAATGAGGGGTCATAACCTATGCTTTTGAGACAAAAATGAAAACATTAGTTATTCAAGAATTTTATTTGCAAGTGCCGTCTGCTTTTCATGTTAGGTAAAGGGTTAACTGGTTTGAAAGCGAAACTTTGGTTCGCTTTCCGACCAACTGATGTATTCCAAAACAACTGAATCTAAAAATTCCTGAAAGATTCATTTTCTTTGAATTAATGCTAGAAATGTTGCTCAATCGAGACTTGATTTGTTTGCTCGATAAGATTCGTATGGTGTCCTGTTAGGGCCAAGTTTCGAGCGTCGCGCTTCTCTTATATTCTTGGCGAAAACGCGACAAAGCTACAACACGACAGTTTGTCGCGTAGTTTGTCGCAATTTAGCTCTGTCGCGTTTAAGCCAAAAATTGCATCTACAACGCGTCAAAGCTAAATTACGACAAACTACACGACAGTACTGTCGTGTTGTAGCTTTGTCGCGTTTTTCTCAGTGCATTCTCATTTAAATACTTCTTTAAAACGCCACAACACGACAGAGCGACAGGTGCTCTGTCGCGTTGTCGCGTTTTTAAGAAGTATTTGAATGAGAATGCACTGAGAAAAACGCGACAAAGCTATAACACACAGTACTGTCGTGTGGTTTGTCGTGTTATACCGTTGTCGCGTTTTCGCCTCAAATTGCTTCCAAAACGCGACAACTCTAAATTACGACAAACTACACGGCAGTAGTGTCGTATTATAGCTCTGTCGCGTTTACGCCTAAAATTGCTTCCAAAGGCAAGTCGACAACGCTATATTACGCTATTTCTCACGACATTGCACACGACAGAAGCGTCGTGTTGTGTTGCACTTTGTCGCATTTTTCTTTTTCTTTAGAAACACTTTTAGGCGTAAATACGACAACCTTCACGACGGTACTGTCGCAATCCGCGTTTACTTGTTTTGTCAGTGCATTCTCATTTAAAATAGTCCCTAAAACTGCCTAAAACGCTACAACACGACAAAGCGACAGTACTGTCGCACTGTAGCTGTGTCGCGTTTTCGCCAAAAATATAAGAGAAACGCGACGCTCGAAACTTGGCCCTAACAGGACACCATAGATTAGTGACGTTCGAGTAATACCTATCTCTGCTAGATTGTCTTTTTGGGTTTGGGAACCATAGAGGCTTATATTCAAAGGAGATTACAATTACTTGTTTTTTTAAAGTAATTAATTACAATTACTTTTTGAAAAGTAATTAAGTACTTTTAATTACTTTCAATTACTTTTCACAACTACAACACATGGGTGGTGGATTATGACCAAATCACCCAGCAGGTGTAATTTCCATCCATCATAATACTGAGCTTGTTCCAATCACGCTCACATTTGTATAATTTTATTGACAAAAAGCCAAATACCTTCAGTTCAAAAATTATTCATAACAAAATTGTGAGATGCTGTTTTGTTAATTAAATGATAGAAATGTGGCTGTTATTGGAGCAAACTCTTTGAGCAAAGAGCTTCAGCACTAAAATTAATCAAAGCAAAATTAAGAGATGTAATTTTGCCCATTGCACATACATTTACCAGAAATAAATACTCAATGAAATATTATCACCTCATGACAAAATGCTGAGAAAAATTCCGAAAATTGTATTAAGATTGAGAGAAAATCTACATGGAATGAACCCACATAGGAACATAATTTGTAGTTTATTACACAATAACTCAGTTGTGACAGGTAATAGCCGAAGTAAATGAGTTAGATTAGCAAGTCGGGGTCGTCTCGGTTTGCCAACGGCTATTATTTCAAAACGTGATACACGGAGGTGTGAATAATCCTATACATCAAAGAGGAGATGATTATAGTTAGGCTTTTCCCTCTGGAAAAGACTAATGTTTTTCTACGGATTTTTTTTTCTTTTTTTTGTGGGGGGGGGGGGGGGGGGGGGGGTGGTAGACTTTAGGCTTTTTCCTCTGGAAAAGCTTATTGTTTTTCTACGCATTATTATTTATTTATTTATTTATTTTTTGTTCCACACATTTTGTCCGTACGATTCAGAACCCATTTTCGAAGCGATTTTCACACAATTTTGTACACGCATAGAGGGGTACAAAATCTAAAAATGTACCAAAGCGGAATTTTCGATTTAACAGTTATTGCGCCAGAATTGGTAAAAAACTGTCAAAAATGGGGTTTATAGGCACTTTCTCGAAACACGTCTTGCAGATTTTTTTGAAACATTCATCATTGTTACACCTGTCTGTGGCACGACCATTCATATACAAGAGATATTAGGCAATGCATATGTTAACCTTCCACAGGCTGTCGAACATCGAAATTGTGATGAAATGGGCTGTTTTCGGGCCCATAAAGCATCCAAACGATACGCAAGAGGTAAACATAACTTCATTTATTGGAAGTGGGATTCACCGTGGATCATTTTTGTAAGTAATAAGGGTATTCAAAAAACCAAGCGTTAACCCGTTTTGGGCTGGTTAAACTGCAATACCCCTCAAAAGCTAAAAAGTGCACGTTTTCTGTGGATTTCTCTAAACGAGTCCTGTGGATTTTCAAGAAACATTGGCCACGCGCAGGACTTGGTGTGACAATAGAAGTTGCATGGACAAAATACTCCGGTGAGCATTTGTTAACCCTCCATGGGCTGCTAAATGTCAAAATTGTGATAAAATGGACTGTTTTTGGACACCAGCAGCACCCAATGGGTACTCCACAAAGAAAAGTGCCATCTTTTATCGAGCGCACAGTTTATACGTAAACATTTTTGTAAGTAGTAAGGGTATTCAAAAGTCGAAGTCTTAACCCATTTTGGGCAGGCTAAAGAGAGACACACCTTAAAAGCTTAAAATTCCCATTTTCTGTGGATTTCTCTAAAAACATCTTGTAGGTTTTCAAGAAAAATTTATTTCCAGTAGTCAATTTTTTCAACTGTAGGCTTCCAAGAGAAACTGACTACTCGCAGGTCTTTGTGTGACATTACAAGCTGCATGGACAAAATATTCCGGTGAACGTTTATTAACCCTCTACAGGTTGCCAAGCATCGTAATTTTGTTGAAATGGGCTGTTTTCGGACACTCAAAGCACCCAATGTATACCCGAGAAATAAACATAATCTCCTTTGTTGGAAGTGGGTCATTTTTGTAAGTAATAAGGGTATTCAAAAAACCAAGCGTTAACCCCTTTTGTGGTGGTTAATAGCGATACCCATCAAAAACTTTAAAAATTCATGTTTTCACTGGATTTCATTACAAACGTCTTGTTGGGTTTTCAAGAGAAAATGGCCATCGATAGGTCTTGGTGTCACATTACCAGTTGCATGGATAAATTATTACGGTAAGCATTTGTTGACCCTCCATGGGCTGCTAAATGTCAAAATTGTGACAAAAATAGTCTGTTTTTGGACCCAACAACATCAAGTGGTGATGCCACAGAGAAATGTAACTTCTTTTACCGGACGCAAAACTGATAGGGAAACATTTTTGTAAGTAGTAAGGGTATTCACAAATCGAGGTCTTAACCCTTTGTTGACTGGTTAAGGACATATACCCCTTAAAAGCTTAAAGTTCCAGTTTTTTTGTGGATTTCTCCCCAAAAAATTTCAAGAAAAATTGACCATTCGCAGGTCTTGGAGTGACATTAGAAGTTGCATGGACAAAATATTCCGGTAAGCATTTGTTAACCCTCCAGAGGTGCCAAGCATAGACATTTTGAGAAAATGGACTGTTCTTGGGCACCATAACGCCCAGTGTGTACCTGCGAGATAATCATAAACTCCTTCATTGGAAGTGGAATTCAACGAGGATAATTTTTGTAAGTAATGAAGATATTCACAAAACCAAGCATTTACCCGTTTAGGGATGGTTACAGAGCGATACCCATCAAAAGGTTAAAAAGTCATGTTATCCGAGGATTTCTCTAAAAACATCTCGTAGATTTTCAAGAAAAAGTGGCCATTCTCAGATCTTAGTGTGACATTACAAGCTGCATGTACAAAATATTCCAGAAAGCATTTGTTAACCCTCTGCAGGTTCTCAAACATCATTATTTTGATAAATTGGGCTGTGTTTGCATACCCACAGCTCCCAAAGTTAAGAGGAGAGATCAACATAGGTGGAAGTAGAATTCATTGAGAATTATTTTTGGAAATGATATGGGTATTCAAAAAACAATCCTTAACCCGTTTTGGGCTGGATAAACAATGATACCCACCAAAAGCTTAAAATTCATGTTCTCACTGTATTTCTCTGAAAACATTCTGTAGATTTTAACGAAAAAATGGCAATTCGCAGTTCTTGGTGTGACATTACAAGTTACATGGAAAATATTCCTGTTAGAAATTGTTAACCCTCTACAAGCTTCCAGACATCAATATTTTGGATGCATTTGAGATAAATTGGACGATTTTCAAATAGCCACAGCACTTAGTGGGTATCTGTCAAACAAACATAACTCATTTTGTCAATCATTAACTTGTCGGACGACGATATTGATATTAACCCTCTCCACCATTAAGTATGGTTTTTACCTAAACATGTTTTTATCACACTGAGTCATTTGAGGCTACTAAATCCACCTTTCTCATAACATCAATAAAGGAACCTCAGTGGGACAGTTAAAAACAATTCATCAGACACTCTGGGGTCATGAAAAAACATGGAATCTCATCTGGGAAAGCCATGATTCTACAGACTCATAAAGTCTAGTTTCTTTTTTAGGCTTTTCCCTCTGGAAAAGACTATTGTTTTGTACGGATTATTATTAGGCTTTTTCCTCTGGAAAAGACTATTATTTTTCTATGGATTATTATAATTATTTCTTCTTCTTCTTTTTTTATTTTTTGGTGGGAGGGAGGGAGGGGGGGGGGGTTCAACACATTTTGTCTATACGATTCAGAAGCCATTTTCGAACCGATTTTCACACAACTATGCACACGCATAGAGGGGCACGAAATGTACCAAGCGGAATTTTCGATTTAACCCCTTTTCGCCAGAATTGGCAAAAAACTGTCAAACTTAGGGTTTATAGGCATTTTCTCGAAACACGTCTTGCAGATTTTTTTTAAACATTCATCATTGTTACACCTATCTTTGACACGACCATTCATATACAAGAGATATTAGGCAATGCATATATTAACCGTCCACAAGCTGTCAAACATCGACATTTTGATGAAATGGGCTGTTTTCGGGCCTCTAAAGCATCCAAACGATACACGAGAGGTAAACATAACTTCCTTTATTGGAAGTGGGATTCACAGTGGATCATTTTTGTAAGTAATAAGGGTATTCAAAAAAACCAAGCGTTTTGGGCTGGTTAATCTGCAATACGCCTCAAAAGCTCAAAAATGCATGTTTTCTGAGGATTTCTCTAAATGCGTCTTGATCAAGAAAAAATGGCCACGCACAGGCCTTGATGTGACAATAGAAGTTGCATGGACAAAATACTCGGGTGAAGATTTGTTAATCCTCCGCGGGCTTCTAAAAGTCAAAATTGTGATAAAATGGACTGTTTTTGGACACCAGCAGCACCCAATGGGTACTCCACAAAGAAAAGTGCCATCTTTTATCGAGCGCACAATTTATATGGAAACATTTTTGTAAGTAGTAAGGGTATTCAAAAGTCGAAGTCTTAACCCATTTTGACCAGGCTAAAATGACATACCCTTTAAAAGCTTAAAATTCCCATTTTCTGTGGATTTCTCTAAAACATCTTGTAGGCTTCCAAGAAAAACTGACTACTCGCATTCTTTGTGTGACATTACAAGTTGCATGGACAAAATATTCCGGTGAGCGTTTATTAACCCTCTACAGACTGACAAGCATTGTAATTTTGTTGAAATGGACTGTTTTCGGACACGCACAGAACCCAATGTATACACAAGAAATAAACATAATCTCCTTTGTTGGAAGTGGAATTCACCGAGGGCCTTATTGTAAGTAATAAGGGTATTCCAAAAACCAAGCGTTAACCCCTTTTGTGGTGGTTAATAGCGATGCCCATCAAAAGCTTAAAACATTCATGTTCTCCCTGGATTTCTTTACAAACATCTTGTAGGGTTTTAAAGAGAAAATGGCCCTTGATAGGTCTTGGTGTCACATTACCAGTTGCATAGATAAATTATTCCGGTAAGCATTTGTTAACCCTCCATGGGCTGCTAAATGTCAATAGGTTGAAAAAATAGTGTGTGTTTGGACACCAACAACATCAAATGGGAATGGCACAGAGAAACGCAACTTCTTTTACCGGACGCAAAACTGATCGGAAAACATTTTTGTAAGTAGTAAGGGTATTCAAAAATCGAGGTCCTAACCCATTTTTGCCTGGTTAAGGAGATATACCCTTTAATGGCTTAAAATTCCAGTTTTCTGTGGATTTCTCCCCCAAAAATTTCAAGAAAAATGGACCATTCGCAGGTCTTGGAGTGACATTACAAGTTGTATGAACAAAATATTCCGGTAAGCATTTGTTAACTCTCCAGAGGCTGCCAAGCATAGACATTTTGAGAAAATGGGCTGTCCTTGGGCACCCATAACACCCAATGTGTACCTGCGAGATAAACATAACCTACTTCATAGGAAGTGGAATTCACCTAGGATCATTTTTGTAAGTAATGAAGGTATTCACAAAACCAAGCATTAACCCATTTAGGGCTGGTAACAGAGCGATACCCCTAAAAAGGTTAAACATTTATGTTATCCGGAGATTTCTCTCGAAACATCTCGCAGGTTCTCAAACATCAAAATTTTGATAAAATGGTCAGTGTTTGCGTACCGACAGCACCCAAAGTTAAGAGGTCATCTCAACATAAGTGCAAGTAGAATTCACTGAGAATTATTTTTATAAGTGAAAAGGGTATTCAAAAAACAATCCTTAACCCGTTTTTGACTGGATAAACGAGGATACCCATCAAAAGCATAAAATTCATGTTCTCCCTGGATTTCTCTGAAAACATCCTATAGATTTTTAAAAAATGGCCATTCGCAGTTCTTGGTGTGGCATTACAAGCTACATAGAAAAATAATCCTGTTAGCACTTGTTAACCCTCTACAAGCTGCCAGGCATCAATATTTTGAATATATTTGAGATAAAAATGCAAATAGCCGCAGTATGCAGTGGGTATGTGTCAAACAAACATAACTCCTTTTGTTGATCATTAACGTGTCAGACGACGATATTGATATTAACCCTCTCCACCATTAATGATGGTTTTTACCTAAACATTGTTTTATCAAAGCGAGTCTTTTGAGACTACCCTACCAACGTTTCTCATAACATCAATAAAGGAACTTCAGTGAGACAGTTAAAACAGTTCAACAGACACGCTGGAGTCATGAAAAACCACGGAAACTTATCTGGAAAAGCCATGATTCTCCAGAATCATAAAGTGTAGTGTTCTCCCTGGATTTCTCTGAAAACATCTTGTAGATTTTTAAGAAAAAAAGCCATTCGCTGTTCTTGGTGTGACATTACAAGTTGCATGGAAAAATATTCCTGTTAGCACTTCTTAACCCTCTACAAGTTGCCAGACATCAATATTTTGGATACATTTGAGATAAAATGGACCATTTTCAAATAGCCACAGCACTCAGTGGTTATGTGTCAAACAAACGTAACTCCCTTTGTCGGTCATTAACCTGTCGGACGACGCTATTGATACTAACCCTCTCCACCATTAATGATGGTTTTCTCATGGCATCAATAAAGGAACTTCAGTGAGACAGTTAAAAACAATTCATCAGACACTCCAGGGTCATGGAAAATCATGGAATCTCATCTAGAAAAGCCATGATTCTCCAGAATCATTAAGTCTAGTTTGTTCTAAAGTTTTAGAGCTAACGTTTGGGGAAGGTCGAAGTTTGCCGGCGGGGTGAATAAGTAACTAGAGAAACAGAATTTACTGCCACCAGTAAATTCAAGTCTGTGTGAAAAGGGTTAAAGTATCAGGAAAAAACTATATAGAAAGAGAATTTATGGAGGCTTATTTTCAGGAGTAAAATATTTTTTAACCAAATCAGAAATGGATTTTTGTTAAGAGTATTTACAGGTATTCATAAAGGAATCTGAACAATTTTTCTAAGGAATCAGAAAAGGCATATATCTGCATAGCATTTAAAGGGTTCGATCAAGGAATCAGAAATGGGCATTACTTGTTCTGCCACTTATTTGAATGAAGACTTTCGTGGTAACGATCTGAACCGACTACCCTCCCCCCTCCCCCCCCCCCCCCCCCACCTCCCTGTGTAACACGGGAAGAAGGTCATTAATGATTGAAAAGAGGTGAAAATGCTTAATTATACGGCTTTCTTTGACATGAATTTTGTCGTGTACTTCGTTAGGTAAAGGATTAATGCTTTCTACAGTGGTCATATCAATGACTCTTTTGGTAATTGTTAGAGCAACAAAAAAAAATTTAAAAAAACTTTAAAAAAAATAAAAATATTAAATAAATAAAAATAAAAATTATTTTCACTTTTTGCTGCAAGGTATGCCTTGTGGCCCCTAGGGCAGGAGGTTGTATCTTGGGGGCAAAAAGTGAAAATGTTTAATTACATGGGAAATGTTCATACGAGTGTCGTCTTCTACATGGATAGGTAAGGGGTTGATATTTTCCTCCAATGGTCATATCAGTGATTTTCTTAGTAACAATCAAAACTGATCAACAACGTACGCAGAAAGCGACAAAATACCCCCACCCCCGCGCATCGCCGTTGAAAAAACCGTGAAGTTAGTCATTATTTGTTTGCAACGCTTTGGAAGCATGAAATGAAAATGCTTAATTATACGGGAAACTTTCATACGGGTGTCGTGTTCTACATGGATAAATAAGGGGGTGATATTTTCCTACAGTGGTCATATCAGTGACTTTCTGAGTGACGATCAGAATTGAACAACAATATACGCAGAAAGCGACAATTACCCCCGCCTTCCCCGCTCTTCCTCGTTGAAATACCGGGAAGTGAATCATTTATTTGTTTACAGTGTTTTGGAGGCACGAAGTGAGTTTTGACACGAGTGTCGTCTTACACTTGGCTAGGTGAGTGCTTAATACTTTCCATGGCGGCCACTTCAGTGTCTTTCTTGGTAACGATCAGAACTGACCTGCAATATACGCGGAAATCGCTAATAAAACACATAAACAACTATTTTCACTTTTCGCTCCCAGGGCATGCCTTGCGACCCTTATGGCCGTGGGTGGTGTTTTGGAGGCGGAAAGTGAGAATGTTTAATTATAAGGCAAATGTTTATACGAGTTGCAATATACGCGGAAATTGCTAATAAAACACACAAAAACTATTTTCACTTTTCGTTCCCGGGGCATGCCTTGCGACCCTTAGGGTCGTGGGTGGTGTTTTGGAGGCGGAAAGTGAGAATGTTTAATGATACGGCAAATGCTTATACGAGTTTCGTCTTGTACGTCGCTTGGTAAAGGGTTAATGTTTTTATAGTGCATGGTCATTTCAATCACCCTTTTGGTAATTGTCAGAGCAAATCTGCAATAAATAAATAAATAAAATAAATAAATAAATAAATAAATATTTAAATAAATAAATAAATAAATAAATAAAAATAAAAATTATTTTCACTTTTTGCTTCCAATACATGCCTTGCGAAACTTGGGCCGTAGGTTGTGTTTTGAAAGCAAGAACTGAAAATCATACGGGAAATTTCCATACGAGTGTCGTCTTCCACATCGATATGTATACGGGGTTGATATTTTCCTACAATGGACATATCAGTTACCTTCTTAGTAACGATCCGAACTGACCAAGATAGGTACGGGGTTGATATTTTCCAACAATGGTCATATCAGTTGCCTTTTAGTGACGATCAGAACGAACCAACAATATACGCAGAAAGCGACAATAACCACACAACCCCTCCCCCGCGCCTCCCCGTTTAAATACCGGGAAGTGAATCATTATTTGTTTACAGTATTTTGGAAGCATGAAGTGAAATTTTTTAATTATACTTGAAACTTTCATACGAGTGTCGTCTTCTAGCACATAGGCACATACGGGTATTTGAGGATACCTATGGCCTGGTATTGTATTATTTGAGGATACCTATCTAGGATACCTTCTGGAGAATCCCTTTTTTGTCATAGGTGCTTATGTGAAAAGGCACAATGTGACACAATGCTATAGTTTTCATGCGCACTCACATCACCCATCATCATGACAATGACGTCACAACATGGCCGCCCACATGGGTTACCATGACAACCGCGTGATACCCATAATACATTGCGGTATGACGTCACTTCATAGGTCCACCAGCCTAGGTCCACCAAAAAGGGTCGAAATGAACCTCTCCTACTACTGACCTTCTGTTTAACTTGCAAGGAACCGAAAATAAGTTCGACATCATTGGTCAAACAGAAATTTTTCATGTCCCCTCAAACATATCATACAACCTCGACGAGTATCATAATCTTATAAAAAATATCCGCCCCGACGTTGATGACGGTAGAGGAGGAGTCGGGTTATTTATTAAAGAGAGCATTGATTTTAAAGTCCGTCATGACCTGTCGGCTTTCATACCCCACGTCACAGAATCTCTATTTATCGAAATTAATGTTAATAAATCTCGGAAAGGCATTGGGATAATTTACAGGCCCAATACACCACTGGAATCGGACATTGATATCTTTCTAAACAAACTAAATGAAATTACTGATAAGTTAAATCAGGAAAATATATCTTCATATTTAATGGGTGACATTAATATTGATCTTCTGAAATATGATTCCCACACCAAAACAGACAGCTACATTAACTTAATGTTTAGCCAAGGATTTTTGCCTCTCATAACAAAACCCACCCGTTTGAATACACATTCAGCCACTCTCATTGATCACATATTTTCAAACAATATTTTATCCACAGCAATATCTGGGATAATAATAACTGATGTTTCCGATCATTTCGGCACTTTTCAAGTATAAATTATTCCGCCAAAATCTGGCAAAGAATCATATTCATGGTAAGGAGGGTAAATGCTAAAACTATGGTAATCTTTAAATTACTTCTCTCACAATGTGATTTTTCGACCGTTATGGGTTCGGATAACCCAAACACGGCATACAACAATTTTTTAGATATATACCTTGAATTATTTGATGTAGCCTTCCCCCAGATACGTGTTTGTACGAAAAAGAAAATTCATAAAGAGACAACCTTGGATGACAAGGGGGTTAATAGTATCATCCAATAATAAAAGCAAATTTTATAACAAGATGTTAAAAAACCTAACCGAATCCAACGTAAACAACTATAAAAACTACTGTAAAATATTTAATAAAGTTAAAAAGCAATGCAAAGCAAATTATTTCAAACATGTTCTGAATGAACATAAATATAACAAGCGAAAAACATGGCAAATACTAAATGACGCCATCAAAAGGTCCAACGGAGCTTTTAACTTGCCTACATTTTTTATCCAAAATGATAAAGAAATAAATGATCTGACGAAAATAGCTAAAAAATTCAATGCTTTTTTTTGCAAGTATAGGAAAACAAATAAGTGATAAAATACACGTCACCAACAAATCATTTCACGACTTCATGGATTCAAATTCTACTAATAATTTTTATATAAGCCCAACATGTGATTTTGATGTTATGAATATCGTAAAATCTCTAAAGTCGAAAGGACGCAAAGATTGTGATGATATTAGTTCAAAACTACTTAAACAAGCTATTAACCCCATTGTTACCCCTTTAACACATATCTTTAATTGTTCGTTTACACACGGCACTGTTCCAGATAAAATGAAAACTGCTAAAGTTATTCCTATATTTAAAGCAAGTGACCAACACAATTTTACAAATTACAGACCTATCAGCATACTACCGACATTCTCAAAAGTTTTAGAAAAACTTATGTCAGCTAGGCTTGTAAAATACCTAGATCACTTCAGTATCTTACATCCAAATCAATACAGTTTCAAGAAAAATCATAGTACGGTACATCCTGTCATGCAACTGCTGAAAACTATATCAGAAGAAAATAATAAAAGAAGTAAGGACAGCACATTGGTATTATTTTTGGACTTTTCGAAAGCATTCGATACCATAGACCATGACATTTTAATAAATAAATTAGGTAGATATGGTATTAGAGGATGAGGCAACGACTTGTTTAAAAGCTATCTATCTGGTAGATCACAGTATGTCGCATATGGCGAGCATATATCTGACAGAGTAAAAATAACACATGGTGTTCCACAAGGTTTGGTACTCGCTCCAACACTATTCTTAATATATGTCAACGACTTTTATCGCGCTACATCCCTGAATCCCCTATCTTTTGCTTACGACACTTCGGGACATTCTTCGGGTCCCGACCCAAATCACTTAACCGCACTTATAAATACAGAGCTCGGAAAAAGTATTTGATTGGTGCTGTGCGAATCAACTTGTTTTAAATGCTACTAAAACTAAATACATTTTAATCAATCCCTCTGGCAAAAAAAACAACAATTCATCACGACATTTTAATAAACGGCCAAATTATAAGTAAAGTAGGTTCAAATGATACGGAGAAATCTCTTAAATTCTTTGGGATATATATTGATGATAGTCTATCGTATAAGCACCATATATCTCAAATTTCTTCCAAGATTGCTCGGGCGAATTTCGCACTAAATAAAGTGAAGACTACACTTCCCCGTGAAGCGATGAAAACACCTTATTATGCCCTGATACACACATATTTAGTGTATAGGATAAATGTTTGGGACAATGCTAGAACAATTAAAAAGATACTGCTTCTTCAGAAACGCTCCATCTGCATAATAAACAACAAGCGATACAAAGCACACACTGATCCCCTCTTTCGGGAAAATAAGATTCTTAAAGTAAACGACCTCTTTAAACTCCACGCGTGCTTGTTCGTATTTTATTGGTATCATGATAACTTGCCGGTATCCTTCAGACACTACTTCCACCATGTAGTCAACACTACGGGTAGAGCTAGTAGAAGGAGAGATCTTCTCCAAATTGGCAGAACAAGAACAAGGGTTCTTGAGAACTTTCCAACACACATATACCCTAAACTCTGGAACGACGTAGACTTCGATTTACGTAAGATAAGTAACAGAAACATTTTCAAGAAACAATTAACCTTAAAATTATTGTCCCAATACTCCGATAACATCGACTGTAATAATCCATACTGTAACGAATGCTGTATTTAACAACAGGCAGAATATTTTCAGAGTAATTGTGCGGGTATGAATTTTCAAGATTATACTAACTTCGCGCTTTCCAAGAACAGTACCGGTGGACTGGGTTGCTGGATGACTCCCTAAAAGTCTTGTAGTTGTTTTTACCGGTATCCTTCAGATGCAGCTTCCACCATGTAGTCAACGATACCGATAAAGCTAGTGGTAAACACTACGGGTGGGGCTTTACTCAGCTGATGACTCCCAACGCTTTGCGTCATTCAGTGGGGAGCTCTCCGTGGGAGCTTCGCACGGAGTGACGTCGGGATTTGTGATTGTCAGCGGGGGAGAAGTATGAGAGGAACTGTGTAGAGGTTATCCAGTGGCCCATCTCCGCTGGTGCTGTACACGTCTGGACATATTCTCGTAGTAATATGGTTAAAATAGGAATAAATTGGTTGATCCTGGTTTTCTCGATGATAGTAAATAAAATCTTTTATTTGATAATGCTAATACACACCAGAAACGAATTCTTCAATAGACATTTCCTATATCGTCCATTCCATTTGCGTTGTGGGTGTTTCTGGTGCCCCTGCGGAAGCTGTAAACACTGAAATGGGGGCTGTTAAAAGTGTTTAGTTTGGGTAGTCTTGGGTTGTCCAATATTGTGGAATATATAAAAAAAAATAAAAAAAATTGTGTTTGCAGTCTCTAAGCGGGCATTAGGAGTGCCCGTGGTGCGGAGTGGACGGTGTAGGAGGGGCTCCATCCCACGTAAACAGTGTAAATATAGCTCTTCTTTGGACCCAGCATAGGACTCTCTTCAAACCGCGATCATATATTTTTTACCAGAAAATGCCGATGGCATCAGCTATTTGACCGAGTTTTCAGTGGTGGGAGGTAGGTAGATATGCTAGCTGCACCAAGCCACCAGCATCCAAGTACAGATGAACTGTTGTCTGATAGTCCGATTCCAATGCTGCACAGTATAATCTCTGGGAGACGACAGGTAGATAGCCAATCTGACTATGTCGTCTCCCTGCGGTATACATGCATAGTTAATCTCTTGTTTGTATTGTATGTATGTACATATCTATGTTGCTGTATACTGCCAAATAAAAAATTCATGCATTCAGTTACGTTGAGTAAAGAGTTATGAATGCTTGATTGAGAGGGTTAAAAGCAAGCCATTTAAAAAGTACACATCGTCACCGTGCCTCTTCGTAGACAATCGGGATTATGTGCCTTGCCAAGGACACAACGCAGATAGACCTGGTGGTGTGGGAACCGTGAACCTTTTCAGTTTAAAGTCCAACGCCGTAACCTCATCGCCATCACGCGCCTGTCGGATCCATTTAAAAGACATTAAATGCATCTAGGGTCCTAAACAAGGCGTACGGGAAATAAGAAGATGGCTGGATTTTAAGAATGGCTGTTGTAAATAGAGGGGCAATGTGACAGAAAACCTACAAAAACGTTCTGCTGTCATGAGTTAAATGAAAGTATTTGGGCCCGCATTGAAGTATTAAGAGAGTTAAAAAAGAGGCCATTTAAATATTCTATTTTATTATAATTGTGATAGGTGTTTTGAGAAAGTCACTCACCATTGCTTCTTGAAACCCGTCGATCTTGAAGTATGATTGAGAATAAATAATGTAACAGAGCACAGGAGTTCCTAAGTGTTTGGCAATGACCAGTAGGGGGCTAATCATTGCCGATTCTCAAGTGATGTCTATGGATAAAATTAACGGACAATATTCAGCTTTGAAATTGGACTTGGCCACTGAGGGTTAAAAGATATTTCAGCTAATAGACCAACAAAGACTATTTAAAACGAGGTCCCATCGATAATCCACAAATAGTAAGGATCTACAATATATATTGGATACATTTTACGAATACTGTTTAAAATGGAAACTTGAGGTTAACCTAAGCAAAACAAAAATAATAAAATTCGGGGCTCGGGCTGGGAAAAATGATAAATTTTATTTAGGAGGAGCTGCAATCGAAATGGTTAAAATTTTTGAATACTTACGGGTAACTTTTTCTAAAACAGGCAAATTTTCTGATGAAATAAAAATTAGATGCGCTGTAGCGAAAAGGGCAATGTTCTCTTTAATAAGCAAAGTCCGACAAAATCAACTGACTGTCGACATTGTCTGTGAAATGTATGAAAAATCAATACTTCCGATCTTAACTTACGGTTGTGAAATGTGGGGCTGTGAAAATATTATACCGTTACAGAAACTCGAAGTATGGTTCTTTAAATTTATTTTAAAACTGAAAAAATCAACTGGAAATAATTTTATATATGGCGAACTGGGGTTGATACCCATCGACGTGAAGACTAAAATTCGGATGCTGAATTTCTGGGCCCAGTTAGTGTCCGGAAAAGAAAACAAATTTTCCACCTCCCTTTATTCAATCCTGTACCTAAACCACTTGCACGTGTTTTACACGAGCCCCTGGATACGATATATCTCCTCCCTTCTAGACAAGTTAGGAATGACCCACATATGGATCAGTCAGAGCATAAGTAACAGGAAATTATTTAATTATATCGTTAAAGAAAAATCACAAGATATTTTCTTACAGGAGTGGCGAGCAAGCATGTGTAAGTCAAACAAGTATATGTTTTATAAGGTGATAAAAATTAACTTCTGCCTTGAAGATTACCTCAGAAAATTACCACTATCTTTGGCTATCCCTCTCGCCCAGTTTAGAACCCAAAACCACCGACTCCCGATTGAAACAGGGAGTTGGACAGCAGTTGAAATGTCACAAAGAAAATGTAATCTGTGTCAGTCCGATATTGGTGACGAATATCATTATATCCTTGTCTGTGACGAGTTAACGGAACTGAGGAATAAATATATTAAACCATATTATAGACGACACCCGAGTATGTATAAAGCCCAATCTCTATTTGCAAGTACAAACATCAAACAAATCTGTAACCTGTCCAAATTTGTAAAAAAAACTGAAATCATTTTTAACGCCTAGTTAAGAGTAATAACAGACACCCCCCCCCCCCCCCTCCCCCTCCAGTACGAGCAAATCCGCACGCAAAGCTCTAGAGCAATTTCAACGTGACCCTAGATTATGTATAGGTGAGTGTATGGTACATGCGTGATATGGGTGTATACGGAAGTATACTATCATGCACACATATATGTCTCTGATGTGCTCGTATGCGCATGCGCGGGTGCACGTGCATACATGTGTACGTGCGCGCGTGTGTACATGTATGTTGAGATATTTATACGTGTTTGCTTTTCGTGTGCGCCATGTATGGCTAAAGATCAATCTTAATTATCAAACACCTAACATCCCTGAGCCCACCCTCGTGAATGCGTGCACACACTCAACCTTTCGCGACCAGGAGAATTCTCCAGGTCGTATTTCGTAAAAAGTGTGTAGTGCTCGAGGGTGAGATCTCGGGTAAATGTTATGTGTCTACAATTTACATCGGACATATTTTGTATGCTGAGATGTCAGAAAATAGTAAATAAATTTATTTTGAGGCCCGGCCCTGCATGCATCATTATGCCTGTTTTACTCATCGTAATAGCCCATCTCCGATAACACCCATAAATGAAATTAAAAATTATTAGTAGGACTGGAACGCAATCGATTGTATCATGCACGGGGGATCTCACTGAGTCCCGTCGTGCGTGATACGGCCGACCGAAGTTCTTGACCACAAGGCAATACTGCCCGAACCCACACACCGAACACATAAAATATCATAGCCCGATATATCAGACGACTAGAGTTTACATACCTTCTCCGGCAGACCTCATTCGTGTGGCCCCTCCAGCCTTCTCCACTGAAAATTAAGAACCTTTTCGTCCAAGGCAGGGGGGTTTTGTCAACAGTACGGTCACATGACCTCAAGAAGTTGTGGGAGAGTCCTGTTGACAACACTCCATGGTACCCTTTAATTTCGAACTCCGTATGCAATGAACAATCGACATACAGCGCTGGAGAGGTTACACGTATAGCACATGTATATATACGGACTGTCCGGACATGTAATGTATTAAAATTTCTCTGTGTTAACACTTGCTTTACGCCATGTAAATGGTTAAAAGTGAATAAATGAAATGAAAATCGATGCCCATGCGTGTTTAGAGCAACATTGTGAGAACAGAAAGTGTTGTCATTATGTCTGTATTGCAAAAGTAAAAGTTTGGGGACCCATATTAAGATATTGAGTGGGTTAACATAATCCTTTTAAATACTCCATTTTGACCCTTTAAAAACGAGCTTATTCCAGCGAGAGGTCATAAGCAATGTTTTACGAGCAAGAATGAAAAAATAATGAAAATTGAATGGAAATTTCCGTGAATGACGCTGGCTGGTTTTCGCTGTTATGTTGGGTAAAGAGTTAAGAATGCCTTACTTTGGAAGGTACGTCTGAAAAGGTGACCGATTCCATATAGAATTAAATGTTATAGAAAGGAAAGCGTAAAAACATTATGTAGCCCTGAGTTATATGAAATGTGTTTGTACTCACATTGAAGTATTAAGAGGGTTACAAACAGACTTTTCAAATATTCCATTTCATTACTTTATAATTGTGATAGGTGTTTGGAGAAAGTCACACACCACTCCACCCCGAAACCTGTCGATCCTGGGTTATGATTGAGAATAAATAAATTATAAAAATGCTTTGAAATGTGAAGGGTTCTTTCTTCAACAGGAATTAATTTTGTAACATGATATTAAATAAACATACAATGCTATTCTATGTTACAGCTTTCTCTCTGATATCTTTAAATAATGGTTATTTGTTTCAGTGGACTCATTTACCAGGTCAGGCCATCAGTATAACAAAAATATTAAGATAGGATTGATTGTATTGGGGGTTATCATTATCGGTGTTCACAAACAGAGCATAGAAGACAGAAATATTACAACTACACCATCAAGCCATCCTTCTATGAATGTTATTTATTTATTTATTTATTTATTTATTTATTTATTTATTTATTTATTTATTTATTTATTTATTTATTTATTTATTTATTTATTTATTGGGTTTAATGACACTTTTGACAGCCACTGTCACCTCGTGTTGGACAGTTTTACTGGTGGAGGAAGCCAGAGTACCCTGAGAGAACCACCAAGCAAAGGTGGGCAACTACCAGGCTCCCCAACAGACTGACTCCACACATGCACGGTTAGCATTGGTTGAAGACAAGTATTCCTTCAGTACGTGTTAGTGCACAATGCCAACATGCCCCTTCGAGGGCAATGGGGGTAAAGTGTATTGCCCAAGGACACAACACAGTTGCAGCAGCTGGGATTCGAACGGAGGACCTATAGGTTTGCAGTCTTCAACTCTACCTACTGAGCCACGACGCCCCTTCTATGTATGTAACTGGAATATTTTGGAGGCTTATTTTTGGGGATAAATAGTTTTAAAGAATTCAGAAATAGGTTTTCATTAACAGTATTCAAAGATATTCATTCAGGAATCGGATGAATTTTTCCAAGAAACTAGAAAGGCATATATGTACACAGCATTTAAAGGGTTCAGTCAAGTGAATGCATCAGGGGTCCAACAATGTGATTTCCAGCAATTCTAAAAATTCACTCGATGATCCCTGTTGACCTCAGTGACCAGGTCCCATATTCTGAACCTCTATCGAGTGTCGACTCATTTAGTGTTGGTCCCCGGTCTATACATCATACCATGTTTGAGATAGGAGCGTGGCACACTTTCAAAATATTTGACAACACCCGCTTTTTTCGTGTAAAAATGCATGAATTAACATCGGGATTCATCAGTGGGGCGAAAAATGTGGCTTCCCGCAATTCTGAAAATGCACTGAATGACCCCTGGGCGACCTCGGCGGCCTTGATCCATATTTTGCCCCCACCCCCTCCCCACCTCCACTGAGGGATGAGCGTGATCCACTTTCAAAAATTTTTGGTCACGCCCACTTTTTTTACGTAAAAATGCATGTATGGACTTTGGGAATGCATTAGGGGGGGGGGGGCAAAAATGTGATTTCCAGCATTTCTGAAAAATGCTCCCAATGACCTCTAGGTGACCTCCGTGACCTTGACCTATATTTTGAACCTCTATCGAGTGTCAACTCATTTGGTGTAGGTCCCAGGTCTATGCATCATACCATGTCTGAGATATGGGCGTGACCCAGTTTCAATTTTTTTTACCACGCCCACTTTTTTCGTGTAAAAATGTATTAACTTAAGAAATGCATTAGAGGGTCAAAAAATGTGATTTCCAGCAATTCTAAAAAATGCACTCAATGACCCCTAGGTGACCTCCGTGACCTTGACCCATATTTTGAACCTCCACCGAGTGTCGACTCATTTGGTGTTGGTCCCAGGTCCATAGGTCATACCACGCTTGAGATATGGGCGTGACCCACTTTCAAAACACCCCCACGGAGACCCCTAATAAGGAGTCTGAAAAACATTAGGTGCCGAGAACTTGTGACTCTCTGTCAGTATGCCAAAAATCAATGAGATTGTGGACAATTCGTTTTCGAGTTATCTTGCGGATAAAAAAGTGGTTAGAAGACAGAAGACAGGAGAATAAAAAGAAGAAGAAGATTAAAAAAGAAAAAAAAAAAGAAAGAAAAAGAAACCGTACAAAAACAATAGTCTGTGTGTTTCACACAGACTAATAACAAGAGCAAAAATAAAATTTTATAAGCAGTGAACTTGTATTTCTGTATGCCATTCACATTCAATAATTATTATAAGAACATGAGTAATATATGTAAAAAAAAAAAAAATGAAAAACAAACAATATTTGGGAGAATACTCCCTTCGGTGAGGCGTTTGTGTTTGACTGTACTCCATGGAGTAATTATTTATACACTTCTTGGAGTACAGTCAAACATAAACGCTGCTTCGAGGGAGTGCTTTTCCGAACATGGCGATTTTTTTTTCGATTTTTTTTTCAAAACATACATGTCAAAGTATACACAAAAACATACACAGTAAGTTAATACCCTGAACGTTTAGACACTGCGTCCAGATGTTCAAGTACCCCTATCTGACGCTCTTCAAATATGCGTTTGAAATGACGAATGCTACTGTCTATTTTTCTGTACTTTCTCTTTTTTGGTGGAACTTTACCACCAGCGTTAAGTTACAAAATTGTAGATTCATGAAAGGCTTGTTCCTTTTTGATAAAGTCTATCATTTTGTACAAGTTTGGTTGCGAACCTGCGATGAATAGCTGAAGCTTTCGGTGCCACCCTTCTACGTGGTTCGCAGTTCTTGGCCCGTCCGTGTCGAAATGATAAATTGGGTTTCTTTCAATACAGTTAATCCCCTAATTGAAACTCAAATTGGACAAAAGAAACTAAACATAGTTCTAGATAAAAGTGTTAATCCCCTAATTGAAACTCAAAATGGACAAAAGAAACTAAAGATAGTTATTTGAGAATTTATTTTTCATTCAAACGATTCTCTCCGCAGTTGCACAAGCACTCCAAACAATGTTATGATTATCTAAACATACCCTTGCAAACAATTCATCAAACAAACCTCAACACCAGAGATACTAGTCCTGTTAGAAGAGAGACATAAATATTGAAACACACTCCAAATGTGCTGGTGGATTTTTGAACACTGAATGTTAGTTTTGAAAACATTTTTTTATCAATGTAATTGAAAGTAACTGAAAAGTAATTACAGGAGAATTTTCAATGTAATTAATTATATTACAATTACAAGTAATTGAAAAATTCCTCAATTACCAATTACCGCCAATTACTTTAAAAAAGTAATTAATTACAGGTAATTACAATTACCAATTACCATTACCCCAGCCCTGTAGATAACTTTAGTTTAAACAATATTTATTCAGAATTGAACATGATATAATACATACAAAAGATTGATAATGTTACATTAACTGTACAGATAACTTTGTATGGGTAGGTACAGATTACGGGAAATCAGTCAATCAGACTGGTGATTATAAGACTTAGGCGAGGACAGAGGTCGTAACAAGTGGTAGTCAAGAGTAACTAGGACAAGATAAACTGCTAAGGGAAGAGTAGCTAGAATAGCGTCTGTAATAGGTTGAAACTGAGGATTTGGTGGGAAAACCGAACTAGTAAAACAATTGTCTGGTTGTTTGTGATAATTCTAAACCAGGATTTGTGGAAAATTCGAACAAGAAAACTACTCCAGTTTAATAGAACGCGCCTTATAGCACTACGTACTACTCTTATCAGCCCAAAGTGTCAAGATCGTTTCTATGATTTTAGACAGTTTTCGAGGATGTGGAGTGATTGTCGGGTCTATTTGGGTAATTATATTTACTCTTATACAATGCAACAAGCCTATTGTTGGAAAAGGGGGGATTCTGAGAGAATCCGTACAAAATGAGGTGATTTGGGGTGGTTTTGGTGATTTGGGTGATTGTTGTGTCTATTTTGGATAATTACATTCCCCCCTGTTGAATTGAAAACAACTACCGAACACACCTCGTCCTATTAGAGAGTTTTAGGTCACATAGAAACCACGTACCGCCATGGAAACCAAGATGTTGGCCTCCAGTATACCCAATGGACGACGCAAACACGTACCACCTTAACAACACGCGCTGCGCGAGCAAATTAACATCACGTATAACTATGGGGATGGTGTCACGACATGGCCACTTACGCGCATATCACGACAACCCAACATGGCGCCTCTGGGTCACGTGGCATGACCTCACTTCCGGAGTGATCCACGGGGGTCATCCAAAACATAGAGGGGTCAGGTTACATGATATACTACTACGCACCGGGAAAAGTTGCACCGGCAAAAATCTTTGCTTTCTATTTCTATGAGAATTTAACATTGCTTGCACCGGCAACGCTCAGGATAATGAAGCCCGATTCACGCATGCTATACTGCTATCCACTTAACAAGTTAACCCTTTACCCGACGTAACGGCCAAAACCGACCAGCGCTATTCTCAAAAATCGCCAAATAATTTTCATTAATTTTTTATTTTTTGTCTCAAAAACATAGGTTATGACCCCTCGTTGGAACAAGCTCGTTCCAATGATGGGTCCTAACCTATGTTTTTGAGACAAAAAATGAAAGAAATTAGTTATTCAATTTTTTTTTGCAAGTGTCGTCTGCTTTTCATGTTAGGTAAAGGGTTAATACTTACTGCTTGCCATCTTTAATTCGTCGTCATAGAAGAAGTCAGCTTCAAGTCACTCCATTATGCTGGTCACACCAATTTTCCTGATTGCGGTCGGCGAAAACTCTGAATGATTTCTTTGGTAAACAAACTGGTTACACCATGTAACGCATCAAGGGGGGGGGGGGGGAGAGAGAGCTCTGGCTTGGTTCATATCTACCGAGTTTGATAATGAGCATTTATGGGAAAGGAAAAATCATATCGAATATGGTTAAATCATATGTTTTATCATGAGGTTCTATAAAGTTTGTGGATCCATTTATAATTTTGTTTCAGGTTCAGTGGTTCTTGGATATTTGTGCACCCCCCCCCCCCCCCACCCGCAACACTCCCACACACGGACCATATTCAATCCCGCCCCTCCCACAGCCCCTCATGTCACCCAAACAATCCAAATGGTACAATCAAAATATAATTGTTTCTTTTCGTTGATTCTAGTTTTTACACACTGTGATATTAGCAAATTCTTGCCTTTAGAGAAATTAAAACTTTTCACATCCAAAACAAATTAAAACTATTCTACTAACATTTATGCCACAGATTAATTTTCACGATAATTACTATCTTTTATCTAACAATCATATAGATTTTGGCCTGAAAACCACGAGAAACGGTACATATCACACAATGTGTTCCAATTCCGTATCATATAGACGACTCATTCTGATTCCGTATCATATAGAGGACTCGTTTCCGGTAGCGCTACGGGTTATCATAACAGACACATGGATACATTCTATGTGCGTTTCAGTGATCGACCGAACATTTATATGTCCCAAAAATGTTTAAAAACAATTTAACCCTTTACTTAACATGAAAAGCAGACGACACGTGCAAAACAAATTCTTGAATAACTAATTTTTTTGTCTAAAAAACATAGGTTATGACCACTCATTGGAACGAGCTTGACGAGCTCGTTCCAACGAGGGGTCATAACCTATGTTTTTGAGACAAAAATGAAAAATTAATGAAAATTAACTGGCGATTTTTGAGAATAGCGTTGGCCGGTTTTGTCCGTTACGGTGGGTACAGGGTTAAGATTTAATCTGTTTATGTGACAGAATTGTTAAATAAATGAATTATCATGATAATGTGCATGTCCTGTGATTTGCATAAGATTCTCGGTGGTGTCCAAAAATGGAATCACAACTCGCCGGCAAAGCCGGCTCGTTGAGATCCCATTCTGGACACCGCCTCGAATCTGATACAAACCACAGGACATGCACATTATCATGATAATCCGAATGTATACATGTACACATCTGCGGATGACCTAACGATGTTTCAATATTAGTGTTGGCTGCATGTACAGGCTGCCAACAATGATGTAAACATTGCCTAAACGAATGAAAACTACTGTTAGAACTTTCAAGGAAGAATACACTTTGTGGTAACTTTTTCTAAGCAATATAAAAGTGGCAGTTTGTGGCTGTATGGGGACTTTGGGTTTATCCCAGAATGCAAGCACGAAAGAAGCGAATGAGAAACGGCATATTCAGTTACAAAATGAGCAAATTTAGATCCATACTGGTGAAGATTCATTAGCCTTCAGTTGGTTAAAATGGCAAAACTGCGGTACTTTCGTTCAGCTGCACACTGAGAAATCTTACCCCAATCCTACGGTAGTCGAGTAGATAAATCTGCTGATTAAAGTAGTTTTTCCCCCAACAAAAACAGAAATATTTATCTGCAACATTTTATCCGGCTTTTGATGTCCTTGGCATATTTTCACAACCGGGTTGTACAGTGCAACAGCTGATCACCTCGTTTTTCCAGATACAAATAAATTTATTCATATACCATTGCCAGCTACAGAGGGCGTTTCAACTTCTCCTTCAGCTGAAATGCAATCTGCTGATTCTCAACGATGTTTAACAAAGGATAAAGTTGCAGAGATAATGGAAAAGACTATCCATCAGCGAAAGAAAAAGGAAGGATTATTTTCTCTCCAGAAGAAGAAAACAGCGTTGACGTTGGAAAATCAAGTCCGAGAAGTGGATTGAGGTGGACTGTCAGAAGAGGGGCCGGGGGAGTCAGCTATGGTGAAATCTGGGGTTATTATTGACTCGTGTTCAAACCACATCGATGGAGGTTACACAAACGTCTTTAGGCGTGCGCGTCCTCACAGATCTCCCATTAGTGTAGATTCGGTGTTATGACTTAAATCACCGACCAATCATTCTTCTGCCTTTAATACACGGTCACGCTCCACACAACGGTTAACTTTTACAACCTTGTCGCCCTGACTGGTATCGTTTTAAAATTATTACGGTACTGATCGTCCCTTATGTCAGAGGACACCTGAGGCCCCATAAGGCCTGGGCTGACGTGGGGTTATTTAGTCCCGCTGATGAAGTTGCGGGAAAAATTAGACCAACGTGGAGGGTCGGAATCCAAGTGTCGCGAACTCGGCGCAGAGAGCTGAGTTAGACCGACGCCGTGATTCCTTCTCTGCCAAATTGTCCTGAAATAGGTTCGATTTCCGTTAGGTGTGATTCCTAATCACTTCAGGCTGTATAATGGAAAGAATGATTTAAAGTAACAACGATTCTTTTATTTACACATAAAAATAAATCCGTTTCAATATTTCAACAATCAGCAATTCAATTCTTTTCACAGAAAATGGGTCACTACGGTTAAATAATTCTAAACAATCATATAGTCATTCTATAGCCCTGTACTGGCACTATAGTCTACCCACTGGAAATGTTACTACCGTGAGCTCGCCATAAGAGCTTCACAAATCTGAAATGTTATTACTGTGAGCTCGCCATAAGAGCTTCACCCGCTTAGGCTCAAATGTCAACGTCTGCGCGTAACTGTACCTCTGGCTGTCGGAGGGTTCCGACCAGCAATGTTCGTCATCTATAAACCACCGTACTTCTGATTTGGGTCAGATATTGTCTACTCATACCTTATGCGCCTTTTGAAAGTCCTCCGTGAAAGTCCTATTGAAATATCCACCGTTCCTGGTTGAATTCACGATTCACAAATGCCCCTTTTGTGCTAGGGCGAAATTGTCACTCACACCGATCTTCAGTCGGTATTACGATGTTCCGACAGCAAAACAAACTACTCAGAACGCAATCAGGCTGACGCTTCAAAGGGTTAATACGCACAATACAATTAACCTACACTTCTGACTATTGCAGGACGATACCTGCTACTCGACAATCTAAACTTTAACGTTCCACCTGGGATGTTCCTTCTCACGAATTCGGCCCCGTAGCCGCCTATCAACGTTAAGCTAAATCAATCATGGAATGCCCTCTCTGGCGATTCCAGCCGTTTCAGGGTCCTGTGATCGAAGGTACCCTTATGCCAGGAAACAGAGTCCGCCTGTCCTGGACTTCACCAACGCGTGTGTGACCCCAAGTGTGTGTCTAATGCTCTGCTCTTCCAGGTATATATACTTTTTACCCTAAACTGTCAGGTGGACCGACGCTCATCTGTCCACCTGTCAAAACGGTGGGAGATGACGTATATCGAGGCAGAATCAATACAAGTCATCTCACGCGTGACTTCACTTGTCGAGAAAACCGATTCGTTCTTGCCATGATTGTTATAACTTATGATGACACGACATTTCTATCTTTTAGAATCTCGTTTCTCAATTTACCGTGACGACATCTTGACATCAACCGATTACGTCTCGTAAGACTCCGACTACTGTATAAATTAAACGAGATGATTAGACCTTATCTAACATACCGTTTCTCCCCTGGGTCCCTGCGCTAAAGCTGGATATACACCACGTGTGTTTTTCCAGCTTTACAGAGAAGTGAAATTCATGTAGGTTTTTCGCCTTGATGCGGAATATATTTTGAACTTACAGTATCTTTAAATATGAGGCCCCTTGCCCCTATATTTAGGCTGGCTTTGCCCTGACAACTCCCTTCCCGAGAGAAACACCCTGTGTATCTCTTAAAACACGAGGGGCAAAGCCACGCACGTTCGCCTCTCACACCTTTTTACAATCTACCCATCATGTTCAAGACTACAAAACCGTGCCCTAGTGGTCGTGGGGTTGATGACCGGGCTCATGCGTCGGCCATACCGATTCCCACGACACACACGCTACCACATGCTCCCGTCTTGCGGGTTTACATATGGAGAGTAGCCTTATTCTTAGATTTGCAGCACTCTCTCTCTCTCTGTAATACTATATATTTACACCCAAACATACACATTTTTATACACGTTCGCCCATTTTGCAAACGGTTCACTTGGCACTCACTCCGACGAGTAACACCGTCCGCGCCTTTGCGTCAGACGGGTTAATTCCAACGGAGTGTAACTTCGCCTCCCGTTCCCCTATGTCTTGTGAAGGGGCAAACGACCCCTGCATTATGTTGAGCCTCACCCTCGCAAAGCTCAACCAGAGGATTAAAATTGTGCCTCACACACTCACACATTCAACACACAGATTTCCCGACCGCGCCTTTGCGACAGACGGGGTTAGTGTGCCTCACACTCACAACAAACTCTCGTCAATAAAAACAAGCGCGGTTTCCCCGGGCCTTAACACCGGGTTTGTGCATCCCATACTTACAAAACTCGACACACAGGCTCCCCGTCCACGCACACGCGACAGACAGGGCAGTGTATCTCACATTCGCACTCACAACCAACTCTAGTCAGCAGTCAGAGCAATAATAATACTAAAATAAGAAAGTTCCTCCGGGCCTTAACACCGAGTTTACGAAGCCCATCACCTCACCAACAAAAATATTTGCGACTGGAGCCCCCGTCCCAGACACCAGGCCCACAGCCACCCAACTATTGCTTCTTTATAACCACCGACCATTGGTAGGGGCCCGGTTCCCAGTATCCCCTTGGGTAACCCTTGACACACCCCTACTTCTCGCCCCGTTATTTCTACGGGTATTCCACCAGGGTCCCCATACCCTGTCGTTGTCGCATTCCCAAGAGCTTCCCTTGGCGCTATATCCCCCAGGCTCACTCGTCTCGGCGATTACCGTCGTTCGAACGACACTGGCCGTCCTTGGCCCTTGTGCCCGCGACCCCCCGGTCCATTGCGACGACTTCTTGCGCACGTTGGGCGCTGTGCGCCCCCGGCACTCTCTACGTGGTCTCCGCCACCTAGGATGCTTCTCCTTTGATTTGTGGACCCTTTTCTCGGTCCCCTGGGCGCCCACCTTAACGGTCCCATCCACTTTAACATACTCAACTTGTGTTGACCCGTGCCCTCTCAATTCTGGGGAAGTTTGCCCAGCCATTTGCGTGGGTCTGGCCTCCCCTCTCAACACGGGTGACACCGACTTCTTGGAGCGCTCAGCTCCCCCACATAAATTTGCTTGAGGGTCTTTCCCCAATGATCCCATTGGGTTGCCTCGCTGTTTGGCGTTTCGCCTGGACCGCCTGCGGCCCCTTCTCCCTAATACGACAGGAGTCGCCCCTCCTGAAACTTCCCGACATTTCTTCGTGTAGGGGCCATCCCCTGGGCCATCGGATTGGTTCCCCCTGGGAACCTTCCCTTCCTTACTCGGTACGTTACCGAGTGCAACCGCCGGGAGTCCTTGCCCACCGACTTGAACTTCCTTTGCCCTCGTTGGGCCCTCACTTGGCCCCCTACCCCTGGACCATAACTCATCAGGGCTTGCCCTCACCCCTGGGATATTACCTATGACCAGGTCATACACAGGTGATTCAATGCACATGGCATCCACTTCGCCACAATAAAATGGGGTATCCACCGTTATCCTCGCGATGGGAAACCTTCTAACGGTCCCATCTATCAAAATACACAAATGGTCGCGCCCCAACAATTGCTTGTCGTCAACCAGTTGCCTTCTAACCGCTGCAGAGGAGCACCCAGAATCCCGGAGCAGACGGATCTCCCTTTGTCCCACATACCCTGGGTACACTGGCATATCAACCTTCTCCTGCGAAGTTGTGAGCCTCTCACACATGCCACTTATTATCGGGACAACCTTCCCGCCTTCCAGCCTTAATTCTCCCTCTTGTATACATTCCCGGAGGGGACTGTGTTCTGGACCGATAGTTTGACAGAACGCTGCCGTCTGCCTACTGGGCCCTGGATTTACGCGGTCACCGTACTTCCAACCCCTTGGCGCTGCGTTCCCGGCCCCCTGCTGAGGTGGTCTAATGTTCCCAGTGGTCCTTACCTGCTTCTGCCAGCAGTCCCTGGCAATATGACCCCGCTTGTTGCAGATAAAACAAGTGGTGTCCTTGGGAGCGCCCCCCTTCCGGCTGGTCTGCGACGCAGGAGGATCGGGGTGGTGTTGCCTTACGGGTGCCATTGCCAACCCGTTTGCCCCACCCCTAGCCGATTTGGGTGCGTTTACACTCCCACCGTGGGCCTCGATGTAGCGTTCTGCCACAGTTGCCATCTCATCATAGGTGGGCGGACCCCTTTCCTTGATGAACAGGCCCAACTCCTTGGAGCATGTAGTTAAAAACTGCTCCCGGAGAAATAGATCTCGCAGGGCTCCATATGACTCATTCACTTCTGCGAGATCAGTCCAGCGGTCAAAGTACCGCCTAGCTCGGGCAAAATACTGAGGTACTGTTTCTCCCTTCTCCTGCTTAATCTCTCGGAACTTGGTCCGGAATCCTTCTTCAGTGAGCTGGTATCTCCGAAGGATGGCATTCTTCAGCTCACTGTAGTCGTTAAGAAGTGCAGGAGGCATACTGGTATAAGCCTCGAGGGCTTTACCTGACAACAAAGGGCTCAAGCACATAGCCCATGTGTCTTCTGGCCACATTTGACTGGAGGCAAAACGCTCGAACCTCTCCAAGTACGAGTCCAAGTCATCTGTGTTTTCATTGAAATGAGCGAGATGGGGGCGTGGGGCATGAATTGCTACCCCTGCACTCCCATCCCCTGAGCGCCGACTTTCATTCTCCACATCGGCCCTTGCTCTGAGGAGCTCTAATTCTCTCTCGTGCCTCTGTTGTTCGAGCTCTCGCTCTGCCTCCCTTTCCTCCCTTGCTAATTGGGCTTCCCTCTCTCTCGCCTCATTTGCTAATTGAATCTCTCTCTCTTTCGCCTCTCTTGCGTCTTTCTCACGCTCTCGTTCTAATTGGGCTTCTCTCTCCCTCGCCTCTCTTGCGTCTTTCTCACGCTCTCGTTCTAATTGGGCTTCTCTCTCCCTCGCCTCTCTTGCGTCTTTCTCACGCTCTCGTTCTAATTGAATCTCTCGCTCTTTTGCGTCATTACGTAAGGCAATCTCCTTGGCCTCACGTTTCTGCTCATCTTTAACGAACTTCTGAAGTTCGGCTCCCTCAAGGCCCATTTCCTTGCCTAATGATACCAGTTGGGCGAGGGGTGTAACAACATCCATTTTGATTTTTTCTTTCTATCTTCAACACTCGTCAGAAAGAATGAAGAAGGAAAAGAAAGAAAGAAAAAAAAATATGGCAATTAATCCTAATTTACCTCTGTAATTTAACGTAGTTAAACGCCCCAATACTCTGAAACCTACCGCAGTTATAATGGCTATTAAGTATCCTCTTGGGGACTACTGTATTGCGATATTAAACCCTTGAACGGCATCAACTGACCGAACGCGTCAAAACCTAAACAGAACCGCCGTTAAAATAAAACAAAATTTCCATATAGCCATTTTTTACCTTTTAGAAATATCCTGGTAGCGCTCGCCAATCAATGTCAGGGAACACCTGAGGCCCCATAAGGCCTGGGCTGACGTGGGGTTATTTAGTCCCGCTGATGAAGTTGCGGGAAAAATTAGACCAACGTGGAGGGTCGGAATCCAAGTGTCGCGAACTCGGCGCAGAGAGCTGAGTTAGACCGACGCCGTGATTCCTTCTCTGCCAAATTGTCCTGAAATAGGTTCGATTTCCGTTAGGTGTGATTCCTAATCACTTCAGGCTGTATAATGGAAAGAATGATTTAAAGTAACAACGATTCTTTTATTTACACATAAAAATAAATCCGTTTCAATATTTCAACAATCAGCAATTCAATTCTTTTCACAGAAAATGGGTCACTACGGTTAAATAATTCTAAACAATCATATAGTCATTCTATAGCCCTGTACTGGCACTATAGTCTACCCACTGGAAATGTTACTACCGTGAGCTCGCCATAAGAGCTTCACAAATCTGAAATGTTATTACTGTGAGCTCGCCATAAGAGCTTCACCCGCTTAGGCTCAAATGTCAACGTCTGCGCGTAACTGTACCTCTGGCTGTCGGAGGGTTCCGACCAGCAATGTTCGTCATCTATAAACCACCGTACTTCTGATTTGGGTCAGATATTGTCTACTCATACCTTATGCGCCTTTTGAAAGTCCTCCGTGAAAGTCCTATTGAAATATCCACCGTTCCTGGTTGAATTCACGATTCACAAATGCCCCTTTTGTGCTAGGGCGAAATTGTCACTCACACCGATCTTCAGTCGGTATTACGATGTTCCGACAGCAAAACAAACTACTCAGAACGCAATCAGGCTGACGCTTCAAAGGGTTAATACGCACAATACAATTAACCTACACTTCTGACTATTGCAGGACGATACCTGCTACTCGACAATCTAAACTTTAACGTTCCACCTGGGATGTTCCTTCTCACGAATTCGGCCCCGTAGCCGCCTATCAACGTTAAGCTAAATCAATCATGGAATGCCCTCTCTGGCGATTCCAGCCGTTTCAGGGTCCTGTGATCGAAGGTACCCTTATGCCAGGAAACAGAGTCCGCCTGTCCTGGACTTCACCAACGCGTGTGTGACCCCAAGTGTGTGTCTAATGCTCTGCTCTTCCAGGTATATATACTTTTTACCCTAAACTGTCAGGTGGACCGACGCTCATCTGTCCACCTGTCAAAACGGTGGGAGATGACGTATATCGAGGCAGAATCAATACAAGTCATCTCACGCGTGACTTCACTTGTCGAGAAAACCGATTCGTTCTTGCCATGATTGTTATAACTTATGATGACACGACATTTCTATCTTTTAGAATCTCGTTTCTCAATTTACCGTGACGACATCTTGACATCAACCGATTACGTCTCGTAAGACTCCGACTACTGTATAAATTAAACGAGATGATTAGACCTTATCTAACATACCGTTTCTCCCCTGGGTCCCTGCGCTAAAGCTGGATATACACCACGTGTGTTTTTCCAGCTTTACAGAGAAGTGAAATTCATGTAGGTTTTTCGCCTTGATGCGGAATATATTTTGAACTTACAGTATCTTTAAATATGAGGCCCCTTGCCCCTATATTTAGGCTGGCTTTGCCCTGACACCTTAAAGGACGCCAGCCGCATCCGACGCCAAGGAGGGGATGTGTATCAGAGGTATCTAAAAGGGCACTTGACTTTGGGTATGAGTTAACCTTTTACCCAACGTAACGACCAAAACCGGCCAGCGCTATTCTCAAAAATCGGCAATTAATTTTCATTTTTTTTCATTTTTTGTCTCAAAAACATAGGTTATGACCCCTCGTTGGAACGAGCTCGTTGAGCTCGTTCCAACGAGGGGTCATAACCTATGTTTTTGAGACAAAAAATGAAAAAGATGAGTTATTCAAGAATTTGTTTTGCAAGTGTCGTCTGCTTTTCATGTTAGGTAAAGAGTTAAGACCGGAAGTTTACAATGTATCATAACTTGTAATGTGACACTCAGTAGTACTGACATTATATATATATTACTCAATATTTGCTAAGGATCACAAGGGTGCACATTTTTCCATTTGTTCGTGCATGGGATTTAACGGCACTTTCAACGGCCCGTGCCATATCATGCTGGACAATTTACAAGCAGAGGAAGCCCGAGTACCCGGAGAAAACCAATGAACAAGGGTGAATAACTGTCGGACTTTCCAAATTACTCTTCCGATGCAAGGAGGGTTAACATTGTTTGAAGGACTGTGCACTGTGGGCGTACAACACGTTGACCATAGACGCATAGCATGTCAACGCTATGCGTGCCTTTAACCATTGCGAACCTTGTGTGTGCCAGGATAGTAAATTGGAGAGTCCTACAGTTATTCACTGTGCTTAAGTTGTTCTCTCTGTGAGCTCCGACTTCGTCCACTTGTAAAATTCATCTACGTGGCATGACCTACGTTGCTAAACACCAATGAACAAACAAACACACATAATCATGTACACATTTTATGTACAAAATGGGGAGTGATCCTTAGCAAATTTTGAGTAGTATATATATATATATATATATATATCGTCCCTTCAGGGGAATAAGGTGCCGTCTGCAATGCTAAAGCATTGCAGATAGCACCTTGATCCACTCAATGACGATATATATTACTCAAAGTTTGCTAAGCACCAAATATTTGACACATCATTGTGAAATTTGTTTGTGACATATTTGCGATATTTTTGGTGGATATGATTGAGGAATGTATTAAGATGGTCCCCAGTGTTTACATTAGCTCTCTTGACAGGCAGACCTATCGTGACAGTCATGGAAAGCATGTACCCCTTGATTTCCATGATGTTTTCGTGTACTGTCTACATGTACATGACATGTCTACGGTATTCAATCTTCATTTCAACACAAACCCTTGTGATTTAATGATTGAATATGGCAAATGCAAATGTAAGAAGACATTTGTCTGAAGCTGAGATGTGGTGGGCTGCAGGGATGGTGAAGCAAGGGGCTACCCATCGTCAGGTTGGTGAAGCCCTTGGTGTGCACCATAAGGTGATCACCAGAGCCTGGGTAAGATTTCAGCAGACTGGCACACTAGTAAGACGACATGGTGGTGGCAGAGACAGGGCAAGATATGCCGCTGAAGACAGGTTTTTGATCATTCAGGCCCGTAGGAACCGCTTTGCTACAGCAACCCAGCTTCGCAGTGACCTTCAGAATGCATCCTGGGTAAATGTGTCGACGCAGACTATCCGGGCAAGGTTGCACGAAGGTGGTCTCCGATCGAGAACACCATGTATTCGCATTCCGCTGTCCCAGAACCACCGCCAGGCACGATATGAATGGGCCATGGACCATGTTGGATGGACCAGAGAAGATTGGCTTCCTGTTATTTTTACAGATGAGTCAAGGTACTGCCTAGACTGTACAGAGAGGCGTTCTAGGGGATGGAGAAGACCAGGAGAGCGATTCCATGCAGCCAACATTGCTGAGCATGACCACTATGGTAGAGGGTCAATCATGTTCTGGGGCGGCATCAGCTGGGATGGACGTACAGAGCTCTGTGTCCTTGAACGTGGTGCATTGACTGCACAGCGGTATATTGATGAGATCCTGGATATCAACGTCAGATTGTATGCAGGTGCAGTGGGTGATAGATTCATTCTGATGGACGATAATGCCCGTCCTCATGTTGCCCATGCTGTCGAGGAGTACCAACAGAGGGAGGGGATTGAGCGTATGGACTGGCCAGCAAGATCCCCTGACCACAGTCCAATCGAACATGTCTGGAATGAGTTGCAGCTTGCAATTTTAGCCCTTCCAGTTCAGCCAAGAAGTGCCCAGGAGCTTGGTGCCATGCTGGTCCAAGAATGGAACAACATCCCACAAAGGACCACCAAGAACCTGATTGGAAGCATGAGAAGGCGTTGTCAAGCTGTAATTAACAGTAATGGGTCTCATACTCGATATTGAACCCATACCACTTCGCACCGTCAACTTGTTGGCAAATTGAAAAATTTCCTCTTTTACCAATAATATCCATTTTCCATGGTTATCGTATCCAAAAGCTAAAAAATAATGTCAAACACAAATAAAATCTTAATTTCTGTACTTAATCATTAATGATATAATTAAATAAAAAATATATCCACTTTTAATTACAATATTTCAACTAAAACGTAAAACAAGTAGTTGGATATACTTGGTGCTTAGCAAACTTTGAGTAGTATATATAAAGAGTGAATGTGATAGCTTGAATTTACCATTTTGTAATTTAAAAAGTGTATATAATTTTGATAGTTCTTCTTTCTTGGGGTAAAGGCGTATAAATGTAGGTATGTGCCGGACCCCGAAAAAACGAGGTGTCAAGTAAGCCATATGTGCTTCTTAATAGAAATAAACCAGACAAACCTGATAACTTTAATGGAGAGGAATCGCAATAGGAGTCTGCAATGCCAATTAACGCTTATCTGGTCTGAAACAACGATCTTTCCTTATAAGCTTCAAACAAAAGACTGTCGTTTAGCCACCCAAGGTAATAGTCATCTAATTATTGGGTCATTAGTATCGATAATCTCTTATTCTTTCGTAGCGCACGTGTAAGGTCTGTGTTATATGCACTTCCCCAATTTTTGAAAGGGTACTGTCAGAAATGCCAAAGTATAGCAAACTTGAAAGAATTTGAAAGAGAATTTAAAATTAATACAGACCTGTAGCTGCCAGGTTCAAGAGAAGCAATTAAAATGAGAATTAATGTTCTGGCGATCTAATAAAAGTCGGAGGGTTTCTTGAAAAATTCATTCCAGTCTGAATGCGCGTAAGACTGTGGGTTGTAGGCGAGGAGCTGGGGACGTCCAATGCTACAGGTTAGAAAAGGTGCCGCATCGGTGCGAAAGTAAAGGCACGTTGTAATGTAAGGGGGCCACAGAGCTCGTACTTAGAGTAGGAACAGTCGCGGGCCAAGACGGTGGCCAAATACGAGTGTAGGAATAGAAGTAGAAGTAAGAGCTCTTTGAGCTCATGAGCTTGGTATGTAGGCAGACGGTATTCCCTGTTGTAGAAGGCAAGCCATACGTGCGCAGACTAGGCTTTGTGTGTATGAACATTATTCTGAGATAAATAGCGACAGCTTGAATGAAAAACGCCCAGTCAGATGACGATATAAAGGAGGCCGTGCGACGGCAGTGGCAGAGTGATATTCCGTCACACGTTAGAGTAAAGGCAGCATGTAAAGTGATAATACGTTATTGGCCGTGCGACGGCAGTGGTAAAGTTACACTTAAAACTAGAAGTCCTGTCACGAACTGTGCGCTTATCTAGGCTGCGCGCAATTGCCATATCGAATGGCATCCAAAGCATGGCAGGTTCTCCTGGTTACTAATAGCAAACACACGCAATGTTTCTGCCAATGGACCTCCGGGTTACCCGGAGGTCCATTGGCTGAAACATTGCTTGTGCACAGGCCATATGTACAAAATTTGATAGCATTACTATGGTCATAACGCGTAGATTAACGCACAGACCGACGTGCTATTTGTGCGCATTTCATGACAGGACTTCTAGTTTTAACTATACATCCCGTCACATGTTGGAGCAAAGGCGCCCTGTAAAATGACAATACGTAACCAGTCGTGCGACGGCAGAGAAAGAGTGAAGTTCCAGTTGTATGTTCGTGAAAAGGCGACCCGAGACCAAACACCAGCGAAAAGGAAGAAAAAACTAGTGACAACAGAGAACGCGAGCCCACAAGTGACCTAAAAACTGTCTGGGTGGGGTATGATTCACGTTTGTGTTTTATTCATTGGATTTCATGTAAGTTACAAACTACACTGCTCAAAGTTTCTAAGCACCAAGTATATCTAGCTACCTGTTTTACGTTTTAGTTGAAATATTGTTATGAAAAGTGTATGTATTTTTTATTTAATTATATCTTTAATGATTTAAGCACAGAAATTAAGATTTTGTTTGTATTGGACATTATTTTTTAGCTTTTGAATATGATAACCATGGAAAATGGATATTATTGGTAAAAGAGGAAATTTTACAAATGTGACAAAAAGTTGACGGAGCGAACTGGTATGGGTTCAATAACGAGTATGAGACCTATTACTGTTAATTACAGCTTGACAACGCCTTCTCGTGCTCCCAATCAGGTACCGGATGGTTCTATGTGGCATGTTGTTACATTCTTGGAACAGCATGGCCCCAAGCTCCTGGACACTTCTTGGCTGGACTGGGCGGGCTGAAATTGCAAGCTGCAATTCATTCCAGACATGTTCGATTGGATTGGGGTCATGGGATCTTGCTTGCCAGTCCATACGCTCAATCCCCTCCCTCTGTCGGTACTCCTTGACAGCATGGGCAACATGAGGACGGGCATTATCGTCCATCAGAATGAATCTATCACCCACTGCACACGCAGACAATATGACGTGGGCATACAGGATCTCATCAATATACCGCGTGCAGTCAATGTACCACGGTCAAGGACATAAAGCTCTGTACGTCCATCCCAGCTGATGCCGCACCAGACCATTATTGACCTTTCACCATTGCGGTAATGGTCAGCAATGTTGGCTGCATGGAATCGCTCTCCTGGTCTTCTCCATACCCTAGAGCACCCATCTGTGTAGTCTAGGCAGTACCTTGACTCATCAGTAAAAAGGACAGGTCGCTAATCATCTCTGGTGCATCCAACGTGGTCCATGGCCCATTCATATCGTGCCTAGCTGTGGTTCTGGAACAGCGGAATGCGAATACATGGTGTTCTCGATCGGAGACTACCTTCGTGCAACCTTGTCTGGATAGTCTGCATCGAAACATTTACCGCGGATGTATTCTGAAGGTCACTGCGAAGCTGGGTTGCTGTAGCACAGCGGTTCCCACGGGCCTAAATGATCAAAAACCGGTATTCAACTCCACATGTTGCCCTGTCTCTGCCACCACAAGCCGTGTTACTGGTGTGCCATACTGCTGAAATCTTGCTCAGGCTCTGGTGATCACCACATGGTGCACACCAAGGGCTTAACCAATCTGACGACGGGTAGCCCCTTGCTCCACCCTCCCTACAGCCAGCCACATTTCTGCTTCAGACAAATGTCTTCTTACATTTGAATTCGCCATGTTCAATCATTAACCCTTTACCCAACGTAACGGCCAAAACCGGCCAGCGCTATTCTCAAAAATCGTCAATTAATTTTCAAAATATTTTCATTTTTTGTCTCAAAAACATAGGTTATGACCCCTCGTTGGAACGAGCTCGTTCCAACGAGGGGTCATAACCTATGTTTTTGAGACAAAAAATGAAAAAAAATTAGTTATTCAAGAATTTTTTTTGCCAGTGTCGTCTGCTTTTCATCTTAGGTAAAGGGTTAAATCACAAGGGTTTGTGTTGAAATGAAGACTGAATCTGGCGAAAAAGACACGCGCTGCCCCCTTGTTCTTCTAGCCTCGAGGAAAAGACATGCTGCCCCGTGTCCCGTCCCCGCTTCTGGCGCCCTTGTCTCCCGCCCAATTTCGTCTTTCCTCTCAATACTTTGCTGCTTTCTCGTGGATAACCAACTTTTTCTTCGTGCAGACACTGAGGTTAGGGGCCCGTGAAGCTTCGAGATTCGGTTCGATTTCGAATCTTCAGTTGCCATTCGGTTCTATTCGAAATCGGCTGGTCGATTCATTTCCTTTCGAATCTTTTCACAGAAATATAGAAGGTACTCAAAAAAGAAACAAATTGCCACCTGAATAAACTGGGGAATAGTAGAATCCTTGTTATGCCCACAGGAATAGATATAGTATTCTTTCTGAAGAGACCCTTGACAGCGGACGCTGATACACACCTGGTTGTGCACATCTTTGCGCATGCATTAAATACATGCATTTCTGTGTGTATATCCACGTGTGTGTCGAAAAAATGTATTTATCCATCGCTTTGCTCTGCAATACACATTGTAAATGTCAATACTGAGATCCTTATGAACATTTCTTCTTGCTGGTCGTTGTTAACTCTCATTTTTTAAACATGTACTGAGCTACTGTGTTGATCCAAAATGATTTCTTTAATTGTTTGGATTTAAAATTGTATATAACCTTATCTGTTTGGATATCTGAATAAAAATTGAAAAAAGAAAGCAATATAGCTTAGAATCGAGTCATCTACATCGTCTAACAAATCGTATAGTTGAGATCAAGGAGGCCGGAAACGACCGATGGCAACGGGTATCAAAAAGGGCCCTCAAGTCTGGGTATGAGTTGAGACCTGGAGTTAACAACGTAACATAAATACACAGAACGCACACGCGTGTGAATGGGTTAATCGATATGGCACTTGTGCCATCGCAGAAGGATAACCGCTGTCTTGTTCTATGTTTATTGCACGCCTTCAAGTCAATAAAAACAATTATTAGAAAAACACTCGGCAATTCATTTGACAACTATCAACAAAAAGAACACATTTTATCGCCAACCAAATTTGCAAGCGGCACCCGTGTCACTATTTCGTACCCTGAGTTCCAATGTGTTCTATGTGCCTATTCGCACGTAGAACGCATTGGGACTCAGGGGACGATTTTCAGCAATCGCTGGCGATTCAAATTGTAATTGTGTAGAAAATTCTAGTGAAGTTTTGCTTCAATTCAAAACTAGTCCGTCAGGAACAGATTTTCATTTTCCGCATGATTTAGTATTCCTGTAGATGGGGATTACATAGAACAGGAGTGTAATAAATCGCAGTCTAACACTCAACTAATATACTTGTGTGTGTCAATGGAAGTAGGGGGATCAGGTATAATGATGGAGGCTGGACGATAATCATTAAGTAAAGAAGCCATACAATCGGCGGGGTGTGAACACACCCCGTCGATTGTACAGTTTTTTTTTATGATAATCGACCAGCCTCCATCATTGTACCCAATACCCCTACCCATCCACCTACACAAAACCCACTCACTCACTCACCCACCCATTGTCATTGGCACACGTAAATACGTTCGAAACGAATGCTCGAGAATTTCTCAATTACGGTTCTCGGAAAGTGAAGTCTTTTCCCCAAGAACACTTGACTGGAGAAAAATGCCAGACGCTGCCCCTCATTGTCCCATATTCTTATGGAAAGAGGGGTAGCTACCGCTACCCCTCCCCGCGCCTGGGTAACTTTTGGTTGAGATGGAAATAATTGTACATGGACAACAACACACGTGCTAATTCCAGTCTCACTACCACTGTTGGGAGCAAATTGCAAGTTTCCAAACAATGTCAGTGATGAGCTGTTGCTAGCGGCTTGTCCTGACCAGTGTCTAGTATCGATAATTCGTTTCTTTTTGGTTTTTGGTGAAGTAGAGTGAGTTTGTTGATGGAATTAACCCTTTTCAGCACTGACGCCTTGGAAGGTATCATTTCATCAGTACTGTCAACGGCGAAATGGGTTTGTTGGGAGGTTCAGAAATAATTTAATCATACAGCTCTGTCGAGCTGTTGGATTAAATTATTACCGAGCCCTGCTTCAGATATTTGCTCTCTTTATTACACATCCATTAAACTTTAAACCCTTGTATTTAACGGATTCGCCGCTATGACATAAATGTTTCTATATTCAACTTGTGATGTACAAGCCGGAACTTTTTTCCCAACACCGTTTATACTAGTTCCTTGCCCGTCGAGTCATTAGTAACGCTTCCAAAAGTTTCCAAATTTCGTTATACACTTATCGATCGTCTGTCGCGTTGGTGAAAATGAAAACGTCCAAAGCAAAATGAAGTCGGTTCACAAAAATTAGTCAACCAAAAATGAGATAATATTTAAAAAACAATCATTTCCAGCCACAATATTAACCCAGTCCCATGGCCGTCTCGTCTACCGATCCCATTATATCTAAATTGGTCAAGTTTATTTCGTTAAATCTTCGGACATCCTGGCATGCTTCGAACTTCTTTTATAAAAGTTTCTCCCAGCCGTTTTGCAAATCTGCCCAGATTTGTACTTATATTTTTACTAATAGTAAAAGCCAACAAATGGTTAGGCTTGAATGGACACCAGCCGAAGAGAAATGGCGATACGAAATTCAACAAACACGCCCAATAGAAAAGATAACGAATGTAATTTAGACTGGTTCCCAAAAGTTTGTTTTGATTTTTTATCGATCCTTTTGATCAGTACAGTTTCAAACAAACCAAACGGAGTCTTCACCTTTGGGTTTAAACATCGGAATTAAAATTGGTTTATTTAAATGAATTTTAATGCATGGGATGTGTAATAAACACAGAACGCGATGCCGTAGGCTCTTGTGAAATATTACCACCCATTCCACAAACACTCGGTACAAGCTGTAAAATCGAAAGAAAAATGATATCTGATAGCATTTTTGAATCGATGCTGACGTTCCCCCATAATGGTAATTAAATATTAACAAGGTGCACAACTCGCATTTCGAAAACGATAGCACCCATCTTCATTATATCCCCCTCAAATGTGATTCACCTAACGTGTCCAGCATCAACCGGTGTCAGTGGAAAAGGGAATGAATAAGCTTTACAGTGGTGTATTACACGACGGTGAGGTGTTTTGGGGTTGTTCATAATAACTGGGAGACGTCACAGAAAAGGCCGAAAAACATTTAGTCGGACAAGATGCTGTTCAGTGGAATGCGTGTTACGAGCGACGATTCTCCGTATTATGAAAATTCGAGATCCCATTGTCTACGGAGGGCAGAGTCAAATATATATAAAAAAAAGTATATACCATTATGGGGGCACGTCAGCATCGATTACAAAATGCTATCAGATATCATTTTTCTTTCAATTTCACAGTTTGTGCCGAGTACCTGTACGCCATTCCAATTCGTTATGTAAAACACCCACCGATTCAAACACACATCGCGTTCGGTCTACACATTGTCTGCTCGTCCACTACCATTTTTTTCTTCACGCAAAAAATTATGCACACCGGTTTGAAAGGGTTAACTCTTCGATCACATTCCCATCCAGTGCTCAGAGCTCTTACTCTAAAATTAGTCTTGTCACCGTTCAATTTTACATTATCTTTGTAAATGGTGGCAATTTGTTCTTGGGAAGAAATACGGCATAAACTCATGGGGCGTTTCTCCGAACTGTATTAGCTCCATAATGGGGAATTGACCTTCTGACAACAATTACACCAGTGGCGGCTCGCCCATAAGGACGGGTGGAGTAAGTATGGGGCGGGGGGGGGGGGGGGGGGCTTGGCTTCCAGATGGTCTAGACTGAAGGACTGAAATCTGAAAAATAAAAATTTTCTCACACCGGACCGACCCATGACCCGGGTGGGTCCGAATGTCAGAGCAAAGCCAGCCTAAATATAGGGGCAAGGGACCTCGTATATAAAGATATTGTAAGTTCAAAAGATATTCCGCATCAAGGCGAAAAACCTACGTGAATTGCACTTGTCTGTGAAGCTGGACATGGAAAACGTGGTGTATATCCAGCTTCAGCGCAGGGACCCAGGGGAGAAACGGTATGTTAGATAAGGTCTAATCTCATTTAAGTTATACAGTAGTCGCGAGTCTTACGAGACGTAATCGGTTGGTGGCAGGAAATCGTCACGGCCAATTGAGAAACGAGATTCTAAAAGATAGAAATGTCTGTCGTGTCGTCACCTGATCATTAGTATAGCAATGAGTGACAGGAACGAATCGGTTCTCTCGACAAGTGAAATCACCGTTAAGTCACGCGCGAGATGACTTGTATTGATTCTGCCTCGATATACGTCATCTCCCACCGTTTTGGCAGATGGACAGATGAGCGTCAGTCCACCTGACAGTTTAGGGTAAAAAGTATATATATACCTTGAAGAGCAGAGCATTTGACACACACTTGGGGTCACACACACGTTGGTGAAGTCCAGGGCAGGCGGACTCTGTTTCCTGGCATAGGGGTACCTTCGATCACAGGACCCTGAAACGGCTGGAATCGCCAGACAGGGCATTCCACGATTGATTTAGCTTAGGGTTGATAGGCGGCTACAGTGCCAAATTCGTTGAGAAGGAAAACCCAAGGTGAAACGTTAAAGTTTAGATTGTCGAGTAGCAGGTATCAGCCTGCAATAGTCAGAAGTGTAGGTTAATTGTATTGTGCGTATTAACCCTTTGAAGCGTCAGACTGATTGCGGTGTGAGTAGTTTGTTTTGCTGTCGAAGCATCGTAATACCGACTGGAGATCGGTGTGAGTGACAATTTCGCCCCAGCACAAAAAGGGGCATTTGTGAATCGTGAATTCAACCAGGAACAGTGAACATTTCAATAGGACTTTCACGGAGGACTTTCAAAAGGCACATAAGGTATGAGTAGACAATATCTGACCCAAATCAGAAGTACGGTGGCTTTATAGATGACAAACATTGCTGGTCGGAACCCTCCGACAGCCAGAGGTACAGTTACGCGCAGACGTTGACATTTGAGCCTAAGCGGGTTAAGCTCTTATGGCGAGCTCACGGTAATAACATTTCATATTTGTGAAGCTTTTATGGCGAGCTCTCCGTAATATAATTTCATATTTGTGAAGCTCTTATGGCGAGCTCACGGTAGTAACATTTCCAGTGTGTAGACTATAGTGCCAGTGCAGGGCTATAGAATGACTATATAATTGTTGAGAATTATTTAACCCTAGCAACCCATTTTCTGTGAAAAGAATCGAATTGTTGATTGTTGAAATATTGAAACGGCTTTATTTTTATGTGTAAATAAAAGAATCGTTGTTACTTTAAGTCATTCTTTCCATTACACAGCCTGAAGTGATTAGGAATCACACCTAACGGAAATCGAACCTATTTCAGGCCAATTTGGCAGAGAAGGAATCACGGCGTCGGTCTAACTCAGCTCCCAGCGCCGAGTTCGCGACACTTGGATTCCAACCCTCCACGTTGGTCTAAATTTCCCGCAATTTCATCAGCGGGACTAAATAACCCCACGTCAGCCCAGGCCTTACGGGGCCTCAGGTGTCCTGACATGATTGGCGAGCGCTAACCAGGATATTTCTAAAAGGTAAAAAATGGCTATATGGAAATTTTGTTTTATTTTAACGCCGGTTCTGTTTATGTTTTGACGCGTTCGGTCAGCTGATGCCGTTCAAGGGTTTAATATCGCAATACAGTAGTCCCCAAGAGGATACTTAATAGCCACTATAACTGCGGTAGGTTTCAGAATATTTGGGGCGTTTAATTACGCTAAATTACACAGGTAAATTAGGATTAATTGCCATATTTTTTTTTCTTTCTTTCTTTTCCTTCTTCATTCTTCTGACGAGTGTTGAAGCTAGAAAGAAAAAATCAAAATGGATGTTGTTACACCCCTCGCCCAAATGGTATCATTAGGCAAGGAAATGGGCCTTGAGGGGGCCGAACTTCAGAAGTTCGTTAAAGATGAGCAGAAACGTGAGGCCAGGGAGATTGCCTTACGTAATGACGCAATGGAGAGGGAGGCCCAAGCAGCAAGGGAGGCAAAAGAGAGAGAGATTCAATTAGCAAGGGAGGCAAAAGAGAGAGAGATTCAATTAGCAAGGGAGGCAAAAGAGAGAGAGATTCAATTAGCAAATGAGGCGAGAGAGAGGGAAGCCCAATTAGCAAGGGAGGCAAGGGAGGCAGAACGAGAGCTCGAACAACAGAGGCACGAGAGAGAATTAGAGCTCCTCAGAGCAAGGGCCGATGTGGAGAATGAAAGTCGGCGCTCAGGGGACGGGAGTGCAGGGGTAGCCATTCATGCCCCACGCCCCCACCTCGCTCATTTTAATGAAAACACGGATGACTTGGACTCGTACTTGGAGAGGTTCGAGCGTTTTGCCTCCAGTCAAATGTGGCCAGAAGACACATGGGCTATATGCTTGAGCCCTTTGTTGTCAGGTAAAGTCTTCGAGGTTTATACCAGTATCCCTCCTGCACTTCTTAACGACTACAGTGAGCTGAAGAATGCCATCCTTCGGAGATACCAGCTCACTGAAGAAGGATTCCGGACCAAGTTCCGAGAAATTAAGCAGGAGAAGAGAGAAACAATACCTCAGTATTTTGCCCGAGCTAGGCGGTACTTTGACCGCTGGACTGATCTCGCAAAAGTGAATGAGTCATATGGAGCCCTGCGAGATCTATTTCTCCGGGAGCAGTTTTTAACTACATGCTCCAAGGAGTTGGGCCTGTTCATCAAGGAAAGGGGTCCGCCCACCTATGATGAGATGGCAACTGTGGCAGAACGCTACATCGATGCCCACGGTGGGAGTGTAAACGCATCCAAATCGGCTAGGGGTGGGGCAAACGGGTTGGCAATGGCACCCGTAAGGCAACACCACCCCAATCCGCCTGCGTCGCAGACCAGCCGGAAGAGGAGCACTCCCAAGGACGCCACTTGTTTTATCTGCAACAAGGGGGTCATATTGCCAGGGACTGCTGGCAGAAGCAGGTTAGGACCACTGGGAACATTAGGCCACCTCAGCAGGGGGCCGGGGACGCAGCACCAAGGGCTTGGAAGCAAGGTGACCGCGTAGATCCAGGGCAAAGTAGACAGACGGCAGCGTTCTGTCAAACTATCGGCCCAGAACACAGTCCCCTCCGGGAATGTATACAAAAGGGAGAATTAAGGCTGGAAGGCGAGGAGGTTGTCCCGAAAATAAGTGGCATGTGTGAGAGGCTCACAACTTCGCAGGAGAAGGTTAATATGCCAGTGTACCCAGGGTATGTGGGACAAAGGGAGATCCGTCTGCTCCGGGATTCTGGGTGCTCCTCCGCAGCGGTTAGAAGGCAACTCGTTGACGACAAGCAATTGTTGGGTCGTGACCATTTGTGTATTTTGATAGATGGGACCGTCAGAAGGTTCCCCATCGCGAGGATAACTGTGGATACCCCATTTTATTGTGGCGAAGTGGAAGCCATGTGCATTGAAACACCTGTGTATGACCTGGTCATAGGTAATATCCCAGGTGTGAGGGCAAGCCCTGATGAGTTATGGTCCAGGGGTAGAAGGAAGCTCAAGTCGGTGGGCAAGGACCCCCGGCGGTTGCACTCGGTAACGTACCGAATAAGGAAGGGAAGGTTCCCAGGGGGAACCAATCCGATGGTCCAGGGGATGGCCCCTACACGACGAAATGTCGGAAAGTTTCAGGAGGGACGACTCCTGTCCAATTAGGGAGAAGGGACCGCAGGCGGTCCAGGCTAAACGCCAAACAGCGAGGGAACCCAATGGGGTCATTGGGGAAAGACCCTCAAGCAAATTTATGTGGGGGAGTTGAGCGCCCCAAGAAGTCGGTGTCACCCGTGTGGAGAGTGGGGGGGGGGGGGGGGGTCCAGACCACGCAAACGGCTGGGCAAACTTCCCCAGAATTGAGAGGGCACGGGTCAACACAAGTTGAGGGTATTAAAGTGGATGGGACCGCTAAGATGTTCGCCCAGGGGGCCGAGGAAAGGGTCCACAAATCAAAGGAGAAGCATCCTAGGTGGCGGAGACCACGCAGTGAGTGCCGGGGTCGCACAGCGCCCAAGGTGCGCAAGAAGTCGTCGCAATGGACCGGGGATCGACGGCACAAGGGCCGAGGACGGCCAGTGTCGTTCGAACGAAGGTAATCGCCGGGACGAGTGAGCCTGGGGATATAGGGCCAATGGAAGCTCATGGGAATGCGACAATGACAGGGTATGGGGACCCTGGTGGAATACCCGTAGAAATAACGGGGCGAGAAGTAGGGGTGTGTCAAGGGTTACCCAAGGGGATACTGGGAACCGGACCCCTACCAATGCTCGGTGGTTATAAAGAAGCAATAGTTGGATGGCTGTGGGCCTGGTGTCTGGGACAGGGGGCTCCAGTCGCAAAAAATATTTTTGTGGATGAGGTGATGAGTTTCGTAAACCCGGTGTTAAGGCCCGGAAGATTTTTTTTTTTATTTTAGTATTATTATTGCTCTGACTGCTGACTAGAGTTGGTTATGAGTGCGAATGTGAGATACACTGCCCCGCCCAACGCGAGTGTGCGTGGACGGGGAGCCTGTGCGTTGAGTTTTGTAAGTGTGGTATGCACAAACCCGGTGTTAAGGCCCCGGGAAACTGTGTTTGTTTTTATTGACGAGAGTTTGTTGTGAGTGTTAGGCACACTAACCGCGTCGGTCGCAAAGGCGCGGTCGGGAAACCGGTGTGTTGAATGTGTGAGTGTGTGAGGCAAATTTTAATCCCCTGGTTGAGCTTTGCGAGGGCGAGGCTCAACATATTGCAGGGGTCGTTTGCCCCTTCACAAGACATAGGGGAATGGGAGGTGAAGTTACACTCCGTTGGAATTAACCCATCTGACGCAAAGGCGCGGACGTTGTTACTCGTCGGAGTGAGTGCCAAGTGAACTGTTTGCAAAATGGGCGAATGTGTATAAAAATGTGTATGTTTAGGTGTAAATATATAGTTTTAGAGAGAGAGAGTGCTGCAAATCTAAGTATAAGGCTACTCTCCATATGTAAACCCGCAAGACGGGAGCATGTGGTGGCGTGTGTGTAGAGGGAATCGACATGGCCGACGCATGAGCGCGGCCATGAGCCCCACGACCACTAGGGTACAGTTTTGTAGTCTTGAACATGATGGGTAGATTGTAAAAAGGTGTGAGAGGCGAGCGTGCGTAGCTTTGCCCCTTGTGTTTTAAGAGATACACAGGGTGTTTCTCTCGGGAAAGGAGTTGTCAGAGCAAAGCCAGCCTAAATATAGGGGCAAGGGGCCTCACTTTTCTTTAACCGAACGAGGACCGGATGCACATCTTTGGGCTTTACTCTGAAATACAAGTTAGTACCGCAATTCATTGTACCTTAGTTTAAAATTAGGGTACCCCAACTAAAACTTTTCATGCTGTGCATGGCCTCTAGAAGAAATTCCCTACCACCCATTGCCAAAGTAATCGACCACATGCTACAAATCCAGCCGTGGGAGGTACAAAAAAAACAAACTTCTCTTAACTGTTTGTTTCTTTGCCTATCACGGACCACAGCCTGTGACCCTCACTGAATTGAGCCTGTTGAACTCATTCCAGTGAGTGCCATGGGCTGTGATCGGGGGAAAATTGACGATCTTGGAAAATGAAATGGTACAGTCCCCGGCAAACTGCACCAGTTCGGAAATAAGAGGTATTCCAGCTAATCAAAAAACAAACTATAAGCCGATATCACCACCCAACCAACCAACCCTGAATATGTGTATAACATATCTAATCTTATTACAAACTGTATATACTTGTTATTCATAACAGTTACTTCTGTTTTTCTTCTCATCCTCTTCAAATACTGCCACTCACTCTCACTGTTGCGCAACCAACCTGTATCAAACATACTAACTGCATTTCACGGCACCTCGACGGGCCTTTTTCCAACTGTTATCCAAACTTGGATCATGGGTATTAGCATCGAGCAACACAGGACGGCAGTCGGTTTGCACAACAATCTCCTCGTGTACAGGTACCGTGTGACGATTAAACCAGGTAGACCTCAGCATCGCGTGACGATTCGTATCGTAAAAGTCCGTTTCACGCTGGTTTTGTGTGTTATTCTGGGCATCATTCTTCTGTCTGGCGACATCGAAATTAATCAAGGGCCATCCCAAACTGGGACAGCAGACGTAAGTAGTATTTCTATACTTAATTATAACATCAGAAGCATCAGGAATAAGCTTGATCATATTATAGACGACATTGATGATTTCGACATTATCTGTTTCACCGAAACGCACCTCGATCCCAGTTTCAATTCTAACAACGTTTTGATCCCCAATTACCCCCCACCAGTTAGAAAGGATAGGAACCAACATGGTGGCGGTGTCGCGGTTTATTTTTCAAAAGAAATATATGCCAAACGTTTACCCGAACTAGAATTTGACCAGTCGGTCTTATGGTTTGAGATTACCTCAAAACGCAAGTTTCTGCTCTGCCTGGCATACCGATCGGTTCAGTTCTCTACCAATGACTACTGGGAGAAGCTCGAAAGAGCCATTGAAGAGTCAATCAGCATAAATCCGTCCCTGATAATTACCGGAGATTTAAATAGTGACCTTCTTAACCCTTCCAGTCGATTAAACGAAATTATAAACTTTTACAACCTACAAAACGTCACTGAACAGCCAACTCGTGTAACGCCAACCTCAAGTACTTTATTAGACCCAATAATAGTTAGTGATAATGTTGTGATTCTGAACTCAGAAGTTCACGAACTTGGTGTTTCCGACCACAAAGCTGTATCAGCAGTCATAGAGACTGGAATTGCACAGTCCGAAACGAAAATTCGACAGATCTGGAATTATAACAGGGCAGATTTCCCCAAAATGAATAATTTGATTTCTGAAAAAAGGCTGGTCCTTCATCTCAGACACGACTTCCCCTGATATATCATACCATAAATTTGCATCCAAATTTTTAAATATTGCTAGAGAATGTATTCCATCTTATAACATAGTTATCCGTCCCCATGATAAGCCCTGGTTTGACTCGGCTCTTCGCCGGGAAATTCGCCATAGAGACCGTTTACGGAAACGAATTCTGAAAAATTCAAACCCACGAATAATTGAAAAATACAAACACGCCCGAAACAAAGTAAATAACATGAAAAAGAAGGCTAAATCCACCTATTTTTCAAAATTAGATACTTCACTTTCAGTAAGTAGAAACCCTAAAGATTTCTGGCACACTGTTAAACAGTTACTGAATAAATTTGAAAGCAAGCCTTCCGTCCCTTTTCTTAACCATAAAGACAATGCGGGTAGTCCAGTTATGGTAACAGATGACAAAGAAAAAGCTGACTTGCTCAACAAAACATTTTTGTCAAATAGTAAGATAAATGACGACGGACATAGTTTACCTGCTTTCAGAAGCAAGTGTTCTGAGAGTCTCTCTGAGATAGACGTCTCTGAAGATGAAGTGACTCGAATCCTAGGCAAACTAGATACCAAAAAAGCAACTGGACATGATGGCATAAGTAATCGCATGCTTAAAGATACAATATGCAAGCCTTTGGTTCAGTTATTTAGGCTTTCTTTTTCTTCATGTGTCTACCCATTGGAATGGAAGCTGGCAACTGTCATACCTATATTTAAAAAAGGAGACACACACGACCCCAGTAATTATAGACCTATTTCTCTACTAAGCTGTGTCAGTAAAGTTATGGAGAGGATTGTTTTTAACCATATGTACGAATACTGTTGTGTCAACAATTTACTTTTTAAATACCAGTCTGGCTTTCTACCCCAAAATAGCACCGTCTATCAGCTCATCGAAATATATCATAATCTCTGCTTAGCCTTTGATAGGAACCAGTTTTCACTTGGAGTATTCTGCGACATATCAAAAGCGTTCGATAGGGTTTGGCACAAAGGTTTAATTTATAAACTGAGACAAAACGGTATATCTGGCCCACTCCTTGAGTGGACCAAAAGCTATTTATCTGATCGTAGACAAAGGGTAACTGTTAACTCAACTCCCTCTGAGTATTTACCTGTTGATTACGGTGTTCCCCAATGATCCGTCTTAGGTGCCTTCTTCTTCCTTATATACATAAATGACATTTCTGAAAATTTAAATGCACCGGATGCTTGTAGACTATTTGCGGATGATACAAGTATAACAGAAACTGGATTTGAACTGGACGATATTGTTTCAAAGTGTAATGAAAACCTTGCGGCCGTTTCCGAATGGGCAAATGCATGGCTTGTTACATTTAACCCTTCAAAAACTGAAACTGTTTTATTCACCCAAAAACGTGTTAATGTAAGCAGTATGGTAATGTTTGGTGACACGCCACTCGAAATGGAAAAGTCTCACATCCACCTCGACCTATCTCTACAGGGGGACTTAAACTGGAATGTCCAAATTAATAGATTATGCCAAAAGGCTAATTCCAGACTGTCCCAGTTACGAAAATTAAAGTATATTCTAGGTCGAAAAAGCCTGGAAACGTTATACAAATCATTCATACTCCCTATCTTAGAATACGCCGATGTGGTGTGGGCCGGTGCGCCCGACTACCAACTTACCAAATTGGATAGAATCCACGCGGATGCAGCGAGAATAATATCCGGTCTAACGAGATCAACCCCGGTATCTGCTCTATTTGCGGAACTTGGTTGGGAAACCCTTGCGCAGAGACGTCATCTCCACAAAATGAAAACATTTTTTAAAATCGTAAATAATCAGGCCCCCACATATCTCTCTGACTTATTGCCACGGACCTTCGAGGATATTTCCACGTATAGCACCCGGTCGCACACTAATTTTCAATTACCACTTACGCACACGGCAACATTTAAGCGCTCATTTATCCCCTCATGTATCTCGGAATGGAATGCATTACCCCAAGAAATAAGACAATCGAGTTCACTGAATAACTTTCTCAAATATTTTAATAGTGGCGCATGCAGACCACCTAAGTACTTTAACAATGGCGATAGAGCCGTCAATATTATACACTGCAAGTTGCGAAATTCGTGTAGCGACCTAAATTATGATAAATACTCCAACTACGTCCATGATACACCTATCTGTTCGTGTGGCTACGAGACTGAAGACGCAAACCATTACTTTTTCGACTGTAATAACTATTCAAACGAAAGACTAGTCCTACAGAGAAATCTTGCGCATCTTACAATAAGATCGACCAACGATCTTCTTTATGGTATCCCCAACCTACCAGAATCCGTCAACATCCACCTTTTTCGAAGTGTACAAAATTTCATTAAGGCCACGAAGAGATTTTAAGACTGGACCGTAATCAGGCAGACTAGTCCGTCAACATATTCCCAGCCAAATGTCCTATAACATGAGTGCCCGTTTTCATTTTCATTTCCATTTCCTTCAGTTACGTCTTTGTGCATTCCGCATGTTCGTCCTGTATACCCTGGCTATAACAGTGGTAACGGGGCTCCGTCTAAATCGCGGTTCCGCTGGAATCACGATTGTACCGTGATATGACACGTTGGCTAGTTGACCAAGTCCAGCAGTGTTGCGATGTGGCAGTTCATCTTTCACCTTTCTGTTCTCCTTCCTCTCGCCTATCTGTTTTGACTCTTGTGAAGTCGAATACCTACCAACATCCATCTTGAAGAGTGTACATACACAATATTGTTTTAATTATTCATAAGTTTGCTTTGCCATTGCATGCACATTTTGGTAACTTTTTGTAAATATTTGTAAAGATAATCTGAAATTTTCAAATGTATATTAAGGAAAGGATATTATCTAAGTGCTAGGCACTTGTTATCCAATCCATTTTGTTATAACAAATAAAATATGTTTAATAATAATAATAAAGGGGCCTCATATATAAAGATATTGTAAGTTCAAAAGATATTCCGCATCAAGGCGAAAAACTTACGTGAATTGCACTTCTCTTTGAAGCTGGACATGGAAAAAACACATGTGGTGTATATCCAGCTTCAGCGCAGGGACCCGGGGGAGAAACGGTATGTTAGATAAGGTCTAATCTCATTTAAGTTATACAGTAGTCGCGAGTCTTACGAGACGTAATCGGTTGTTGGCAGGATATCGCCACGGCCAATTGAAAAACGAGATTCTAAAAGATAGAAATGTCTGTCGTGTCGTCACCTGATCATTAGTATAGCAATGAGTGACAGGAACGAATCGGTTCTCACGACAAGTGAAATCACCGTTAAGTCACGCGCGAGATGACTTGTATTGATTCTGCCTCGATATACGTCATCTCAGACCGTTTTGGCAGATGGACAGATGAGCGTCTGTCCACCTGACAGTTTAGGGTAAAAAGTATATATACCTTGAAGAGCAGAGCATTAGACACACACTTGGGGCCACACACACGTTGGTGAAGTCCAGGGCAGGCGGACTCTGTTTCCTGGCATAGGGGTACCTTCGATCACAGGACCCTGAAACGGCTGGAATCGCCAGACAGGGCATTCCACGATTGATTTAGCTTAGGGTTGATAGGCGACTACAGTGCCAAATTCGTTGAGAAGGAAAACCCAAGGTGAAACGATAAAGTTTAGATTGTCGAGTAGTAGGTATCAGCCTGCAATAGTCAGAAGTGTAGGTTAATTGTATTGTGCGTATTAACCCTTTGAAGCGTCAGACTGATTGCGGTGTGAGTAGTTTGTTTTGCTGTCGAAGCATCGTAATACCGACTGGAGAACGGTGTGAGTGACAATTTCGCCCTAGCACAAAAAGGGGCATTTGTGAATCGTGAATTCAACCAGGAACAGTGAACATTTCAATAGGACTTTCACGGAGGACTTTCAAAAGGCACATAAGGTATGAATAGACAATATCTGACCCAAATCAGAAGTACGGTGGCTTTATAGATGACAAACATTGCTGGTCGGAACCCTCCGACAGCCAGAGGTACAGTTACGCGCAGACGTTGACATTTGAGCCTAAGCGGGTTAAGCTCTTATGGCGAGCTCACGGTAATAACATTTCAGATTTGTGAAGCTCTTATGGCGAGCTCTCCGTAATATAATTTCAGATTTGTGAAGCTCTTATGGCGAGCTCACGGTAGTAGCATTTCCAGTGTGTAGACTATAGTGCCAGTACAGGGCTATAGAATGACTATATAATTGTTGAGAATTATTTAACCCTAGCAACCCATTTTCTGTGAAAAGAATCGAATTGTTGATTGTTGAAATATTGAAACGGCTTTATTTTTATGTGTAAATAAAAGAATCGTTGTTACTTTAAGTCATTCTTTCCATTACACAGCCTGAAGTGATTAGGAATCACACCTAACGGAAATCGAACCTATTTCAGGCCAATTTGGCAGAGAAGGAATCACGGCGTCGGTCTAACTCAGCTCCCAGCGCCGAGTTCGCGACACTTGGATTCCAACCCTCCACGTTGGTCTAAATTTCCCGCAATTTCATCAGCGGGACTAAATAACCCCACGTCAGCCCAGGCCTTACGGGGCCTCAGGTGTCCTGACACCGAAGGCCCCACGCCAGTGCTCCTCTGTCGCCGCTGATTTCCACTCATTACTTTACACATGATATCAACCCATTAGGGTGGAGATGAAAGATTTATGATCACTTAGAGCTAGGCCGTACTCAAGAGAGTGGGAGCGCGGTGGCTTCTGTGCTAGAGGTCCCGAGTTCGATCCCCGTCCTTGAGTCCTTGGGCAAGGCACTTTCAATGATCCCGATTGCCTACATGGGGACACGATGACGTCGTGTACTAAGGCATACTGCACGTCGATTGTGCACATGTCTTCAACCGTTGGAACCCTGCTTGAGCGGAGCTTGAACAGAGTTTGAATGTTGGAGAGCTGACAGTTGCTCATCGATGCTCGGTGGTTCTCTCCGGTACTCCGGCTTCCTCCACCCGTAGAACTGTCACGGTCACGATTAGCCAGTGTGCATAAGTATGTGACCTTAAACACCAATAGATAATAAATAATACTCAAGAGAGTACCACCTAGCCTTTGAGTGGACTATCTCTCACCACCTCGCTGTGTTTTGGGGATAGATTCGTCATCTAGGGGCTTCTCTAACTTGATATTTAAAAAAGATAACCGACGCGAATCATCTGAATATACTAAAATGATAATAAAACAAGATTTATTCACATGCTCACATCAAGAAGGGTCCATGAATATATATTTATACACAACACGAATCACCACGTATTTATTTCCTCCGCCTGAATGTTCAAATTCTCTTCGAGGCACCGCGTTCTCTAATTGATGTTCTAGGGGCGCGGTGGCTCAGTAGGTAGAAGTGCAGGTTGCAAGCCGAGAGGTCTTCGGTTCGAATCCCTCCTGCGGCAACCGCGTTGTGTCCTTGGGCAAGACACTTCACCCCTATTGCTCACGTGGGGGCACGGTGGCGCTGCGTACTAAGGCGTACTGCACGTCGATGGAGCGCTTGTCTTCAACCAATGCTCACCCTGCTTGTGTGGAGTTAGTATTTTGGGAAGCTGACAGTTGCTCGCCGTTGCTCGATGGTTCTCTCCGGGTACTCCGGCTTCCTCCACCCGTAAAACTGTCATGGTCATGATTAGCCATTGTGCAGAAATATGTGACCTTATAAACACCAATAAATAAATAAATAAATAAATTGATGTTTTCGCGTGTTATCACTCCGCTCCTGGTAGTTTTCTCGCTTTGCTGACACAACGTATTGTCTATTTGCTCCTTCCAAGCATCAAGATCTTGCAGTTTCCACTTTTCGCGTTAATTGCCTTTCTGCGTCACCATATATCAATGTCTGACGTGTATTTTATTTGCTTCAACAATACATCGCCAGCTTAACCCCTCCTCTAACACTTCATATTCTCATTGCTTCAACCACTCTCCGTCAACCGCTTAACCCTTTGCCTACCGAATTGGCCGCATCCGCCCGCGTAATATGCAAATTCAGCAGTGGAAAAAATATTAATTTTCAGAAAATTACAACAAAACTATATTATGTGACCCCTCATTGGAACGAGCTCGTTCCAATGAGGGGTCACATGATATGGTTTTGTTGAAATATTTTGAAAATTTTGAAAAAATGAAATTTAAAATCATAAATTTTGATATCGTCTGCGTTTGGTAAAGGGTTAAACATATAATGTTCATGGGCACAGTTTGCCTGGCTCCACTCAGCCCTTTCCAATGATCTAGTCCGACTCGAATTCACGCGTTCTTGATTGCTCCCATCAACCAACTTTACTTCTTCGTTTTACGAATATTTTTTATATTTCTTTTTTAACTGGTAGACTGCTATTTTTCTTGATTGTCCTAATTTGTTCACATGTCTTTGCCTTGTTGCAACTAATGGGAGAGTGTCTTAGGGTCATGTGTAACTTCGAGATTCCATTCGATTTCGTATCTCAAGTTGGTATTCAGTTTGATTCTAAATCGGCTTCCTGAATCGTTTCCCATCGAATTCTTTCACTGGAATATAGCTTGGCATCAGTCATATTCGTCGTCTCATAAGTCAGATGAAAGGGATCACGGTGGCTCAGTGGTAGACTGTTAGACTTATATGCTAGAGGTCCGAGTTCGATCCCCGTCCGGGACGACCCGCGTTGTGTCCTTGGGCAAGGCACTTTATCCCGGTTGCCTACATGGAAGCACGATGACGCCGTGTACTAAGGCGTACTGCACGTCGATGGTGCACATGTCTTCAACCGCTGTAACCCTGCTTGAGCGGAGCTTGAACAGAGGTAGAATGTTGAGGAGCTGACAGTTGCTCGTCGATGCTTGGTAGTTCTCTCCGGGTACTCCGGCTTTCGCCACCCGTAAAATTGCCACGGTCATGATTAGCCATTGTGCATAAGTATGTGACCTTAAACACCAATAAATAAATAAATAAATGACTTATTCTACTGACCTGAACGGTCTTTCTCCAAATAAAACTAACTTTGGGTCACTTAGCACAATCACTTTCTCTAATACACTAAAAGGCCTCTCACAAAATAAATCTACTTTGGGTCACTCATTCCAGCAACTCTTTTCAACACTCATCTCCCAAACATTCCCTTGCTGAAGTTCTAAATTTTCCGTCAAGCGTATACTAACTGTACCGAATATTTACAGCCTTCTTAAATATCATACTAATATTCCCAAGAAGTGGCTGAAAAGTCTCTCTTTCAACAGTGTAATAGTGATTAACCCTTTACCCAACGTAACAGCCAAAACCGGCCAGCGCTATTCTCAAAAATCGCCAATTAATTTTCATTATTTTGTTCATTTTTTGTCTCAAAAACATAGGTTATGACCCCTCGTTGGAACGAGCTCGTCGAGCTCGTTCCAACGAGGGGTCATAACCTATGTTTTTGAGACAAAAAATGAACAAAATTAGCTATTCAATAATTTTTTTTGCAAGTGTCGTCTGCTTTTCATGTTAGGTAAAGGGTTAATGGGTTCTGTGAGTTTCATAGCGACGATGGCCAGCTATGCAACTACTGATTGATTTCATAGATGGCCGATTCGCTCTTCGTAATTTGCGTGTCTTCTTGGGTCTTAGGATAGTCACCTCTTGCTCTGACGTGCCTGTCGCGGTATGGATAAAATGTCGTCGCCCGAGGCAATGTTTGATTAATAGCTTGCCTGTGTTATCAACAAATCAAAAATATACTTTTATTTACATATCAACTTTTTAACCTCGAATCGATTTTGACACATTATCATATAGTATGAATCTGGATTTTACAACATGCTTGTGTGAACACCTGGTCAGAATACTTAGAGCATATGGTGTTCAAGATTCCCTTTTTCCAAATTACTTGTGACATTTACAGAAATTTAAACACTAATAAATGTGTTCTTTTTTATCGTTTTGAAATGCAATATTTAAATTAAAACAGATAAGTTTTATTTTTGGAAAAGGTAAGTTGTGTCAAGAGAGGGCGTTCACATAAGGTCACAACCTTGAATGCTCGGCAAACTTCCAAGTGCAACTAGAACGGGACATTGTGAGTTAAGGGTTAAGTGCCTCGCCCAAGGACACAACGCGAGAGTCCGAATCTATCACTCAGACGGTCACCCATCCGAGGAGTAACCGGGCTCGACGTTGCTTAACTTCGGTGAACTGACGAGAACCGATTACCACAACGCCACCGCGCCCCCTGTACGCGAGGTAGTGAGATAGATCACCCATGTCGCCGATCCGATTTACTGTCTATACAGCCACATAAATACGAATTTCAGAAATATGTAATTACTTTATTTGTACCCTATCTAACACGTGCATTATTAACCCTTTACCTAACATGAAAAACAGACGATGCTTGCAAACAAAATTCTTGAATAACTAATTTTTTTAATTTTTTTGTCTCAAAAACATAGGTTAGATAAGATAAGATATGATAAGATAAGATAATATTTATTGCAAGAACACCAAAAACAAGGCAGATTGCATGTCATTGAAATTAGTAACAATAATACCAGGAAATAGCAAAATATGTTTGAAACCATAAACACTAATGTTCAGTTGGTGCATGTTATAGCTGATGATTTCATTCTAATTGGTATTATGCCGCAAGTAAGTATTCTCTGCATTCAAGCGTCGAGCTCGTTCCAAAGAGGGGTCATAACCTATGTTTTTGAGTCAAAAAATGAAAAAATAATGAAAATTATTTGGCAACTTTTGTGAATAGCGCTGGCCGATTTTTGCCGTTATGTTGGGTAAAAGTGTTAACTGTCGTTTTCCGCAAATTAAATATTGTGTATAGGAAATAATTGGAGTTACAAGTTAACAGAGAATTGTTTTGTTCTTTGGTTTGGTTTTCTTTATTACCTTTTGGTTTTTACTGCTGTTGGCGTTGTTGCTATTGTTGTTGTTGGTGTCGCTATAGTTGTTGTTCCAAAACTATCTTTACACTTTGCTGTTCCCTTTCCCTTCTTTTGGGGACGTTTCGGTATTCCCTGTACTTGTATCTCAACATTACAAACTGAGCACCTACTTCTGAATATCAGTTTTATAACCTGACACCCTGTCAACCTTTGATGACTTTTCAACATTGCTTTACTTCACAGGGTCCTGTGAGTCAAAAGAAAGAAGCAACAAGGTGAAAAGCTGCAATAAAAGTATAGTGAAACGACTGCCACCCAGTGCCTTCCTTGTCACCGTTATTTTATGGAAACTACTGTTTCTGCTTAACCCTTTACCTAACGTAACGTCCAAAACCGGCCAGCGCTATTCTCAAAAATCGCCAATTAATTTTCATTATTTTTTTCATTTTTTGTCTCAAAAACATAGGTTATGACCCCTCGTTGGAACGAGCTCGTCGAGCTCGTTCCAACGAGGGGTCATAACCTATGTTTTTGAGACAAAAAATGAAAAAAATTAGTTATTCAAGAATTATTTTTGCAAGTGTCGTCTGCTTTTCATGTTAGGTAAAGGGTTAAAGTGATACAACAAGTTACAAACGTTTACTGACGTCACCCATTGTTTTTCATTGGTATATAGTTTCACTATCCCACGCTTAACAATTTGAAAAATGGATGCTTAAAAATTGTCATCTTCATGATTCTCAGGTCTTGTGAGGGGACAATGAAGGTGTTAAAAAGTGTGTGGGAGGGTGGGGCACCGGTAGCCATTAAATATGCTATGCCTTTTATACCTCCTCCCGCGTCATGATGTGGCCCCTCAGATAATAATATATATATAATATATGTATATATAATAAAGTGTGTTACCAGACTAGTGGCTCCTCTCGTTCCAGGTGTGTGTGTGTGGGGGGGGGGGGGGCGTACTTGGAACAACGGAAAAACAGACCACTGCATATCAAGGGATATAATCAAATCTGAAATTAATAGTTGGATGGAATTACAGAATTACGGATTTTTTTGACCGATAATTTTTCTAGTCCATATGAATACATCCTGCATAATTGTATATTATTTAACTTAATCCACGTTTGTGTATAGTGCTAGCGGGCCTATGGTCTTCGGGTAGTAGAAGAAACAGACCATATTGTGGCCAGACCGTTGCAAACACACACGAAAGAGAAACGTGCGGGTATTCGCACATCTATTATACTATAACCAGCGGGCTCACCCTGCCAGGACGGGAAACTCTACCCGCGCGTCGGGAAAGTAGCCTATTACATATCGGAGATAAGCAAAGTTAGATTTTCTAGCACGGTGGAATTACAGATTTCTTATTTATATTTTAATACAATAGATATACATGGGAAATCTTTAAATCCGTTTTATAAATCTGTCCAGCCAGAAATTCCAGCTTTCATTAATCTCCCTTGATATGCATTGGGCTACTTTTTCTGTTCCGCTGGTGGGGGCTTCCCGTCCTGGGAGGGTGCGCCTGCTGGTATGATAGATGTACCAATACCTGCAAGTTTCTCTTGGAGTGTATGCAACGGTTTGGTCACGATAGATCTATTTCTTCTACTTCAACCATCTTTCACCCCGTAGGCTCTAGCCTTTGGGCAGTGGCGTGGCTACGGGGGGGGGGACACTCCCCCCCCCCCCCATCTTTCCCTCAAAGTTGGTCCTCGAAATTTGTCCAAAAATGGCATAAAAATCGTAGGAGGGTTAGGTCCATGGGGTTAGGTTGTAGATTTGTAGATTGCTTGTTCTAATATCTGTGTCGGTGAAAAGGTAGACAGTCATCAGTAAATGAAAAACCCTCAAAATATCCGCTCAGATGCAAGGCGGTGGGGGTTTCGACCATGGAAGTCAAAATTTTTCTACCACGGCCTCAACCATGGTCGGCCCGTGGTACCGACGACCCTTGGCCGCCCCATTTCGGACACATTCATTTCCCTCTGGTGGAAAGTTGGAAACCCTGATTATTGGTACCTTGGTTTCCTAGTTCAAACTTTAGGGACGCAAAATTCTGAAATGTTAAGGCTTGGAAAGCTTTTCCCGCACACACCACCCTCACCCCCTATTAAAACGGCTCTACGCCAGGCTTTGCGAGTTTGTCCCCCCGCCCCACTTGCTTTGGGCTGGCCTCGCCACTGCCTTTGGGTGGAAGATGGTTGAGGTACAAGAAATTGACCGAAATGGCTGGTGGAGGAATGCACAGGCCAAGGTGTTCTAAACTTGTTTATATTTATTTTATGTTTATTAGAGAATATCGAATGTTGGCACATCTGCATATTCTCAAACTTTTAGCCCTTTACCCAACGCAGACGATATCAAAATTTATTATTTTAAATATCATTTTTTGAAATTTTTCAAAAAATTTCAACAAAACCATTTCATGTGACCCCTCGTTGGAACGAGCTCGTTCCAACGAGGGGTCACATGATATGGTTCTGTTTAAAAATTTTTTTGAAAAATTATAGTTTTTCAACTGCTGAATTTGCATATTACGCGGGCGGGTACGGGCGATTCGTTGGGTAAAGGGTTAAACTCTTTGTTTGATCAAGTAGTATGTGAGGTGGAGTGGGTTTGCACGAGCCACTAACGCATCCCCGATTCCGCAACTTCTGATCACTGGTTAATTTTTATTAAGTTATACTTATTGACTATAATAGACCATTGGCTACGTTTTATCCAACTACTAGTTAATATTACATTACTGATCGGTTATTACATTACTGACCAGGGAGCACAGTGGCTCAATGATTACTGCATTGGACTTCAAACAGAAAGGTCCACGGTTCCATCCCCGCCAGGGGTAACAGCGTTGTGTCCTTGGGCATGGCACTTAATCCCGATTGCCCATGTGTGGATACGGTGGTGCTGTGTACTAAGGCGTATTGCACGTCGATGGAGCACTTGTCTTCGGCCATGGTAATCCGGCTTGTGTGGAGTTAGTACGCTGGGGAGACTGACAGTTGCTCGACGCTGCTCGGTGGTTCTCTCCGGGTACTCCGGCTTCCGCCACCCGTAAAACAGCCCGACACGAGGTGACCCTGGCTGTCCAAAGTGTCGTTAAACTTAAATAAATAAATAAATAAATAAATAAATAAATAAATAAATAAATAAATAAATAAATAAATAAATAAATAACATTACTGGTCGGTTATCACTATAAAGAGTTATTACCTTTTAGTTAATGACGAAACTTCAAAATAAGAAGGGCCTACTTATCATAAAGCATTGAGGGGGGGGGGGATGCTGCGGATGGGGGTGGGAATTGGGAGGGTTTGACGGGTAGATGGGAATTGAAAAACGAAATCAGTTTTTGGTGAAATTCTCCTACCTTCTTTTTTGAAAGCTGTGTATCCCCCATCGCGTCCCCCGCTCCCCAGCTTCCAGCTCCGAGAAGTGATATAGTGAAATCGCCGTTCGGTGGGCTGCCCGTTCGTCCGTCCGTCCTTTCAGATCACTTGTTTACTGGGATAAGTTGAACAACAGTTATCAGATTCATATTAAAATTGTCTTACTGGGCAAATTCGATAAAGGCACGTCATAGAGTTATTGCCCTTCGTTCGTTGCATTTTGCTTCAAATATTATTGTTTATGCAAAAACTTCAACAGTAAGGCCCCCACAAAGAAGATCGTCTATTTCAGGCCATTTTTTTGGTAAAACTACATGTGGGCGAGCGGTTTTGTATTTATTTTTGCAATGATTTCTGCCATCAAAAGTTTATGATCTTGGTTTGTTTTATGTTTTAGGTCTCATAATCTACAAAATAGCATAGGTAGTGGTGTGTTTCGTGCCTTGAGTGCAAGAAGGCTTTGTAATGCTAAAGCATTCCAAAACCTTGTACTCAAGGGATAAATTTATCAATCTTATTAACTTGGGTAAAATATCAGACATAACTATTTCATTTTCAGTTTTTTTAAGTTTGCATTGGTTATAAAAATAGAGCATACGGCTTCCAATAGGACCATGCGGGAGGGCCTTAGAAACAAATTTTTTAGACCTAATCACTAGATTTCCATGAATTTTGATTGCCTGCTTTACATATATATGCCCCTATATGACCTACACTCTAAATCGGTTGGGTTAAAATTCAACCCAAATCGACTGGATTGAGTGAATATGAACCCAATTTGGGTTCATATTCACTCAACCCAGTCGATTTGGGTTGATTTTTAACCCAACCGATTTTAGAGTGTATAAACTCACGTGAATGTGTTATATGCTGATTTTCATGATATTTTCCCGAGGACAAACGATCCCTGGTATATTTTAAAAACAAAGAATGAAGATGAAAGTGTTAATTGTCACGATGATTATGTATTAACTAATGTGATTGTTTATACAGCTGCCGAATATATTCCAGTTTATCCATAAGCCGATAATCTCTGATTAATGCATCATATAACAGTGCCCAGCTACTTGACAAATCTTGTATTTCAATAAACTATAGTTATTGTTTCTTGTACCAAGATTGTCGTTCGTATTCCGTATTACGCGATACAACACACACATTGGAGAAAATGTTCTAGGTGCGCCACGCGTGGAATCTGGCTTAGGGCCTGTTTACACGAAGACGCGTATCGGGTATAGCGTATAGAGTACGGCGTATAGCGTAAAAATACATGTAGCTTGAGTCAATGAGATGTTCACACGACAGGTGTCCAGACGCGTTAGCGTATAGTAACGCTCCCCGACGCCTCTGCAGTATTTTTACGCGACTCGATGCCTGACGCTTCGAGAAATTTGATGGAAAATTTGTGATGAGGTCACGATCTTGACCGCAATACTCAAGGGATAGGCCATATCCAAGCACGCAAGACTGTCCAGTAATAACTGTCAATGTGGAGCCTTAATTCCGGTACCAGCGAATGGAATGCTCCGGATATTTGACGCAGTTCGTTGATGGGATGCACCCACCATCTTCTCATTCCCTTTATCTTCATCATTCCCACTATACCCATCAACATTTCGTGATCCTCCTCCTCTTCATGCAGTGGACGGGGAAGGTAGCTGGTCTGTAGTTGAGATGACATTGCCACTGAAATTCTGTGTAGTGTTTGCCGATTTTATACGCACCACGTGGCACTGTACGCGTCTCGTGTGCACAGGTCATAGCTAGCGTTAACGCGTCTCGTTAACGCTGTACGCTATACGCCATACGCGATACGCGTCTCCGTGTAAACAGGCCCTTACGCGTAAGAACGTATCTGTTTGGATGTTTGACGAACATGCGAGGCCTACATAAACGCCTTCTCCTAAGCAGAGAACTGTACATACTGCATAGTGATGAACAAGGACAAGTGCAGAATAACTGAGTTTTTGTGAAGGTGTGTTTTGAGAAGTCTGACAAAGCTCAACCAAGTAACAATTCTAATTTAACCCCTGGTAAACAAATAAGACCTGTCACAAAAACTGGAAAACTATCAGCTTCAGACCCTGTAGTCGAGCAGGCAGTCATCACCGAGAGACGCCCATACTGTGTCGCTTCTTCTGGCGTTGACAACATACTGCTGAATTAAAGGCCCAAAACAAGTTAACATTTTCAGGATAAGTAAAACTCGGATTGCCGAAAAGGATACCATTTAATGGCTGGTTTGCTGAACCGGTTTTAATAAGAAAGATTTCTCGCTGTTCACAGTATATTTTGCAATGGAAAATGAAGTGTTCTTCGTCTTCATAACCACATGGACAAGATCGGTCTGCTGCAGTGTGTCTCTCAACTTTATGTGCATTTATTTAGTTCACTGCAACCAGGGACGTGGGGATAGGTGGGGAGTGGGGGGGGGGTCTCACCCCCCCCCCCCAATCCTGGCCAAAATTTCTTATAGTTGGAAATTTGGAGCTCAAGTCATGAGTAGATGGAAATTCCATCTATCTGGATTTTAGAGCTTCTTTGGTGATGGTCATGCCTCCTTTACTTCCCAAAATTCAAAATCGGCATTCAAAATACTATTTACAACTACAGTGTACGCAATATCGAGCTTCATAAGTATGCATGATGTCAATTGGTACGAGATTTCTATAGTACGTTTACTTATTGTAATAAAAAAAATCCTCGAAATGCACTTCAAGAAAATCGCATCATGTAAAATCGTTATCCTGAGTTAATTCCATTATTCACAGTTACAAAATGATGAAACATCGAAAATTGATCATTCCTGCATAAGATCTGATATAATGTTAGGAGAGTGCGAATTGCTCAAAGTTCTCAGCTTGAGCACTTTTTAGCACACATTCAATTCCCAGAATAATACCAAATAATAATAACAACCTGATAATTCTATCATAAATGTGTTGGCATTTCAGTTACTAGAATCAATTTTATGCCCCCTTTCATGGCTTCATTTAAAAAAAAATGTTCTCGGTAGTGAATTTCCAACTATGAGGAGGGACCGGGAGGAGGGTCCCCCCCCCCCCCCGCTACCTCCCCCTAGTTGTAAATTCACTACCCTAAACCCCTCATTCGGAAACCTCTAGCCACGTCCCTGACTGCAACGTAATCGCAACTTGATGTGTATAATCTGGCCAGATCTAGAACCACTGCGGTAGAAGCTTGGGACGGATGGATTTTTGAATACTTCTCTATTAGTCTTTGTGTGCGGTCACGATTAGCCACTGTGAATGAGTATGTGATCTTAAACACCAATAAATAAATAAATATTATTCTTTGTGATAGTTACCTCTAATTTTAGTCTGTATTGTTCGCATATCTTTTCATGTTTACTTGTTGTTGTTTTTTTCACATCTCAAGCCATACGTAACTTTATTTTTGAAAGACATCATTTTCTCGGTTCATTTTTCAAGTGAGATTTGTCTTCGCGTGATTTTATGTATCCCTGAAAAAAAAACGTAACTGCAGGTAGCCCGTCAAAGTGACCAAACAAAATAAGACAATTGTCTTTATTACACGCCTGTTCTATGAAATCCCCACCAATTAACAGCAACACTAAATGATGCGGAAAATGAAAATCCGTTCCGCACACATGTTCCCGACGAAAATCGTTGACGGACTATTTTTAAATAGAAGCGAAATTCCACTAGAATTTTCTAGAAATCGTGCACCGCAATCACAATTTGAATCTCTAGCGACAGCTAAAAATAGTAACACGGGTCCCCCTCGGAAATTTGGTTGGCGAAAAATGTGTTCTTTTTGTTGACAGTTCGTCCCCTGAGTTCCAATGTGTAACTCGGGGGACGAGTTGTCAAATGAATTGCCGAGTGTCCTTCTAACAATTGCTTTTTTGACGTGAGGGTGTGTAATAAACAGAACGACACACGCGTGTGAATGGGTTAATCGATATGCCATTTGTGCCATCGCGGAAGGAATAACCTCGAATCCTGCGGTCTCTCGTTTTATCCTTCCGTGATAGCACTCATGCCATATCGATTAACCCATTAACCCTTTACCTAACGTAACGGCCAAAACCGGCCAGCGCTATTCTCAAAATTCGCGAATTAATTTTCATTATTTTTTTCATTTTTTGTCTCAAAAACATAGGTTATGACCCCTCGTTGGAACGAGCTCGTCGAGCTCGTTCCAACGAGGGGTCATAACCTATCTTTTTTAGACAAAAAATGAAAAAAATTAGTTATTCAAGAATTATTTTTGCAAGTGTCGTCTGCTTTTCAGGTTAGGTAAAGGGTTAAGATGCGTATGTCGTTCTGTGTATTTACAGCATGACAATACCGATTGTCGTTGCTAATTTCGGTGACTAGATTCTTTGTGAATAATTCGCCAAGAAGCATTGGTATGTGTTCGTAAGAGCCGTCGGGCAAATTCATGTCGTGGTTGAACAAACATAGGTCACCCCACCCGCAGTCGCTGAAGATAGCTGGAATCATACCTATGTCAGTAACTGACAGATTATTATCTGCTCCATACATTTGTAATTGTAAATGTTTTCTGGGATAAGAAAGTATTTTTTTGTTTGATTGCATTGTAATATCAAAAGCACAATAAAGGCTTTACACTTGGAGCTATTTTTTAAATTTATCTTTAATCCATCTACTTTATGGGTGGAATTCAGCAACTAGGGCTCTGAGCTCAATCTTACATATCACTGTAAAAAATTACCGTAATTCTACGGTTAACTACTGTCAGATGACTGTCAAATACAACGGTCTCGAAGCCGTAAATTAATTTTAACGGTGTTGCCGTAGAAAAACCCGCGAATTTGATACAATGAACGTATTTCTCCCGTCACGCTGTCCAGTTACGTTACACGGCGGTAAAAATGGTGAATTATGGGATTGGCCTTGCCATATGCCACTCTGGAAGTCGCCATTTCCAAGAAGGACGTCCGATGCTTCTGAAGACGAACAACAACGTATTACTATCAATTTGTAAGTTTGTGGCCAAGTGAATCATGTTCATTGCAGTCTTGGACATGAAAATCAAATAACGTCAATTTTTTATGCGTACATTTGTTTTGGTAATCATGCAGAATAGCAGACTGTTCGTACTGCGTCACCGATATTCGATGGATCTTATGGCTTGTGGCCACGGATGTCCGCTAAGGCCAGGCATACCCATATGCTTTTATTGGTTCAAGGTAAAATGCAGTTATGATGGCTGGAATTAATTATGGTTTTCATTTGATTAAGGGCCATATGGCTGGAACTCTGCCTCCGGTCATTTTGTCCTTAATTATTTTGATGGTAATTTTTACGGGAAAATAAGGCAAATGATGGTTGAAATATTTTACGGTCATATGACCATCAGCTAGTTTCCAGGCATATCACCGTACAAATAACGGCAAGCAGTGAAAAAAATTACGGGAATATACGGCAAATGACAGTTAAAATTATTTTACGGTTTGCCGTAATGCTTACGGTCATATGCCTGGGAACTAGCTGCCGGTCATATGACCGTAAAAAAAATACGGTAATTTTTTACAGTGTAATCCGACTTCAGGTTTCCAGAGTTTTTCGCTTAAATGCTTTTATCTCTGTTTTTTTCTGGGTGGTATAGGTTTGATCACATGACGAGCCCATTCTTAGTTTTCATGGCTAAAATTTCGTATGTGCTCGGCAAGTTGCAGAAAATAGTGTTTTTCTTTGTATGCAATGAAGTATAAACAATGCACCGTTTTAGCAGCAATTTTGTCGTAACGAACAGCGAAAGACAAATGTAAATGTGATCAATTTAACTCCGAACACACTGATGTAATGACAGATTTTTTTTCTTGACACTATTTTGCCTATAAAAATATAAATATTACAAGTTATATCTTGTTTGGCAGAGCTAAGTGGACTTTGTCGAACAAAAACTAATTGGTGAAAATCAATTTAAGAATTATTAAATCGAATCCACTTGCGTCATGTAATGCCATGAGATGATCTGGTACTGACGATGCCGATAACAGTGGAAGGAGAGAGATTTAATACCTGAGGAGCGCTTCTAGTCAAGTGTCGGCTGCCTTAACAGGCAGACGACACTTGACAAGAAACACTTGATAGGCCATAAGCATTGAGCGTTATGTGATGTTTAATAAATCCACTCTGAACTCTGAAGATCTCAGATTAATTTTACATTAATAACTACCATATATACAGATGGCTTAACAGTGTTTCTACATTGTTTTGGTTGCCAGCACAGACAGCCAACAATGATGTAAAAAACACTGTCCTGATAAATGCACCCTATAAGAGTCAAATTCTTTCGGAAGAATACACATGAGACAACCAGGGCTGGGAGAAGTTAACGTTTCAAACGTTAACGTGTTAAATTATTTTAACAACGTTAAAAAATTTTAACCAAGTTAATAACGTTTAACTTTGAAGATTATAATTGTATAATATGTAGCATTGCGTAGTTATCTTGTGTTTACCCAAGCCGGATCGCGCGTGCCGATGACGTCGAATTTTGCGCCATTTGACGAAATTGAAGAACACAAATAATTTAGATGTCCGTAGCCCTCTTACCAACGTTGGCCCGCCGATATTTGACGATACAGCAATATCAGCTTCATCCGAACGCCTATTTTCCATGTAAGGACTGGTATTCGAGCAACGGCGGATGTCTCTTTCTGAGAATACGGCCGCAGCGATTGTATTCTTAAATGAAAACATCGCTAAATGTTAGAATTTACGATAACCTGAGAGAACTATCTTAACTACTCGTCTCCTGTGTTCCAACTTCCAATGTGTTCTATGTGCCAGTGGACACATAGAACACATTGGAACTCAAGAGACGAACTGTGCGTAAGTTCAACTATAGTCAAATTCAAATCAATAAAAATGGCCGAAGTTCTTAAAAAAGTTTGTTCATTGTAACATTTAACGCCATTTAACTCGTTAGCGCAGAATTATTTAACACGTTAACGTGTTAAGGAAAATTGCAACTCCTCCTAGCCCCGGAGGCAACATTTTCAGAGCAATAAAAAGGAACTGTTTGTGACTGTATGGGGGACTTGGGAGTTAATTCACAGGCAAGTACGAGTTAAATTCCAAATGACACCATGGCAAAAGTTTATTCGTGGAAAACACTTTTATAATTTGACAAGGGAAGCAGACATCCCCTGGAAACAAAACCTTCATGTTTTCTAAGAGACTAGAACAAATTTATCCTCTCAAACTTCAATGCTATGAAGAAATCGCCTGATCAAAAATCAGTAATGTTTTAAATGTCCCCTTTAAAAAAAATCAGTTGTGTAACAAAATGCCCCTCCCCCATTTTCCGAGGGGGCTTTGTTTATGCACAGACGTATTTACGTTATTAAAATTACGAGCTCTATAAACAGTTATAAAGTGTTCGCAGAAAAAAACAAAACAATTAATTTTTTAAAAAGAACGAATGTATTAATACCCTGCTGCTTAAATCCTCAAACACAACAATGTTATTCCCAAAACAAACTATATTCAAAAGATAACGTGATATTAACTGAACGAGTTTCATTTTCCCTGTTTTTTTTACAGAACGTTCGGTTCTTTACTTGGTTCCAAATGGAACCACATGGACCCAAATATTTTCAGTGCAGATTGTTAAATACCCATTAACACGTCATCAGTTTGCCAAAATTAATGGTCTTACCAAAAGAAAAAAGAGAGTAAGAGAGCGTATGTGTTCATTATTTTATCCTGTGTTCTCAAGTACACTTGTGTAATGAATGTCTACATTGCTGTAAACACTCAACAGCTGATTCTGATGTTCAAGGTTGTAACCTTGTTGGAGGATAAATGATATGAACATACTCAAATAGCATTGTGCACATACACTTCAATTCGGCCAAGGGTGCTGTGTGTAAAAAATGCCTTGCCTCCTATTTGCGATTTGATCCACATCTAAAAACACAAGAGGCAAATCAATGGGAGACGATCGTGGCGGGGGTCGTGTGTTGTCTGTCACTTTGCTCCCCAAAATGCGATCTTTTTGTGCATCTGAGGAGAATATTTTGTGTTCGGTCTGCAGTACTGGCCAATGTCTTCAGAAGGTTGTGGAGGTGAGGGGGGGGGGGGGGGGAGAGGTTACTGATACGAAGTGGATAATTTTGTTTTGCTTTTTTTCAATTTGGGAAACCCACCACCCTGGTAGCGCAAGTTTTTTTCCTGTCAAGTCTCCGACACCCCTCCAATACAAGTTTTTTTCGAAGACAATTGGACACTTACCACCAATTAATGGAAACTATGTAAATCGAGGGTGCACAACTCATGCAAACACTTGCATGAACAAGAGCATCGGAAGCACCATATGGCAAGGAGGGGGGGGGGGCAGGGAATATTAAAACGGGCACTCGCCTCTGGGTATGAGTTAAGACCTGGAGTTTACAAAGTATCATAATTGCAATGTGACACCCATTAATACTTACAATAAAACCCATCCTCTTATAACACAGTGTATTTTGGACCACGGAAATCAACGATGCTAATAATGATAAATCGCCATGTGAAACTGTTCATATTCAGTTCTGTAAGTTATTCCTGGATGTGAACAATAAATCACCGAACAATGCAGTGAGAGCTGAAGTTGGACAGTACCCACTGCACGTAGATGCCAAAATCCAGTTGGCTAAGTTTGTATCAAAATTATATGATCTCCAAAACACTTCCTTACTATTAGAGGCTAGAAATGAATCCGAGAATTACACTATCCCGGACTCAATTAATGTTGGTTAAATATCAGCAGCTTATAGCCAATTATAATCCTCAAAATAAATCTGAACAGAAAATTCCGTTTCAACACGTGAAATACATAACACTAAGAGAAAATCTGCAAGAGAGACCCCTTTAAATAACTTTTAAAATGCTATATTTGATGACAACAGGAAAACTGAAAAAATTAAACTCAGAACTTATCGAGAGTTTAAGAACAAATATCACCTGGAGCCTTTTTTGATCTAGGCAACATCCTCCGAGGCGAGAAACATATTTACTCGTTTGCGTGCAAGTTATCACAAACTTAGGATAGAAAAGGGAAAGTAACCACAAGCTTGTGATAGAAAGGGAGATATGCAACCACCCATCCTCGTAAGTGAACGCTTATGTGTGTGCGGCTCGGGTGCAGAAAAAACAGAATGGCACTTCGTTGTGAAGTGCAGTGAATATGCATCTCTCAGAGAACGTGCATTTTACAAATTTGAACGTGAATATCAAGAGTTTGTTGAGATGCACACATCCGAGAGATTCATATTCCTGATGAGGAACAATGTGCAACAGCTATGCGTATCATCTGTACCATGATCCAGTAGTAATGCTTAAAACAACGAGAACAAGTTTTGTGAATCTGACACCAAGAGGTGACATTAATAATATTACATTACAACCAATATAAGCCTTGATGTTTACGTTTGTCATTTGGAATTAGTATTGTTTTATGTTTCTGTTTATGTTGATTTTGTATGTACAAAGCAATCTGCCTTTGTTCCGGTGTATTTGCTTAATAAATCTAAATCCGCCGATTGTATGCATGTAGCTTCTTTGTTTGGTGATTATCGACCAAACCTCGATAATCCCCTATCGGTATTTTTTGGCACACGTAAAATACACGACGAACGAATATTCGAGAGTTTCTTATCAGTCGGAAAATAAAGTTTTATCACAAGTACACTTCTAGAGAAAAAGGACTCCCTTGCCCCTATCTCGGGTCCTCGGTACCTAAAAATTTAGAAACATCAGGAAGCCGGTGGCTCAGTGGTAGACTGTTGGACTTCTATGCTAGAGGTCCTGAGTTCGATTCCCGTCCGGGATGACCCGCTTTGTGTCCTTGGGCAAGGCACTTTATCCCGATTGCCTACATGGGGGCACGATGACGTAGTGTACTAAGGCGTACTGTATGTCGATGGTTCACATGTCTTCAACCGCTGTAATCCTGCTTGAGCGGAGCTTGAACAGAGTTAGAATGTTGAGGAGCTGGCAGTTGCTCGTCGATGCTCGGTGGTTCTCTCCGGGTACTCCGGCTTCCTCCACCCGTAAAACTGTCATGGTCACGATTAGCCATTGTGCATAAGTATGTGACCTTCAAAACACCAGTAAATGAATAATAAATATTGAGAAACACCAGCTATGATATTGATTCAAGTGATGGCAGCTTTCTACTATAGCAAAAGGTATTCAACGTTTATCCATCGAGGTTCTTCTTCCTTTGCCAAGTTGGTATCTTGGAGATACCAATATTCTGTATCACAGCTCCAATATTTTCGCAGACAGAGATTTCGTCGGGCATTCGCAGAGCAAGTGTCGGGCATTGCTCTGTACAACAATCGACCATAAAATATGATACTGTTGCCAAACATCAATGTAATTGACGCGTGACTGCCCGACGTAAATTATTGTTAATCCCCGGCACTCGTTTTCCTCCAAATTGTGCTTGCCTTGGGCGTATGCCACATACCGGATAATAAACCCCACCACCTATGTGTTAAATTTGATTTACTATTCCCGATTGGAGTGTGTGGGGGTGGGGTGGGGGGAGGGGCTAGCTCCCTGTTAATGTACCTAAGGTTTCTGAATTGGACAGAAACTAGCAGAACAGGGAATAGGTCATCTATTTTAGGAACTGGGATGCATTTTGGGGGCGGGTAAACAGAGGACATGAAAATGCTATCACTATCGGCTCACCATGCTGACAAGTCCAAACTTGGTCCCTAAGGGTGCTCGTCCTGTTGCAAAAAGTAAAACGTGCAAATCGAATTGCGTCGATGTGGTAAAATGCGATTACCCCTGATTTATACACTTGAGAACCATAGGAAAATAGATGAATCCTTGACAATGGTTATTACGCGTGCAAGTAGTTTGCCGGCAAGCCTGAAAATAAGCAGACTGTCATCTGCAGAATGAGGTTCCCAGAGGGTGAATTTGGTGATGCTACCCTCAACAGCAGGATAGCATTACTTAATTTACCCTCTGTGAATCTCAATTTGAATCACGGTCTCCGGTCTAAACAGAAAGAGGTACCCAGAGGATAAATTTGGGATTCTAGCCCACTGTATGGGATAGCATCAGCAGCAAATTCCCCTCCTGGGGACCTCATTCTGTAAATGGCAGATTGCTTATTTCCAGGCTTGCTTGATGGTCCAGTGATCCCAGACGACATCAACTGGCACACTAATGTTGCAGATGCAACTCAACAAGAAGATGAAGATGTACAGGAATATTATTCGTCTTCTGGTGAATCAGACATTGGAAGATCAACACGGCGGAAACATAACTTTCTTCCCTGTCCTTTCCTCGTTTAGTAAACTAAGACAAGAATCATTGATAGGTGAATATATGCTAACAATTGTGTGTAAACGTAATAAGATCATTCAAAAAATTTAATAACGAAAATGAATAACTTTGGAATTATTAAATGAGTTTTCGCATTTTTGTATAATAGCTCGAATGTACTAAAAACATACTAAAATACATAATAGGTACACAGTTATAGTAACTTTAATCATGAAAGAAAACATACTAATGGTACTTATGAATATTTATCGAATATATCTGAGTTTATATCTGATATATGTGCGCATTGTCACCTCATTACCTTCAATTTGCCACCCTACTTTTTGGCTAAATCTTTGTTCAATGACTGTGTTAAATGACAATAAACAATATTTTGCACTTTCTCTCAAATTTTTAACAAAAATGTAGAGACTTTGGCAATTAAGAAACTGATTTTCAGACTCAGCATAAAATTCTGATCTAGAAAACACCATTTAATCTTTTGGCCTCTGACATGTAATTAAAGGTCCCGCAGCTCTTGGACTATTTATTCGATTAGCAGAATAATGGGCGTGTTGACACCACTACACTCTAAAATCAGTTAGGTCGGAAATCACCCCAAATCAACTTGGTTGAGTGAATATGAACCCAGTTTGGTACATATCCCCTCAGCCCAGTTGATTTGGGTTGATTTTTAACCCAACTGATTTTAGAGTGTACGCTGCTTTCCTGGACATTCCCAGATTTTGATGGGGGCGACGGTGTAGTAAATAACTATAAAAATTGCTTTAACCCCTTAAACCTTAGTGGTATCTTCCATATCAATTCAGTGGCAGCAACGGGAAGAGTCCGTCTTCTTTATTTGGGGTTAGACCAATTAATATTTTCAACGTGCAGCCCTGGGGCTGCACGTTGAAAATATTGATTGGTCTACGCCACACCTTCACTCAGAAGTCAACCTACTTAATGAAATTATGAAGTATCATGTTACCAGGCCGGAAAAGCAGCATCTGGGGTTCAAAGGGTTAATCTTCCAAAATCGGCGTCGATTTCCACTGCTTGACCAAAACATGATGTATGAGTTGGGGGGGGGGGTGGGGAAAGGTCCGTTGGAAAAATGACCTTCCAAGGCAGCATAAAAGCACATAACCCTGGCAGAAAATGCCAAATGCCAAAATACTTTTGTTCCATTGCTTCCTTCATTTACTTTGTATTTAGTTGGTAAACGATACGTTTCTCTTCATGCAAATTATTTCCATACAGTCTATCGGGGAGCACCACAGGAATCTTTTGCACTCTGGACCTTTTGCTCAAGAGACTTTTTCCAGTGACCGTTTGAAGTATCGTTGGTGAATCGAAGGTGGGATACCGTACTTTGGGATCCAAGAAACGTGGCCTTTTATTTGTCAGACGAGGACATGCAGACAGTTGGGGTGAGGGTAGGTGGCATTAGTGAAAGCAGCAATACATGGAATACTGGGAGAGCAAGGTAAACAGAGGGGGGCAGTAAAGCGAAAAAAAAATGTTTGGTTCAGGTTACATGCAATACAAAAATAGTGCCGGTCGATATCGGGGGACGGGGGGGGGGGGGGGAGGGGTCAGGCAAAAAATTACGGACACAAGGTGGAAATCTTTACATTTTCAATTTTTGGGACCCACCATCCAGGAATGCAAATTTTTGCCAGTCATGTCTTGGACACCCGCCCCTCTCGCACAGTTTTTCCTCAAAGACAGTTGGGGACCCACCCCCAATTTATAAAATCTGTTTAACGAAGTATTCAAATTACCTAAATCAAACATAAATAAATACTTTTCCCAAACATGAAAGGTGCCGCAAACCAACTTGTCCGATATCTCAGCCCTGTTCTTGGGCATCCAAGGAATCCCTAGCCACAAACAATCTCTCTGCGTATAAAGCCACAACGGAAATGCAGCATCAGACCCCCAGTTAACCACTGGAACCTGCATACACCAACTGAATTGCAGATATGCACGCATTTATGTTCCAAGCAACACAGCCCTTACCCCGATGTACAACATGTCTATGCTGTTCAGACACCAGTCGAATCCCACCACCAAGAAGCCCTGCCCAAAATATATTGTTCCCACCTGGATACCTTCAACTGTCCACAAGAAATAGTTGTTTTTCATTTCATTACTTTTCGGTTAAATGTTTAGTTTGTACAGCTGGTCTGAGAGAGACCCAATACTGAAGTTCTTTGACCCACTCCAGGGTGGCTTGTCTGAGATGAATTGCCTCTTATTTATTTTTTTATTTTAGTGTCGCTAGAATCATATTTACCTTGAAATTATACACGTTTTCCACAATCAAGATTTTTATTCTATCAATCTTTCCAATTATTTCATACATGGAAACACACAAGGCCAAAGGCATGAGGCACCCTGAGGCTTACAGAAGAATCAAATAATAGGAGCTACAAAGCACTAATAAGAGGCAGACTGCCTTAGTAGGAATATAAAGGATTGAAAATCATGACCAAATAGCTGGGAATCACTTTTTTGTTTTGCAACTTTTTGCCAGACCCAGAACAGGACCCACCCCCTAATGAAGTGTAAAACATGGGGGACAAATTCTAACATCGAGCCCCCAACACATTATCAATGCTGTATTCTGTTCTAAGTTAGGAATCTAATTCACTTTGGTTGTAATTACTTGTCCGTAAAATGATATTTGGCAAAAAATTGCATGACACCGGCAAAAACTGCACTTTAGGGCACGGACCCACTCACCAACCCGGTATCCTGTCAGTTTTTTTTTGCGACCCCCCCCCCCCCCCTCCCCCGGGTCCATCGGTATTTTTTTAATATTTATTTTAATATTTTATTTTCCCATACAGTCGCTTAACCCTCTACCTTACGTAATAGGGAAAAGGCTAGTGCTGTCTACAAGAATCGCCCTTCCATTTTTTTTCATTTATTTTCTCTCAAAAACACAGCTTATGACCCTCATTGGAACGAGATTACTGAGCACGTTCCAATGAGGGTCCATAAGTTTTTTTTTTTATTTTAGGCACTAAAAAAATAGGAAATGTATGCTTATTCAATATTTTTTTATCAAGTGTCGTCATCTCTTCGGATCATAGTAAGCGAAGGGTTAAAATGTATTGCCTCTGTTCTCGGTACACATGTTTTTGAAGCCAGACCTGTAAGTATCTTCAGATATCGTTTTAACCCTTTACCTAACACAGTATTTTGGAAACATAAATTAAATTTCACATTTTTCGAAAACAAATTTCACAATTTTTCAATAAAACCTTACAAATATGGATATCATTAGAACCAGATCGACAAGCTGGTTCTAATTATATCCATATTTGTATGGTTTTACTGAAAAATTGCCAAGTTATTTTAGGCTGTGGTAGGCTTTATCTGGTTAATTTTCTGGTCGTTTTGGCCGCTATGTTTGGCCGCTACGAGTGCCAGCACGGAAGAATAGAACGAGAGGCCGCAGGCCTCGAGTTTTATTCTTCCGCGATGGCACAAGTGCCATATCAGTTAACCCATTCACACACGCATGTCGTTCTGTGTTTACTACACGTCTTCACGTCTATAAAAACCATTATAAGAAGAACCTAAGCAATTCATTTGACATCTGTTAATAAAAAGAACACATTTTATAACTAAGGGGACGATTTTCAGCTGTCGCGGGCGTTGCACGATTAGTACAAAATTCCAGTGAAATATCGTTTCTATTTAAAAATAGTCCGTCAACGATTTCCGTTCAGCACATTTGTGCGGAACAGATTTTAATTTTCCGTGTGGTTTAGTGCTGCTGTAGATGGAGATTTCACAGAACAGGCGTGTACTAAATGTACAAGACATCAACAGTAGTTATTAGCTAGTTTGTTTATTTATTTGGGGGTTAACGGCACTTTAGACAGCCAGTGTCAAATGGTGTCGGACAGTTTTACGGGTGGAAGAGAGATCACCCGAGGAGCGGCGAGCAACATGTTAGACTCTACCAACTTATTCACAAGCAAAGTTACAGCGGTTGAAGGCAAGTGCCCCACGGCATGCAATACGCCTCTGTACACAGCGCACGGTGCCCCCCCCCCCCCCCCCCCCCCCCCACACACACACACACATACACGTGGGCAATCGGGGTTAGGAGTTTTGCCCAAAGACATAACGCAGTTACCACTAATCAGGATCGAACCGTCGACTTTCGGTTTACAGTCCAATGCTCTAATCCCTGAGCTACCGCGCTTCCAGTAGTTATAAGTAGGAAGAACAAAAATGGCAGTGTTAAAAGACAACTCGTTCGGCTACGGTGGCTAGTATAGTTACATTAGGTAATAATGGTAGTTGAGGTACTTTTGACAGCAGAGGGAACCAGTAATAGTCGTGGCGATAGAAACCCGTGAGAAGCCAAGAAGCCACCAATGTTACGAGAAACTTGCGTTTATAGCAGCTCGTAGTTGTACATAGCTGCTGAAATGGTGATAGAAGACACGCTGAAAATTAGAAGTTGTAAGCAGGGACGCCGCAAGCACGGGGCAGAAGGGACATCTGCCCTCTCTGCCTTCGGACCACGGGAGCGAGTGGGGGCAGAGAGTGCCCTTCCGAGGTTCGTCACTCATTTTTTTTCAATTATTTATTCTCGAAGTAAGGCTGTTCTGGGAGCTTTCAAAATTCAGTGTGGGAGTTTGGGAGGAGTTTCCCCCTCCCGATGGGGGATACCTCCTCTCAAACTCCCCCATCTCGGGCCTTCGGCCTTCGAGACATGCATGCCTCGGCATGTCACGGCGGGCCTGCTAGTGCGAGTAAATCCCCTCCCCCCCCCCCCCCTGCCCTGAAGTGCTTGTGGTGGTCCTAGTTGTTAGCTGTATTGTGAGTAGGGGACACCTCTCAAACTTCCCCATCTCTGGCCTTCGAGACATGCATGCTTCGGCATGTCACGGCGTGCGTGCTAGTGCAAGTAAATGTCCCTTTCCCGGGGTCTGACCAACCCCCCAACCCCCGCCCCACCACCACCACCCTGAAGTGCTTTCGGCATTGCTTGTTGCTAGATGTGTTAGTAGGGGGACTCATCTTCACAAACTCCTCCATCTCGGGCCTTCGACCTTCGAGACATGAATGCTTTGGCAGGTCACGACGTGCCTGCTAGAGCGAGTAAATGCCCTTTTCCCGGGGTCTGACACCCTCGCCCCCTCCGCCCTGAAGTGTTTCTGGTGTTCCTAGTTGTTAGCTGCAGTGTTAGTAGTAGTGATAGTAGTACAAGCTAATAGAGGTTTCGCAAAAAGCCGCTTCATCAGTGGTATCTCCGACACTCGACAGCCCTTTAAATACTAGTCTTCCGACAGTGGTTCTCCGATAGTTGTCTGTTCAGGTGGTCGTCCAATGCTCGGATGATGGATGTCAGGAGAGACCTAATACGTTGACTGCCTCCAGGACTCTTGAAACGTGAATACGAATGACCACGTACAAATGTCGATATGAGTTTGTAACAGGCCAGCCCTCAAAATAACAGTAGAATATGGTAGAGCGGTCAATCACAATATTGGACTGCCCATTACATTGGTACCAGTATTAAACTAAAATAACTCTGGGATAGATCTTCCTTTCTTTGTTAAATATACCTACATAAGCATGGTGATGGAATTAACTATGTACTGCATACAGGTTATTGATACATGAACAGTGAATAACTTGCTATTTGCCTACAAATAATATTGATAGAATAGCCTGGTATTAACTGTGGGTCACTCTCATCAGGTAAGTAAATGTGAATGACTTCTGGTTCATATATTGGTTAATATAGCCCTGCACCACTGTTCTGATACACAGATAATGATTGGTGCATGTACAGGTAATGGTTGGTGCATGTACAGGTAATGGTTGGTGCATGTACAGGTAAGTGTATATAGCCTTTATGCATATATATATATATGGTACATTCAAAGGTAAATATTATGGTCTGCTGATGTATGGTCTCACCTAAATGTATATGGTCTACATACAGGTAATTATATTCATAAATAGAGGTTGGCAATCAGTATATGGTGTCAATATATGGTACATGCACAGGTAGGTAGTAGGTACTGGTTCTAATAGTAACTCTGGTTGGGTGTTGCTGGGTCACTTATTGTAACAATTGCTGGTATACAACTTGGTTTCTTGAACAACAGGTCACGCATAAACATATAATTTATGCTACATACACGTCACATTCACAAGTCTACCTATCTATCCCCTTTTTGTATTATATAAATACAGGGACATGAAATGTGTGTCAGGGATACCCAAATAAATGCTAGATCAGACACTAGCTAAATGATAAATGATGCGAAGAAAATAGTGCACACTGAAGCATTGATACAGCAAACTATAATAAAAGGTAATTCAGCTCTGAGACCTCATGAACATAGCTCCAAGAGCTCACTGTACGAATGCATCATGTACAGAATTTTAAATGGCATCAGGTATCATTCAAGAATAGTTCCAGTACTTAGTAGTAGGCACTGATAGAAATATTTCCGGAATATTCTGGACAACAGGTAAATAAAATATGAAGATCTCTAACAGTAACACAAAAAGCTTTTAATATGACTTGTGATGGTGGGTGATATGTACATGGTTTTCTTTAGGAAATCCTATCTCGGTATCTGTTTTATTGTAATTTTAAGTTTGACTGTTACTGTAAAGTGTAATGTAGCCAGTAATTCTGTTACTAGTGTTAGACCTATTTGACCACAATTTAAATAAATGTTCTAAAGTTAATGCCAAAATAGCTAATTTAACCTGTGTCAATTTACATATACAATCGTCTGATAAAAGTAGCTGTGGATGGAGGACGTTACGATTTATGAAAATAAATAGCCAGTCGAAGACATATTCCAATGCTGGCAATTGTACTATACTATATTTACTATTATAAGTATCGTAGTAAACGTAGTAAAATAGAGCTTCTATGTTTTGTATGGTAAATATTGCCTTGGACTGTTTAAATATGGTTTGCCTGGTTAGCGGCTTATGTTGTTCTACATCTTCTTTTGAAAAGTTACCTTTTAAAGTTGTTTTTTTGTGCGTCAAATTGAATTCAATTGATTCTGATTTAAGTTCTCGTCTGTCAGCGTTGTTTTCACAAGAGCCGGTAACTGATGTCATGAAGACCGCGACCAATAGAAAATTCTGCTTTTATAGTCCCTGACCTCAAAAAGGCGGAGAGAACTTCTTGTCAACCAATGAGAGTAAGCGCGGATAAAAGCAGGACAGATTTACATAACTAAATATGGTTAAAACTTTCTAATACGGAGAATGAAAAAGAGGTCGCAGGAGAACAAATGCCAAATATGGCAATCATCCTCCCAGGAATCCTTTCGCAGATAAAGTAGGAGTAATGGCGGAAATCGAGACAAACAAGAACGGTTTACAAAATAAATCTTATCATGTATTAAAGATAACGCCAATCCAACATGCCTTACCATAGCGGTTAAGCACAGCTGAAGGGTAAAAACCCATTGACGCTAAGTTTAGCACATGACAGGCTGCCAAAGTTGTACAATGCGTACATATTCAAAACACCAACACGGCGAATTACCAAAATGACGATTTCCACCACCACTCAAGCTAACGGAGTTACGAAACGAATAAACTATTTTATAAACATTTTAAGATACGGATAAACTTTAATTATTGCTAGAACGCAATTTAATATTACTTACAAATAACATTAACGTTAGCATAAAAATATATACACGTATTTTAGGGAATAAAAATGCATTTTGGCTACAAGTTGTTAACTCCTTCGGAGAGTTGGGGGAGGTGAAAGGAGAATGCAGTTGCCTCAGAACTGACGTTGGTTGTAGAAATGCTCCTCAACAGTGGGCCACCAATACCGAACCGAGGACACGGTTGATTAACAGAAGTGGTAGTAATACTAAAACAATAGTAGTATAGACAATAACTTCTCTTGGTAGAAACAGTAGTGGGGGTACTGGTATAAGATTATTGTTCTCATTAGTAGTCAGTTCGATGTTGTGGTAGCACATCGTCTGCTCATAGGCCACAGTCCAATTCCGTAAGGATTCCCGCGCCTTTATGGGCTGTTTGTTTACTTCCGTCACCGTAAATGAACGGTGGTCTGCGTTCATTTATGATGATGTCAATGAAGGGACATCACCGTAAATGAACGCAGACCACCGTTCATTTTCGGTGATGTCCCTTCATTGACAAAGACATACAGATATTCTTTCCCGTTCCACTTATAGATATTTCAATCCGTTAAATATTTATTTCGCCTTAAAAACATCAATATATTATCATAATTGGTGGAATTACATGTACGCGGTGTAATCATAAAACTACAGGCGTATCGAGTCTTCATTTATAAGTATTTAGTTTAAAAACATGTTTAACAGTATTGTAATTTCAAGATTCGGTCAAATCAATTCTTAACCCTTTAACCAACGCAGACGATATCAAAATGTATTATTTTAATTACTATTTTTTAAAATTAAAAAAAAAAAAATTCTACTGAACCATATCATGTGACCCCTCATTGGAACGAGCTCGTTCCAATGAGGGGGTCACATGATATGGTTTTGTTGAAATATTTTGAAAAAATTCTTTCTTTCAACTGCTGAATTTGCAAATTACGCGGGCGGATGCGTCGGTTCGTTAGGTAAAGGGTTAATTGAGAAACATTGTTTGAATATTCCGACAACTGAATCTAAAGCATGGGCGATGGGTCGATTTCAGGGCTTGATTGTGTCTATGCGTCGAATTCCTAACAAAGTTTGGCTGCTGGCTTGGGTGCTTTTTGTAGTATTTGTTAGTTGTTGAGAGAGGCAATAGATAGTAGTAAAGGGATATTTATTTATTTATTTATTTATTTATTTATTTATTAGCTCAACTAGACAAAATAAAGCTGAGCTATTGCCATCACTTCACGTCCGTCGGCGTACATACGTAAGTACGTACGTACGTACTACGTACGTACGTACGTACGTATGTATGTCCACAATTTCCTTTGGCACACCTCACAGGTCGCATTTATGATCAGATCGCTTTGAAACCTGGTATGCTTGTTTGGGGTTACCTCTAGATGGGTGCTATCGATTTTCTTCAATTTCCGCCAAAAAATGTTGCCGCTGACAACGTTCTTAAAACTTAGTTTAGTCAGACTTCAATATTTCCCTTTGGCACATACCAACAGGGCACATTTATGATCGGATTGCTTTGAAACCTGGCATGCTAGTTTGGGATGACCTCTAGATGGGGGCTATCGATTCTTCCTTTTTCTTCAAAAAGGTTGCCGCTGGCAACGACCTTTGAACTTAGTTTAGTCAGGCATCAATATATTCCTTTGGCACGCCGTATAGGGCACATTTTTTATCAGATCGGTTTGAAACTTAGTATGCTTGTTTGGGGTTACCTTTAGATGGGAGCTGTTGATTTTCTTCGATATCCGCCAAGAAATGGCGCTGGCAACGACCTTTGATGAACTTAGCGCAGTTATGCATCAAAATTTCCCTTTGGCACACCCTGCAGGGCACATTTATTATCAGATCGCTTTGAAACTTGGTATGCTTGTTTGGGGTGACCTCTACATTGAAGCTATCGATTTTCTTCCATTTCCGTTAAAAAATGTTGTCGCTGGCAACGTTCTTAGAACTTAGTTAAGTCAGACCTCAATATTTCCCTTTGGCAAACCCTACAGGGCACATTTATGATCGAAGTGTTTTGAAACCTGGCATGCTTGTTTGGGGTGACCTCTAGATGGGAGCTATAGATTTTCTTCTATTTCCGTCAAAACATGTTGCCGCTGGCAACGACCTTTGGCACGCCCTACAGGGCATATTTATGATCAGAATGGTTTGAAACTTGGTATGTTTATTTGGGATTACCTCTAAATGGGAGCTATTGATTTTCTTTAATTTCTGTCAAAAAATGTTGCCGTTGGCAACGACCTTCGATGAACTTCGTGCAGCTATACATCAATATTTCCCTTTGGCGCAGCCTGCAGTGCACATTTTTAACCGCATCACTTTGACACTCGGTATGCTTGTTTGGGTTGACCTCAAGATGGGAGCTATCGATTTGCTTCCATTTCCGTCAAAAATTGTTGCCATTGGCAATGACCTCTGACGAACGTAGTAAAAACGTAGTGCAGTTATGCATCAATATTTACCTTTGACACACCTTGCAGGGCACATTTATGATTGGATCACTTAGAAACTTGGTGTGCTTGTGTGTGGTGATATCTATATGGGAGTTATCAAGTTTCTTCCAATTCTGTCAAAAAATGTTGCCGCTGGCAACGACTTTTGAACTTAGTTTAGTCAGGCTTCAATATTTCTCTTTGGCATACCCTTCAGGGCACATGTATGATCGGATCACTTTGAAACTTGGTATGTGTGTTCGGGGTGACCTCTAGATGTGAGCTATTGATTTTGTTTTCATTTCCTTTAAAAAATTATTGTCATTATCACCAGCCTTTGAACTTACTTCATTTGTGCAGCAACTTATCCCTTTTGCACTATCTGCTGGGTATATTTATGAATCTCCATAAAAAGAGAGAAAAAACATTGACACAAGCAACTACCTTCAAACTTAATGCATCTGTGCATTAACATCTTCATTTGGCATGCCTCAGAGGGCGCACTCATTATCAGGTTGTTTTGAAACTTTGTATGCTTATGCACGGTGACAAAGATAGGCGTTATCGATTTTCTTTTCATTTCCATCAAAAACTGTTGCTGTTAGCAACAATCTTTGAATTTATTGCATTTGTGCATCAACATTCTTCTTTGACATGGCCTGCAGGCCCACATTTATCATAGGATTGTTTTCAACATAGTGTGCTCATTTGGCTAGGCCTTTATATAAGAGATATTTGATTAGCATTAATTTCTGTGAAAAAGTTGCCATTTACAATAACATCTGAACTTACTGCATTTGTGTATCAACATTCTTCCTTTAGCCAGTCTTACAGTTTACATTTAAAAATGCATGGATTACCCTGACGTCGTGCACACACAACGCTGTTATGTTGAAATTTCACCAAATAACATTGGTAACAATGATCTTCAATTTTGCCATTTCACTTATAGCTTACCCAGTTCAAGTTTGTCATGTTGAGCTACAGTGTCATTGACACTTTTATTTATTTATTTATTTATCTATTTATTTATTTATTTATTTATTTATTTATTTATTTATTTATTTATTTATTTATTCATTTATTTATTGGGGATTTAACGACACTCTCGACAGTCAGGGTCACCTCGTGTCAGACAGTTTTACGGATGGAGGAAGCCGGAGTACCCGGAGAGAATCACCGACTAACGGCGAGCAACTGTCAGACTCCTCAACGTACTAACATCACACAAGCAGGGTTAGCATTGGGTGAAGACAGGTGCACCATCGACGTGCAGTACGCCTTAGTACACAGTGCCACCATGTCCCAACGTGTGCGATCGGGGGTAATGGGAAAAAAGAGTAGTTACAGTGAAAAGAAATAATTTGTGGATGTAGACGTACTAATGTCATATCAGATACAGCAGTTCTGACAACGCTAATGTATATGTTCTATGGTGGCCATGCTAGCTTTATGTAAATGTGGGTAATATAACATTCGAGACAGGCAAGGCGGATATTTGGATATATAAAACAAAAAAGATTTCAAGTTTAAACTGCTTCCACACCATCGGAGACCTCAAGAATCACATAAAATCAGCCAAAAATAGAGCCAAAAGTAAATGATATACGCTGCAACACATTACTGTTAAATTGCTTTAAAAGTACCAGCAATCCAATTGCCGGTACTTCTACCGTAAAATATTACCGTGAAAATATATTTCATCACTTCCGCAGTCACGCAAGAGACATTTTTATTCCAGTTGCAGTCAATCGTTCAATTCTTTCCATCTAAGGGGTGTCATTTTTATTTATTTATTTATTTATTTATTTATTTATTTATTTATTTATTTATTTATTTATTTATTTATTTATTTATTTATTGAATGGATGTAGCACCTGATGTATCGTTGCTTGAACAGCTGCTGCTGCGCACTTTTTTATATTTTACAGAAATAGTTGAAATTGACGGGGGGGGGGGGGGGGGGCATTGTTTGAGAACGCTACGTACACGATTTCAAAGCGTGTTATTTTAATTACATGTTGTTCACATTTTTCAAATAATTTCAACAAAACCATATCATATGGCCCCTTCATATTGGAACGAGCTCAAGAAGCTCGCTCCAATGAGGGGTCACATGATATGGTTTTGTTGAAATTTTTTGATTTTTTCTTTTCAACTTAACTACGGGCTAAGGACATTAGGAATCCAATACTTTTATCTTATGTTTACCATGTCTTATTGTGAACGATGAAGATACGTACATACTTAGGTCCCACGCATCGAGGAAATCAATGCAAAATCCACGGATAACTTCCATGTGTTTCTGCTGTGTTATCAGTATCTTTGAGACATCTTTTAATCGGAACTTGTTTCAATGAGGGGTGATAAGCTATGACTCCGGAACAAAAATTTTAAAAAACAAAATTTGAATGCCAATTATTGCACACTGAACAAGTTGAAATATTACCTTCTTGGGTCCGGGGAGTTCTCGATTTGCCGGCTTCTGTTGTTTTCTAAGTTCACTCCCAAAACGTAGACGCCCCATAACTTAGACACCCCATAACTTAGACAGTCAGTAAAAGTAGTTTATTGTGTTTACCAACTATTAAAATGGACTAATCTAATATTATTATAGTGATGAAGTCATCAAACTTATTTGATGTTTTGCTTGAGAATTGCCAGATAATTAATCAATCAAATCAATTAATCTCTATTGTACGATTACACCATTATGGTCAAGTGTACAGTAGATAATACAGTAACATAATCTTTGTTTACAAAACAAGGTTTCAACAATATTTTATGCATATTGCCATTGAGTGTATGAACACGCGCATACTCCACCCAGACACACACCAAAATATATGTATTTGTGTGAAATTCACTGTTACCCATTTCTTCATCATCGTTATTTATTGGGCATTGCTGTCGACTTGGGCCTGCCAGACCCCCTTTTTCTGTAGCCCATGGTACACAAAATGCATTATTCAGGGATTTTGTATCATCGTTAATAGTTGTTTGGATAAACCTGTTTACAGATTGCCCGCAGTCTTGTACAAACTAACTTTGGGATTGTTGCTATTCATGCTGTCACAAGAGAGTTTCCAGATGCACATGTCAAAGGGTTTTTTTTTTTTCATTTCTGTCAATCCATTTGGCGCAAAACCCAAGAGCCTAGCTTGAATGTACAATATAGGAAAGACCCAGCTATACAATCCTGGATTAGAAGAGCCGCTGGACTTGCCCTTCTTCCATCATCTGTTGTCCAAGAAACATCGATAGACGCTATGGAGTCAACCCTAGAAGTGCCAAGTGCCACGGATTTTAATGACTATATGGTCACAAGATGGGTTGATGATGACGCGAGATTCCAAATTCCTCTTTGATATCATCATTAGACATCACTAACAATCATCTGGAAGGGTTCCACACTCACCTGAATTGCCCCACAGACACCCTAATATCTGCAGGTTTGTATAGGTAATAAAGAAAATTGAAAATGCTGACAGAACAAAAATTGTCCAGATAAATTTCGGTGCTGCTCCACCAAACGGGAAAACAGTCTACAGGGAAGTTAAGCGTGTTTTATATTGTAATTTAGTGTGAATGAAATGAATATTGAAATTGCAATAAACATTTGCCTTTAAATCAGGCTTAGTGTTTTGTACATATTACCTCTCATATTAGTCCATTCGAAAAGTGGTTAACCGACAGGAGATCTGCTATATACAGTGGGACCTTGTTAATTGAATAGCTAGTTTGCCAACGGAAATTATTCAATTAACAGGAGTATTCAATTAACAGGGATTGTGTTACTTTCCTGTATACTAGAGATAAACTTAGCATTTATTCTATTATATCTTGTTTGACAGAGCTCCATGAGCTCTGTCAAACAAGATATAATAGATTAAATGCCTGTATTGGATGTACTGAGGCCAAATAGGTGTATAAACAAAGAAGAATTGGGGAGAGTCGGGGTAAATTCTCGACAGGGTACACGGTTTTTTATTCAATTAAAAGGAGTGTACTCTATAACCTATATTCAATTAACAGGTCAAATTTGTACTGGAGGTATGGTAAATGGTTTCGTGTTGGGAAATTGTATTCAATTAACAGGGTTATTCAGTTGAGAGATATCCAGTTAAGTGGGTTCCACTGAACTGGACTGTGGATGTAGTTGTTTTAAACTGTCTAAGTTATGGGGTGTCTAAGTTTTGGTAAGATACCGTTTTCTAAGAGGGAGTCAGTCGGTGATGCATGTTTATTGTTAAAACAACATTTGTTATGGACGTTTAAGAGCGATTAACTACTGTTATAGTCCAGTTCAAATAAGCGCAATAAATTATACGAAGAAACTTCATTGATAAAGGTTTCATTAAAATATACAGACATAAGGCCATAAAACATCAATACCTAGATTATCATCGGAATGTTTATTTAAATTGGGACGAGGGGTGGGGGGGGAGGATTTTGTTTTTAATTATTTTTTTTCTGTGAAACAAATGCTGTGCAAAACCAGGCCCTCTATGTGTATATATATTCAAGCATTCACTCCATCCCTAGAGTGGTCATCCACCTCCTGGGAGACGAGCGTTGGTTCTGCGTCCCACTTATTGCCCCTTTTTGTAAGCGCCAGTTGCGCGCATTCTTGTCCCGGACAAATAGGTTACCATGCAGGCCTGCCCCCGAACCATGGAAGTTCGGGTCTTTTCTATGGGTGGTCCCCGAAAGGGGCCGTTGTTGTTTTTTCTCCACGATCTGATACTATCCTAAGAACAGAACACAGAAGCTAACTCAGCCACCGCCGCTTGCCTGAGGCAGACTATACTTGTCAATGATGGCCCACCACAACAAGACAATCCCATAAATGGCAGATTGTACTTGCCTGAGTATATCATCACTGCACCCCCGGGGAGAGGTAGCACCCAAAGAACACCAGAACACCACCACAACTCCCAAGAATACCATAATCCCGGAAATCTGCTGAGTACCCAATCCTTTTTCCTCCTTTAGATCCAAAGAACTTCAGAAGACCACCACCACTCCCAAGAACACCATAATCCCGGACATCTGCTGAATACCCCATCCTTTTCCTCCTTTGACGCGTCTGGGCATGTTGCTAGAAACTATATTCTACAGTTAAAGAGGGTCGACAGGGGCTTTCTCGACGTCGTCCCTGCGCGCCTTCGGCGCGCGAAAACCATTTCATCTGCAGGGTTCTAAATTATTCTCGGTCGAGAATTGATGACCATTCGCACCTTAGACTCCGAGGTGCTAACAACTTGACAATGGAGCTCCCAGTCCAAGAAACAGTGGACAGTGGATTTTGAGAAAGAAACTGAACCGATGTCTTTGGACAGGTGTAGCACCTTTCGTGGGGGGGGGGGGGGGGGCACACAGGTCACCCTCCAAGTGACACGGACTTGCTGGATGATGACAAGAAGACAGACGCCGCCGAGATCAAGAAGAAAAGAAAGACAAAGAAGGGACCTTCCGCCAGACGACGCGATGCCCACCGACTGACGGAGTTCATGGAAAAGAAAAGGACGGAAAAGTAAGACAGGGAGGCTAACCATGTTGGAAGCTCAATGCCTGCTACCCCTGACCGTTTCACGTTCAGCTCGGTTCCTTCCACTCCGGTGGAAGGACCGGCGGACGTTGGTTCGCCAGGTAACAGTCCAATCTCCAGCCCACCACACTCTTCCTCGGAAGAGGAGATGGAGGAAGAGTTCTGTTTGTGGAGCAGGAAGTTGAGTCGGACATCGCTCGTGTCACTAAACCCGCTCTTGCTCTTCCTGCCTAGACACCATCCAGGAAGCAAACACCGCGGAGTCCGTGGAAAGCATCCTAAGAGAAAAGTTCAGAGATGACGACCACCGAATATTTTTACTAGCCCAGATTAAAAACTTGGAAAACTCAATGAAACATGTTCAGAATAGCAATAGAGAGTGTTAGCAGTCACTACCTACGCACAACGTTAAAGAGCTCTTCACCACCGGCAGCTGCGAGGGCTAGACCTTACCAACCAAGTCAGCCCTCCATCACTCATCCTTCAACACCACCAAAGGAGGTATCACCAAAGCAGCCACCTCCTCCTAAGAAGAAAAGACGAAAACACAGACGCCACTGAGAATCTCAACTCTCTCCTCCTTTGCCGCGCACAGACATGAAAGAAAGAAAAAATTAAAAACAGTCATTGCTGAGGGTCGAAATGGGCTTGCCCCACACCGTCCCTGCGCGCGAAACCGTTTGTTCTTCGAGAACGCTTAAAAGTCGGGCAGCCGGCAAATCGAGACATAACTCTTGAATCCAAATTAGCACCAAGTGCAGTCAGCAATAATCGTCTTAAGTACAAAACCCTTGTGTGGATTTCTTTTCATTTAATGATTATTTAATAAAGTAATCTCTAACAAAAAATACGCAAGTACTGAGTATTTTTTTATTTTGGTTATGCTCTCGTGAATATTCAATTAGTTTGTTTACAATCTAAATACAGAATTGTCAAGGTCAGAGAACGACAAACATCAAACCATGGCGTATCACTGTAATGAAAAGTGAAATGTTAGAATAGAAGAAATGCGATGACATTTATATTTTATAAGTACAGGTCTGTGTGCGAGTGTAACGTTTTATCGGTCTGGACATGTACTGAAAGATAAGGTATACATAGGGGTCATTTGCCCTTAAACGTAGACTGTACCCCAATTGGTCCCCCTCCCGTCCACCACATACACACCCATCCACACCTACACACACAGACCCTCACCAATACCCCTCACACGCCCTCACATACACTGCATTGGATATTGGCAGCATGTATTCCAATATTGATGTTGATAGGACCAAAAACGTTTGGGTTTTCAAGAAATCCCTCATTGAAATTAAACTCCCTTGTTGAGCATTTATATTGGCTTCCAGTATTCTTCAAAATTCATTTGAAATTATGAGACTTGAAACTCTTACCTTTTTTTGATTGGTGTAAATTATTTGTATAAGTTTACAACAAATCATGATTAAAATACTGTATCTGCTTATTGTAATTACTTTGTACACATCCGCCGGTTTACTACAGTACGTGAAGAGTGGATGGTAACTAAATCACCCGTGGAGTGGAGTTATCAGCCAAAGTATCACTTTCAAATTCTGAAATTATGAACAAAAACACAAGCAGTGTTTCAGCCAATGGACCCTCGGGTTTAACCCGGAGGTCCATTTGTTGGAACTCTGCTTGTGCTTGTTACGCTTTGCAATAAATTTTCAATTATTGCTTGGGTGGAATCTCCACTCTGTGGGTGATCTAGTGATAATACACTCTCCACGTATTGTATGTTCTGCAGAAAATAATAATTATGTGGACGGCATTTATTTGCAAAAAGATGCATAAATATAACTGAATAGAAATGTTTTTGATATTTCTTTATTAACTGGTAGACTGCTATTTTTTCTTGATTGTTCTAATTTGTTCACATGTCTTTGCCTTGTTGCAACTAATGGGAGAGTGTCTTAGGTCGTGTAAGGCTTCGAGATTCCATTCTATTTCGAATATCAAAGTTGGTATTCGGTTTGATTCTAAACTGGCTTCCTGAATCGTTTCCCGTCGAATCCTTTAACCCTTTACCCAACGTAGACGATATCAAAATTTATTATTTTAAATTTCATTTTTTCAAATTTTTCCAAAAATGTCAACAAAACCATATCATGTGGCCCCTCGTTGGAACGAGCTCATCGAGCTCGTTCCAACGAGGGGTCACATGATATGGTTTTGTTGAAATTTTTTGAAAAATAATATTTTTTTAACTGCTGAATTTGCATATTACGCGGGCGGATTCGGGCGATTCGTTAGGTAAAGGGTTAACTGGAATATAGCTTGACATCAGTCATATTCGTCGTCTCATAGTTCAGATGGAAATTGTACTTAAATAATGCTGAAAGTGAAGACTGAGTTTAATTTCCCATATATTAACATGAATAGCATTTGCGCCCATGCCGCCACCCATGCTAGTTTGAGTCTCACCGATCATTACTACTGTTGGAAGTAAATTTAAGGAGTCCAAGCAAACTCAACGATGAACTATTGCTTGCGGCTATTCCTGTGTAGTACAGAGTACGGACAATTCACATAGTCGTTTCTGTTTTTAAACTGTAACCCTTACTGGGTAATATTCCTGCTACATTATCAAGGCATGCCTTCGACGAAGGCATGACTTAATGATATAGTTGGAATATTTTATCAGTCGGGACTGAGCCGTAACAGTCACAACACATCAGGCATGGCCGCTTTTACCTTCAGAACAGTGGGAAAACGGTCTAGTTATCTCCCCTGAAATTGTCGTTTTGGGGATTGGAAATTAGCATTACGGAGATGGGAAAGTTCAAAAGGTACATTATGAAAGCGCATGTCATCGGAAAGTTCAATGTATTTTCTTTATAATAATTGTTGAATGTTGCCATTTTACCATCTGAGTTTTGTTCCCCTGTCACTCATAAAAATGTGCTATTTTCTCCAGTGCAATTATGCTAAAAATGTTTAAAAACAGTGTTTCCATTGACTTGTGGCCATCTGTGTACGCTTTTTAGTTTGACAGATGACTGAGAAGAGCATCAATTCGAAAAATAGCATCTTGTATCTACTGTCTGGTTGAAATTTCTAACAGACCAAAGTCTTTTGTTCTTTTGACCTCCAAAACTCTGGTCAATCTGATTACTATCTTTCTCACACCTCGACCGATCATCTGTGAAGGTATCACAGAACTAAATATTTTCCCATAGACGACCATTATAACACTTATGTGGAAAAAAATATGATCGCATCACTTTAAATTAAATATTTAAATACCTACATAAAGTACAGACCTTCACACAACTTTCTCTGGCCAGAAAACATGGGGTCATGCAACAAATAAGAGAGAAAATGCACCAGGAAGTGAAGTACCGTCCTTAAACTCAATTTGTTTGTTTTTTTTTATTCTCAAAAATCGCCAATCAATTTTCATTATTTTTTTAATTTTTGTCTCAAAAACATAGGTTATGAAACCCTCATTGGAACGAGCTCGTCGAGCTCGTTCCAATGTGAGGTCATAACCTATGTTTTTGAGACAAAAAATGAAAAAAAAATAATTATTCAAGAATTTTTTTTGCAAGAGTCGTCGGCTTTTCATGGTAGGTAAAGAGTTAATGATTAGGAACCAATGAAAATTGGACACAACAGAGCGTTGCAAAATTGTTGTGGCGCGTTGTTGAATTGTACAAAGTCTTGTAGATTGCATAGTTTTCTTCCTGATCAGAAAAAGAAATTTTGCTCTGCATTAACAAAAACGCATGGCCCGATCCGTAGCTGCTTCATTTGTTATTCACCCAATGTAAACATTGTTGGAAACAGTATGTGAGTCAAACTCAAATTACATATACATTATCATGACCATGTGCATGTCCTGTAATTTGTATCAGATTTTCGGTCGTGTTTTCAATCGGATCACAACGAGCCCGTCATGATAATACATTTATCTAACAACCTCGTTACATGAAGCCCGCTTCCTTCATTTATAAGTTTAAATTAAAATTGATCAAAATTTTGAATTTCAGGAACTATATTTTATGCGTAATAATAATGCATATCTGTGATATTGCGGTGTTTACCTGAACTTGAATTTGTCTGATACAGAATAGGAACGGGGATGAGGCTGATACAAACGTCTTTTTTCGATTTTTTTGATGCAAATTTAGTTGTTTGTTGGGGGGGGGGGAGGGGGTCTGGAAAAAATTTGCAGACACAGGGTCAAAAAAATTTTTTCAACCCTTCAGTCACCCACCCACCCCCACCTGCATTTTTTATTATTTTTTTTCCGAGCCATTTGTGGGTACCCACCCCTAAAATCTTAGAAAAAAACATAAAATGCGGACATAGCCCTGCCTACCCGAGAATTGTTCAATTTCTTTACATTTGAGACAACTCCCCTGACTATCCCCGCATTTTAATAAACTCGGAGGCTGCAAGGGAGGTAATTCTAATGAGTTTAAATGGAAATAGTAACGAAATCAAATAACTTAGAATAAGTCACTTAATAAGTCTGAGATAATACATTCCCTGATGCCCTAGTCTGTACTGCATAATTCAGCAATCAGTGATTCTACCTGATTCCACTAAATACAAAACACTCTTCATTCCTCATTCCTCCCTATTTCTGTAGTATGCACATGTGACATGAGGGAGGTCACACTCACAGTCTAAAAGTCTGCATATCGTACTGGGGTGATGAAGTTGCTGATTCATACTGCATAGTAGTCATCTTTGTTCAGTTGGCCTCTTGATCTAAGAAACAATGTTCAATTTATGTCAACTAAGCCTGGGGATGGGGGGGGGGGGGGTAGGTTCTGTTTTATTTTATTGTTTTACACATTTGGCAAAACGTGGTATTATGATGTTTGTTTATATAAACTTTCTGAAATTATTCTGGACTTTTTATTCCTTCAATTAACATGAATAGTCTATCTCATCGATACCTTTCTATTGGACTCAATCTTCCTCACATGTCAAAAATATAGAATATTTTTTCACACGATGGAAGGAACCAGTCCTAAAATATCCTTTATAGTAGGGACATAAATTGACCTCCTACTGGAGAACACGCTGTTGTCAGGATTGCGTCGATTCTCATGTCTGCTTTTCATTTTCATTTCACTGCTTTCATTCATTTTTTTCTTTTCTTTTTTTTTTTTCTTCTCATCTTTTTCTTGTTCATTTTAATGGGAATGGCGGGAAGACAGCCACTAATGGCTACGCCATCTCCCTGTGGTGCAATCATGTAGCTGTGAATAATGTTACCTCTATGTATATGTTTGGTTTTGATTGTATACATGCTGCACTACTGAATAAAATCAATCAATCAATAGTCAAATAAGAGTCGGAAGCATAGATGCAAGTCCATGCCTATTTATCCATGAAATATTATAGCACACTAAATCAGACTAATTAAATCACAATTCCAAGTAGTTTCAAGTTGATATTTAAAAATACTTGCCATGTAATTCAGTTTGCCTGATGCAAATTTCCAACAACTTCTCTATAATGATGTGGACAGCATTAGCTGCGTGTACCAACATGGAATTTATTGGAGCTGGACTTACCTACACCCCTAATATGATAGTTTATATGTTTTAAATGTCCTGGCTGGCCATAGAAATGATACTAATAGGTTAAACAACCACAGTACTTAGAGATGTTATGTGGAGGAAAAAAAATGCATTTTTGGTCATTTACGCATTTTTTTCAAGCCCAAACCACACATCCACCCCCTCAGTAGTATGTCTCGTATGTTTCACCCCTATTCTGGGGGACCTCGGTGAGCGGCCATGCTGTGAGGTCATCTCATCCCCATAGTGATACGTGGTGTTTGTGCGCATACAGAGTTACCCCCCCCCCCCCTTATTACAACGAGTCCTATCCGATTCTCATCACCTCTATATCCAATGGCTACGGCCCATGAATCCCTTTTTGTGAAACATCTCTGGTTATGGAAACCCTTTTAGTCGTATGAGGGCCTGGAAAAAATCTCTCATGCCCTCAAAAGAAATGAGGCTAAGAGGGATAGTGAATGAGGCCTCATTGAGGGATTTCTCATGGTCCTCGTGATCTCATGCGACAAAAATGGGCTTCTCCAGAAAGTATCCTCGATAGGTATCCTCAAATAATACAATACCAGGCCATAAGTATCCTCAAATATTGAAATGAGGCTAAGAGGGATAGTAAATTAGACCTCGTTGAGGGATTTTTTCATGGCCCTCGTGGCCTCAATCGAAATGAGGTTAAGAGGGATAGTAAATTAGGCCTCATTGAGGGCTTTTCTCATAGACTTCATGGCCTCATACGACTAAAAAAGGATTCCATAACCAGAGACGTTTCACAAAAAGGGATTCCATGGGACCTGGCCATTGGATATAGATGTGATGAGAATCGGATAGGACTTCGTTGTAATAAGGGGAGATAACTCTGCATAGTGAGAACGGGGGATGAAGCAATCTGATTGGTTAGTTAGCGTCAGGAAAGTGAAGTGATTGGGTGATCTCGATAAATGAAACAACAAGAGTACTCGGAATAGGGTCAGAACTAACAAGAACAGTCCAGAAAAGCTAAATATAGTAATAATAAGTAAAGCTGTTCCAAATGATACGCTCTTCTACTCTACTGGGGTATACTCCGGGACAAAGGAATATGGCCAGGTAGACGAAAACTATTGCATAGATAGATAGAAGCAGAGAATTCAGAAAGAATTCTTAATAGTACAACTTGTCGGGTTGTCTGTGGTAATTAGATTTACACCTTTTAAAGCGAACACACCCTCCGAACATACCCCTATCCTATAAAAAGGTTTTAGGTCACATAGCAACCACGTGATACCATAGAAACCAAGATGTATCACCCTAACAACACGCTGATCAAATTCTCTTAGTAAGGACATGTTAAAGGGAGCACGGGAAAAGAGGTTAACTTTCCTTTCACTTGAGCATTCAACAGAGTAAATCTCGAAACAGGAAAAATTAATAAAAGAAGAATTCAATTTAACCACCTCTAAATTAAAAGAACCTTGAAATCTTCGATGTGTCTTCGCTTATAAGAAAATAACGCCCCTGTATGGACTAAACTGGTGGTGCCCATCAATGAATAACACCAGTCATTGCCTATCAATTTAATCAGTGCCCATCAATGAATAACACCAGTCACTGCCTATCAGTTTAATCAGCGTCTAAACTCAACACTCATGTAAATCAAATTTTTGTATTTTTCTGTCATGCTTGAAACACATTATGACTCTAAATATATGAACTAAAACAATATTTCAGCAGTATAAAACACGAATAGAACCTATCAATAGTAAATGGATGTGCCAGTGCGATCTTTTTAAACACAACGGTTGAAACCCACCCAATCTCCCAATCCGCATGCAAAATAGGCCCTCGTTGTAACTGCCAAAAATTTAAATCTGCGGAATTAAATAATCATCATAGTCAAAAGCCTAGATGTAGATATCCTTTTATGGTTCGAGCGGAATCTGATATAATTGAAATGGAATGTCTAACTGATTGAAGATTTGACATCGGGAAGTGATCTTAGAAAAAGCTTATACATGCAAACTGTTTGTTTACTCAGCAATATCCTGCAACATGACATACGTGGACATTTGTACCAAATAAATGTTAATATGACATGTGATGGAGATATTTCTCATAAACGTTTAAAGAGTGAGATATTCTAGCTGGAGTTTAACTTCCTAACATCAATCTTCATGTGCTTCCTTGAAAAACTTCGTACAGTGCAACGTTATATTTCAATAGCAAGCAAATCTGCGTTTGGACGCGCATTGCCAAACTGTTCCTGTTGTTCAGAAATACCGAAACAGAGAAAAAAAACAATGTCAGACATCTTGCCTTACATTAGAATTTCCCCAGTACTAATTTGACATATCAAGATCATTCACGGATGTTTTTAGTCGTTGGAGACAGATACTATCTTTCAAATATCAAAACATTTTATCATCAACATCAAGCTTCTGTGAACTTGAGTGTCGAGTTAAATAAATAATTCAAATGGTGTGTGAACGGGATTCGTGTGACAGATTGTTTGATAAAGATGAAATAAAATGGCAGTCAGTACAGGTTGATGATTCCTGACTCCTAACTTCTCTCTACACATAGCAAAACAGCAAATAGGACTTCTCACAGGAAAGGGTGCGTAGTTGAACCCCGTTAACCTCCTCGATACCTACTAGCATATTTCAGGTCCGCTCAAATGGAGCAGTTGGAAGAATGCATAGGCATTATATGGGGGTAGACCAATTAATATTTTCAAGATGCAGTCCTGAGGCAAAATATTGATTGGTCAACCCTACACATGCACTGAGCGGCCACCCTACTTAATAAAGTTATGAGATATCAAGGTTCAAGCCGAAAAGGCGGCCTCGCCGTTCCAAGGGGGTTAAGAACCGTGCATAAAATATGACATGTAGATCCCTCAAACAGCCTGTGTTCTGCGTTTCCCATTGTGTACGTAGCTCGGTCATCTTTGCGTCGAAGCCGAGTTCACTTCCGATACGACCAAACAAATCGGAAGGCACCAAGCCCAATACACCTAGGGCAACGGGTAATAACCTGATACTGGGATGAAAGTGAGACATGTCGAAAAATTATCAGGTCTGTTTGGCGTAAGCAGCCTTAGTCTGTGAACAATGGCGCGTAAGGGGAATGTTCGATTATAGAATCCTGGCTACGTGCCTGTCTGTGAATGGGGATATTCCAGGAAAATTAAAATTCTCATTATCCATGGCGCTCTGGGAACGTTCAGGGTCGTTCTATAGATGGACGTCGGATTTAGAACCACAAACATGGTGAGCGTGATAATAAAAAACAACCAACCATGATACCTTATATCATGTTAGCCATTATCTATAGACATGTGACCAACACCAAATGAATGGAAACCCAATGGAGTTTCAAAATATGGGTCAAGGACACTGGGGTCACCAGTGGGTCATCTAAGAGGTCACTGGGTGCATTTTTTCCAGATATTCTTGAAATCAGGTTTTCAGGTACCATCATATCACGTCTTCCTGAGCTCATATGTGAAGAATTTCAGCACTCCAAAATGTGGAAGGAGCAAAAAAAAAATTGAAATTTGGATCTGGCTTATATCACAAGCATGGTATAAACTTTGGACATAGGGCCAACATCAAATGGATCGAATCACATTGGAGGTTTCGACACCACACCAAAAGAGACGAAACTCTTTTGGCCAAGTTTACCGGGTCCCTGAATGCGTTTTTGATAAATTCAAAATATCATATCAACGTTCAGAATATTTGGCCAGAGCACTTCGAAAATGGATGAGGCCTATATTTCCAGCATGGTATGGCATTATCAACTTGGGACCTTTTCCAATTAAGTCGAAACTTCTCGGGTGTACACAATATGTGTCGCGGTATTTCAGGTCCCTGTGATCACTGATCGCTTAATTCGTAAATACCGTAACCCTAATGCATTCCTTAAGTTCACATATAAAGTTAATTCCCCCAAACGCGACGGATGGGACAAAACGTTTGAAAGTGGGTCACGCTTTTATCTCTTCTGATCGATCAAAATGTGGACCGAGTAAAATTTTGAAAGCGGGATACCATTATATGTGAGACATGCTAAGGGATATTAACCAGGGGCCAATACAAAGTTTGAAATATGCTTGGAGTGTCAACCAGTGAGGAGATTCAATTTTTGACACATCATTTCCGCTTTCAAATACAAAACGTAGCTTGAATAGACGGAATTTACTGTGATTAGTAAATTCGAGCCTTATGAAAATGGTGATAAAATCAGAAGTAAACTGTATAGAAAGAGAATTTAAGGAGACTTATTTTCGGAAATAAAATGCCTTTAAAGAAATCGGAAATGAGCTTTTGTAAACAGAATTTAAAGATTTTCAAACAGAAATCAGATAAGATATTTCAAGAAACCAGAAATAACTTCTGTGCACAGCACTTAAGGTATTCCTTTAACCCTTTACCTAATATGAAAAGCAGACGACACTTGCAAACAAATTTTTGAATAACCATTTTTTTCATTTTTTGTTTCAAAAACATAGGTTATGACCCCTCATTGAAACGAGCTCGACGAGATCTTTCAATGAGTGAGGTGTCATAACCTATATTTTTTAGACAAAAAATGAAAATATAATGAAAATTAATTGGCGATTTTTGTGAATAGCGCTGGTCGGTTTTGGTGTTACGTTGGGTAAAGGGTTAAGGAATCAGAAATGGATATTGAAGAAGTCAGAAACACATTGTTGTGTTGTATGTACGGGTGTCACTGAGTGCATTTTCCAGAATTGCTGGACATTTTGTAACTCCTAATTGCATTTCTGGGGTTCGTACATGTATTTCATCACTCAAAAAAGTGAGCAGAGACAAAACTATCCATTTCTGACTTCTTTATAGAACACGTTAGTAGGTATAAAAGGAGAGTATACTATCACTTTGTACATGTACGTGTACAACATACGTACACGATGCGTTCACCAACGTGGAATTCGGTGTTAAATCGCACGCTTGTTCACAAAAACGTACATTGATCTTGAATCCCCTATGTTTTTTGTGACTCCAAGATCGCACTTTTAACGTTCAAATACTCGTGGTGAATGCGCGTTTTTAAAAAAAAGGCGAAATTGTACATCGTCACTTTTATCTTTCACTTTAAAAATTTTTGTTGACGTTCTCATCGCAGATCAGACCATCGATCCATCGTTGGCGAACGCAAGCAAAAAATTCTAGGCCATCATCAAAAAACGGTCTTCGGATTCTACATCAGTGATCCAGAACTCTCCATTGTTTTGAGGCGGTGGGTTTTTCCCATTTATGACGTCATTAGAGGAATTCCCATAGTGGGGAATTCCCAAACTCAGCTAATCGAGCGATCGGATCACTCAATTCTCCGCCAATCGACCGATCGGATCGCTCGATTCTCGTAAACTCGATCATACAGAGTTATCTCCCCTCGTCGTGAGGTGGGGGAATATCCTAGGAAATAAATAAAAGTGATCGATATATATAGGAGAGAAAAAAATATATATAAATAATAGTTATTTAGAAAATTAAATATATCAAATCAAATAGATAATAAAAAAAAAATACGTAAATCATGAGCGATTCTCAGGATATTAGAGTGAGGTTTCTTTTAAAAATGCTGATGAGAGCCTATGCATTCTGCGTGAATGAACAACTAGGTCGTCTCTTGTTAGAACGATGCGTCGGATGTCGGGATCACCTAGACTTCGATCACGAGAATCATTCGTGTCTGTGGATGGAATGGGAAGATATGGTCGTCAAGTATTTCGAACCAGCGTTCGGACGCGTTCAAATCAATGAAGTGATCGCATTTTGGAAGAGATTACTCTTCTGTAAAGATCAAAGCAAGCCCACAGTTTCGGAAGAACTGAAATTGGCGCGTAAAAGTCTGACTTTAGAAGACAAGGGATGCATCATGAAATTATTGTTCAATGAAGCATACATCTAAGTTTTCTCGTTGATATAAAATAAGGGAGAATAGAAAATAAAAATAAATACACACATAAATTTTTTATCTAATATTAGAAAGAAAAAAAACACAAAAATGAGAACCAGAAATAAATTGTATCCGACGTTAGATGACGACGAGGACGAGAAGCCAAACGGCGTTTTGCCTATGGCGCCGTCGCTAGAAGAAAGAGAAAAAGGAGAGAGGTATCGCATCGATCAAATCAATAGAATCCAAGAGTATCTAATTCGAGAGAGAGATTCTCGTCGTTCTCTCAAGAAGAAGTATTCGCGTTTCGTGACAGTCGTCAACGGGATCGACACAACACTCATCACGATTTCTCTGGGTTTACATGCGGCTGGCATTGGATTTTTGTCGACCGCGGTCGGCATTCCAATCGTGTTGACCGTAGAAGGAGTGGTTCTCGCCGCCGGATTGTTTAGCACGCTCGGAAACTTTTTGAGTGGGAAATTATATCTGAAGGCGAGGAAACACGACAAGATTCGCGTCTTGGCCGACTCCAAGATCGACACGATATCCGAAATGATCTCTATGGCGTTGAAAGACAGTAGGATATCGGACGGAGAATACTTCGCGATATTGAGCGAGAAAACGAAATACGATGCCATGAAAGAAGCCGTGAGAATCAAGACTCGTCAGATCATCAATGAAGAGATGAAGGATTCTCTCGTGGAAAAGGGGAGGAAAGAGGCCAGGGAGGAATTCAGTAAGATGATAGAACTCAAGAGCAGCGACTGAAAAAAATATATATATATAATAAGAACAGAATTTTAAAAAAAAAAAAAATATTAAGTTTATATATAAAATAAAAAACGAAATTAATTTAAATAACTCTTAAAAAAATGTATTGCGTAAAGTGTAAGAGAGTTACCGAGACAGGTAATTCTAGAGAAATGCGAACTAAAAACGACAGATGGATGCTTCGTGGAATTTGCGACGTGTGTGGTTCTGTCAAGACGCGATTCGTCAAAAAAAGAATGCAAGCAAAGGTAAAGGCATCGTGAATAAAATGATCAACAATCTACCTTTCGAAATGCATCTGCCCGGTCACAGTTTCACGGGACCCGGAACGAAATTGAACAAGAGACTCAATGCCGATCTGACACCCAAATCTTGGAGCAAACCTGTGAATAGGGTGGACGCGGCCGCGTATGATCACAATCTGTGCAACACCGGACATCCCGACACCAAGACTCGCAACGATGTCTGCGACAAAAACATGTGGTGGAGATTGAGAGGCATATCGAATCCGACCAGGAGAGAGAAGATGGAACTTTCGCTGGTCGGCAATCTGATCAGTGCGAAATGTCGATTCGGATGGGGCGTTCAAAAAAAAAAGTGCATCTGAAAAGAAGAAGAAACGATTATTGACGAGCGAATTGGCTGAGGAGTTACACAAACCCATAGTGCGTAAATTTCGAAAGAGAAGGGTCTGGATGATATTTGGTCTGCCGACTTGGTCGACATGAGATCGTTTTTGAGGTGGAACGGGGGCGTCAAATATCTATTGACAGTCTTCGACGTGTTTTCCAAATATGGTTGGATCAGAGCTTTGAAGAATAAATCGGGACCTCTCGTCGCCGAGGCTCTGAAGAGCGTGTTCGACTCGTCTTCTTCTTGTGATTGTATCACGGAAGAATCTACGTAGCCCTTGTTGACCGCGGTTGAGTCCGCATCTGTGTTGTCGATCTTTGACAGATTCAATATCTTGTTGAATCCCGCATTCAGATCCGATTTCATTTCTCGTCTGTAAGACTTTCTCTGTTCCAGATCTACGTAGTGTTTTGTCGGCACGTCCTTGGGATTCGTGGGAGTGGCCACGTTCGTTATCTTGTTAGAATTGGCGTTCAATTCTGAGTGCATCGTTTTCAGAACGTATCTATTTCTCAGGTGTTCGCTGAATCTCGCGTGAGAGTCGTCTGCGTATTTCTTGGTTGCAGCATCGGTGGGATCTACGGGATTTGCGACGTTCACCAAACGTTTGGATTTCAGATCCAGATCGTCGGTCATGGTTTTATCCACGTAATTATCTAGCAGGATTCGTTTGAAATCAGCGTTCCCCCTGTCGACGTATTTTTTAGTCGCAGCATCTGCGAGATCTATCGGCTCGGGAAAATTGTAGAGCTTCTTATCGTTCATGTTCAAAGGTTCTTCTCGAGGTTCGTATCTCCGAACGTAACGTTCGTCCAAGTTGGCAACGTCGTAACCATCGTCGACTTCGAACGTCTTCCTCTTCTTTCTCGGGTTGACTTTTTCGTCGTCACTTCTACCAAATTTATCGACTGGCATGTTGTTGTGGGATTTTTTTTTTGTTTTTTAGAAAAATATGTTCAAACGCAGTTTATTAAAAATGAACTATGTTATTTTATTTTTCGTTTTATTCGATTAAAATTTTTAAAAATATTTTTTATCTTTATATATACTATAAAAAAAAAATCTCTCTCTAATGTAAATCATTGAGAATGTCTAGAAATCGATCTCTCGATGTCACTATCGATTTCTATAATTTTGTGTTCATCTAATTCTTCTTGATTTTCTGGAATCCTATCATCCGCAATCGTATCTGGAATCTTATCATCCACAATCGTATCTAGAATCCAATCATCCCCATTCATATCATCTAAAACTAGATCCAAAGTCCAATGTCTGCATTCCAAAGTGCTTATTTTATCATCTAACACGAATCTCTTATCGTCGTCGGCCGTCAGCGAATTCTTGTTGACTATTTCGGTATACAAGTCGTGATTTTCACTTCGAATCGATTTCATAGTCTTATACACCGGATCACTTCCTAACAGACAATCTTTATACTCTTGGAAAGAGATGTTTTTCTTCACCACGCACGCTTTAACTCCTTTGCACTTCTTGATCTCTTCATCATTTTCTAGACGATAAGCATACAGTTTGGGTCTCAAGCCCACGAATTCGACGATCTGTTTACCACCATTCTCGTCCTTAAATTTACCCAACACCTTCTTGTTGTCGTTCGATTGAATGTTGGATGGATGATCGACGGGATAATTGCTCATGTCAAACAACTCGGCCATGTCCGGAGATATATCTCGGTAGACGTCTTTCATCTCTATCTCGTAAACTAAACTGTCTGTGTCGGTGAACAGTAGTTTGGCTTTGTCACCAAATTTTCGTTTGACGTAATCATAGTGAAACTCGTACATCAATCGCTTGCTGATATCTAAGATGATCGGTCCAAGATAATATGGTTTGTCGAACTTCAGGTGTGTCTTTTGCATGTGAACGGCCACTAGATTTTCGTCGAATATGGTTCGGTGTTTGTAACTGGGTTTCGCCACTAATTTTTTAGCTCTTTTCTCAGACGTGATGAGTCGAACGTCGGTTCTCTTCCTGATGTTTTCCATCGATTTGCCGTACACACAGTTGTTCATGAGTTTGAAGAAATCTTTTTCGAAATCATTCTCGGCTCGAGTTCTGAGATTCGTGTTGAGATCGATGTATTTTTTCATCCAAGGCTCTTCGTCGAATCGAATGATGCAATGTATGTTGACTAATTTCATCCCGTAATCGACGTACTGTTTCAAATTCTCGCTGTAGACGACGTAGTTACGTTTGTTAAATAAATTGGGAATGAGTTTTTCCTCGTCTCCTTCATTCGGTTCCATTTGTTCGGGAGCTAGCGGATAATCGTTGTGTGGATCGTGTAATTCTTCCAGATAGTTCAAATCGACTTCTAAAATGCAAGGATAGTCTCTCCATTTTTGCATCTCTTCCGGTTCCTTCACCCATTCGAAATTTCTAATCGGTAAAGGATGACTCATAGCCCAACCGTACAGATTATTGGCGTCCCAATACTTATGTATTTAGTCGACCGTTTCGAATCGAAACCTTCTTTCATGTAGGGATTGTTAGCCTCAGAATATCTGTGAGAGATCATCGAGACGCCACCTCTCGCAGCCCTTTCGAACATGAGCAACATGTCCACGTCGGATAATAATTCCAATTGGACTTCGGTGGTCTTCAACAGAGTGTCCCACGCCAGTCCGGGTGCGGTGAAATACCAAGCGGGATCCAGATCGTAATTTCGACGACAGACGTCTCGAAAATTTTCGAACACGTCTGCCAAGAGCAGAACGTCGGTCTTCAGATAGAGATCATGATAATCTCTCATGGTTTTCATATCGAATGATTTCCACACGTTTTTGGCGTGTTGGTAATTCTCGTCGGAAATGTCAGATTCATATAATTTTGAATAAAATCTTCTTTCAAAGGTAGTGCGGTGTCTTCGAATCTCTTTAGATCATTCATGTAATCGTAAGGATAGACTCCTTTCCTCAACATGATGTCTACTCATTCTCCGAAATGTTCGCTCGTGATTTTAAATTTATCCTTGCTCATGTTATCGACTAATTTTTCCAGAGCGGTCGACATGAATTTAAAACTGTCGATGAAATGTATGCATCTACGAATGGATTTCGTTTTTTCTTTCAACGTATTTCCGTCGATTACTCTTTTCTTCTCCATGAGCTTCCATTTCGTGAAGGAAATGTATCTTTCTTCGCTGTTCGTGATGCAATTTAATTCTTCGTGTGAGGTGCCGAGATTTTTCACGAACAGATGACTGTCATAACCCGAGAGATTGTGAAACATCACCGGATAGAAAGCGGTATCTCGATATTTTAAATTACACTTGCTGTGAGCCGGACTGCAATACAGACCCGTGTAATGGTCGTGGTCTCTGACCTTCTTATTTTCCTCCGAATTCTTGTCGAATGATTGTCTGCATATGTGACATTCGGTGGCTCTGTTATTTTCGTCCTGCTGCTCTCGCGTGATGATCATTTTTGCCGGAGTTTGGAATTTGTCGTATAACATTTGAATTTTCGATTCTAATACTTCCACGAACCTTTGAGCCACGTCGTCGTCTTCGCACTGTTTCGTGTAGGTGAAGGGACCCATGTCGTGTTGCGAGTCGAAAGCGCATTTCACGTAAATGCAATAGCCCGAAGGTATGTGTTTTTGATATCTTTCGACGTAACTTTGAAGAGCATTGGGTTGACAGGAACTCATTTTCGCGGTGAAACATTCGAAATCGGCATACATGACGAATGGTACTTTTAACCTTCTATTGTGATTTTCAAACTTCACGATGGTGTTGGGTTTGGGCATTTCGACGGCGACACCTTGATTTTCGTTGCAATATTTCTGATGTTTCGCTAATGATTTTTCGGTCTTAAATATGTTCATGCAATTGAAACATAAAGATATCTTTCCGTTATGATTATTATTTTGTTTCGACAGTAATCGGGTCGGATGTTTAACCCAACAATAATGACGATTGTCACCATTCGAAATCAATAATAAAATAATCGTAATACGAAGTCTGTCTGAGAGGATAGATCTTTCGTTTTTCGTCGTCGTATCCAAGGACGTTCACCGCTACGGTGGGATTTTGAGCCTCGAAACATTCAATATGTTTTAACTCTGTTGGAAAAGTCACTCCGGTCCAATCGAGATTTTTAGAAGTTTCCTCGTAACGAGAAACTCTATTGGAGTTTATTTCGACAGGGTATAAAGCGGAGGTGACTGCCCATTTAAAACACTGATCATCTTTATTTCTCACGTTGACCACGGCGTGTTTCTTAGTCAAGAAATACGGTAATTCCAAGTAGGAAGAACCTTTCAATGGTTCGTTTTTATTCATGTGAATTTCGAGTTTCAACACCTCATCGAACATCGAATTACTACCTTCATGTTGATAATTCGTGAGAGACGTCAACATCTTGTCTTTCATCTTTTCGAAAACGTCTGATAGATCTGAACCTCGAAATACGGGTTCGACGTTAGATCTGAAATATGCATTTTTCACGATGCTCTTGCCGGACTTCACGTCGATTTTATTCATTATGCAATGGAGTATCATCTTAATTTTTAATCCCACGTTCATGTTGTATTCGTGAAACAAATCCAATACTTCTTTCTTCACCCATTCCATGAACAATTTTGGATCAACTTTCTTCAACGAGGGAACCACGTCGAAAGTTTTAAAAACGTCTTTGATCGCACTCTCCCGTTCTACGGGTTTCGATTGGAATAGTTCCGCAACGAGTCGTGTTACATATTCTTCTCGTTTCTCTTCGTCGATTGCTCGTTGAATTTCGCTCGATTTATCTCGTTTGTCTTGAATCTGAAGTGCATCACTCGTTTTAGTTTTTCTTTTCTTTTCTTCGGAAACTTGATGTTCTTCAACGGCTTTTCGTTTAGACGTCTTCTTATTTTTCACAATCGAAATGTTTTTGGGTTTTTTTGACGTCAGCATTTCGATTCCTTTTACTATCTTCTCATTTTTCACAACCGATACATCTTTTGACGTCATTGCTATCGACATTTCGTTTGCCTTTCTAGCGTTTCGCAAATATTCTTGTATGACATCATTTTTTCTTTATTTAGTTCTATGATTTCTGAAATCTGAAATTTGTAATAGTTTACAAATCTCGTTTAACTGAGGTATGGTTTTCTCATTTAAATTTACCATTGTTTTATCTGTTTGCTTCATTTGTAAGAATATTTTTTTTGGAATTTTGTATTAAATTTGTTAAAAAAAAGTTTTGCTTTTTTACTCTTTTTATATATATATAATAAAAAAAAAAAAAGTTAAATTTTAAATTCAATTTTTTTAATACAAAATTTAAAATATACATTATTTGCAAGAATTCATAAAAACCAAATAATTGATCATGACAACAACACCTAAAAGATGCGAACTGAAATTGAAACGAGTCGAAAGGTATGAGAAATGCGGTTTTAATATCTATACATTACAACAACACGATCCCATCGAATTGAATGAGGTTGAGATGGTAGACTTAGAGCGCTACTACTACGAATATCGAATGTGTTTGAAAGTGGATGAAGCCGCGCTCGATTTGTTTTACGAGTATCAAAGTGATCTGCTGAATAATATCATCATCTCCGAAGACAGAGAATTCGACAAGGATGATTTATTGTTGTCCTATGGAGGTTACATATATGCAATAATCTCACCCGAACTCATGAACAAATCGGGTGGTGAGAGCGCATTCACCTATGAAAAAAAACTCAAAAGAGTAAAGATAAACATTCACACCATTTTCGTATGTGGAAAAATGACGAATGTCAACATGCTAATAACGGACTTGGAAATATAAACAATAGAGAGATTGAAATGTTAAAATTTAACTTTTTATATATATAAAGAGAAAAAAAACTTTTACTAAAAAATTTTACATTAAAAAAATTAAAAATTAAAAAAAACACCTTTTTTATATATATATATATATAAAGAGCAAAAAAAACTTTTTAAACAAATTATTATTTAAAATACAAAATTTAAAATATACATTATTTGTAAGAATTCATAAAAACAAAAAACCAAATAATCGATCATGAGGACAACAACACCTAAAAGATGCGAATTGAAATTGAAACGAGTCGAAGTGAATAAGAAATTCGGTCATAAAATCTATAGATTACAACGACACGATCCCATTGAATTGAACGAGGTCGAGACGAAGGGCTTCGAGCACAAATACGACAAATATAAGATGCCTTTGAAATTGGATGAAGCCGCGCTCGATTTGATTTACGAATACCAAAGCAATCTGCAGAACATCGTCATCGCCGAAGATAGAGAATTCGACAAGGACGATTTGTCGTTGCCCTATGGAAATTACATATTTCCAAACATCTCATTCGAACTCGTGAAGAAATTGGGTGGTGAGAGCGAGTTGACCGATGTAAAAAAACTCAAAAGAGTAAAGATAAACATTCAACACGTTTTCGAAAAAGGAGAAGACACGAGTGTCAACATGCTAATAATGGACTTGGAAATATAAACAATAGAGAGATTGATTTTTAGTGAAGAAAAATGAAAAAAAGTAATGAGATCATCTTTTGATCTCATTTTTTTTGTTTTCCTTCTTCACTATTACCCATATATTATAATAACGTTTCCTTTTTTCTTAAATTTCAGCTTCGATTCTTCTTTTCTTTTGTTTTTTTTGTGATATGCTACGTTTTTATAACAACACATTTGTTTATCCGAATCATAATTATGAACGAATGTTGTGCATCTCTCGGTAACACTCGCATCATTACCATTCTCTTCAGAAGATAGTGGTAACGGTGGAAAATGTCTCATTCTTTTAAATTTCAACCGCATATCCCGATCTTTATTTAACTCTTTTGTCAGTTCTTTCCTAAGATATCCGTCATTAGCATCTAATCGTTTTTCCACATCTTTTTTGCACTCTATCTCGCGATATTCATCATTATCGTCTAATTGTTTTTCCACCTTTTTATCCATTTTATATATTATTTTATACTTTCTATGATTTATATTTATATAATTTTTTTACATTATAATAACATATTCAAAATCGGTATATTCTTAAACGGTGAATTCTCACCGAGCAACAAACCCTTGCCGAGTCGCTTGACGTTCCGTCCACTCTTCAGATAGAGACTGTTTCCTCTCAGAGAGTTGCCACCTCTAACGGGTTCTAGATACAATCCTTTACCGCTGTCATCTACGTGAACGCGACACACGGCTCCTCCCTTCTTCAAAAACAGTCCGCTGCCACCCATTAATTTCTCAACTGCCGAACTAGCAAGTCCTGTGAGAGCTCCCACGCCGAGAGTCTTTCCGAGAAAGGGTAGTGCCTTTGCGGCAAAGGGTAATGCTTTTGCGGCTATTCCTGCCAATAGCGGTAGGAAACCACCTTTCATTCTCAAATTGTATCTCAATTGAGCGGGACTCATTCTCACCGTCAACCCTCTTCCATCGCGAATCACTTTCTCCATCCTTTTGATTTGACTTCTGGTCCAGGCGATCAAATCCTGACCGCCTCTCGTCAGATCTTCGTGAGTGAATTTGAATCTCACCGCCTCGCCTCGAGTTGTTAACGCTCTCTTAAGTTTCTTCCTCTGTCCTGCGGATATGTTCACGTTTTTAACCATGTATTCTGTCATAATTCTGTTTTTTTTTAAATTATTTACTTCAATTGTTTCTTGTTTAATAATTATATTAAAATAATTTTGTAAAATTAATATTGCGTTTATTTTATTTTTGTTATCTATATATATACACAATATTTTTTTTTTGCTTTTATATTTCTCTTATGTGAAATCGTATCGTCACTCTCTCTCCGCGAAGATCTAACAGTTCACCATTTTGCTCCGTCAACGTGGTTTTGAGACTATACAACGTGTCTAAAATCACTGGTAGATAAACTAAGTTTTGAGGTCGCTCCACAATCTTATAACCCGGTGACACGTTTGGAAAGAAGGAATAGATCGTCGGTTGAGCGCTACCATTCACGTAGCTTCCAGCAATCACGTCCACGTTTACCAGAATGCTATTGACAGCGAGAATGTTGACCATATTTTCAGATGCCGCGTGGCTTCGATACATCTTTCGATCAAATCCCAACATCTTGCCTATAGAATCGTCCGTGTTGAAATCCACTCGAAAATTATCTTCCAAATCCAACATCGTCTGTAAGGTATTAGGATTGGGAGCGAGTCTGATCTTGTTGCTTCCCTTTCCATCCGTCTTCATTCGCGTCTGAATGTAATTGTTCAAATCGTCTATGTCGTAACTTCCTTTGGGAATTCGAATCTCCAACCAATCCACTCCGTCGGAATACTTGAACAAGTTATTCTTTTCGGTGACGTTGGGAAAGGAATAATAAATCTCCAGATTCACCAACGCCATCTCGTAACTTTTCTCTCTATTCAATTCGATGGAAGGTTCGAATTTCGTAGCGAATCGAGTCGAACTGCCACTCACCACGATTTGAATGGATTGTTTCGCAGCCGTATTCTCGGCTATCCGTCCTAACAATTCTCCATGTTCGAACATTATATTTAATTTTATTTTTATTTTTTCAAAAACTAATTATTTGAAGATTTATTATTTTTCTAAATTTTTTTATTTTCACGCTCTATCTTATTATCATCAGAAACATAAACTTGTCGAATCCGCACCGATATTTTCCGCGATTAAATTCGCTTGTCAAATCGATCACGACGAAATTGTAAAGTCCACCATCCCAAATCCTCTTGCAGAATCTCCTGAATTCCGCAGCGCTCATGTCGTTTGTGATGTGATCGCCGTAGATGTGATTGAGATTCTTGAGATCTTGGCGAAAGAGACATAGAAAATTAGCGTTCTCCCTTATCGTCTGTCTGGGCAATCGAAAATAATTCTGCGACAGGTAGAAACAGTCCACGTTGCTGTGTCGACCCCTAACGTAATACGATTCGCATCTGTTCTGTCTCTCCAAAAGCAGATCGTTGAAAATCATGAGATTCTTATCTTCCGATTTCAGTTCCCTAGGATCCCGAACGTCGCTAGCGTTCTCATAAAATCGACACTCGACGTTCGAAGATGCATTTCTCTTCATCAGCTCCATCGCCGCACCGTCAAAAATGGTCGAAAGTGGAGCTCCGCTCTTGTCGAATTCCTCCCTACTGTCAAAGATTCTGGCTATGACGTCCGTGGGCAATCTACGATCCATGCACTCTCGAAGCAATCTGTATTCGGGTTGAAACAAGCTCTTGCCAAACATGAACAATCTGTCGTAATCCAACCAGTCAGGTCGGGACAACAGATTCATCAACAGATTGGTCTTTCCACAATTCGATTTTCCCACTATCAAAACTCTTATGCTTTTGGGAAAGAACTCGTTATTCGACCTCTTGGTCGCAGCGTCGTTCCAAGACATATCTTTAATGTTCATCTTTGTTTTATTTTTTTTTTTTTTTGTTATTTTAGATTCTTTTCAAACGCAAATTTATTTTATGTTTTTCAAACTCTGTTTTTAATGTTATTATTTATTTATATCGCGCCGTCGCGAGTTCTCTTCAATCCGGATCCACTCGTCATTTTGGCTAAATCTTGTATGGGCACCACAGCATCCTTAAAATCTTTCCAACTTTTCGGCGTTTGCTCTAACGCAGCTCGCTTTGCTGGCAGACTGATCAACTTGTCGATCAACGCATCGGCTGCCCTCTTGCCAGCCACAGAAGCTATCCTACCACTGGCTTCGGAAGCGGTTTTCTTACCAGCATCCAAAGCCATCTTCTTACCGACTTCAAACGCGGTCGATGCGAGTTTTCTACCCGCATCGCCCGTGAACGCTCGCATTATAGAATCGACGATGCCAGAACTGCCTTGAACGTATGTCCTGATGTATCCCCTGTTCTTTATCACCAACATATTTTATTTTTATGATATATTTTTGTTTTTTTTCACTGGTAAATCGTTTTGTTGTTTTTAAATACTTTTATTATTCTAGTGTAAGAATTTACTGTTTTATTTTTGTTTGTTTGTTTGTTTGTTTCTCTCTACTTATTATATACACATCAATCCTTCAATTCGTTCATCAGCCTTTTATACTGGTTTTTATTCAAAACCTTCTGTCTTAACAATTCGTCAGATATAGTAACTATCTGATTATCTAATCCCATGTTACCAGCCCGTCTGCTCGCCACCAACAAACTCAATCTCTAAGACAGAGCGTTGGAATCGCTCGGAAGAAAAGTGGTTTTCACCCCTTTGCCGGTCACTGATTTGACGAACTTCTTGTTCATATCCCATATGGGTTTCACCACTTTCGTCCACTTGTAACCTCTGTTGGCTTTGGGTCTCGTCTCTCTGGCATCGTTATTTCTCTTCATGGCGTGGGTCTGAACCAGAATGTCTCCGTAATTGTCGAAATCCTGTTCCGTGTAATCGCCGGGCTTGTTGTAAAGGAGCAATCTGTGCAGACCATCAGTTACTTTATACTTATTCGAACCCACGATCAATTCATCATCGTCCATTTCTACTTCTGTGTCTCCCACAAAAGTTCTACCCTCAGAATCCTTATAAATTCCATACGACTGATCTCTCTTACCGCCATCATCATCGGACGATGTGACGCTACTAGTGGTGATAGTCGAAGCCGTATCGTCGCTCTCGCTCAAATCTGTTTGAATTCCAGTGGGAACGTAATCCGGTGTAGATTGAATGGAATACCGATTTCCAAAACTAGGAGGCAACAAACCCATTCTCAAAGAACTCTCCTTTATGGGTCTCAATTCTTCGACTATCTCCTTCCTGCTTCGCTCTTGACCCTCCGTCATGGGTTTAAATATTTTTGTGGCTTCGTGTCTGAGTTCCATCTCACCAAGACGTCTGCTTCTGTCAGCAGACTGAATGCCCTTCTTAGCACGTTCATACTCGCCTAAAATTAAATCTCGGCGCCTAGGATCCATCTGTAAAAACATCTTTCGTTTTAATTGTTTTCAAAATTAAATGTATAATTATTTTTATGTTTTATGTTTTAAGTAAATAAAAATCTTCCGTCTTTAATATAATAACTAAAACCAGTTGAGAAAAAAACCATTTACAAAATGACACCTCGATAAATAGTTAAAAAAATTAAAATAGCATCCGTTTCAAACGTGTTAAAAATCAGAAAGAAATAGTTTTTCAGATAAACCATTTAACTTGACAAATTAATCTCATTTGAATAAAAACCTGTAATACATCTCAGGCGTGACAAAATAGCGTTCTCAGTAAGTGTTTATACAGTAAATGTCACTTTGACATGCAACCTGCTTGTCAGTTTTGATAAAAACACAGACTGACAATTGTAGACTGACATTCGAATGAAATGGTTTAACACGCCAGGAGCTCTATTTATCACTTTTATTTATTTCCAAGCATATTCCCCCACCCCACGACGAGGGGAGATAACTCCGTATGATCGAGTTTACGAGAATCGAGCGATCCGATCGGTCGATTGGCGGAGAATCGAGCGATCCGATCGCTCGATTAGCTGAGTTTGGGAATTCCCCACTATGGGAATTCCCCTAATGACGTCATAAATGGGAAAAACCCACCGCCTCAAAACAATGGAGAGTTCTGGATCACTGATGTAGAATCCGCAGACCGTTTTTTTGATCTAGCCCAGAATTTTTTGCTCGCGTTCGCCAACGATGGATCGATGGTCTGATCTGCGATGAGAGCGTCGACAAAATTTTTTAAAGTGAAAGATAAAAGTGACGATGTACAATTTCGCCTTTTTTTAAAAAACGCGCGTTCACCACGAGTATTTGAACGTTAAAAGTGCGATCTAGGAGTCACAAAAAAACATGGGGGATTCAAGATCAATGTACGTTTTTGTGAACAAGCGTGCGATTTAACACCGAATTCCACGTTGGTGAACGCATCGTGTACGTATGTTGTACACGTACATGTGCAAAGTGATAGTATTCTCATTTTATACCTACTCACGTTGAATGCTTTACGTTATTTCTGGTTTCTTAAAAAAGTTTATCTGATTTCTCTATTCAAATCTTTAAATGCTGTTTTACGAAAACACATTTCTCGTTAAATCTATTTTTCTCCCGAAAATAAGTCTTCGTAATTCTCTTTCTTTTTAGTTTATTTCTGATACATTCTCCATTTTAATATAGACTAGAATTTACTGATCAGAGTAAATTCGGCTTCTCTAGTTGTTCACATTGTTCTCTACTTTGTGTAACTCAAGATGCGTTATCTTCTTTTACGGGTACTGCTTTAACTGCATGGTCGAATGCTAGAAGCCACTATCAGGGCTTTCAAAAAATTGAGGGAACCATAGCCAACATTTTCCTTGCTCATGTTTCATATTCAATCAAGCGCAAATAATATTTTGTATATATAAATTGGTTTTATTACAAATTATTGGAGTGTGCCTGTGGGCACTCTTCAATAATTTGCAATAAAAAATATTGAATAACAAATTCAGACCATCAAAAATGACCTAGCCCTCAACCATTTAAGGTGTATTTACTGTGAAAACTGTGTTTAAGGTGTGTGTACTGTGAAAATCACGTGGCCACATCCAAGACCTCCAGAAGTCTGAAAATCATGGATGGCCGAATGGTATTGACTGTCTAACAGAAAATGATGGCAAAAAGGACCAAGATATGAATTCTTGTGTTCCAGTTATCTGGCAATGAGGGAATTTAGGGAGTGGAGAGAAGAGAGAATTGGCAGCAGAAGTAGAAATATCCCCAGGTGCCAGGAATGCATAGCCAGTAAATGTGGAGAGAGTGGAGAGAGAGAGAAAGAGAGAGAGAAAGAGAGAGACACACACGCACATTTATATTTTACACAAAAACAAAAAAAAATCAAACCGAAAATGAGGTGGCTGCGTATCAAACACAAACGCGAATTGCTATCTCAGCGCGACACATTTAATCGACATCGATAGTTCAAGGTTTCATTAAAAACATATTGAAAATTAAGAACAAGAAAGGAAAAGAGAATCTGAGGGTATTATTTTTCGCATTTATTTTTCGACTGGGGCGATTTTGCAGAGCTATGGACAGAAAATTCGAATAGATCGCGACCCAGTCGCCATCTGGTCGAATTCCTCTGTCCGCTTTTATAATGGCAGTATACGGTATGCACCATCCACGATAAACGACTGCACTAATCAAGGCCACTGTAAAATTTCGTTCAACATTACAACCTTCAACTTTGTTCGATATCATAAAACACATATCTCTCTGTCTTAACGCGGATTGTTTATTATTTCAATAAGCAGAACAAGTGTACAACGGGAACATTACATTTACAGACGTGCAGAAATCAGAAATTAAGCCAATCTGATAAATGTCACCATAGCATTTTTCAGGCAGCGCTCTTTCAGGAAAACCGTCTCAGATTTTTTTTTTTTATGCTAAGGACAAAGTAATAGTGATTATGTTTGACAGTGTTTGCGCAGAGGCCAAGAGGAGTAACCTAGAAAATGAAGGTTATTTTATTATGCGTGGATATCTGTTGGAAAGAGCTTGCAAAGCTCCTTTCCGACCTAATTTTAGGCCTACTTCATAGGGTTGTAGCATGCAATTGTTTTTAGGGGAGTCGCCCATAATGCAGCTGAAGGATGAGAGAAGGTCTGGCAACTAAAAAGACTGAAATCTTGGCCAGAGGCCAAGCCTTGGCCAAAGGTCAAGACGGAGGAGGTTGTGGGAGGGGGTGACCCCTCCCATAATCTCCTCCGACTTGACCTTTGGCCATCGGTGGTGGTTCGGTGGGGGGGGGGGGGGATTCCCTCGGACAATTTTTTCAATATTTGATATCAGCAGTGATCAAAGATTTCATGCTGAGTGAAAGTGAATCGAATTCAGTGTTGGAATGTATTAGACTGCTGTGTAGAATATCAGCCGCGGACCTTTGGGATTCGGGAGGGGGGGGGGGGGGGTCGTACGACACTATGATCCTCCCTGGCCACGGCCTTGCAGTTCACGTCATTTCATCGCCAAACCCAGAAACACTAAATTGCATCCTCATTATAAAACAGATCATAGTTTCACAAATGAATGCCAAGATGAAACCTAGCAGACGTTCTTTCAAAATGTCTCAGGTCTCGAACGATAAATCGGTCACTCTATTTCTTTTCAGGCGAACGACAGGCGAAACGATTTGTACAAGCCTTCGGGTCAAAATCTAAACAACATCTGACCTACCATGGTGCTGGGGATCAACATTGATAAATTGACTTTCAAAGGGAGGACAGAACGTGAAACGGGGACGTAGTCAGTTAAACGAGGACGCCGTCGGTCGATAAATCGCTTGCTAAATCAGCCCAGAGTGCGCACGCTACACCTCTTTTCAAATTTGAGCATTCTGTTATAGGTCCATACATAAAAAACCCTACCACATGACGGAACGCGCGGGGGGGGGGGGGGGGTGTGAGTGGGAGAGATGTGGGGCGGTGGTGATTATACTGTATTCTCGAAACAGTCAACGGCACCCTGTCCTGGCACGTCATTTATTAAAATCATTTATATGCAAATGTACAAACACGCGCTAACCACTCGTGAGAGGGAGAGAGAGAGAAGAGAGGGAGAGATCTGTTCACGGTTTGGTCTGATTCTGTTACTTCAACATCTTGAACCCGAAGGCTAGTTGGACGATAGTGGAAGAAAAAGAAATAGACGAAACATTCTGAAAGTGAAATTCAGTAGCCAAGTACAACTAAATTTGATTACATTTGTAGATAATTTGTCACAAGAAGACCTGTATATTTCCAGATTTGCATCCTCACAGTTTTTGAAACTCATTGTGTGATCGTGCAACATATCTGTAAAAAAGTGTGGGTGTTTGCCACCTGTGCTCCTCCCACCGCAACTACCCAAGTTCCATCTCTGATCCCACGCAAATACGGGGAAGGTTTAACCTTCGGACCCTCGTTTCCTGGCTGCAAACTGCAGTTATTATTTTATTTTATCCCCAATGCCCCGCGTGTGTAGATCTCTTATAATAAGACAAAAATGGGACGAAATTATGACTGGGGCCGAAATATCGGTCTTGCTGGTTCAAAGGGTTAAGGGACTGGAGAATTTTCATACACTTTGATACAGTTTGATAGTCTCCATTATTTGGCTTTGAAGTTGTTCCTTAGCAAGTTTTGGCTGTCTTTTCAGGGGTCAAAACTTGTCTAGAAACAATTGCCAATGTACTTAACCCTTCACCCGACGTAACGGCTAAAACCGGCCAGCGCTATTCACAAAAAATCGGCAATTAATTTTCATTATTTATGGAGCTTGTTCCAATGAGGGGTCATAACATATGTTTTTGAGACAAAAAATGAAAAAAATAGTTATTCAAGAATTTTCTTTGCAAGTGACGTCTGCTTTTCAGGTTAGGTAAAGGGTTAAATGTAATTTGCAAGAATGCCTAAAGGCTGCATGTTGAAGCACATATTTTGTAACCATCTTGGCAATGAAGGTTCAAACATCTGTGTACATTGATAGCTTCGCACTTGATTATTAACACACGTGGCCCATGTTGAGGGCGCCTGTACTGAGTTGAAAACTATGCCAACATATTTAATGTAAAAGCTGAGTTATCAGTTAGAAACTGTTAAGTTTTATATTTTAGCTCCTTATCAACGGAAGCTGACAGAACTCCCGAGTGCAATTTCAAATAAAATCGTCATTAAAATTTTACTATTTTTTTAACGTTTGCTTCCAAAACATAACTAATGATCTCTCGGTGAAACGAAATCGTTCCAAAGAGGGCGATAAGCTTTATTTTGCAGGCAAACAAAATTCGGTTATTTAAGAAACTTTTTTGAAAGTGTCGTTGCACGGTAGTCGAGTCACTTAAAATCTCAAAACATGTACAAATCAATGAAAATAGTTCGGCCAGGTTTTAGATCGACCTTTATCACAACTTTGTTTTATAAGGCCCTAATGTTTGATATCGATTTAGTTTGTCAGTGAGAGGAAAGAACATGCTCTGGGTAAGTCCCTGTGTTCAACCGAAACCTTTGTAGACATATCTTTTCCTATCTATTCAGGATATGTTTAAATTCAGTATCGTACATATATTCGTGGGGTGGGGGTGGGGTGGCTGAGGGACGATGACTTGAGATCAGGGACGTGGCTAAAGGTTTTTGATTGGGAGGTGTAGGGTAGTGAATTTCCAACTATGGGGAGGGATCGGGAGGGGGTTCCCCCTCCCGGTTACTCCCCATAGTTGGAAATTCACTACCGAGAAAAATATTTAAATTGAAGTCATGAAAGGGGGCATAAAATTGATTCTAGTAACTGGAATGCTAACACATTTATGATAGAATTATCAGGTTGTTATTATTATTTAGTATTATTCTGGGAATTGAATATGTGCTAAAAGCTGAGAACGTTCAGCAATCCACACTGTCCTAACATTAAATTACATCTTATGCAAGAATGATCAATTTTCGATTTTTCTTCATTTTGTAACTGCGAATGATGGAATTAACTCAGGATAACGATTTTACATGATGCGATTTTCTTGAAGTGCATTTCGGGGATTATTTTTTTTTACGATAAGTAAACGTACTATAGAAATTTTGTACCGATTGACATCATGCGTACTTGTGAAGCTCGATATTGCGTACACTGTAGTTATAAATAGTAACACTTGGAATTTTTGCCGATTTGGAACCGAGTTGGGATTTTAGGAAGTAAAGGAGACATCAGCATCACCAAAGAAGCTCTAATACCCAGATAGATGGAATTTCCAACTAGTCATGACTTGCCCTCCGAATTTCCAACTATAGGAAAGTTTGGCCAGGATTGGGGAGATGAGACCCCCCCCCCCCCCCCCCCACCTCCCCCCTCGCCACGTCCCTGCTTAAGATATGCAGTTAACGCACGCCCTCTCTACCAGGACACTTGGGGCTTTTTGCTTTTGAAGTGTCTGGAAATGTTCACTTATTGCAGAATTAATTGATAAGCTAAGGGTAATTATTTTATCAAAGTTGGCTTCTTACATAGTCGTCATATAAATACCCATTATTGGCAAGCCTGGAAATAATGTCGTCTGCCGAATGAGGTACCCAGAGGGTGAATTTGGTGATGTTACCCCTGCTGCCATCGCTAAATTTACCTTCTGTGAGCCTCAGTCTGAATCAAGATCTCATGCCTAAACAGAAAGAGGTACCCAGAGGATAAATTGGCCCACTGCATGGGATAGTAGTATCAGCAAAATCACCCTCTGGAGACCTCATTCTGCAAATGACAGATTGCTTATATCCAGGCTTGATTACTGGTAAGTATAAGTTTGCATATGGTGAATTATACGCCATACAAATAAGGTAAAGTCAAATTTACTGCATTTATCAGCTTTTTAAATTCCTCTTGTGTCTGTATATCTGTGTTTCCATTGCTTAATTCCAAGTTGTGTACCCCCTAGTAATAGGGTCATCCAAACCACAATATTATTAATTTTCCTTCTTATTACAACTTCAAAAATGGTCTATATTTGAATCTATGATTTTGAGAAGACCTTTGATACTAACTGCAAATTACTATGAAAAATCGTATGAAGGCACTCGGCAACCAAAAAACACAAACGACTGTTGACTCGTTTGACTTCAACCGAAAACACATTTGTTGTGTTAAGGGGACGTCCAACCTAACTTTGGTCAAATTTCATGTAATTTTCTTTCAAGTCTAAAAAAGTCCCAAAATGAATAACCCCAATAAATTATATACCAAAATGCTTGGAATGAAACATAGAACGTGTGAAAACTGAAATTTGCCATGGAACTGCTGCCATGCGTAAATAGCACCACCTGAAAGTCTGCTATGGCATAAGTATGAGAACAAAATTTTTACAATAAAATACCTCAAAATAAAATAACAGCTGTATTCTATAAACATTGAAGTACATACTCGAAGAAATCTTTTCCTAATTCATGAAAGTAATAAAGATTGAGATAAATGTTATAAGTGGAGTGCTCACTGATTGAAGGCAGACATTTTCTTTTGTTTATGTTTTGATTTGGTGAGTTCAACAAAGGTCAACTTGAAGGAGTCCAGCAGAAGAAGTATGGAAGGTCAAAAGAGTGTCTCCCAATATAAAGATGTATGTGTTACTGTGGTGGTTTGGAAAGAAACTATGATATTCTCCTATGTACAATGCACTGCAAAGTCATACATTGTAGTTGAATAAATATATTTACAAACCCCTTGCACGGTAACCCCTTTTATCCCATGCATCAATTTGATAGTGATTAATTGTTCAATTTGTCTGGTTTATCAATAAGTATAATAGCTTTGTTTACTCTTGGACACCAATGATATCTGTTGGAGAAGAAATAAGGGTAACTGTAACCTGTCACTGTAATAAACCATCTAATGTACATGTACTTAAAAGAACATTGTTATTCAAAACACATCAAATCAACCTTACATAACCATTATTGCATGTACTTTCCCCAAGGAGGCTTATTGGCATATTAAGATCAGAAGGGCACATCCAGAGGGTCTCACATATTTCTTTTTCAAGAACGCAGTACACAAAGCAATCCCCTAAAGGTGACAAGTGAGCTCCATTTGACACAAAAAATTTCCCAGAGGAGGGGGGGGGGGGGCTCTCTTCCTTGTATGACGCTACCTCCGGCACTCAAGGCATATGCCTTTTTCTCAAAGTTTAACTCTTTTTTTCTTTTTGAAGATCCTGGCCACACATGTTCCAAACACTATCAGACAGGAAACACTCCAAATAAGTGTATCTGCAAAAGTCATGTTACATTGCAAAACATTCTTTTTAGACTTTTAGTTCTGGACCTTTCATGCTTCTTACCGTACTTCCAACTATAACACTTAATTTATCGATTAATGGGTGAATAGAAAAGTCCTGCCATAATCAACATTTTGAGTTCCAAAAGCCTTCAAAACAGCTCCGATAAAAGTGTCAAACATCAGATTGGTGGCTTTATACAGAATATTCATTAGGTTGTTGCTTGATAAGTAATAAGAACAAAATCTTCACCAGAAAATTCTGTAGCAATACAATTGAGGGTATTAGCAGGCACTTTGCGACAAATTGTAACAAATCAACGAGTTATAAACAAAATTTTCTAATTCAAAAGAGTGAAAAAGTACCACAACTCTGAAAAAATGTGGGAAGAATCACATGCTACAGCAGCTACACAGGCATTGTTTCCCCATGATGCTCGATCACAACACCAAATATCCTTCAAATTGGAGTAGCAATGGTTGAGATACCGGGGAGACTGTTGGTACATGTAACTAATGATGAATGGATAAGACTAAGAGGACAGAGGTCACCACTGCACGGCCCTAGATGCACCTTTGATTTTACAACTTCCAGGTCTGGGGCATAATAATCGCAACACACCCACCTTATCAATTCATAATTTCAGTAAAATAAAAGAAATTATCAATTTTAATTAACAGATGATGGAAAATATTTGGCTTCCTTCGCCTTCTCGTACTATTTAATTACCACAAACAATATCAGTTTGATGCCGACAAACGAAACTGAACGCATGTGGCCTGGTTAAAAAGTAACTCGGCATGAATAATGAAGAAATTGCGAATATTTCGTGTATTTCATTTGTTTAAAAGCCAATTGCAGCTAATATTGACCGTGCATTCGATAATTCGTTTCGGTTTTGACCACACGGTCACGCTGACACTCAGTGACAGCGGTTATGTTTATTGTGATATGCAAATTGGGGGATGGTTTCCGGTGAAGGAGATTTGTCACATTTGTCAGTGTAAAACGATGACAAAAGACACTGATCGACGCTTGTGTTAGTATGGTTGGTTGCAAGAAAAAACTGAATTCTCAGCATCGTCCAAGCGCACCTTATTTAAAAGCGCGAATGCATCATTTTCAACCAATCTTCAATCGGTCCTTTGCAGACATCAAAGACAGCCCATCGAAAATCCATGGTAACTGTGAAGTAAGTAACTTCACAACATCGGGGAAATCAGCACGCTCAATATAGTTCCAGGTCACTTGGAATATACTTCGTGAAAAAGTGATTTCTGTAGCCTTCTGCTTACTTTATTATAAATATTGCCTTATTTTATGACGAGGAATTAAGAAACAATTATCTACACTCTTCGTGTCACAATTTTTCGCGAAAACGCTTGTTTCGTTTTCATGAAGGCTACGTTTAACCCTTCACCCAACGTAAGGGCCAAAACCGGCCAGAGCAATTCTCAAAATTCGCCAATTAATTTTCATTATTTTTTTTCATTTTGTGTCTCAACAACATAGGTTATGACCCCTCATTGGAACGAGCTCGTCGAGCTCGTACCAATGTGGGGTCATAACCTATGTTTTGAGACAAAAAATGAAAAAAATTAGTTATTCAAGATTTTTTTTTGCAAGTGTCGTCTGCTTTTCATGTTAGGTAAAGGGTTAAGAACATCATCCGACATTTTCAGACAGCAAATCGGTCCAAGTGTATTTGTGCTAAACAGTCTAGGAAGTAACATAATGTCAACGCCCACCTGAAGCGCATTTGAACGTCATCTGAACAAGATTAAACCAGTATAATCCACACTGTGGGAAACCGACACCGGATATTGCAATCGATGAGGTCGATAATTTTAGTAAAGAGTTATTACCACAACTCGAATTATTGAAAATGTTTGTATTTTTATAAAAGATTTTCAACGGCACGTATTTAAATTCTAGTATCTGGGTGAATAATCCATCCACCCCCTCCCCCGTGAACACAGATTGCGAATATTCCAAACCAAACGTGCATATATGGACTTAATGTGGCTCCAGATCACTACGAAAAAGTTACCAAACGCAATAATGTTTTCATATTTAACGCATTTTAATGGTATTGTCCAGTAGTTGGGGAATATTTATGGACATATAAGTATAAATTTCCAATAATTAACAACAGGCATATAAAATATATTCAACTATGGGAGAATATGAAAGGAATAAAAACGATACGGTGTACGGCGAATTGGTATTAAGTGTACTGTCAATTGGATCTCATAAGAATTATCCACCTCGACGATCGTAGTATCCGGTGTCGATTCACTGTAGTTTCTCCAACTAAACAAATGAAAGTTTATTATGTCGCACACTGTTGGAAAGGGCTGTGACAGCCCTTTCCAACAGCGTGTCGCATAATAGCGTTTCCTAAGCAGTCGTAAATACACACAGCATATCGTCGAAGCAGCTTGGCCAGTGTTAATTATATAAGCATGCAATTGGTTTAGTTTTAGAATGCATACGTCATACATCCTGCAGGGTTCCCACTGATATCAGAGAATCAAACTCAAGCACAATTTAAGCAGTTTTCAAACACTTTGACCATGATTTTTCGTATAAAATTCTCACCACAAGAAAGCCCAAAGAATTTGTGCTTCAATGACATGGTTACCATGAGCAGGTTCACTGCACGAGGGTCTTTGCCCATTGAAGGAACATTTGTGTTTGTATTAAGAATTGAATGCAATTTTTATAATCTTTATTGGAGTATGAACGTGTGGAAATGGGTACAAATTATGTATGAATCCCAAAGGGATTCATACAATTTGTACCCATTCCCACACGTTCATACTCCAATAAAGATTATAAAAATTGCATTCAATTCTTATAATTACATTCCGTAACTGTTTAAACTACTTTTTACTAAACAAAAAAGCAGAAAGACGAAATAAAACATGTACGAAAGAACGAGGCGAAAAACCACCCTCACACAAAAGACAAAGCGCACAACTCTGAGTTGAGCGCCGGTACCGTCTAAATGATATCCCAAAGGCAAATAAGCTTTAATTTTCACAACTTTAGAAATGGAAACGAGTATTTTAGTAACGGGCTTTATGCCACAGTTGGGAAATGTCACCAAAGAAACAGCAGCGGAGTTGATCACTGCGAGAGGCGCTAAAAGTTAAAAATCCGCCCAAACACCGCCCGAATTATATTCCGTCAACTGCGCTCTACCATAAATGCGGGTCAAAGTTCGACCAAATGTATTCATTGGAAAATGAATTACATTCGGTCATGACGTTTTCATCCAGCTGACCAATGGGAATTGAGTATTTGGACCCAAAACGTTTAACTACATTAACAATGTAATTATTATCAAATGTACACACACTTGTTATGTAACCCTCGAGAGAAACGATGCAGAAAGCTTTGTATTTTTGCCATTGCTTATCGCAGTTTTGTTATCCAACCAGGGTTGAAAATACAACTGCCCAACTTTCTCAAAACAAAGCTCCGGACATAGAATAGAATACTTAAAATACTTTATTGCGCGACCATAATATACAATGGTAGTATGGCTTTACAAAAACAACATGCATAGTGATATTAAGGTAACAGTATATTCAGGAAAACAGAAGATGATTATATTGGAGACGTGGGCCAGTGTTGACCCCCTACCCAGTCACGAGTAACGACTGCGTATTGAAAGTGACGCCCACTATAAATCTATAGGTTGGGGGTGTCGTCTTGCACTTTGTATGCTGTTTGTTTCTGCTGTGTTAGCAAATAACTGACCAGAGAGAAAAAGCACCAAAAGAGCTATGCCCCCGGCGTTGACACAAGCAATTAATAAATCACCTGGGCACCACACCAATCAGATAAATGTATTACAGAACCGTTTAAGTAAACACGTCAATGCTACTTATTTACATTTGAACAATGAAAGAACAGTTCTTTCACCACTACCCGGCTCTGCTTACAAATATTCCGTTTATATAATTCCCAACAGCTAAGGTTACGTATTGGTCTTCACCGTCGAAAAGTAACTTAGCTTTATCGATTAGCCGAAGATGTTTAAAGCCGGGTACTTTTCCGTTCACCAAGGTAATAAGATTTTCACGCTGTGTTGTGTAAAGGGGGCATATAAAAAGTGCATGCATTTCATCTTCAACTACACCCAAATTACACTGTCTGCAAAATCTCTGGTCGCGGGGGACTGACATTGGTTTTTTATAGCGGCCGCGTTCTATTTCTAAATCATGAGCAGAGATGCGGAATTTAGTTACAGCTTTTCTTTGTTCTGAGGACAGTTCATCAATGTAACGTTCACGGAGGTAGCTGCTTTTGACCATATGTAAGAACTCAAGTTTACCACTAGATGGATTAAATGAATCACTGCCACTGTCCGATTCCCACGTTTGGGTATAAATATCACAAAGCCGTGTTGCCAATTTATTCTCAAAAAGAGGAGGTGCACTTGAAGGATCAAGCCACACATGTGAGAATCCAGAATCCTGAAGAATTGACTGGATTTCACAGGTGGTACTGTATCTTTTCTCTGTCATCTCCTTGTATGTTAAAGTGAGCAGCGGATTAACGTTTTTCGTAACAGCATTTAACCAGTTATTGACTAGTTTACACTTAATTTTGATAGATAACGGGTACCTGCCCAGCTCCGCCAACACCGCTACATTGCTAGATTTAGAATGGACTTGCAGGATATTTTTGCAGAATTTTACATGAACGGATTCAATCTTTTTGTGGTTGGTGCGGGGTATCTGATCACCCCACGCTTCACAGCCGTAGAGTAATATGGGTGTTACTAGTGTATCAAAAAGCTTTTCCCGCACCCGAATATTATCTTTTGAGACCGATGCAAATAAGCGTTCGAGTTTAAAATACGCTTTCAGTGCCCTTGCCCTAAGAGTCAGGACGGCCCCAGAAAAACTCCCCGAGGCGGATATGATGATTCCCAAGTAAGTGTACGAAGTAACAGCCTCCAGCTGCTCATTCCCATACATGAAATTACTAGTCACTTTTCTTCCGGGCTTGTTAAAAATCAATACTTTGGACTTCTGCTTATTGACAGTGAGCCTCCATTTATTAGAGAAGTCAAACAACGTGTCTATAGATTTCTGAAGTCCCGCCTCAGTTGTAGATAGTAAGACAAGGTCATCAGCATAAAATAGACAGGGTACCATAGTGTCTTGTAGGTCAGGGAAATCTTTGCTGTGTTTTTTAATGTAGTCTGGCAGTTCATCTATGCATAGGTTAAACATTAGAGGGCTTAAATTATTCCCCTGCAGCACTCCCACCGAGTTTGAAAACTTGGTGGACAGAGTTTTTCCTATTTTTACCTGTAGAGTACTGGAAGTGAACATTCGTTTAACAGAGCAATAAAACTTTCCCCCAACCCCCTTCTCTATAAGTTTTAGGAAGAGCCCCTCCTGCCAAACTCTGTCGAATGCTTTGTTAAAATCTATAAAACACGCATAGAGCCTTTTATTCAAATTAAAGGCCTTATTGATCAGAGCCTTTATAACTAATATGTGGTCTGACGTTTTATAACCTTTCCTAAACCCAGCCTGAAACTCGTTTGGGGTTCCTTTCTGTGTTAGGAATGATGTTAAACGTTCAGTTAGGATACTAATGTAAAGTTTACCAACGCTACTGCTGATAGTTATACCTCGAAACTGATCGGGACTTTCTGCATTTGTGACCTTCGGGATTGAGACTATATATCCTTCTGACCACTTTTTGGAAAACTACCACTGCTCAATACCGTGTTAAAGAGCTTAGTTAAAACTGGGCTTATAATTGATTTAATCGATTTAATCATCTCATTTTTTATCCCGTCTAAGCCTTCAGATTTTCCAGCTTTCAATTTCGAAATGGCGCAGCTCGTTTCTTCATCCGAAATTGGAAAATCTAACGGATTGGACAGGAAAGCCGATAATTCGATGTCTAGGAGGTTTCGTTCCACCCTTTCCCGAAACTCCTCATCAAATCTGCTATTGGGCTTCGGATTGCCCAGTAACATATAATGTTTTTTCCAGGAGCTTATTGAAATATTATCGGATGATTCATCTTTTTCGTTCAATTCATTCTGTAACTTGTTTACAGTTTCCCAAAAGCATTTAAGATTAGCGCTATGCATAGTATCCAGCTTCCTAATAATGTCTTCCTTGTACTGTTTTTTTCTAAGTTTTAGAACCTTCACGTATTTGCGTTTACAGACGTAATATCTGCCACGTACAACCGGGTCACTGTGGAATTTCTGGAATAAATATCTTTGGTGAACTAAATGCTTTTTCATTTCGTGACAGGTGCTATCATACCAGGGTTTGGGGGGGCTTTCTTTTCCCCGATTTTCTATTTCTCATACCTTTTGTTTTTAAGCATTTTTTGGAAACATCGTGGATGATATTTTCAAACGCTGATAATTCTAAATCGCAGTTGGAAAATTCAGTCTGAAGGAAATTTTCCAAGCGTGCACGTGTTTCAATAGACCTGAATGCATCAACATAACTACCCTTTGCCTGGTCATCCCATATGAATCGCGGTGGGGTTTGCATTTCAATGTCCATTCTCTTTTCAACTTTGTACGAAACTTTTAGTACATACCAGAGTTGACAATGGTCCGGACATATCTAGCATTCACTGAGTGTTGAAAACAAAACCTGAAAATGGTGACATTAGACAGAAAGTTATATTCTTTTTTAAACTTATGTCATATGATTTGTGGAAATCCCATATATACACCTGGAACTTAATTAAGCACCCCCTGTTTTTTCGCAGTGGTGTTAATAGAAACTGTCATTTCTTTCATGCTATCTTTCAGATGGCCAAAAGTGATTGTTTGCGGAAAGAATGGTCTATTAACAAATGAAAGACAACACAATGATGAAAATATGCAGTATTTTAATGGCGCTAATTACACATATCTGTCATTAATGTTTTTGATGGAAAATATGTTCTCACGACATGTATGGAGCTGGAACGGTCCATGGTGAAACAATGCCGGTAATTACTGACAAAAATGTAACTTGTGATCTCCTGAACACAATAGCAGTATCTGACGTCAGTAGCGAGTGTATCCACCGCGTGCCGGGATGACAGCCTGAACCCTCCTCCCAATACTAGCAGTGAGCCTTCTGATACGGTCCAGAGGCAACTGCTGCCACTCCTCATGCAACTCAGCTTCCAAATCTGCCAGATTCTGTACAGGCGGATCCCTTGCTTGCACACGACGTCCAAGAAAGTCCCAGGTGTGATCAAAGGGATTCAAATCGGGGCTCATTGAGGGTCAAGGTACTGTTGTAATAGCGCTGTTCTCAATGAATGCTCTCACAGCATGGGAACGATGTGGTCTTGCATTGTCGTCCATGAATACAGAGCGAGTAGCCAACGGTGGTTGTCAAAATGAGGCACGACAACCGGATTGAGAATGTCCCGAATGTACTGATGGCCACTGAGATTCCCAAGTACAGTCACCATATCAAGTTTACAATCATGAGAGAGGCATCCCCAGATAATTTACGGATCCTCCACTATAAGGAACAGTAGGTCTGATGCTCCTGGGCACGTAAGCAATATTTCTATGCCTCCACACTCTCATGCGACCGTCTGTGACGTGAAGCAGGAACCTACTCTCGAAGATTTTAGAACTGCATTGGCGATGCCGATGTCTCCTTTACTTCCTAAATTCCAACTCGGTTTCAAATCGGCAAAAATTCTAACTATTACTATTTAGAACTGCAGTGTACACAATATCGAGTTTCATAAGTATGTATGATGTCAATCGGTACGAGATTTGTATAGTACGTTTACTTATCGTAATAAAAAAAATCCTCGAAGTACACTTCAAGAAAATCACATCATGTAAAATCGTTATCCTGAGTTAATTCCATCATTCACAGTTACAAAATGATGAAACATCGAAAATTGATTATTCCTGCATAAGATCTTATTTAATGCTAGGACAGTGTGAATTGCTCAAAATTCTAAGCTTGAGCATTTGTTTAGCACATATTTAATTCCCAGAATAATACCAAATAATAATAACCTGATAATTTTGTCATAAATGTGTTGGCATTTCAGTTACTAGAATCAATTTTATGCCCCCTTCCATGGCTTCATTTTCAAAATCATTCTCGGTAGTGAATTTCCAACTACGGGGAGGGACCGGGAGGGGTTTCCCCCTCCCGGTCCCTCCCCAGTTCGAAATTCACTACCCTACACCTCCACCCCCAATCGGAAACCTCTAGCCACGTCCCTGTATGTCGTGTCTTTTAGTTTAACAGGGTATTTTGTTGTGGAATCATTATTGATCCTGGGCAACAGCCTGAGATCAACTGACAGAACGGTTAACCATATCGATTTCACAGTATAATCTATCTGAAGGCTAACACCAGTCCCGGATTTTTGTACCATGTATCCACAAAGCAATCCTACAAGAACAGTGTACCCCAGAAAAAAAAGAAAAGTGAACCTTAGTATTAGTATATCTTTTATACTCAATTATTTACTTTTTATTATTTGTTCAAAATTTGTAGTGATGAGAAGATTGCGTGCTGTCAATACTACCCAGCAGACACGGTCGGATTTTTTAAAGGGTTTAATCCCGGGAGCGGGAGTACCCCGGCTCCCTTTTCTGAAAGTCAGTCCCAATATCCGAGTATAACCATAAACCACATCCGACTATCAAAGGTTGCGTATTAGTTTTGGAGATTACAGCTGCTTCCGAGACCAATATCGCCGTTTGAGTTGGGTTTTAATCAGTGGAATGGAAATTTCTCTTTTCTAAAAGTAAGTCCCTTTACCTGGACCAGAATCGGTAATCAAAGGTTGCGTAGCGCTTTGGCTTTCCCTGGTATCGCGACTGACTTTCAGAACCGTAACGCAACCTTTGATTTCTGTTCTGGTCTCTGGATTTCCCAGGTATTGTGACTGACTTTCAGAATCGAGAAATTGCCGTTCCCTGGATTAAATTCTAATTTTGTATGATCTCCACATAATCGGCTGAGCATAAAATTACGAAACTTCGTTGGGTTTAAGATGCTTTGTACTATTGAAAGGTGTCCCGGGAACTTCTAAAATAATTAATGCTCAACCGTATGTAACGGTCATGCCGAACAGAGATACTATTAAACAAGAGGCCCCACGGGGCCTGAAGCGCTCACCTTGAACCGAACACGATATATAAACAGAGTCCAAGAATGAATCTACATTAAGCAATCTATCTCAATAGGATACATTGTCAATCATTGAGCCCCTCATGAGTGACAAAAACAGTACAAGCATCATGCCTTTTCTTCCGTTGATCATAATATAAAATGTGGAGCTCCCCTATGAATCCCCTGGATACAACCTTTGTGGATTAATCTTAGTTACACACCTCTAGAAGTGAACACTGAATACCAAATTTCTAATTCTTCGGCTACATGGCCAATTCCGGCTCCCACTGGGAGCCCAAATATTAACCCAGGCACTCGATTTGAAAAAAAATTGAATCTGGCCTTCCTAGAGATGTTGTAAACCAAATATGAAAGCATTCTGACTGATGGATCTGAAGAAGAAATTTTTTAAAGAAATTTCCTCATATTGCACTAAGTTAAAATTTGGGATACCATAGCGAGCTCAAATATTAACCTACGGACCCGATTTGAACAAACTTGAATCCCCTCCCCCTCCCCCCCCCCTCCCCCAGTGATGTTGTATACCAAATATGAAAGCATTCTGACTGGTGGATCTGAAGAAGGAGATGTTTAAAGATTTCCTCATATTGCACTAAGTTAAATTTCAGGTATTAAATTCCAAATATTAACCCAGGCCCTCGAATTAAACAGACTTGAATCTGACTCCCCTGGAGATGTTGTAAACCAAATATGAAAGCATTCAGACCGGTTGGAGCTGAAGAAGAAGATTTTTAAATAAATTTCCTCATATTGCCCTAAGTTAAAATTTGGGCTACCATAGCGAGCCCAATTATATACCTATGGACCCGATTTGAACAAACTTGAATCTGACATCTCCACCCCCCCCCCCCCCCGCGCCCCCTACAGATGTTGTATACCAAATATGAAAGCATTCTGACTGGTGGATCTGAAGAAGAAGATTTTTAAAACTTATCCCCCATATTACACTAAGTTAAAATTTGGGCTTCCATAACAAACCCAAATATTAACCTAGGGACTTGGTTTGAACAATCTTGACTTTGACCCCTCATAACAATGATGTATACCAAACATTAAAAGATTCTGACTGGTGGTTCTGAAGAAGAAGATTTTTTAAAGAATACTCCCCATATTGCCCTAAGTTAAAAATTTGGGCTCCTGTGTTGAGCCCAAATATGAACCAATGGGCTTCATTTTAACAAACTTGTATCTGACCCCCCCCCCCCCCCCCCCTCCCCCATGGATGATGTATACCAAATATCAAAAGATTCTGACCATTAGTTTTGGAGAAAAGTTTTTTTTAATTTTTTGCAAATATGATGACTCAGCATTTTTTCGATGCCCTCTACAGAACACCCTAACATAACCGATGGCAATTTTTTTTACCATTCAATTCTACTGGTCCCAAGGATGCTTCATACCAAATAACAGTTCTCTGTTCCGCGTGGTTTGGGAAATATGGGCGTTTGAAAATATTTCTATTTTTTAGCTCCTGGGGTTCCCATGGGGATGCGGAAATACTTTTTTTGCTCGAAAACTTATGACCCAATAATACCACATTCATTGAATTTACACAGAAGATGCCATCAGTGTTCAAAGGGTTAAGCAATGTTTCGAAGACAAAAAATTAAATTAAAATTCTTAGTCATTCACAATTTTTACTGAGTGCCGTCTTCAAGTCGTGCAGATATGTGGCTGGGGGCGCCCCCTGCATGGATTATGTACTTCTTCACCCGCGGGGTAAATGACTCAGATATAGAGTTTGAACTCTTTCTTGTGGTCGTGAGACAGCCAAAGATGCTGAAAGTGACTTTAAACACCAATAAATAAATAACGCCTGCTTTCCTCTCACGAATCCATCCGTTGCAGACTCATCATAATGATTAATTAACCAACCATCCCTATTCAGGGGCGGACTGGGCCAAGAAAACTTTCCGGGAAATGCATCCGGGGGGGGGGGGCGGACCTGGAGAAAATTTTTACTTTTTTAACTGAAAAAGCTCTGCTTCCCAGCATCTGAACGATCATTAGCAGTCCGCATAGAGGACATTTCGATGGCATATTTATATCATCTTCGGCTTTCATTCGGAGAAAAAGGTTGCACGGGGAGGGGTTTTGGACCCATCGAGCAGACCATAGTTAGACCCAATGTCAGAAAATTTGGATTTTTCAAACTGACAGAACGCTTTTTCCTTGCATCTGAGCGATCAAATGTACACAAGACTGTCGGTATATCGAAATGTCTCTATGTGGACTACTAATAGCAGTCCACGTAGACGTACACGCTAAAAACTAAAGTGTTAAAAACTACACTTGAAGTGCTGTATTTAACACTTACTAAGTGCTGAACTAGCACTTTGTTCAAGTGTAGATATCCCAGAACTTGACAGGTGTTACAATAATACCACTTGACAAGTGTAATGTCGCGACAATTAAAAGGAAACAACGCATATGACGCGGATCAGGCTCGAACTCTCGAGCCTGATCCGCGTCATCTGCGTTGTGTCCTTTTAATTATGTACCCACCAAGCGCAAATCAAATTATGGACGATTCTGGAAGAACCACCAATGCTAGACACATGGGAAGTGCTGTTTCAGATGTCTGATGATTGTAATGTCTAAGTGCTTAAAGCACTGCACTTTGAGTGTTAAAATCAAACCCTAAGAGTTAGAATGGGTTTAACACCTTGAAAGTGTCAGTTTTAACACTTTAGTTTTTAGTGTGTAGAGAGCATTTCGGTATACCGGCAGTATATGCAATCAGAACCATTTTGCCTGTTCGTCATTTTCATAAAATTTCATGCACCAACACGTGTTGGGTTGCATCAGTTTTGGGGTCCCAGGGGGACCCCGGTGAACCATTTGGCCAGTCCGCCTCTGCCATTATTAGCGGATACCTGCCAGTGTTACACAATGAGAATGATAAGAGCTGTCAATGATCGTCTCAACCTATTTACTTAAATCTTCACCGACATATCCATATTTACAGGGTCGATAAACGATAATGAATGAAACACAGACTAAATTTTGTCTGTCAGTTGATTCTAATAGCATGACTAATCATATTTTTTGTTGTCGGAAATACTTTTAGGACAATTTTCTTGATTTTTTTAAAAATCAAATAACGAGTACGACTGCACTGTGTAGGACTCACGTTTCCATTTCAACTTTTCAGCACCGACTTCCTGAATGGTATCAGTTGTCGGAGATATGGTTTTTACCCTGTCTGTATTTCAAATGAAAAATAAAAATAAGTTCTTAATTTCCATTATTAATTGTTTTGTTTTGTTTTTAAAATCTCATAAATATAACTTATGTTACATGGTATGCAAAAAATAAATAATATTGGATAAATTTCATTTTTTTATTCTTCAATGTAGGATAACTAGGCTACATTTAAAAGCTTTAACTGACGAATCGGGCGCATCCGTCCACGTAATTTTCAAAGTTAGCAGTTGAAAATTACAGTGTCAATGACACTAGCTTAACTAGATTGTGTGTTGTGTTCGATGAAAAGGATAATGTTCAATGTTTATGAAAGGATTATGAAATAAGACAAGAATTGTGATAATTGAGAATAATGTTAATTTCTGTTCCCTGTATGCTATGTTTTCAATAAAAATAATTTGAGGTGCAGACTGTACTGAAGAATTGAGGGGTGGGTTTAATGTGGCCCTCACAGTTAATGTATGTCAACCAAAGTTACCAATTACAGTGTAATTATTCCAAAACCACCCTATCAAGTTACAATGAAATCCCTTCATAAATAGAACTTATAGACTTTGCTAAAGGAATCTTGGTCACGCGACGGCTCGGCAGTCACGGTTGACCGATCATGACCCAAATAGGACAGCCTTATCTAGATATCATACCAAGTTATCCTACCAAGTTACAATTAAATACCTTTATAAAAAGAACCTGTAGACAGTTCTAAATGAATCCAGGTCACGTGACCTGTTGGCGTAACGATTGACTGATCGTGACCAAAATAGGAAAGTCTCCTCCAGACATCATATCAAGTTATCCATCCAAGTTACAATGAAATCACTTCATAAATATGAACTGTAGACTGTGCTAAACAAATCACGGTTGACCGATCACGGCTACTATAGGACGTTCTTATCCAGACATTATACTGAGTCATCCTACCAATTTACAGTGAAATCCCTTCATAAATACGACCTGTAGACTGTGCTAACGGTTTTCAGGTTACGGGCTCGGGCAGCCATCACGGTTGACAGACTGCGATCAAAAGGGGCAGTTCTCATCTAGACATTATACGAAGTCATCGTACCATGTTACAATGAAATCCCTTCATAAACAAATCTAGGTCACAGGCCTGTGCGGCCATCGCGGTTGACCGATCATGGCTAAAATGGGACGTTCGATCGCGACTGAAAGGGGACGTTCTCATCTAGACATTATACCAAGTCATCGTGCCAAGTTACAATGAAATCCCTTCAAAAATATCGCCTGTAGACTGATAAAGGTTTTCGGGCTTTGGGCCTGTGTTGCAATCGCGGTTGACCGATCGCAACCAAAAGGGGACATCCTCATCTAGACATTATACTGAGTCATCTCATCAAGTTACAATGAAATACCTTTATAAATACGACCTGTAGTCTGTGCTAAAGGTTTTCGGGTTTTGGGCTCGGGCAGCTGTCACAGTTGAACGACTGCGACCAAAAGGGGAAGCGACAGGAAGGGGACGTTCTCATCTAGACATTATCTAGAGTTACCCAGCCAAGTTACAATGACATCCCTTCATAAATAGACTGTTCTAAAGGTGTTCGGGCTTTGGGCCCCTGTAGCCGTCACACTTGACCGATCGCGACCAAAAGTTCTCATATAGACATTATACGGAGTCATCCTACCAGGTTACAGTGAAATCCCTCCATAAATACGACCTGTAGATTGTGCTAAAGGTTTTCGGGTTTTGGGCTCGGGCAGATGTCACGGTTAACAGATCCTGGCTAAATGGGGAAGTTCTCATCTAGACATCATACGGAGTCATTCTATCAAGTTCCTCCGTATTAAATACAACCTGTAGACTGTGCTAAACTTTTTCGAGTTTCGGGCTTGGGCAGCCGTTATGGTTGACAGATCATCACCAAAAGGGGGCGTTCTCATCTAGACATTTTACAGAGTCATCCTACCAAGTTACATGAAATTCCTTCATAAATACGAACTGTAGACTGTGTTAAAGGTTTTCAGGTTTTGGGCTCGGGCAGCCATCATGGTTGACCAATCGCAACCAAAAGGGGATGTTCTCATCTAGACATGACCTCAAACCTGCATATGAAATTTCGTGACGATAGAAAAGACCTGCGGGGTGTAGCCTGTGCTAAAGAAAAATATGAACAGGCTCACAGACTCACAGACTTCAGCACGCGTGATAGCAATAGCTTATCTTGACTTTGTCAAGTTAAGCTAAAAATATATTTTTCAAAAAGTTTCAACAAAACCATATCATGTGAACCTCATTGGAACGAGCTCTATGAGCTCGTTCCAACGAGGGGTCACATGATATGGTTTCTTTGAGTTTTTTCAAAAATTTAAAAAAAACAGTAATTAAAATAATAAATTTTGATAACCTGTGCGTTGGGTGAATGGTTAAAATGTCACAAATATTCGTTTACTCTTTTACCTAGTACAAAATCAAAAGAAAATGGCTGGCTCTGCCTTATTCAGATCCTTCCAACGAGGGATCCGCATGAGAGAGTCCCCTCCCCACCATGTTTACGCCTCTGGCTGAAATGATGCCTTCAGTATAGCCATCAAGAGACGTTTGACTTCGTTTCTAATAATATGTCTTGTCCTGAATAAAACCAAGCGTATTGTCACACGGACATCATATGTTATGTATCGGCGATTTCTGTCGGAAAGGGGGCTCTGTTCGCCACTGACAACGCGGATATCTAGAAATGCCTATCAAATATTTTTCGGTATCTACTGTCACGATAGATTTAAGAGAATATTTCTCCGGAAGTGACAAGAAGTACACAATAGGTTTAGATGAATATGACCATGCCGTTTCGGCGTTTGGATGTTTTCATTGCAATTTATTTATTTATTTATTTATTTATTTATTTATTTATTTATTTATTTATTTATTTATTTATTTATTTAATGGGGTTTAACGACACTTTCGACAGGCAGGGTCACCTCGCGTCGGACAGTTTTACGGGTGGAGGAAGCCGAAGTACCGGAGAGAACCACCGAGCAGCGGTGAGAAACTGTCAGACTCCCTAAGGTACTGACTCCGCCCAAGCAGGGTTAGCATTGATTGAAGACAAGTGCGCCATCGACGTGCAGTACACCTTAGTACACAGCGCCACCGTGCCCCCACGTGTGCAATCGGGATGAAGTGCCTTACCCAAGAACACAACGTGGGCCTTTCGGTGAGATTCGCAATGCCGTAACCACTGAGCCACCGTGCTCCCTTTAACCCTTTACCCAACGCAGTCGATATCGTAAAGTTATTATTTTAAATACCATTTTTTCAAATTTTTCAAAAAATTTCAACAAAACCATATCATGTGACCCCTCGTTGGAACGATCTCGACGAGCTCGTTCCAACGAGGGGTGACATGATATGGTTTGGCGGATGCGACCGATTCGTTGGGTAAAGGGCTAATTGCAATTAAAACGTATATAATCGCAATTAATACACAGCAGCGCATACAAAAGAGTACTGATTTTTTATTAGTGGGAGAATTATGTTAATCGTGGCTGCGAGAAAATCGTCTTTTTCAGTCCTGTTTTCGCTGTTTGTGAAAATTAAAATTTCCTAGCAACCACCCAAGCCCTAATTCTTGTATAATAATATATGGGCCTTTCGTTGATTTGCCACGGTCCTCTGGCACCTGTACCGACTCCAAAAATGTAAGTTTTGTCTATTTTCGGAGAATAGGCACATGAATCATCGTTCACCCCAGCGACTATTGAGTGAACCCAAGCCAGAAAATAAGCAGACTGACATCTGCAAAACGAGGTCCCCAGTGGGAAAATTTAGTGACTCTACCCTCCATAGCAGGGTAGCATCACTAAATTTACCCACTGTGAATCTCATTCTGAATCAGGGTCTCAAAACTAAACAGAAAGAGGTACCCAGAGGATAAATTGGCCCACTGTATGGGATATCATCATCAAATTCACCCTCTGGGGACCTCATTCTGCAAATGTCAGACGGCTTATTTTCAGGCCTGGATGAACCCAATGATGGCTCATTACCTCAACGATTCCTACTATTTCTTGTGCTTTTTACTCAGAAACTGCAAGAGTCCATTGGGCGGAATATACACCCCGCGATACTCTAGTGAGAATACCTTACCCCATATTTTTTTAAATGCATAGACATAAAATGGCGTTACACGGCCAAGAACTTGTTTAATTATAACATTTGGCGCACACACTTTTTGCTAACCATAATGTGCACACGAAGCAGATTGTGGTGGATAAGTGTACAAGGCTTAAATGGGTGACTGAAATAATTTAATTTCGTTCGTGCACTTAAATGCTACTGCAAAAAGGCATGACCGGTTTTCCGAGAACATATAACACCACAGATAAGCGCATAAAGCAAACTGGGTGACTGAAATAATTTCTCGTGTGTGCACTTGAGTCTTACTGGATGCATGTACTCTAATTACAAAAGCGAACAGCGAATTTCGAACTGATCTCGGCTGGTCGCGATCCGGTCAGACGTTTCTTTGCTCTTTCCGGCTCATAGCAGTGTGGAATTTCACTTGTCGAAAAAGGCATGCGAGAAAATTGAATCCCAGGTGATATTTTCATTTGTTTTTCTTAATGCCTTGATGATACCTTAATTTCGCAAAATTATATTAACAAGTCGAGTGCAAAATTATTTTTTGTGGTCAGAATTTGTTCACATGTCTTTGTCTTTTTATAGTTTATGAGAGGGTGCCTATAGGCATTCTCCCATAAATTATAACAAGGCAAATTCCAGACCAGTAATTTGAATAATTTCACTTCAAAGATGCAGCACTTCCACAAAAAAATGAAGCCTTTAAGATGTGGCACCGGCACGTCAGAACAAAACCCAAATATGGGCTTCCATTACTCTATCAGTTAAGGATACCGCGACCAACTTGTGTGAGTGTGTTGCGATCAGAATGAGCTCCAATCGAGAAAAAAGTTTTTACGACTATGGAACAGTATAACCTCTGTAATTGCCAGTATGAATTTATACAAAACCAAAGAGTTTTGACCACCCCAAATATTTCGGTGAAAATGACAAAAAATTGACACAGTGAGGCCCCACAAAGTAGATCTTTTCTTTCTTAGGTAACTTTTTTTTAAAATTGCATGAGGAGGGGCGCTTTTTTTTTAATTTTTTTTTTTATTTTTGTAATTATTTCTTTGCCATTAAAAGTTCATGTTCTTGGTTTGTTTTATGTTTTAGGCCTCCTTCCTGCACTCAAGGGACAAATTTATCAATTTTGTTAACTTGAGTAAAATATCAGACATAAACCATTTATTTATTTATTTTTATTTTTTTGGTTTTAAAAAGAGAGCATGCGGCAGCCAAAAGTACCACGCGAGAGGGCTCGAGAAGCAGATTTTGAACTTTTTAAAGCCTAATGAAAAGCAATATACCACGTGAAAGCTAATTCATTTCTTAACAAATGAATTGGCATTTCGGACAAACTCATTGAAGAATATTCGTGGTATCACCCCTCATGAGGGGTTGGTATCCATAAACCACATGGAGTTAAAAATCTGTTTCTCGGGCCCTCCCGCATGGTCCTTTTGGCTGCAGCAGGCTCTCTTTTTATAACCAAGGCAAACTTTAAAAAAATAAAAATTAAATGTTTTATGTCTGATATTTTACCCAAGTTAACAAAAATGATAAATTTGTCCCTTGAGTGCAACAAGGCATTGCAATTAGCATTGCAAAGTCTCCTTGCACTCAAGGGACGAAATACGCCACCACCCATACTGTTCTATAGATTATGAAGCCTAAAACATAAAATAAATCAAGAACATGAACTTTTGATGACAAAAAAATAATTATAAAAATAATAAATAAAATAAAAAAACAGCCACCCAAATTAAATTTTAGAAATAATTACAAAAATAAAATTAAAAAAACGCCCGCCCATATGCAATTTTATAAAAAAAAAAAAATGACCAGAGAAAAAGAAGACCTACATTTGTGGGGCCTTATGGGTTCACTTCTATGCCATGCACACCTGATAGGGTAAACCTCGCCAAATAGGTTAACCCTTTACCTAACACAGTATTTAAAAAAAAATTAATTAAATTTCACATTTTTTCGAAAACAAATTAAATATTTTTTTCAATAAAACCATACAAATATGAATATAATTAGAACCAGCTCGGCGAGCTGGTTCTAATGATATCCATATTTGTATGGTTTTATTGAGAAATCTCCGAGATATTTTAGGCTGTGGTTGGCTTTTCCCGGTAAATTTTCTGGCCGCTTTTGGCCGCTATGTTAGGTAAAGGGTTATTTATTTATTATTTATTGGTGTTTAAGGTCACATGCTTATGCACAATGGCTAATCGTGAACTTGACAGTTTTACGGGTGGAGGAAGCCAGAGTACCCGGGGGGAACCACCGAGCATCGATGAGTAACTGTCAGCTCCTCAACATTCTAACTCTGTTCAAGCTCCGCTCAAGCAGTGTTACAGTGGTTGAAGACATGTGCACCATCGACGTGCAGTACGCCTTAGTACACGGCGTCATCGTGCCCCCATGTAGGCAACCGGGATAAAATGCTTTGCCTAAGGACACAACGCGGGTCGTCCCGGACGGGGATCGAACTCGGGACCTCTAGCATAGGAGTCCAACAGTCTATCACTGATCCACGCGCTCTCGGGTAAAGGGTTAACAACTTCATCTATTCTCCAGTTTTACTGCTTAAGGTCGACGCTGGTTTCCATGGTTCAAATATACAAACTTATTCCAGGGCAGAAAGCGGCGCTGAAGTAGATAAACAGATGATTGACGTAAGTAATATAATGTTGCTTTTTACTTGATTCAATTGTGGCTGTAGTAAACATAGACCACAGCAAAGTCTATCTATGATTGATCGATTGTTAGCGAATTAATTATCGGTAAATTGACGCCGCGGCCAATAAAAGATCACGGTCTAAATCAATTAGTGCGATAATTTATGATAGTTCAAGAATCTTTATTTTTCTATTTTTGACGTCTTTGTAAAGAGAAATCGTTCATGTACGTGAGAAACAGCATGTTATGGACTTATAGTAAAGATGCACCGATTCATTTAATCCGTCTCTTGAATAACTAAAAATACTGTACGGCCGCCGTGCAATGGTCACTTTCCACGGATGGGCAATATTTCCACCGATGCAATAATATTAGTTTCCAAACACTTATTATAGGAATAATCATCAAAAATTTAAGGAATGAAGCACCGGGTACAACCCGGTGCTTCATTAATTGAACTTTTGCTGCCGACGATTTTTTTACCTGCTGACCGCATGCGTGGGCATCACATGTGGATTTCGACCAGTCCACGGCGACTGTACGGTATTCATTCTTTGTCTGAAAACAGCTGATGACCTCTAATTGGAATGAGCTCAACAGGCAGGTTCCAACGAATGTCAATAAGCTATTTTTTTTTTTTTTTTTTTTTTTTTTTTTTGGCGGGGGGGGGGGGGGGGGGGGGAGGGGGAATGAAAATATAATAAGATTTAAAATATAAAAATGACATGATTTTGGAGGGCATTGTTGTTTGTTAAGGGCGTCGAGGGCCGCTAATAAGATGGAGGGGTGTTAATCATTTATGGCGGGCCGTTAACCCTTTACCTAACGTAACGACCAAAGCCGGCCAGCGCTATTCTCAAAAATCGCCAATTAATTTTCATTATTTCTTTCATTTTTTGTCTCAAAAACATAGGTTATGACCCCTCGTTGGAACGAGCTCGTTCCAACGAGGGGCCATAACCTATGTTTTTGAGACAAAAAATGAAAAAAATTAATTATTCAAGAATCATTTTTGCAAGTGTCGTCTGCTTTTCAGGTTAGGTAAAGGGTTAATAAATCACAATGCCCAACAAAGTCATGTTATTACTATTATTACCACGATTGGTCTCTAAATCATGGGAAGGGGTGATGAGGAAATTGAGAGATATATGAAGTTGAAACAATACTAATTTATTGATCCCCTGTTATCAGTCAGGTGTCTTGCTGGGCTGTTTTTCGAAATCGTCAACCCATTAACGCGTCCATCACGTCACGTGGTCTGTTCCGTTGGGCATTGTAGACTTGTTCTGCCCTACTAAACTGCGTTAATAAACTAGAGAACAACAGTTAACGGGTTATTAATAGCGAATTTTGTGAAAGTTTACTTTTGGGTATTACGTCGTGCAAATGGTTAAGCAGTGATGAAGCTATTCCGTGACACACAGGGGATTTTATCAGGAATTAAAAGTTTTGGCTGATTTTTCTCCTTTCGAGATGGTTTATAATTGTCTAATAATAATTGTCCATATGTCAGTAAGATTCAAAGAGATTATGCCTCTTGAACATTTTTCAGACATTTTCCAACTTTTTGGAGGATGTGGGCCTAAAAGTCGGATAGAAATCCACGATGCTTTCCGTCGCCTCTCGCCGCTTGTCGCCTCTACGCCAATTAGAGACCGCCATTTACGCCACAACATCTCAGAAAGTCGAAAAAAAATTTTCACCACGTATGAAAATATGTTTTTCTTTGTCCTCACAGTTGAAATGGTTTTGGCACCCACTCAAAAGCTGTCAATTTTCTTGTTATTATTAGCGTTTGACATGCTTTTTCCGAGAGGGTTTTGGAGAAAACGGTGTTCATGGGGTTCACGTTGCTGCTTGAAAATCATTAATTCTCAATTATTGTTATCTGAAAGTATTAGTTTCTGAGTTCATGTACTATTGTGTGGTCTCTTGTTGTATGTGTAATAGCTGGGTTCGTTTAGACGTTCGAAAAATTATCGTGTGCTCACATGGCCTAGGGCTCTGCGAAGCTTCGATTCGACTCGAACTCGTGCTGATGATTCGATGTGAGTTGTGATTCGGAAATTGTCGAATCGTCAATATATTTTCAAACTTTCAAATATCTCCCCTTGAACTCTGTTTCTATCATCAGGTCTCCTGTACAGGAGGGGGGGGGGGGGGGGGTGGGTGTCCTGTACAGGAGACCTGATGATAGGAGCAGAGTTCAAGGGGGTTCCATTTCAGGTCAGATTCCATTCCATTTCTGTAATATTCCACGTTTTTGATTGACACCCCAGACAAAAAACGCGTCGTCGTTGAATTGTCGGGTTTTGCCAAACATTGTTGCCATATTATACGATTTTCATGAAGAAAGTAAAATACACAGACGACACTTGCAAACAAAATTTTTGAATAACTAATTTTTTTCATTTTTTGTCTCAAAAACATAGGTTATGACCCATCTTTGGAACGAGCTCGACGAGCTCGTTCCAAAGAGGGGTCATAACCTATGTTTTTGAGACAAAAAATGAAAAAAATAATGAAAATTAATTGGCGATTTTTGTGAATAGCGCTGACCGGTTTTGGCCGTTACGTTGGGTAAGGCGTTAATATGCACCTTGACACCTCATGCAGCTATTCTGGGTATTGCTAGTATGTTTTTTGAAAACATCCCAGAAGCGTAGACAGGGGAGGGGGCGACAGGTGTGAAATTACGTTCCCTCACAAAATTGGAGTTTCACTTGAGGGACTCTCTTCCATTGGTGTTTTAAAAGTAAACTTTGATAAAAATGGAGCCACTTCAATTACCACAGAGAGTACGATGTATCGGGGTAAGTTTTAAAACATAAATTGTTCGCATTTGCGTGTAGTTTCTGTTAAACGCCTAGGCACTACTATGATACTCTTTTATGGCCTAGGCTATAACAATATAACAAAGTGCAGGGCTTATATTTCGTCTAAATTTGTGAGAATCCATTTGATTTATTTATTTATTTATTTATTGGTGTTTAAGGTCACATATTTATGCACAATGGCTAATCATGCACGCTAAAAACGAAAGTGTTAAAAACTACACTTGAAGTGCTGTATTTAACACTTACTAAGTGCTGAACTAGCACTTTGTTCAAGTGTAGATATCCCAGAACTTGACAGGTGTTACAATAATACCACTTGACACGTCTAATGTCGTGACACTTAAAAGGAAACAACGCAGATGACGGGGATCAGGCTCGAACTCTCGCGTCATCTGCGTTGTGTCCTTTTAGTTATGTACCCACCAAGCGCAAATCAAATTATGGACGATTCTGGAAGAACCACCAATGCTAGACACAAGCGCAAATCAAATTATGGACGATTCTGGAAGAACCACCAATGCTAGACACATGGGAAGTGCCATCCATTCAAGTTTCAGATGTCTGACGATTGTAATGTCTAAGTGCTTAAAGCATTGCACTTTGAGTGTTAAAATCAAACCCTAAGAGTTAGAATGGTTTTAACACATTGAAAGTGTCGGTTTTAACACTTTAGTTTTTAGTGTGTGACTGTGACAGACGGTGGAGGAAGCCGGAGTACCCGGAGAGAATCACCGAGCAACGGCGAGCAGCTGCCAGCTCCCCAACATCGTAACTCCGCACTGCAGCACAGGCAGGGTTAGACTGGTTGAAGACATGCGAACCATCGACGTGCAGTACGCCTTAGTACACGGCGTCATCGTGCCCCCACGCGGGCAATGGAGATGAAGTGTCTTGCCCAAGGACACAACGCGGTTGCCGCAGGTGGGATTCGAATCGAGGACCTCTCGGCTTGCAGCCTGCACCTCTACCTATTGAGCCACCGCGCTCCCAGAATCCATTTGAATTCTCGTGAAAATGGTTGCGAGAATCCATACCTACTATGAGTGTCCTAGGATCCCATGACGCCACCAAGGTTGAACCACTGTTGTATACTGATAACACATGTTAACCTTTTACCCAACACACTTTTTTTAATTTTTAAAACTAAGTTTGATAATTCTTGAACAATAAATAATAAATAAATGATAAATTATTAAATGAACAATATTTACCAATAAAATCTTACAAATATGGCTGTCGTTGGAACCGGCTCAATGAGCCGGTTCCAATGACAGCCATATTTGTAAGGTTTTATTGACAAAGTGTCATGCAGGATATTTCAGGTCATGTTAGCCTTCTATTGGTTAATTTGTTGCCGCTGTGTTAGTTAAAGGGTTAACTTGACTATTTTTTTTTTCACGCGAATCCTAGCAGAGGTGCAGCGAGAATCAACATGGATTCTCGCCGGTTTTATTGCGCGAATCTTTGTGCGAATCGATTCTCGGATTCTAGTCGAAATATAAGCCCTGAAGTGCGTAGACTTTTCAAAGAAACTAGCTGCATGGTCTTGGCTTTATAGACCCTGTACTTTGCACCGTACTTATCCCTGTTTAATTTATGCCAGACTCACATATTAACAGAATTACATATGTATAGGTGTAATATATATCTGAAAAATAAAATATGCCTATCAACTTTATCGATTAGATACAATAGTGCATATATTTTAGATCTTAAATTTCACATATTTTCCCAGATACTACCAGCCAGCTCCAGATACTACCAGCCAGCTCCAGATACTACCAGCCAGCTCCTTTTTTAAAATCGTCGTGATCGTGGTCGCCGATCGCCGCTTAGCGCACCACTCCAACAAATTCCCTGGCTTCACTTCTTCATTTTGATATATAATGAATACCAAATGTTTTAACGGACCTAAGACGCTGTGTAATAACCCCCCCCCCCCCCCCCCCCACCCCAGCGACTCCTTTAGCAGTACAGTGGTATTCTTCCACGCGCAACAGCCGGAAAGGAGGGGAAGCAAAGGAGTCAGGAAAGCCGCTAAGACCATCCGCCGAGTAGACTGTTGACCGATTCTTTAACCCTTTACCTAACACGAAAAGCAGACGACACTTGCAAATAAAATTCTTGAATAACTACTTTTTTTCATTTTTGTTTCAAAAACATAGGTTTGAACCATCACTGGAAAAAGCCCGATGAGCTCGTCCCAATGAGGGGTCATAACCTATGTTTTGGAGACAAAAAATGAAAAAATAATGAAAATTAAATGTCGATTTTTGAGAATAGCGCTGGCCGTTTTTTTGCCGTTACGTTGGGTAAAGGGTTAAGCATGTCAAGCTCGCCACTTACGTTGTATAGTTCGTTTAACTGGTGCACTGTCCTCTTTGATAAGTATAGTCTGTCTCCGGCATTTTCAGTTCAATAGTGTGTCCAGGGGTGGTATCGTTGTTGTTGTTGTGTTCGAGAATGGTGTCTGGTCTTCAGGCAAGTATATGCTGCTACTTCGTAGTTTGTATGAATTGGATCGAACCCTTATTGACAAGGACAGTCTGTCTCGGGATCGACCAGGCCCGTCAAGCCCAAGGCACACATCCAGCATCTGAGAAGGTTGTATGTGCCAAAGGTTTGACGCTCCCAGACCGGTAGAAGCTTACAGATAACTCGCATCCTCAGTTGGTTTAGACCAAGAAGTTGGGAGAAAATTTTGATTTCGCCAGGACGGACAAGCCAAATGGGGAAGCCTGGTCGAATTAGAGAGAGAAAAAAACCCAGTAGCAGCGCCAGCCACAGAGTGACCTGACATTGTAATCCGTGATCACAAAAAGAATTGGGAGAAAACCTTTGTAATGTTTTTGAAGGTCGCGGGTCATCCATTCAGTCCTTTATTATTATTTTTTCCTTTGCATCCGACGACCCGTTTCCCTTATCCTAATTTCATGCAATGTTTGATGTACCTCATGTACCAAAATGTATTGGTTCGAGTGCAATAAATGTAAATGAAAATGTCTGGCAGTTTCATCTAGTCGTCGGGTAAGCGTCAAGCGTCACACACCCCCAATATTTTTGGCACGTTACAGTCCTGCATGACTCTTCTACACTTTTACCACGTTTTCGCAGCTCTCACGTGAGAAAATTATTCCTATAATTTCATTTTCTTTATGCTAGTCGTTGCAGTATATACTTCTAAAGTACATTTATTTATTCCACCAGGGGGCGCGGTGGATCTATTGGTTAGTGCATTGGATCTAAAGGCCGACGATTCGCCTCTGGTCCACGTCATCTGCGTTGTATACCTGGGCAAGACATTTAATCCCGGTTGCCAAAGTGGATGTACAATGGCGTCGTGTACTAAAATGTACAACACGTCGATGATATTGCCTTCAACCAAAGCTGACTCTGCTTATACCGGCTTAGTGAGTTAGACAGTTACTCGCCGCTGCTAGGTGGTTCTCCCCGGTCACCCCGGCTTCTTCTACCCGTGGAACTGTCCCGATATGATTTGACCCTGACCGTTGAAAGTATCATCGAACTCCATTAACCCTTTGAACCCCAGAGGCCGGTTATCCGAAAGGGTCACAAGCTGCGTCATAATGTCATTAAGTGGGATGGCTATAAGGTAAATGTGGGGGTAGACCAATCAATATATTCAAGGTGCAGCCTTATGGCTGCACGTTGAAAATATTAATTGGTCTAACCCCAAATAATAAATATGGACTCTTTCCATTGAACTGACATGGAAAATACCATCAGGGTTCAAAAGTTTAAAACAAACACCTGATCCCCTGATAAAACAACCATCAAAAACGCGCACGGAAATACGTCTAATTAAAGTGCAGCCGAGTACATGTGCTTTTTTTAAAAGTTGTTTATCTTGCTATCTTGCTTAAATAACAAAATGTCATTCCGCTTCCCGGTTAAGAAGTCGGTCACAGACAACTCTGCACACATTTGGAATACATTTCATTTCCATTTCCATGCAAACGATATCTTCTAAACATTGTTTAGCCCTGACTGCACGAGTGCACATCAGCCGGGGAGGTTTGGTGATTTAGAGGGGTGTTACACCGTACAATGTTCTGAAGATGTATTTCGTGAACATGACGTCCGTACCTGCATCGGGCATACCTGCATCTGTACCAATGGGTACTTAAATTTAAATCATTTTGTCAACTAATCTCGCAATACGAAGTATTTGGGAAACTAATCTTGAGAAACTGCAATTGCTTGAGCGATGGGGTCACATATTTAGATTGTATTGGAGGCGGCGGGTACTGTGATTTGAGCAAGACTTAACTGAAATAACGTGGATAAGCATCTTAATTACTAGGAAGCGAAAATTCGATGGTTTTGTCTTGTTACATTTTCGTCATATAAAACATTGCCCAAGAATAGGGTCTTCGATTGCATTTATAATAACGTTATTGAATTCCATTGCAGTAAATTCATTATGGCTGCAATAAAATTAATTTCAAGTGCAGGAAAATATATTCAACACTAAGTAACGCATGCTGAAACTATATAAAAAATATAATAAAAGACCATAATTGTAATAAAATTTGCCCACATATGTAATAAACTACCTTAAATGAAATAAACATTCTTTACATATGATAAAACATATATCGTCCTTTGAGAGGAACCTGGTGCCATCTGCAATGCTGCAGCTTTGCAGATGGCACCCTGTTCCATTCAAGGAACTATATTTACCCGCGAAAGCGTCTTTGATAGGGAATGTTGTAAACTGTTAGTAGTAGGAGAGCGATGAAACGTGCCCGGTTGGGGGGATCTCATAGGGGATCTCATATATGACGTCAATGTCACGTGACCTGGTGGCGCAATGTTTGGTTGTCATGGTAACCCGCGTGAGCGGCCATCTTGTGACGTCATCTTCATAGTGATACGTGGTGTGAGTGCGCATGTGCAGCACGTGTTGCTAGGGTGATACGTGTTTCCGTCGTCCATTTTGTATACTGGAGGCCGCCATCTTGGTTTCTATGGTAGCACGTGGTTGCTATGTGACCCAAAACCTTCTAACAAGACAGGTGTATGTTCGGAGAGTGTGTTCGATTGAATCGGAGTATTACGAATTACCACAAATAACCCGACAATCCCTCCAAATCACCAAAAACGACTTTATTTGCTATGGATTCCCCAATTTATCGGCTTAGCGCGTAGTGCTATAGTACCAAGGGGGTACCTGTGGTGTGCTCCTTTGTCCTGGAGTATATTCCAGTAGCGTAGAAGAGCCTATCAACTGGAACAGCTTTGCTTATTGTTACTATTTTTAGCTTTTCTGGTCTATTCTTATTAGTTCTGACCATATTCCGAATACTCTTGTTGTTTCATTTCTCTAGATCATTTATATAAATTATAACTAACCAATCAGATTGCTTGATTTCCCATAATCAGTATGCAGAGTTATCTCCCTTGTGTATAACTAAAGCCTGTATCATTCCCAAGGCCAATAAGCTATCGAGCAGTTACTGAAAAGTCATTGCTCGAACGACTCGAAGTAGATCGAGCAAATGAGCTAACGAGCAATTGCTCGTTCGAGGGACTCGCACATATTGCTCGAACGACTCGAATCCCATCGAGCAAATGAGCTAACGAGCAATTGCTCGTTCGAGTGACTCGCACATATTGCTCGTCGACTCATTTCAGAAAAAGGGATTCTGTAGCCGCAGACGATTCCTAAAAAGGGATTCCACAAATGGGATTCCACAAATGGGATTCCATAAGTGGGATTCCGTCTTATGTCGAGTGACTCGCATATATTGCTCGAACGACTCGAATCCCATCGAGCAAATGAGCTAACGAGCAATTGCTCGTTCGAGTGACTCGCACTTACTGCTCGAACGACTCGAATCCCATCGAGCAAATGAGCTAACGAGCAATTGCTCGTTCGAGTGACTCGCACATACTGCTCGACGACTCATTTCAGAAAAAAGGGATTCCATAGCCACAGGCGTTTTCAAAAAAGGGATTCCTCAAATGGGATTCCAAAAAAGGGATTCCATAAGTGGGATTTCGTCTTATGTCGAGTGACTCGCACATTTTGCTCGAATGACTCGAATCCCATCGAGCAAATGACTCCTCGAACGACTCTTGGACTCATTTGAGAAAAAAAGGGATTCCATAGCCACAGGCATTCTTGAAAAAGGGATTCTGTAAAATGAGATTCCTATCCAATACCGTAAAATGGTATTCCGTGTTTTAACATCAACAGTCGAGGGTATCCCCCTTCCCCGTTGGAAGAATTCAGTTCAATGGGTTGTAGTTTAAAACTTTAATTCAGATCACCTTCGTTATATTTTCATTAAGGCTGTAAACTTTGTTCAGTTCAAAAGGGTGTTAATTATATAGAGTTTATTCAAACAGTTCAAAGGGGTTCACACTGTTTTATTTTCATCGAGGTTATAGTTCATTCAAAAGAGTTCAAAGGTTTTACCTTGGGTTATATTTAGGGTTATAGTTCAAAACCTTGTTGGTTTCGTTCAGTTTTGTTCGGTTCAAGAGGGTTAATACGGCATTATATTTGGGATTGTAGTTCAATACTTTGCTCACTTTGTTCTGTTCACTTCGATCTTGGTTGTATTTGATCAGATCTATTCAGTCTGTCCAACTAGTTCGATCAATCTGACTAGTTTGACCTTCTTTCACTTTGTGATGTTCACTTCGGTCTTGGTTCTTTTGGATCTTCGTTCTGTACCTTTGTTGTTTTGTGGTGGCTGGTTGTCTCTGTTCAGAGTCTTGTAGTCATTGTTGAATTGGGTGTTATCCCTTTCCATACCATCGACTGTATATGTCAAATCACGGAATCCAAATTTTACGGACTCGGCTAGGAATCTCAATTACGGAATCCCTTTTTGGAAAATGCCTGTGGCTATGAAATCCCTTTTTTCTCAAATGAGTCCAAGAGTCGCTCGAGGAGTCACTCGAACGAGCAATTGCTTGTTAGCTCATTTGCTCGATGGGATTCGAGTCATTCGATCAAAATGTGCGAGTCACTCGACATAAGACAGAATCCCACTTATGGAATCCCTTTTTTGGAATCCCATTTGTGGAATCCCTTTTTTGAAAACGCCTGTGGCTATGGAATCCCTTTTTCTGAAATGAGTCGTCGAGCAGTATGTGCGAGTCACTCGAACGAGCAATTGCTCGTTAGCTCATTTGCTCGATGGGATTCGAGTCGTTCGAGCAATATGTGCGAGTCACTCGAACGAGCAATTGCTCGTTAGCTCATTTGCTCGATGGGATTCGAGTCGTTCGAGCAATATATGCTAGTCACTCGACATAAGACGGAATCCCACTTATGGAATCCCATTTGTGGAATCCCATTTGTGGAATCCCTTTTTAGGAATCGTCTGTGGCTACAGAATCTCTTTTTCTGAAATGAGTCGATGAGCAATATGTGCGAGTCACTCGAACGAGCAATTGCTCATTAGCCCATTTGCTCGATGACATTAGAGTCGTTCGAGCAATGTGTGCGAGTCACTCGAACGAGCAATTGCTCGTTAGCTCATTTGCTCGATCCACTTCGAGTCGTTCGAGCAATGACTTTTCAGTAATTGCTCGATAGCTTATTGGCCTTGGGAATGATATAGGCGTTAGTTATACACACGGGAGATAACTCTGCATACAGATTATGGGGAAACAGGCAATCTGATTGGTTAGTTATAATTTATATAAATGATCTAGATAAATGAAACAACAAGAGTATTCGGAATATGGTCAGAACTAACAAGAATAGACCAGAAAAGCTAAAAATAGTAACAATAAGCAAAGCTGTTCCAGTTGATAGGCTTTTCTACGCTACTGGAGTATACTCCAGGACAAAGGAACGCACCCCAGGTACCCCCTTGGTACTATAGCACTACGTGCTAAGCCGATAAATTGGGGAATCCATAGCAAATAAAGTCGTTTTTGGTGATTTGGAGGGATTGTCGGGTTGTTTGTGGTAATTTGTAATACTCCGGTTCAATCGAACACACCTCCGAACAAACCCCTGTCTTGTTAGAAAGTTTTGGGTCACATAGCAACCACGTGCTACCATAGAAACCAAGATGGCGGCCTCCAGTATACAAAGTGGACGACGGAAACACGTATCACCCTACCAACACGTGCTACGCATGCGCACTCACACCACGTATCACTATGGAGATGACGTCACAAGATGGCCGCTCATGCGGGTTACCATGACAACCAAACATGGTGCCACCAGGACACGTGACTATGACGTCACATATGAGATCCCCCATGAGATTCCCCCAACCGGGCACGTTTCATCGCTCTCCTACTACTACTGTTTTAATTAATCTAAATGTTAACTAACGTCGAGCAAAGATGCGCGAAAAAACTTTCTAAATGTTTGTGTTGGTGCATCGGTCGTCTGAGAATACTAAATATTACGTATCAAAATATAATGAGAATTAAAAACCAGCTGTGAATCGTCTCTTGAGGACAAAACGATGCCAACGTCAATGCACAAACATTGCAGTTATCACTTTTACCCTTTCGAGGAAGAAAATGTAGTTAACTACGATAAATGTTATAAAAATAGCCAGAGATGTAACAAACTACAATAAATGTAACAAACCTGCCTTAAATCTGATCAAATATTTTTTGCTTGCAAAACAAATCTCTGGTTTCCCCAGAAAGATAATCAGAAGAGAAGCGTGTTGGACCCTTTATCGGTACGTAACGTAGCGCCTGATTGGCTAAAGTGACTGACACAAATAGGAATTCCCGTTTTTCGCACGCACCATCTCACGGTGCTAAGAATAACCTTTATTCAGGCCTGGCATTCTTAAAAATACAGAAGGGCTAAACATCGCTCCCCTCGCATGGCTTAGGCGAGCGATTAGCTCTTCTCAAGCTAACAAAAGCTAAAAGTGGCAAAATAAAGTTTTACTATTAATAAATTCCTAGGGGGCTTTGCAATATTTTTTTGGTGCTGCTAACAAGGTAGTCTCTGTGAGACGGCTACACTGCCCCTCCCACACCTCCGGGCCTCAGCAAGGCCCGGAGGAGTGGAAGGGACAGTGTGACCGTCTTACAGGGAGCACTAACAGAGTAGACATTTGAAAGGAAGTGGGTTTTAAGAATAAGCGGTTATGGTAATCATTATTTTCTAAGGCCAGGAGGGCCAGTTTTCGCCCGCCTTAATTTTTTAAGGCGAGCTGTAGGTGAGCGAATGAATCGCTCGCCTGTAAATGTCAGGTTTATTTATTTATTTATTTATTTATTTATTTATTTATTTATTTAACTGTCTATTGTTGTTTAAGGTCATTGTCAGTATCTTACCGGGTCCTATTTTACCAGTAAAACAGAACTAGTTTACCACAGTAGACAAGCACTGCTCCTCTTCTCGGGGTTTACCGGGTTTACAACCCACGCTAAATTACGACAGATATTAAATGACGGTGTACCCTGGATGTTGCCTCAGGGAGATAACTTGTGATGACTTTCATCCTCCATTTTTTTCACCTACTATTACTGCATATTCATAACAAATTAGGGTTACACAATGACGTTATATACTTGGTAAGATACTTCACTTCACAGTAGACCTAAAGCGGTATCAATTTTTCCGATTGCATCAGCGGTACGGTACGCGAGTAGTGGATAACCACAAAAACAACCACAGTAGTCCAGGCACATTAGACATAAAAATGAGAAAGTAAGGAAAAAAATCGGAGAAAGCTGATTTTTTTTATATGTTTCCGGGACACACATTGCGGATAAAGTGTGAAAAGTCCTCGCGAATCCGAGTTGAGCTTTTTTAGTTATAGCGTTTTTTTGATGAAAAAAAATTTTTTTAAAAAAATTCGACCCAGCTCCATATTTCTCATTCTTATTCGCCTTAGTAGGGTGAGAATCATAAATATCGTGCTGAATTATATTGAGAATACATATCCCCAACAGAAAATGCCAACTTTGTACCAATCCTCACACTCAATGGTGAAATATTCACGAAAATGTACAAAAATACGAAAAAAAATTTATTGTTTTCATACACACAACGGTACACAACGTCCATTAAATCAAATCTACGACTACTTTGGGAGTTAAATTATATATCAAAAATTGCAGAAAAGCAGTGGCTTTATAATGATATATAACAATAGTCATTTATTCCATAATGAACTGGTGAAACGTGTGAAATATTAACCATACCCCCTAAACTCAAATTCAAACGGCATCGACTTTTCTCATTCAAATACCGTATTATAGCATCATTGTTTCAATTTCCATGTTCGATTAAATCACATAATGTGGTGTTCGCCTACACTCAAGATGCATTGGCATGTAATGTCTGCACGTCTTCGTCAGATAAGTTGACAAAAGTTTTCGTTAGACTCGGCGGCTTCCATATGATTATGTCATATTTAGGGGCATTTGGTTCGATCATGGCTGGTAGCGGCTTGGATGAACTTTGGGGGACTGTTTATGCTGGTGGGTCAATGCATCATTTGATCAGTGGTCATGCATATTCAAGAGCAGTTCGTGCCCATTTGCTAACACAAATTGCCATTACAAAACTTGTGTTTGAAGAAAGCCGAACACTAGATAACATAGACTGCACAGAAGTCAATGAAATATTCTGTGGACTTGCCAGAGGTGACTGTACAACAGCTGACGCTGTCAATCAAGAAAGTGTCAACCATCTACTGTCAAAATTACACGAACTGCTCCAGAATGCGTCCGTAGGACGCACAGGAAAGCTTTGGGTACAATACTACGAGCAAATAGGTCTTCTCCAGTTGTTCTTGAGAGCAGAGCGCACAGGCGACTGGGAACTCCACACATATTGTGTTCGCAATATGATTCCAGTATTTCACGCAGGTGGTCATTTTGCATACGCAAAAAGTTCTCATCTCTATTTGCAGCAGATGAATGAGCTAACAGAAATAATGCAACAGGATGATTTGAAGTTGTTCACTGAGAAAGGTTACTTTACCATAAGGCGCTCAGATAAATTCTGGGACGGGATATATTCTGATCAGACCATAGAGCAGTGTTTAATGAGAATGTTCAAGCTCCCTGGTGGTCTCACACATGGCAGGGGAATAACCGATAGCACTGTTGCGAAATGGGTACATGGACTACCTCTTTGCCTTCCGATATGTAATGCTCTCGAAAATTTTGTTCACACCGGTCATGGCGAACAACATCGGGATCTCCGTCAAAGTTCACAATTGACTGATGCCAATGATATCACCAAATTATTGAACTGGCTCAGAGTGCATTCCCCCTTTCAGAATAGAGATCCACTACAATTAGTCTCTATAGCGACCGGGCTTGTGGCCGACGAAACTGTGAACTGTGACCAAGTTCGCAAAATTGGTGAATGTTGCGTATCGAATGTTGTAAGCAAAACGTTCAACAGCATCAAACTACGACGTGTTGACACTGTGAAGTCTTTCGCATCGATGGCAAATAGCATCAAAGTCCGTGGAAGTAAGGTAGTGATTGACCTCACAATTCTGTTCAACCGCATCACATGTGTTATTCAGTCACAAGCAGAGATGGAAGAGTATCTCAAATATGAACTCGCCCCGAAACCACCAGCATTGTTTGATTCTGCTGGAATGAGGAAGACACAGAAAAGCACGCTCGGTAAGATCCTCAAAACATACGGTTCCGAGCAAACTAAAATCCCAGAACATTCTCTGTTTGTTGTAGATGGTGAATTTTTATTGAGGGCAGTTGTATGGCCTAAACAATCGTCATATAAGGACATATGTACATCATATTCCAATTATCTAGTGAGACATTTTGGGGCGAACGTCGTGGTTGTTTTTTATGGTTATGCTTGTACAATGTCGACAAAGGGCATGGAACAAGCCTGTAGATCTAAAGACAGGTATTCCATTGATATCAATATCTCACCCGAGTTACCAGCCACCACACCCCAATCCGATTTCCTTGCAAATGCCAAGAACAAAACCCAACTGATCGATCTTCTAATGCAGGAGCTATCTGCTATCAATATTCAGTCCAAGCAAGCCGAGGCTGATGCTGATGTACTGATAGCCGAAACTGCACTTGACATCGCTCAAGATGACAACAATGTTGTCGTTGTGGGAACAGACACAGACTTGTTAGTCATTCTTACCTCTCGAGTTCAACCGGGATGTAATATTCACATGATGTATTCCATTACCCCAAACTTACTAGTTTCAGTTAGTGAAATAGCAACCAAAATGGGTGACCATAGAAGCAACCTCCTTGTAGCACATTCTATAAGTGGTTGTGACACTACTTCTGCACTCTTTCGACTTGGTAAGAAGAAAGTATTCAGTACAATTGTCTTCGATGTTACTAGCGACTCACAACAGTATGTCAACACAATTTTGGCGGATGACAGTACACCAAGTGCAGTAGCCGCTGCCGGGGAACAATTTCTCCTGATCTTATGCGGGAGTAAAACTGTTTCCTCTCTCGACCAATATAGATATGTTACTTACAAGCGTTATGTAGCAAAATCTAAACTGAATAAACCCATCGACCTAGCCTCACTCCCACCAAGCAGCGATGCTGCACAACAACATGTCTACAGATGTTATCTCCAGGTCCAACAATGGCTGGGCACTTCGCTTCCTCCGACGCATTGGGGTGGTCGCTAGACAATGGACTTCTTGTACCGACTGCAGCCACAAAGCCATGTGCCCCCGATAACCTACTGAATCTGATCAGTTGTGGTTGCAAGAGTGCTTGTACAAAAAGGTGTGGGTGTAAGAAGGCAGGACTCTCTTGCTCAGGTTTGTGTAATTGCAGTTCGGATTCTTGTAACAACCACAGAAACACTGTCCTGTCGGAAATTTCTGAGTTCGATGAATAATGTGTATATAGGTCATGTCATTTCTGTATATAGCGTTGATAATAGTCAATGTAACTTAATCCATGTTGATTGATTTGTACATTCTGTAAATATTATTTATTGATTTCTGTACATTCTGTAAATATTATTTATTGATCTAATGCTGCCAGACACAGACGTGTCTGTTCGGTCCCAAGCCCGAAAATAGTTGAGTTCTCATGCTGACGAATTTTATGCCAAAAGGGGAACTCGGCCAGAAGCAGAGGGGGTCTTCCATAATGTCTATTTTGTAAGCAATGATAAAAGTCTTCAAATGGTGGTGGATTTTTTATCGTCTGTCCAACTAACATCCCATTCTGTACTACGACCCTTTGGGCAAATTCGTTAGGAAAATCGTCATTTTTTGCGTAAATCCGATACTTTTTTGTGAATTTTCAATAATTTTTCGCAGAAATTGTCACAGAATGCACATTTTCCTCTAGGCAAATGTATATTAGACATTATGTAGCTCGAAATACGCGTAAACAAAAAATACAGTTGGATCAATTCGAGGTTACAAAGTTCGTGCGATTTTTTTTGATTTTTTTCAAACGCGTTTTCGAAAAAAGGCTGTAGAAAAAAAGCTCAACTGGGATTTTAGGGGACTTTTGTCTAATCGTTCAGTGACATGTACTCGACACTCCCTGAAAAAATCAGCTTTCTCCGATTTTTTTCCCTAGTGAAACCTAATGTTCTTGGGCTACAGGGTGATGAAGTCAGTCAGACAAAAAGAGATGAAATTTTACGCAAAGCTAAAAAAGAGCAGGCTAATTTCAATCAATGGTTGAACACGAAATATTGTCTGTGTTTTTTTTACGCATTTGCGCACACCACAAGTTATTGTTTGGGTGGAAACTCTACATCATGACGATTTCATGAATAATCTATTTTCAACCTAGTACATTAATGCACTTAACCCTCTACATTGTGAAATGAAACTTTATTTGAACAATTTACAAAAATATAATAGAGGCGAGGGTACATTGCAGTGAAATAACATCGCTCTGGGGCTGTATTCCGGCCATTCCCATATTAAGAACGTAACCAATTCTAACATTAGCCCTTTACCCAACGCAAGGGCCAAAACCGACCAGTGCTATTCTCAAAAATCGCCAGTTAATTTTCATTATTTTTTTTCATTTTTGTCTCAAAAACATAGGTTATTACCCCTCATTGGAACGAGCTCGTCGAGCTCGTTCCAATGGGGAGTCATAACCTATGTTCTGGTGACAAAAAGGGAAACAAATTAGTTATTCAGAAATTGTTTTGGTAAGTGTCGTCTGCTTTTCATGTTAGGTAAAGGGTTAAAGTTAAAAGCAACTTGCAACTTTGTTAGACTCGAGAAGTAATTTTATTATTTAATTATTCAACAGTAGTATGTAATGTGGTTTTCACCCCCATTCGGCAGGACCCCGGTGCAGGACCCCGGAAGTGACGTCATGTCACGTGACGTAGTGGCGCCATGTTGTGTTGTCATGGTAACCCGCGTGAGCGGCCATGTTGTGACGTCATCTCCATAGTGATACGTGGTGTGAGTGCGCATGCGCAGCGCGTGTGGTTAGGGTGACACGTGTTTCCGTCGTCCATTTTGTATACTGGAGGCCGTCATCTTGGTCTCTATGGTAGCATGTGATTGCTATGTTACCAATGGCTTCTAACAAGACAGGGGTATGTTCGGAGGGTATGTTCCTTTGTAGAAGAGTAAATCTAATTACCACAAACAACCCGACAATCCTTCCAAATCACCAAAATCCACCCGAAATCACCGAAATTGACTTTATTTCCCCAATTTAACGGCTTAGCACATAGTGCTATAGTACTAAGGGGTACAGGGGGTGCATTCGATTAAACGGGAGTAATGTTCTGGATTAGAATTCTCCCAGAATCCCTTTTTGGATCCCTATCCCATAACGTTTTTCCCATTAAAAGACAGGTTCCTTTGGTAATTACCCAGAATTCTCTGCTTCTGTCTATGTATGCAATACTTTTCGTTTATCTGGCCATGTTCTTTTATTCTAGAGTATACCCCAGTAACGTAGAAGCGCCTATTAGTTGGAACAGTTTACCTTATTATTACTATATTTAGCAATTTCTGGTATATTCTTGTTAGTTCTGACCCTATTCCAAGTACTCTTGTTGTTTCATTTATCTAGATAATAACTAACCAATCAGATTGCTTGATTTCCCATAACCTGTATGCAGAGTTATCTCCCTTCTGTATTATAAAAGCCTATATCCAATGGCCATATCCCATGGAATCCCATTTTTTGCAAAACACCTGTGGCTATGGAATCCCTTTTTTTGTCGTATGAGGCCATGAGGGCTATGTAAAAACCCTCAATGAGTCCTCATTTATTATCCCTCATAGCCTCATTGAATTTTGAGGTTATGAGGACCATTAAAAATCCCTCAATGAGGTATAATTTACTACGACTCTTAGCCTCATTTCAGTATTTGCGGATACCTATGGCCTGGTATTGTATATTCGAGGATACCTATCGAGGATATCTTTAGGAGAATCCCTTTTTTGTCGTATGGGGCCATGAGGGCTATGTAAAAGCCCTCAATGAGTCCTCATTTATTATCCCTCATAGCCTCATTGAATTTTGAGGTTATGGGGACCATTAAAAATCCCTCAATGAGGGATTTTTAATACGACTCTTAGCCTCATTTCAGTATTTGAGGATACCTATGGCCTGGTATTGTATTATTCGAGGATACCTATCGAGGATACCTTTAGGAGAATCCCTTTTTTGTCGTATGAGGCCACGAGGGCTATGTAAAAGCCCTCAGTGAGTCCTCATTTATTATCCCTCATAGCCTCATTGAATTTTGAGGTTATGGGGACCATTAAAAATCCCTCAATGAGGGATTTTTAATACGACTCTTAGCCTCATTTCAGTATTTGAGGATACCTATGGCCTGGTATTGTATTATTCGAGGATACCTATCGAGGATACCTTTAGGAGAATCCCTTTTTTGTCGTATGAGGCCATGAGGGCTATGTAAAAGCCCTCAATGAGTCCTCATTTATTATCCCTCATAGCCTCATTGAATTTTGAGGTTATGAGGACCATTAAAAAATCCCTCAATGAGGGATTTTTAATACGACTCTTATCCTCATTTCAGTATTTGAGGATACCTATGGCCTGGTATTGTATTATTTGAGGATACCTATTGAGGATACCTATCGAGGATACCTTTTGGAGAATCCCTTTTGTGTCGCATTAGGCTATGTAAAAGCCCTCAATGGGTCTAATGTAATCTTACCAACCGCTTCCAACTTGTCGCCAAAGCTCCAATGCCATTACAGGTCTATGGCCTATCTGTCCTATCATTAGCTTCTACAGCAGTCTTGTTCCATTGCGGGCTTGTACCAGTACTATTGGCTTATGTTATTCTGCCCCATATCTCATCCATTACTTCCTAGCTATACCTATCTCAGTCTCGACTATATCATTGATCAAGGTTGAATCAGATTTCCCCTGTATACATATAAGGCATCCCGTTATTGAGATTCCTAGCCGAGTCCGTAAAATTTGGATTCCGTGTTTTAACATCGACACTCGAGGGTATGGAAAGGGATTGGTAACACTCAATGACTACAAGACTCTGAACAGATACAACCAACCACTACAAAACAATTAAGTACAGATCCAACAGAACCAATTGTGAACAAAACAAAGTGATAGGAGGTCAAACTAGTCGGATTGATCGAACTAGTTGGACAGCATGAACAGATCTGATCAAATACAATCAAGATGGAAGTGAACAAAACAAAGTTTTCACCCGAATGGACTATAACCCCTAAATATAACCCTCTTGAACTGTTTGAATGAACTCTAACCCTAATGAAGGTATTAACCCTCTTGAACTGTTTGAAATGAACTACAACCCTAAAGAAGGTATATATAATTGACCCCTTTGAACTGTTTGAACTCTTTGAATGAAGTATAACCCCTAACTATATCCCAATGTTAGCACCCTTTGAACTGATTGAATTTTTAAACTTAATGAAAATATAACGAAAGATGATCTGAATTTTTAAACTTAATGAACTACAACCCATTAAACTAAATTCTTCCAATAGGGAAGGGGAATACCTTCGAGTGTCGATGTTAAAACACGGAATCCAAATTTTACGGACTCGGCTAGGAATCTCAATAACGGAATGCATTATATGTATACAGGGGAAATCTGATTCAACCTTGATCAATGATATAGTCGAGACTGAGATAGGTATAGCTAGGAAGTAATGGATGAGATATGGGGCAGAATAACATAAGCCAATAGTACTGGTACAAGCCCGCAATGGAACAAGACTGCTGTAGAAGCTAATGATAGGACAGATAGGCCATAGACCTGTAATGGCTTTGGAGCTTTGGCGACAAGATGGAAGCGGTTGGTAAGACTACATTAGACCCATTGAGGGCTTTTACATAGCCTAATGCGACACAAAAGGGATTCTCCAAAAGGTATCCTCGATAGGTATCTCAATAGGTATTCTCAAATAATACAATACCAGGCCATAGGTATCCTCAAATACTGAAATGAGGATAAGAGTCGTATTAAAAATCCCTCATTGAGGGATTTTTAATGGTCCTCATAACCTCAAAATTCAATGAGGCTATGAGGGATAATAAATGAGGACTCATTGAGGGCTTTTACATAGCCCTCGTGGCCTCATACGACAAAAAAGGGATTCTCCTAAAGGTATCCTCGATAGGTATCCTTGAATAATACAATACCAGGCCATAGGTATCCTCAAATACTGAAATGAGGCTAAGAGTCGTATTAAAAATCCCTCATTGAGGGATTTTTAATGGTCCTCATAACCTCAAAATTCAATGAGGCTATGAGGGATAATAAATGAGGACTCATTGAGGGCTTTTACATAGCCCTCATGACCTCATACGACAAAAAAGGGATTCTCCTAAAGATATCCTCGATAGGTATCCTCGAATAATACAATACCAGGCCATAGGTATCCTCAAATACTGAAATGAGGCTAAGAGTCGTAGTAAATTATACCTCACTGAGGGATTTTTAATGGTCCTCATAACCTCAAAATGCAATGAGGCTATGAGGGATAATAAATGAGGACTCATTGAGGGTTTTTACATAGCCCTCATGGCCTCATACGACAAAAAGGGGTTCCATAGCCACAGGTGTTTTGCAAAAACTGGGATTCCATGGGATATGGCCATTGGATATAGGCTTTTATAATATTGAAGGGAGATAACTCTGCATACAGGTTATGGGAAATCAAGCAATCTGATTGGTTAGTTATTATCTAGATAAATGAAACAACAAGAGTACTTGGAATAGGGTCAGAACTAAGAAGAATAGACCAGAAATTGCTAAATATAGTAATAATAAGGTAAACTGTTCCAACTAATAGGAGCTTCTACGTTACTGGAGTATACTCTAGAATAAAAGAACATGGCCAGATAAACGAAAAGTATTGCATACATAGACAGAAACAGAGAATTCTGGGTAATTACCAAAGGAACCTGTCTTTTAATGGGAAAAACGTTATGGGATAGGGATCCAAAAAGGGATTCTGGGAGAATTCTAATCCAGAACATTACTCCCGTTCAATCGCATGCACCCCCTGTACCCCTTAGTACTATAGCACTACGTGCTAAGCCGTTAAATTGGGGAAATAAAGTCAATTTCGGTGATTTCGGGTGGATTTTGGTGATTTGGAAGGATTGTCGGGTTGTTTGTGGTAATTAGATTTACTCTTCTACAAAGGAACATACCCTCCGAATATACCCCTGTCTTGTTAGAAGCCATTGGTAACATAGCAATCACATGCTACCATAGAGACCAAGATGGCGGCCTCCAGTATACAAAATGGACGACGGAAACACGTGTCACCCTAACAACACGCGCTGCGCATGCGCACTCACACCACGTATCACTATGGAGATGACGTCACAACATGGCCACTCACGCGGGTTACCATGACAACACAACATGGCGCCACTATGTCACGTGACATGACGTCACTTCCGGGGTCCTGCACCGGGGTCCTGCCGAATGAGGGTGAAAACCACATTACATACTACTTTCAACCCCCCGTCCATAGGAACAAAAAAGACATTTACAAGATATGCTCTTAACTAGAAAAAATTGTTTCCTTTTTTTATTTCCAGACCTTTGACTTACAATCTTCGCCTCAGGAACACCGAACGCCCATGGTCCCACAACGGAAAGATCTCGACGAGGTCACTCTATAATACGCGATCATGTACGAGATTCTGTGAGCTGAAACAGGTAAAAGAATAAAATCTGAAGAGTGATTTGTGCGGACAGTGCTGGCTGGGTACAGTCCTTACGCAGGGTAAGGGGCCAATGAATTTGAGAAATTGCATTGTCCATTCGCTGAAGACCAAATTTCAACCTTCTCATTTTTCTGCATCTAGGAATTTAACTAATTCAGTGGGAGTGTGGTGACTCAGTAGGTGGAGATTCAGGCTGCAAGTCGAGAGATCCTCGGTTCGAATCCCACCTGCGGCAACCGCGTTGTGTCCTTGGGCAAAACACTTAGTCTCAATTGCTCACGTGGAGGCACGGTGGAGTTGTGTACTAAGGCGTACTGCACGTCGATGGTGCACTTGTCTCCAACCAATGCTAACCCTGTTTGTGTGGAGTTCGTCATATTGAACTATTTTTACTCTCCTGAATGCGCATGCGTGTAAACAGTGGTAAAGATGACAATCTAAATTACTGTAGCGATCAATGGGAGAAAAATGAAAAACTTTCATTTGCCACAAAATTCATTTTTTTACATAATGGGCGGACATGTGATCAAATATTTTATAACATACTTTTTAAAATGGTATCAAATATGTTTTATTAAAATTAGTTTTTAATGGTTCCATTTTTGTTTAAAACTTTCACTTTTTATCCCAGTGCATCACCTTATTAATTTGTTAGAAAAGGTCGAGGGGTGGGGGGTCATTTCAAAGTCCTAAAAACATTGTACAAAATCCTCATGAGAAAATTTGGACGGACATTGATTTGATGAAAGCAAAAATTAATTTTCTTTGTTCGATAAACATATTTTGGATATGTTATTGTTTTAATGGTTCCATTTAACTTTGAAAAGTGGTCTTTTTTCTCTATTTATGATCTTGCGACAAATAATACCTCTCCTCCGTGGAGACAATTACATGTCTCTGCTTGTGTGGAGTTAGTCATATTCGTGCGTGAAAAATGACGGGAGATAACTCGAAATTCTCGCCCTTCCTGAAGGAGAAGAAAGAGTTCAATATGACGTTGGGGAGTCTGACAGTTGCTCGTCGTTGCTCTATTGTTCTCTCCGGGTACTCCGGTTTCCTCCACTCGTAAAACTGTCCGACACGAGGTGATCCTGGCTGTCGAAAGTGTTGTTAAACCCAATAAATAAATAAATAATTCAGTTTTGTTTGAGCTCATTGAGCTCTGTCAAACAAGATTGAATAAGTTAAATTCCTAGTTGCTTTATCTGAAAAAAAAAATCTGCTTGACGTTCCAGTATTCTGACATTGTTATGCAGAGGGCTAATCAAAGTGCGGTTGAACACTCGTGAGGAGTGATTAGTATTGTTCAAAGGCATTCTCTCGTCATGCGAACCAGTAGAATTACTTAAACTCAGGATACAAAGTTTGTGATCGGTAAAGTGTTTCAGAATGCACGCACTGTGTCGTGCACGCATGACTTGACACACAGCAAATGGGTTACTCCAGTCATTATCTATTCGTTGCATTCATCGCAATCCAAAGAGTGTTTCAGCCAGCGTTGACGTCCGTCGCAACCTTTGTTAGAATAATTATGTTTACAACCACACAAATTTAAATTAACACCCGTCTTGAGATATCGACAGTTCGGTTGAACTTGGATGTTTTGCACTTACCATTGCCCTCCCTTGGTTAACCCCTATCTACCATGAATATTAGTCCACATTTGGCAAAAGTTTCTGGAATAATTAAAAAGGTTCCTTTTAGGCCCTATAAAGTAGATCTTCTGATTCTCAGGACATTTTTTATAAAATTGCATGTGGGCGGGCGGTTTTTTATTTTATTTTTTTTATTTTTGTAATTATTTCTTTGCCATCAAAACTTCATGTTCTTGGTTTGTTTTATGTTTTAGGCCTCATAATCTGCACTATAGCATGGGTGGTGGTGCATTTCGTCCCTTGATCGCAAGAAGACTAAAGGCATTGCAAAGCCTTGTTGCATTCAAGGGACAAATTTATCAATTTTAACTTGGGTAAAACATCAGACATAAACCATCTAATTTTTATTTTTTCAAGTTTGCATTGGTTATAAAGAGAGTATGCTGAAGGCAAAATGACCGTGCAGGACGGCCCGAGAAACAGATTTTTAACTTTATTAGGCCTCACCTAAAAAAAACATACCCACGACCGCAGTTGGAACAAGCTCACAGTCGCGGGATGGTAGACGAAATAATTCACTGTCGGAGTTAGTAATTTTCATGAATTTGCAATTCATCTTGAGAATGTTTATGTCAATAAAGACCTATTCACTATACCTCTAGAGTTGAAACGGTTAACCGGTTAATCGATTAACCAATGATGAACGTCTTGATGGATCAAAAAAGTAATTGATCGATTAACCGTTACTTTTGAACTACTGTATTTTCTGGGTTAACAAAGGAACAAACTTGCTCCAAAACAGGCAAACATCGTCACACTGACTCACATCAATTATATGAGACAGAGTAAAGCATGCAAGTTACGTGATGACAAACTTGTTCACTTACGTGATCATTATACTGTAAAAATTGAAAACATAATAAAATCTGAATGGAGATTTTTGTTTGTTGAGCTGTCCGATTTTGTCCTTTACGTTGGGTAAAGGGTTAATGCTATAAATCATCAACGGTACGGCAATTATTCAGCTACGTAGCAGGGCAAGTGATTAATCGGTTAACCAAGGTTTATCCATGTGATTAATCGATGAAGAAAACCCTTTAACCGTTTCAGCTCTATATACCTCCAAAAGCGATATCGCGCGTTCAAGTTCTAAATGAACAAGACGACATCAAATTGGGAGATTCTTTGCTGTGGGGTATTTGGTTTTTTTGCGAAACGAACTGATCAATTATTTTTTACCATGGGCGGCTTTGGTGTGTGGCATGTCGTCCCCTGGGTTCCAATGTGTTCTATGTGCATACCGGCGCATAGAACACGCTGGAACTCGGGGTGACGATGTGTGGACATGCCAAAAACTTATAGCAAGAGAAACGACAACCCCGGGAAGTGAAGCAGTGCTTGTTTACTGTGGTAAACAAGCTCTGTTTCACTGGAAAAATAGGACCCAGTCACTAATGCTTGGGGTGCGAGTCCTCTAAAATAGGCAACATGGGGTATAAACGATTGGCTGACCTTGACTTTATCACCATGTTGTGGTCATGATTAGCCATTGTGCAAAAATATGTGACATTAAACACCAATAAATAAATAAATATAACTGTCGAGTAGATAAAATTGTATGGACCCCAGATATTATTATCTGCACCGAGAAATACATTAATTCTGACAGACGATAAGTGGCAATGTGAGGTTGTCACACACAACTGCATACATGCATGCCTGTGCGTAACACCTGACACGACAACTAAAAACGCCACTGATCACTACGTCAGTGACGTAACGCCAGTCGCGATTGGTTAATTTGGTCTCTACAAAAATGCTATTGTATTGGAGAGTTTTTTTTTTTTTTTTACAAAAAACATGAGTACTATCAAAACTGTCTTTTAGTTTTGATCCTGACAGATTTCCAAAATGTTCTGACAGATTTCAAAATATAAACCACTTGATTAACTGAAAGGGGGTTATATTTATACTAGCGAGCGCCAATAAAAATCTAACCCCTCTTTCAGTTAATTAGTGTCGATTAAGCGCACGCTGGAGGAATTTGTCAAAAGCGAATGTGTGGTGTTTGTTTGTCTTTTTATCACTGGTTGATATGAAATTTTAATATACCATTTGAAAATACAACGAATCGACGAGATTAACGAGAAATTTGCGAATAACTCAGCACTGAAGTTACTCGAAAGTGTTACCATGGTAAATAAAATGGATGCCACCACGCCCACTGGTCATTTTGGGTCAGTATTTTGAGGGAAGTTTGCGCTTGCAGTCAACTGAGGAAGGATGTAGAGAATTATAATGACAATGACCTTGATAACTTGTCGGCTGATTTTTATATTAACCTTAGAAGAAAACAGATAATTTTACGATAAAAGTTTTAAGATTTTCTTTCAGACATAGAATCAATAGTTTCCTTGATAAATTTATTTAACTGGACCTGAATTCGAAAATTCGTCAGCAACTTTTAAAGCTGTTGTTAAAGTTAAACGCCCTCGATGGGTTGGAAAAGGTTCCATCGAACACAAAGCACCATGATATTACTCAAGGACTGTTGGTTGAATAAAGTGTGGTTTGAAATCGGGTTTTATTTGTGCTTCCGCAAAAGAGAATCAACGTGAACTGACACTGGAACATTTGGAAATTTGCCAGGATAATAGCGAATTTGGCAAGCACGGTGAAGTAAAAGCTTTGGTTTTTCAACTCTGTACACAAATCACACGTTATCATAGTTCTGGTTCAAAATGGGTTTGGGACTCCCAAAATTGCATCAAGGAACAACTTACATAAGCCACAGGCTTGATACTGAATCCTTTTTTTCATGATCTTGTAAAAAAATGTTTCATTTATAACAGTGGACATCACAGGCGGCGGAACCAGGGGGCACGTGCCCCTCCACTTTTTTCCACAGATATGTTTCCCAGTTGGTGAATGAGTTAAAATGGGCGCATGCAAACGTGTCAATATACATGCAGGCATTCCTGTAAAATTATTTGTAAATCCAAACAATATTTAGGCAAAGAATCCCACTTTCGGTCGCTTCGGTCCGTTTCTTCTACTTCAAGTATCTTCCAATCCGAAGGCCTGCCTTCGGGTTGGTAGATGGTTGAAGTAGAAGAAACGGACAAGACAGTGACCACACAGCGGCATATTCATCTAAACAAGAGGCTATAGCGAGTCATGGTACGTTTACAAATATACGATTGTAACCTTTCTCACACTGGGTCGAACCATGGTAGCATTGTAAATTTGTACCCCTCCGCTTTTTTTCGAGCTTCCACCGCCCCTGGTGTACATTAATAATCCATCCCTAACTTGTATCGTCATGAAACTAGACTTTCGGCAAAGTTACCTCCCTTGAAATTAAGTGGTTGTTGTGAAAATCCCTATGGCATCAGCAGAAAATAATGTCAAGTGTTCTGTTGTTATTTTTAATAACCGAAAATAACATACAGTTCTCAGAGCAGTTGGCTGTTTTAGCTTTTAAAAGTAATAGAGGGAAAACTGGGCTTTTATGGCAAGATAATTAGAAGCAACCAGTTCACAGATAACTTGTCATTAAGATTTATTTATCAGTATTTCACCTACCAACACTAAAGAATCCACTTTGGCTCTCTGTTTAGCGTTTTTAATCATTTGTGAGTTTGTATGCTTCCCGGGAATATTTTTTCAGCAAATCCCACCTCCTCGACTTTTATAAATGGTAAAGACAGTGTTTGTATTTTATGTCACGATGCACACATTGTTGATATAATGAACAAAATAGAGAGTAACAGTTTGACTGGACTGGTTACGTAAAATAATTCATGAGAGGTGAGGGACGTTGTACAAACACGAGTGCGCGAATGCGCACGAGATTTTTACAATATAGTCCATCGCCTCGAATGAATTATTTCACGTAACCAGTCAAGTCAAGCGATTACTCTGTTTATTACTTTTCATCATTAACGATAATTATATTATTTACCCCTTTACCAAACGTAACGACCAAAAACCGGTCAGCGCTATTCTCAAAAATCGCCAATTAAGTTTCATTATTTTTTCATTTCGTCGAGCTCGTTCCAATGAGGGCTCATAACCTATGTTTTTGAGACAAAAAAAAATGAAAATAATAGTTATTCAAGAATTTGTTTTGCAAGTGTCGTCTGCTTTTCATGTTAGGTAAAGGGTAAAAAAAAAACAAAAAAACAATGAAGTCCCCATTACACCCACGGCAAAGCGTCTTCGTTTGCGCGCACGGATACATGACCCAATTGTTGATTGCATAATTCACTTGTGAAGTTATCGTTTATAATCAAACCGGGAATTCCCAGTAAATCACACTTTGGAAAGTGATAAAAAAAAATACACAACATCAAAAGATTGTGAAAACGCCGCTTTCTTATGTTTAAATGGGTTTCAACAGAACAGAGAATAATAGTGAAACGTTCAATCTGATTGGGAAAACATTGTTAAATAGCCTGCTTCAGTATTTTTCATACTACTCTTCCGGAAAATGCCTTAAGTTTATAAAATGATAAGCACGTCGACGATACAAATACGCTAACATCTCAGCCAGGGTCACCTCTTATCGGACGGTTTTACGGGTGGAGGATGCCGACCGGAGTGCCCGGAGAGAACCACCGAGCAGCGGCGAGCAACTGTCAGACTCCCCAACTACTAACTCTACACAAGAAGGGTTAGCATTGGTTGCAGACAAGTGCACCATCGACGTGCAGTACGCCTTAGTACACAACGCCACTGTGCCCCCACGTGGGCATTTGGGATTAAGTGTCTTGCCCAAGGACACAATGTGGTTGTCGCAGGTGGGATTCGAACCGAGGGCCGTTCGGCTTGCGGCCTGCATCTCTACCTACTGAGCCACCACGCTCCCACCCTTAGTATTAAATTTGCTGACAGCTTTCTGAAATTAAGGGGAGTTAACTTTTCCGTATTCCGTTGACGAAAATTGTCAACCATGATCTGGGACTAAATATTGCTCAGATTAAAAAATGTATCCATTTCTTGACATCACCCCCCTTCTCAATTCAGAGTTGTACACAGATTCCTGCCCAACGGAAAACGACAAATGGCAGATGTTTCAGCACAATATACAAGATAAAAAGTACAGAAGGCACTGAGACAGGCGGAAACAAGCCCCTACTGTAGTAAATCTTCAGCAAGTACATCAAACGCAAAAGATGACATGGACATAATTAATAATGGGATGCTTAACATTTTCTCTTCAGCTGATGGTGATGAGGTTTGTGAGAAAAGACCGGTGTGACAGGAATGATAGTCCGTAGGAAAATTAGTCCCTCTGGACTATTATTCCGCGGTATTATAGTCCTAGGTCTAACATTCCTAGGAATAGTAGTCCGGCGGACTACTATTCCTAGGAATGTTAGACCTAGGACTATAATTCCGCGGAATAATAGTCCAGAGGGACTAAAGTTCCTACGGACTATCATTCCTGTCACACCGGCAATGCCCGATTTTTAATCCTTTACAGGCTGCCGAATGTCAGCATTTCGACCTAGGTTTTCCCATACTTGAAGCGAAACTGAATTGGTTAAATTCTTAGCCGAATTGTGGTAAAGGTTTGCCGGTTGAAATTTCAGTTTTTGACATAGGTATGCAACGGGTTAATTTTAATGGTTGCGTTTTTCATTTTAGTTAAAAACAATGATTTTTCCTACATATATTCATTATGAAATATTAAAAACTCACATGCTCTCTCCTACTTCCAATACTATTGAGCAATGCTTTTGTAAGTTTAGTCCTCAAATTAAATTGCTGTCTTGCAGTCATCCCACGTTAATTTGAATCCATATTGACCAAGAAATATGAATATATCATTCCTGATGTCACTTCTTGCGAAAGTACGTTTTTGAGCGTTAACCTCGGTGCACATGTAGTTTACACACACTACAATTGAAAATCCTGCTGCCAGTCTTATTGTTTCACAATAATAAAATGCAGCCGATCGACACACGTTGGAATCTGGTGATCTAGAAACTCCTAAAGCGACGTCATTCGTTCGAAATAACGCCATTCAAGGAATGTTTTCAACATATAAAAATGTATTACATGTTGAAATATAACTCTTTACAGTAAATATGTTTTCCTTTTTTTCTGTTCGCCAAAATAAAATAATTATATTGTTTCTTTTGATGCATTATACTTTATATACAATATATTCCCTGGTTTTCATGGAACGCGGAACGGAATTTTTTTTAACAAAAAATCCGAGAAGCTGGAAATTCTCACTTTCATAAATCTTAATAATAATTGCGTCAGCTGCTCGCTAGTCGTAATTATCAGTGGTATTTGTGAACGTAAAAATATACCGGTTAGCAGCAGATATTTTGTAAAAGGAACTTTGACGTTGCGTTTGTCAATACGCTTTTGGCTGCATGCAGTTCTGAATACCAATGTTCACGTCGAGATCCCCATATTTAGAACTGCATTCGTCATAAATTCGGAGACGCTAAAAAAGATAGTGACATCATCAGTGGAAGTTGTTGAGGAGCTATGGGATCAGGCCTGAAAATAAGCAGTCGGACATTTGCAGAATGAGGTCCCCAGAGGGTGAATTTCACGATGATATCCCATACAGTGGGTCAGTTTATCCTCTGGGTACCTCTTTCTGTTTAGTTTTGATACCCTGATTCAGATTGAGGTTCACAGAGGGTAAGTTTAGTGATGCTACCCTGCTGTGCAGGGTAGCATCACTAAATTCACCCTCTGGGGACATCATTTTGCAGATGTCGGTCTGCTTATTTTCTGTCTTGTATGGGCTAAAAATGCTATGAAATGTGAAGAAAATCGCATTTAGTTTGGGTGAAAACACTGCTATTCACTGAAGAGAAGAAAATGAAGAATGTACTGTGGTAAAACAAGTGTTGTCGGGAAATTGGTCACAAAGATATTGTGTACCGGGGAGCCTCTTACATGAAGACCATCCCGGAGTTCACGCGCAAGTTACGAAAACTAGTCGTCTTTTCTTCTCTCCGGATACTACGACTTCCTCCAACCGTAAAACTGTCTGACATGATATGACTCTTGCTGCTGAAAGTGTTTTTAACCCCCAATAAAACGAACACAAACAAAATATAAATTTGGGAATTGTTCTTTAAGAAATTATTTTAAACAGTGTTAACAGTTTGTCAGGCAGCCAATGAAATGACGCCGATTTTTCCCCGACGATACAAACCCCAGGATGTCAACAGTTTGTCAGCTTTCAATATCTGTGCAAAGATTGGCACAGACAACTCACAAATCGTACTTTGGATACCATCGAGCAAAAACGACCCTTCGAACTAAGCGTCACTGGCTAGGGAGACAACAATTTGAACTTGCCATCGACAAACGCTGGAACAGAAGGTCGATACTGCGAGCAAGGCATCACTGTAATTAAAAATAGGCTGGGAAACCCTGTAATTTGAGAGAGAAAAACAGAAACCTGTCATTTTTTTCAAGATGTATCATAAACTAACTCCCCCATTCATTTCAAATCAGGTTCCATCGGCCACATCTGAACTCCAGAACTATAGGCTGCTATCTAATCAGAATTTAAGTGAGCCCCATTGTTGCACAAAAGCCCATCAAATGCCATTATGACCAGCTACAGTGAAACTTTGAAATAATGCTCCGTTTGATATCAGAAAGGATCCTTACCTCCCAAGAGTTAAAGATACCTTAACTTGTAGCGTGCTAAATTACAATTTACTTTTCAATGGACATTTGTATAAAAACGCGAGTATTTTTTTTCAATGAAATCACACTATCAGCAAAATGAGCCTTAGCTTAGCATGATACTGCTCAGAAATAATTGTTTTGTGATAATTTATTGGAGAGTGCCAGTTGGCACTCTCCAATAAATTGTAACAAAATAATTTTATATTAATATCAATATCATCTACTGCTCAGCCAACAACACATTAGCGCAAACAGTGCAAAGACACTATAGCGACTTTCAGAACTTTTTAGTGGAGCCCTGGTAGTGGCTTCTACCACTCAACCAGTTAACCCTTTACCCAACGCAAACGATATCCAAATTTATTATTTTAATTACTGGTTTTTTAATTTTCTAAAAAAAATCAACAAAACCATATCATGTGACCCCTCATTGGAACGAGCTCAATGAGCTCGTTCCAATGAGGAGTCACATGATATGGTTTTGTTGAAATATTTGGAAAAATTTATTTTTTTCAACTGCTCAATTTGCAAATTACGCGCGCGGATGCGGGCGATTCGTTAGGTAAAGGGTTAATATGCTCAGTCGACATCCACCTGTAGTTTACAACTCAAATAAGTCCCACAAAGCTCAACTACATCACTTTCGACTGAGGCTGCAATGTTGTAACCTGGATGATCATATTTATATGAATAATGTCACACCGTCGCCTGTCTGTGGATGTGGCGAACGTGAGAAAATAGACCATTTCTAACTAAGCTGTCCAAACTACAGAGGACTGAGGAATTATATCTTGGCAATCTCCATTTTTATATTGACTGCAACGTTCAGTTGCATGGTCCTGAGTAGTACACAGTTAACGTTAACCGTTTACCCAACGCAGACAATATCAAAATTTATTATTTTAAATATCATTTTTTTAAATTTTTCAAAAAATTTCAACAAAACCATATCATGTGACCCCTCGTTGGAACGAGCTCGACGAGCTCGTTCCAACGAGGGGGTCACATGATATGGTTTTGTTGAAATTTTTTGAAAAATAATATTTTTTCAACTGCTGAATTTGCATATTACGCGGGCGGATGCGGGCTATTCGTAGGTAAAGGGTTAATACAATTATCTTTGAGACAGTCCGGGGCTATATTTTGAAATCCGGACGTTTTTAATTACCATTGCTTTATGTCCCTTCTAACGAAACTTATAAAATTGAACTTTTTAAATGAAAGCAGCATCCATCACACTTTACAAACGTGTCCTGTTGTGCATGTATTCAACCTAATACAACTCGCTGTGAAGGTGAATCGAATCTTTAATCAAATGAAACTTATAGGGAGAAACAGCTTCAATAAGGTTTTCGTGGGGAAACAATTTGGGAAATGATGGGTGCAACAAGTATAACATATGGTACGGAAGTGATACCTCTAAACCAAATGACTTTAAAGAGCTTGGAAACCCTGCAGAACCATGCAGGCCGATGGATAACGGGTTCGAGTAATGCCGCAGCTCTAGAAGGAATAAGGGGTGAGCTTGTTTGGATGAGGATTAAGGTCATAATAGTCTTAATGAAACTCTGTTATCTTAATTATTTGGTAAATCTCCCCGACAATCGATGGTGTAAATTAATTTTTTAGAATATTTGGAATTCAAACACAAAGACAGGGTGGGTATATCAAGTGAGGGAGTTAATAGAGAACTATTCAATGGAGATCTCGTTCTTAGAAGTGGGCACAACACAGGGCTAAAAAAAATCATCAGAGAAAGAGTCATGGCGGATTGTAACCTGAAGTGGCGAGAAGGGGTCAAAGCAAAGAGATCTTTGGGTGGTCTGCGTGATAAAGAGAGGCCATGTTTTGAATAGTATCTTGATGGCCCCTTTGGGGGGTCACATTTGTTCAAGATGAGGTCGCGGTCCAGTGGCGTCATGCCAACGATTCACGGGGGGGGGGGGGTCCAAATATTTTCGGTGAAGGCCTGGGAAGTGCCATTTCCGGCAATCTGGGAGGCATTTTTGCCAAAATTTTGGGTGGCGCTCCGCTTAGATGGCGTTACCGATCCGGGCCCCCTCAGAGTTTTCCCTAGCATGACGCCCCCGTCGCGGTCGCTGGAGCTCAGGGGAAAAATTGGAAAAGACAATGAAAAGGAATGCCAAATGTGTAATTTAGGCGGAGTGAAGACCCTGTAACACCTATTAGAATATCCAAAATACTAGACTAACAGAATAAGATTCACCAGGAGTATGATGGGGAAGTGGAATGGGAGAATTTGGAACATGTGGTTAGTGGGTGACACAATGGAAAGGGTTAGTATGCTTATCGAAGATATTGAGAAGAATGGGGCACGGGATGTCATCAGGCAGTTCGTCTCAGAGTGTTGGGAGGAGAAAAGGTGCGTGGGGGTAAGGAGACATTAGGGAGCACAGAGCTAATCAATGCCTTCTCATCTGAGAACCGCGATAAATCAGCGGCCAGCCAAAGTGTTATTATTATTATTAAGTAAGTCATTGTGTGAGTTTTCACTTTCCACTCACTCTGTTATCCTGTTACCTGACTTACCTCGTGCCTTTCTATTTTGAAAGCAGATCAAACTCTAAAGGTCCGGCGTGCATGAACGTGATCAGTCATTTCACCCAATACCATCTTCAGCTGCCCAGTATACTCCCTCTTTTCAAACTCTGTTACCAACAATAACTGCGTACAACTGCTGATTTATTTCCACATTTTTTTTTAGAAATACTTTAGCTGAAAAACACCACTGCGAAATAAATTGTTCCATAGTTGCAAACATGCCGATCCGTGGGCGAATTTAGAAGGGGTGCGCTCCTCCTATTTTTTGTATTTCAGTTTTATTACAGGCACAGATAAAGGGACACTTTATTATCGGCGATAAAACATGGACATCCACTACCTTTGGTAGTGGATGTCCGAGTTTTATCGCCGATACTACCGTACTCCATGCATACAGCTATAGGCCTAGTGCCAACGCGGGTCTTACGTGATTAAATATAAATTGGCTACTTTTCTTCAAAATTTGCTTGCTGGAACACTTTGGTTGGAAAACAGTACAGTCGTGTGCAAAGAAACCATCGAAGGACAGCACTGACCTTCTGTGTTCCACATTTTCCCACGAGACCCCCCCCCCCCCACCCCCGACCCCGCTGAGAAGAGTGGGATACCCCATCTTGTGCTCGCCACAAACTCGCCGCTATGATCGTCAAGTGATGCTTTATATCATGTCCCATGATTGAAATGTGGCGTCCTCTCCAGCCCAGAATCTGGGTACGCCACTGCGACTTGTTTGCTGCCAGCTTACTGGCGAATGCGCATCATGTAATGTGGGTTTTTTTCTGTAATTTGATGTACAATTATTTGCTTTGGAAATAAATATTGTTTAAACTATGGTCGACATTGACCCAAAAGTCATCGGAAAACTGGCAGCACGAGATATGTGAACCTTCACATGCGTGTCCTGCCCAAAAACAGTCTAGTGTTGTGGCCGCCCGAGTAGCCTTGGCACAAAACGCGTTAAATTAAATTTGCCGAGGTTTATTGATAGGTTTAATAATTAACCGACTGTCGTGTAAATAGATTAAGAACTGGAGAGTGGCAGCAGACGATTAACCGAATTGAATTCGCTGATGTCAAGTTATACCTATAAACGTTTGCAATATTAAATTTGTTTAATGAGTTCAGCTGACTGACACTAAAGATGTAGACATTGATTTCGCTCTACAAAACCTGCTTGGGTCATAACCGATATATCTTGCAAGTGCTTTTCACCGATTCACTTTGCTGGTCGTTGAACTCTCCGATTTGAATCGGGCTTTGTACTAACAATTTGCCCCAAGCACTCTGGTAGTTAAATTGTACAGGTTTACAAAGAATATAATTAACCGGTTACAGTGGCGGCGCCATAGGGGGCTGCCCCCTCCCCTAGGGCTGCACGATATTCAAAACTGAATACCGGTATCGGTATTTAAAAAAATACCGCGGTATACCGGTATATCGAAAACTGTTCAGATATTTGAACACAAGTACCACAATCGAGACTTCAGGCATCACAGTCGGAACGAATTAGCATGCCTTGATGATGCGGTTCGAAAAATCTTTAGCCAACGCAGACGATATCAAAATTCATTATTTTAAAAATTAGTTTATAAGATTTTTCCAAAAATTTCTACAAAACAATATCATGTGACCCCTCATTGGAACGAGCTCAACGAGCTCGTTCCAATGAGGGGTCACTTGATATAGTTTTGTTGAAACTTTTGAAAATTATTTTTCTAACTGCTGAATTTGTACATTACGTGGGTACATGCAGACGATTTCTTGGGTATTATTCATTCGGAGCTACAGTTAAAAAACTCAAGACATTAAAATGTTGGTAAATAAATGATGACGATAAACCGATATTTTTGTAATTTCACCATTATTCAATCGATATTGGTTTGAATACCGGTATATATCGGTTTAGCGATATACCGTGCAGCCCTACCCCCCCCCCCCCCCCCACACACACACATGCACACACTTTTCCCTCACCCCACCCCCCTAAAAAATTAATCTTCAGATTGCTATCTGTCCGTGGTGTTCCCACCCAACATCACACCCGTAAACGGCACACAATACACTGTATTTGATTGACAATATTTTTTTTCCAAACAAACAATATAAGAAGTACAAAAAACAGAGATTACACAATAATAACATAAACTGTGAATTGGAAAATCCAGCAGTAAGCAAATGCTTGTATGTAAGCTGTCTCCGCCTTAGGATTAAACGTTGGAGAATGAACGTTTGAAGATCACTTTTAGTCGAACCTGTAAAGTGGTAATCTGAAGAGTGAGATTGGATTATATAATAGAGGTTTGTTGTTTTGAATGGTGAATTTTGTAATTGGATTTAGAGGTTGGAGTTGTTCGACTGGCCGAGTGGGTGCTGTGGCTGTTGGGCTCCTGTGGGATGGACGAAGATAGGTGGAACCCGACCAGTTAAGACAGTCTGGCAAGAAGCGCATTCAGGTTGGGATCCGGGCGAAGCATCGCCCATTTGGATCAGCGACGTTGAGCGATCAGTATATTGAATACGCTATGTTGGAGATTGCAGTGTTGATTTCAGTACACGATCTGCTGAATGTCAACCAAATCTACGAGTTGCCTCAATATATCTTCGAAGGCAGAGAAAGATTGCAAAGTTGGTTTGTACGTTGAAGTTGACATTGCCGTAGAGAAGAGTTTCCACGTCAATGGCGTAAGGAAGTTGCTGTAGCGTCTCCCTTCTTATATCTAAATGAAGAGGAAAGTTAAAAAGATAATGATGAGTTGTTTTGCGCTCCCTACAGACACATAAAGGTAAGCCAGTGAGAAAATTGAGGCTGCAACAGCCCAGACGTAATCTACAGTGATATATTTGAGTCCGACGTGATTTGTGAGCGTACAACTATTTTGGAGTCTGGAATCTATCTTTGTTCATGTTTGAGAGGGTGTTTCCGAGGGAACTAGTTTCTCTAACAGCATGGGGTAGACTATCCCATAGTCAGGTTGTCGACGACTAGAAGGAATGTAGGTGTGTGTTGGTGCGACAGTGTGGGATGGTTAAGTTGGCATTGTTGCGAAGAGAATATTTGTGAGTAGCGGATGTTATCGAGGGGACAAGAGATGATATATACCTGGGACAAGATGATGAACCGTTTTGTAGTACTGTATATATAAAAGTTTGTGCTTTTCTCTGTGCGTACGGAGAGTTTCCCAGTCTGTTTCATATAATGAGGCTCTACTTGCACTTCGTGCAGCACCAGTAACTATCCGAGCCGTCTCGAGCTGTATTTTTTCGAGTTCGGAGGATTCGTAATCGTTACAACTATCCTAAATAGTGTCAGCATATTCCAGTAGTGGCCGTATAAAAGAGAAAAATATTTTTTCCAATGTTCTACGATCAAGGGAAAATTTATACTTCCTGGGGAGTGATATCCTGTTCCAGGCCTCAGTTGTGATTTCCGAGATATGATTGCCCCATGATCCACGGTCATTCATGATTAAGCCCAGATGTTTATGCTGGGTGACTTCGTTAATGTCAGGATCGGACATCTTTAGCGTGGGGTGATCTGGTTTAGTGGACTTGCGTGATATTATAAGTGACTCGGTTTTTGCAGGATTGAAGTCAACCAGCCATTGGTTGACTTCTGTATTTGAATGATAAGACTAAAAAAAAATAATCTTTTAATTCTCAGGCAGCGGCTCATTGGATTTTTCGGCCTGCGTTCGTCGTATTTAAATCGGAGGCAAAATATTCAAAATGTATAAAGCAACCACAGGGTGTGATTTTAGCGGTATCGCGATTTGCGATGCAATATGCCGTATATATTGATACTGTATTGTTATTCTCTTCGCGAAATGCGACACGATTCTCATAATGTATGTACAAAATTAATATTTATTAGGGCTACTTGAGGGCTGGATTATTTTTGGTGGTCTAAAATTGTTCATAAAAAATTGTCAAAAATTGTTTTATTAAAAATTACTGGAGAGTGCTTGTTGGCTGAATACGAAACATGAGCAAGGAAAATGTTGGCTTTTACTCTGGTACACTCAAATTTTTGAAAGGCTTAACCCTTTACCTAACCTGAAAAGCAGACGACACATGCAAAAATAATTCTTGAATAACTATTCTTTTTCATTTTTTGTCTCAAAAACATAGGTTATGACCCCTCGTTGGAACGAGCTCGACGAGCTCGTTCCAACGAGGGGTCATAACCTATGTTTTTGAGACAAAAAATGATAAAAATAATGAAAATTAATTAGCGATTTTTGAGAACAGCGCTGGCCAGTTTTGGCCGTTACGTTAGGTAAAGGGTTAATTGTGGCTTCTAGCACTCAGCCACTTAAAAACTACTTATCATTTTTTTATCTCCATTTCAGTTGTTTAATATTGGTTTCGTGTTGTATGATTACTGTTACAAAGACAACTATCAGTGAAATCAACATGGAAGCTCTAGTATTTAATTTTAGTCTCCCACAACTGGATTTTAGGCATTGGCGACTATTCCATCAGGAATAAAAAATAAAAATAAAAACCGCCCTCCCTCATTCGTTTAAAAAAAAAATTACCTGAGAATCAATTATTTAATTTTGTTTTGCCTAATATACACCTGTAACTGAATTAAGCACCCCCTGTTTTTTCGCGGTGGTATGAATAGAAACTGTCATTACTTTCATGCCATCTTTCAGGTGGCCAAAAGTGATTGTTTGCGGAAAGAATGGTCTATTGACAAATGAAAGACGACTCAATGATGATAATATGCAGTATTTTAATGGCGCTAATGACACATATCTATCACTAATGTTTTTTGATGGAAAAATGTTCTCTCGACAAGCGTGGTGCTGGAACGGTCCATAATGAAACAATGCCAGTAATTACTGACAAAAAACTTGTGATCTCCCGAACACAATAGCAGTGTCTGACGTCAGTAGCGAATGTGTCCACCACGTGCCGGGATGACACATGAACCCTCCTCCTTATGCTACCAATGGGCCTTCTGATACGGTCCAGAGGCAACTGCTCTGCCACTCCTCATGCAATGCAGCTTCCAAATCGGCCAAATTTTGTGCAGTCGTATCCCTTGTTTGCACACGACGACCAAGAAAGTTCCAGATGTGTTCTAACCCTTTACCTAACATGAAAAGCAGACGACACTTGCAAAAAAAATTCTTGAATAACTAATTTTTTTCATTTTTTGTCTCAAAAACATAGGTTATGACCCCTCGTTGGAACGAGCTCGACGAGTTCGTTCCAACGAGGGGTCATAATCTATGTTTTTGAGACAAAAAATGAAAATATTTTGAAAATTAATTGGCGATTTTTGAGAATAGCGCATGCCGGTTTTGGCCGTTACGTTGGGTAAAGGGTTAAGGGATTCAAGTCAGGGACCATTGCAGACCAAGGTAGTGTTGTAATAGCGGTGTTCTGAAGGAATGCTCTCATTGCATGGGAATGGTGTGACCTTGCATTGTCGTCCATGAATACAGGGAGAGTAGCCAACGGGTGGTTGTCAAAATGAGGCACGACAACCGGATTGAGAATGTCCCGGATGTACTGATGACCACTGAGATTCCCACGTACAGTCACCATATCAAGTCTACAATCATAAGAGAGGCATCCCCAGATAATTTACTGATCTTTCACTATAAGGAACAGAAGGTGGGATGTTCCTTGGCATGTAAGCATTATTTCTATGCCTCCACACTCTCATGCGACTGCTGTGGCGTGAAGCAGGAACCTACTCTCATCTGACCAATGGTCTCTCATCCACGCCCTGAGATTCCAATGTTTTCGTGCCATACATCACTCAAAACGTCGTCTTTGATGCTGATCGGACAGAGCTGGACGCGTGATCTCCCTTCTGGACCTCATACCCAGTGCTTTGAGACGGTTTCGGACACTGTTGTTGCACAAACGCCTGACGGGGAGCCAAAGGCGTTTCAAAACCACACTTGTAGCAAAGGCTTCACGCCAAACGAGGTGTGCCAGACTCTGATCTTCCCATGGAGAGGTCTTGTGGGGTTGTCCAGACCTTGGTCGGCCCTTAACATCATTGGTTTGTTGATGTTTTCGGACAAGTCCCCTGAAGACAGAATGACCATAGCCAAGCTGTCTTCCAATGGCTTTGAATGACATCTTAGTGCCTCTTACAGTCTCCTCATAGTGATGTCAACGTTAATTTTATTGATAAAAGAAGTGACAAATTTTCTTGTTTTATACCCAGATATTTCATGTGGATGATAGAGCCTAGAGCATTCCAACCGCAGCACCATTCTTATTGTAGCTGGGGATAAAATGATTTAGTGATAAGACTCGACACACTACGTCATACATTTCCATTTATTTTGGAAGATATGTAAACAAAAACGTGATCAGTTTGGGGCGTATTCTATAAGGAGATTATAATTCTTTCCAAGTACCATTCTTTTTTGATTGTATCAACTACATCTTTGGTGCTTATGGTTTGAAATAAAAACTTTTATTTCTCAGTAAATTTGTCAACGCATCACGCCCAGTGCCAATTGTTGCAAGCACGTTTATTGGATTAAAGACATACGTTTAAATCATACGAAAGACACTGGGTCTGAATACTTTTTGTCCACCCCATGCAAACTTTCATAGACAGCACTTGGAACACCACCAAAATTGTTGTACGTTCATTTTGATGGAAGTGAATTTGAACCACAACATTCATATAATCTGTGTTTGTAGTCAATCTGTCAATCAACCACTCATGATCACCACAACTGTTATCTGTAGTGCCATTCTCAAACAGGGACGTGGCTAGAGGTTTCCGATTGAGGGTGTAGGGTAGTGAATTTCCAACTATGGGAAGGGACCGGGAAAGGGGAAAACCCCCTCCCGGTCCCTCTCCTAGCTGGAAAAACATTTTGAAAATGAAGCCATGAAAGGGGGCATAAAATTGATTCTAGAAACTGAAATGCCAACACATTTATGATAGAATTATCATGTTATTATTATTTGGTATCATTTCGGGAATTGAATATGTGTTATTAAACAAATGCTCAAGCTCAGAACTTTGAACAATTCACACTGTCCTAACATTAAATCAGATCTTATACAGGAATGATCAATTTTCGATGTTTCATCATTTTGTAACTGTGAATGGTGGAATTAACTCAGGATAATGATTTTACATTACGTGATTTTCTTGAAGTGCATTTCGAGGATTTTTTTTTAATAACGATAAATAATGTACTATAGACATCTCGTGCCGATTGACATCATGCATACTTATGGAGCTCGATATTACCAAAGAAGCTCTAAAATCCAGATAGATGGAATTTCCAACTACTCATGACTTGTCCTCCGAATTTCCAACTATAGGAAATTTTTGCCAGGATTGGTGACCCCCCCCCCCCCCACCCCCTCCCCTGTCGCCACGTCCATGTTCTCAAACCAGCAACTCATCCAATACAATCCGACCCAACAACAGCTTTTTCCATGGGTGTGATTATCTCGACACAAAACTCGCAAGGCTGAAGCCACAACTCTTTTTTCCTGAAGAACAGATGATCCAAACATGGAAAATGTACATACATTTCATATTGTGAATTTGTTTCATTTCTCGTCCATACATACATTATACAAGTGTTCCATTTGTTGCCATAGAGACAGTGTACCAATACTACAGCTTATTGGTGGATCCATTTCCCGATGTTTCTTTTGTTACCTTGTATGCATTTTTGTTTGTTTGTATTTGCAAATTCGGAAAAAAAAATATTGTTTAAACTAAGAAGGGAGAAATTCAAACAGAAAGTGAAGTACTGATTAGGTGTCTAAATTCTTCTGTGAATTTCCAACAAAACACAAATTGTTAATTGAAATTTCGACGACAAAATTCACGATTTTATTCCGCCTTTTTGCTTTTGGAGTATTTAGTCGTGATGCAAAACATTGAATGGAATATATCAATATTTGGAAAAAAAACAACTTTTTCACCGATAGGCCAAGTTTCTAATATCGCGTAACTTTCGAATAATACATTTTAAGGAAGATAACTCTGATTGAATTATATCGCATTGTTACAACTGGGTCTGTTTGGCGTTGAGTATCATTTGTCGAACTAAAGGAACACATGTGTAGCAACAAGATATCGAAGTTAACAAAGGGCGTTAACTCCTTACTATGCGCATAATATTTGACTGTCCAATTGTGTGGAGCGATAAATACTTTTGCGCCACTGTTAGTTAGCGCCCAAAAAGACTGATCCACGCGATACACTCCTTGAAAGGAGTGTATGGCGTGGATAAGTCTTTCTGCGCTAGCTAACAGTGGCGCTAAAGTATACATATTTTGAATCCCATGTCACTTTGTGAAGAACATTACTTCACATCAGAAAAAACAACTGGTGTAGGTAGAAATCAATGTAATCAGAATAGAGCACTAAATTTTGTGTATAATATGCCCAATATTAACCCTTTGAACACGTAAGACCTATTTTTCGGTCCAAGGCATAATTTTGTCCCATTTTTTGTCTTATTAAAAGAGGTCTATGCACGAGACATTGATGATAAAAGGGTTCAAAGGGTTAAAACAGAACACAATCGTCGTCGATTCCTGTCGCTGTAATCTACCAGAGTTGGGTTCAGTATTTATACCACGATTAAACTGGAATTAAGTGAATGAAGCTGATATTTTAAAAAAAAAATCGCATTCGGCGGTCTTAGACGTCACAATGCACAGCTCTCCGTCAGAATCAACAAAAAATTACTTAAATCTGTGATTAAAATATTTAATGTAGACGAATTTCCAAATGATACGACATTGACAAGAGAGAAACTTTGTTGCCCAAAAGTTATCGAATGTAAACACAACTGCGTTTTATCATTTCTGATACACGTGGAAATAATATATCTTCACTACTTTTCTAATGGTTGGTCCCGCGAACAACAACTGTGCATTATTTTAGCAATAATTGGGCATTATTAGATTAAAAACTTACAGTTATTTTAAGGAAAGCGCAGTTATTCTTCCACTAAAACCCACAAGATGAATACCGACAACGGAAATGTAAAATAGATTTCATGAACAAGAACGCTATAAATAGAAACATCTATGCATACACCTTTTTGTTCACCTGGGAGAGCTAGTTCCGACGAGTATGAAAAGTGGTATTGCGCTGACCGGAAATTTCCGTGAGTGATCGGGTAACTGAATCAGGATTAAAAGAAACTTCTGCCTGCCTTTTTTGATAAGGCCAATAAATTTTCCCCTTCATGTTGAATTATTTAATCGATTTCAAATTCACGTCTTATTGACCATTTACGTTTTATAGATTTGACTTTCGTTACGACTTGGAGTAATTTGCTTTGAACACACTCACCAGCAGTGGAGTTTCACTCAGATAAATCAAATTCTAATAAAGGAAAACTTATTTGGAGCACAAGCAATATTTCAGAAAATGATCCTCCAACATGAATCGTTGGATCAAGAGGATCACCCGCGAAAACTTTGCTTGTACTTTTCAAAATAATATTACAGATGTTACCTTTTTCTTGGGTGAAGTGTTTGTGGAGGATAGAAATTGATTTTCAAGTAGTACACTGCAAAAAATGTAGGTTCTCTTTAGAACCAAAACTGGTTCTAATCTTGTCCCTGAGATGGAACCAGTTCTGTTTAAACAGTATTTATTTCAAATCAAATAAATTTATAAAGATTAACATTAAATATTAACAGAATTAAACATAAATTGAGGGGGTTTCAGCCGTAAGTTTAGAGCTTATACGAGGTTGTCTCAAATCATTATTAAGCAAAGGAGATATGAAGAGTTGGCATATCGAACCAGTTTTGGTTCTATACAGAACCAAAACTGGTTCGATATGCCAACTGTTCATATCTCCTTTGTTTCAAAATGTTTGGCGACTGCGTTGAATAAGCTCCAGGTTTACTGCTGAATCTACTTCAGTTCATGTAATATTCTGTTAAAATTGAATGCCAATCTCGGTAAATTTATTTGATTTGAAATAAATACTGTTTAAACAGAACTGGTTCCATCTCGGGGACAAGATTAGAACCAGTTTTGGTTCTAAAGAGAACCTATATTTTTTGCAGTGTAGATAATAACATCCTCGTGTCTATTTCCAAGTCTTTCTCTTGATTTTTTTAGATGAAACTCACCCCCATTGCCTGGTAAATCGCTATTTGCTTTCGACGCCCATGCGTTAAGCTGTCAGTTTGCTTTTAACCCTTTGAACCCGAGAGGCCACTAAAGAGCATATCTTCATGCAATAAACATCCGAATTACATGTCTCTCACTGAATAGGACTTTGGGTGGGTGGGGGTTGGACATTCCCTATACGGGGATGAACACTTCATTGAACCCTTCACCCCAGCAAAGAGTAGACCACACTTGCAAAAACAAATTATGGAATAAATACAAAATTTAATTCCGTTTCCTCCTAAACATAGCTTATGACCACTCATTGGATCGAGCCTTTCTGTTTTTGTTAAATTTGATTTTAACTGGTTGAGGGCTAGATTATTTTCGGTGGTCTGAATTTGTTATTCAAAATTTGTTGAATTACAAATTATTGGAGAGTGCCTGTGGGCACTCTCCAATAACTTGTAATAAAACAAATGCATAGAAACAAAACATTCCTTAAGTTTAACTCAGGCCCGTAGGAACCGCGGGGGCTAGGAGGGGGTGGGGTTGCAGTCCCCCAATAATTTGCTCATAACTCGTTGTTAGTTTATCCATGCTGGGAGCAACTGATGTTAAATATCCACAACTAAGTCTAATTTAAATAAAACTGGACATTACGTTATTTAACCCAGGTTAGAATTATGAACGTACCACTGAATGTATAACAGAGTGAATGGGATTAATCCTCTACCCAACCACATATGAAATTTCATGATTTTAAAGAAATTATGTCTCAAGTTTTCAATAAAGCCATATAAATATGAATATTACCGGAACCAGCTCATTTACCCGGGTCCGATGACATCCAATTTATGGTTTTATTGCGAAGATGCCAAAACTTTTTGGGTAGAGTAAGTTTTAGGCTAATTGTCTAGGTCTATGCGGTTTTGACCGTTTCGTTAGGTAAAGGGTTAATTTGAATATTGTGTAGCCATGGAGGTATGTAGAGTATTCCCGATTTCAAAATTGAGCTGATCTTTTTGAAGCTCTATTTTCAAAGACTGATTTATTTTCAATCATTTAGATATCTGATACATAAATGATCGAAAATAAATCAGTTTTTTAATCTAAGACAAGTATCACGATGTTTAGATACTGAAATAGTGAAAAAAATGGCTGACATTAATCAAAAACGGCGTTTCCATGGCTACTTCATTCCTGTAAAAGGAAGGCGGGGGGAGGAGAGGGGGAGGTTTTCAAGGAATGTCGTAGGTGCAAGTCCATGGGCACTCAATCAAGGGCGGATACAGGGGCTAGTGGGACAGTCGCCCCGACCCCTTAGCATTATAATAGACCCATGAAAATTAGGGCCTAAGGCCCTAATATACATGGGTCTATTATAACGCTAAGGGGCGGGGCATCCTATGTGCCTCGCAATTACTAAATTTCACATAACTGTTGTTTATGGGCACACAATCAATTGCGGATACGGGGATACGGGGGGGTGGAGGGGGCAGTCGTAACTAGACTCATACAGTCACACAACGTAGGTTTTTTGTCGGCGTAAAAGCTTATCCTTTGGGGCCCAAATATCTGCATTGGGAATTCTACTGTGTTGCGTCAGCTTGCATGCGATGACGTTGTAACTTGGAATCCGACAGCTTTACTCAGTATTATAACGTGCTGTTGTGTCGACAATGGGTAGAAAACTACCTCCTCCTGTTACAGAGCAAACAAACTTCAGCTCATTTTTAGTCAAATGTGCTAAAGTTTTTGAGCAATTCCATTGGCAGCTTAGAAGACCACGACAATCGTTGGCGTAATGATAAAACTAATGAATCCACCATAAGGCCTGACTGTTGTTTAGCATGAAGGAATACGGCCTGCAGGTGAGCCCGGTGTGAGAACCGTCCCCCAAATGTTATGGGGTTTCTATTGGGATTTTTTAAACATTTTGTTTAAAAAACAACTTTTGTCGTTTAAAAAAATCAAGAGGTTTTTGCTTCAAAAGCTACCAGAATGCTTCATTTGATTGCCCTTTTCAACAAATGTTCTGGAGGAGAACCCCCCCCCCCCCCCCCAGACCCCCTCTTAAAAAGCTCGTGCCTTTGGCACTTGCGCCAGATGCCTTTGGCATCTAGATACCCCATACCCCTTTAGTATCAGCCAGTTCACCAACTTAGCAATCTCAGCCCCCCCCCCCCCCCCCCCCCCCAATATAAATTTCGTTCCGACGGGCCTGTAACTGAATATGAAACATGAGCAAGGAAACCGCTGGCTTTTGCTCAGTTACCCTCATTTTTTTAAAGCCCTGATAGTGGCTTCTAGCACTCAACTATTTAATATGGTGCTTGGTCGTTATTTTCTTTGGACTATTAATTCATGGTCGAGCTGCAAGAAACAACCATATCAGTGCTGCGTTAATGTCGGTAAGAATAATTTTGCACCTGCGGACTTTTGGCGGAAGTCCATGGATACTATTTGGAGTGATTCACAAATCGGTGAACGACGTGCAGACAGCAATAAAGTAATCCAGACAAACTAATTGTCATAAATAAAGATCGTGAGGCCAACAACAAAACTGCGAGAAACGTCAGTAATCCCAATTGCCCTGGGTTCAATATACGGGGTCATCAAACTATGTATCTATTGACATATGTCGCATACCAACGGAACCCGAAATAGCTTCGGAATCCCCAACAATAGCTTCGGCTAGGATTTTTCTGAATAAACTGCAGAAAAGCGATTTCATTGGTGTATTTATATGTCAGTCGGTGTTAATTTGACGAAGGGCGGTTGAAAATAGGTATTGACTGTGGTTATGGTGTTTTGCACAATCAGCTGTTAATCAGCTGTTTTCTCTAGAAATCGGGTCAACAGTAACAATTATTCTACCAGAGGCACACTCTAATGTAGTTTAAGCTTTCATGTACTTAACCGTTTTTTGTCGTCACGCCTGTATATAAACCGGCTCCGAGGTCGGTCTTCTTCACTGACGGGTCTCCAGCGATCGAGTTGTCAGCTAGCTCCGTTCTTAGAGCCGTTGTTGCAGCTTTTTAATTCTCCCAGTTTTCTCAAGGTATAACATTGAGGAAGAAATGGCTGAAAACATCTATCTAGGCACGATGCAAAGCGATCCCGATGGAGATAAAATAATGCAAATCATAGACGGAGCAAGGAAACTGAAGGTTCGTACCAATACTTGGCAAACTATAAAAGAGATTTTTCTCTTAGAAATGTCTCTCTTAACAAGTTAGAAGCCTATATTTGGTCTCTACTGAAATGTGTTGGTGCTTCATGTAAAGGCTTCATTTCGTTGACGTGCTTCTTATTAAGTTGAATATATTTGTTCATTTGGATTTTTCTTGTTACAATCTATTGGAGTCTGCCTTTTTGCAGTCTTTTAAGAAATTGTCGCGAGGCAAATTCATAGAAATTAATTCTAAGAACCAAACTTAATGTAGAACTCATTTGTTAATTAAAAAACAGTAAATTTCAATTGTGAACTATTCCATAACTTAATCAGAAATGCGGACTATTTTATGAAAATTTAGAATTCTACAAGCTGAACATGATGCGAGCGTTGACAAAAATGTTCTCTTTTTTATTACAGTTTCGACACAGTGCGATGTTTCATGTTTGAGTCTTGCTGTAAAACAAATATAAAAATATAGAAATATTAATAAGCACAAATGTTAAAATTTAGACTTAACCCTTTACCTAACCCGAAAAGCAGACGACACTTCCAAAAATAATTCTTGAATAACTACTTTTTTCATTTTTTGTCTCAAAAACATAGGCTATGACCCCTCGTTGGAACGAGCTCGACGAGCTCGTTCCAACGAGGGGTCATAACCTATGTTTTTGAGACAAAAAATTAAAAAAATAATGAAAATTAATTGGCGATTTTTGAGAATAGCGCTGGCCGGTTTTGGCCGTTAGGTAAAGGGTTAAAAGCACTGTTTATAAATCTGACTCAAAGAATCGTTGCATCAATTTTTTGGCACCGATTACATGTTTCACTTTAGAAACTTGACTCAGTATAATTTTGTATTGTCTTTATCAAACAGCATGGCGCGAATGGTGTAAATTCAGATTTTAGTAAAAATAATTAATTCTTGCTTTATCGCATCGCACATAGCGCGCATTGTGTTCAGTGTGTACAAAATTTATTTTAAAAATGACGCCATGCAACTGGATTAGCATTAATTTAAGATATTATTAATATTCATATCATAGATTTGTATAGATTTGTATCTTTCTCTGTGAAAAAAATAGCTCCGAGGTGCACGTCGGCTGTGTTTACGGGGAATTTCATAAATAACTGAGGTTCTTGATGAAGAAAATATTTCGATTGTAAAATGAGTTAGTTTATGATACACTCTAAAATCAGTTGAGTTAAAAAATAACCCAAATCGACTGGGTTGTGTGAATATGATTCCCATTTGGGTTCATATTCACTCAACCCAGTTGATTTAGGTTAATTTTAATCCAACTGATTTTAGAGTGTACATTTTCAACACTCACGTCTCCACAGTTCCAAGAAAAAATTGAAATCAATAAGATGAGTACGAAAAAAAAATTAAAAATACCCTTTTGGAACCAGAAGATACGCCCTTTTTTAATCTTACTAATTTTCAAGAAAAATAACGAAATATTAATGTTTTATCTATAACACGAGCAATAGACGACAATCACAATTTTTTTTAAGCAAGTGAAAAAATTATTTTTTACTTCCAAAACATAGCTTGTGACCTCTCATTAGATGATGCTTCATAAGTGTATTTTGAGAGCCAACAAAAATAAAAATAAAAACGGAACGGGACATTTTTTATCACAAACATTCATAAACAGACAGTTATATATGTCCCATGTCTGCATAATTCGATGGTGAATCATGGAGCAGATAGGCGAAAATTCACAGTGTCGGGACAGCCCAAAGTTCATGTCTATTTTCAGCAAGTAAATTTTGAAATTTCTTTATTCGCTGTTTTAAAAGATGCATTTGCTCCAGACTCGAAGATATTTCGGATCTCATAACTTTCCGACGTGGTGGGGCGAAAGCTAACATTGTTCAACAATGTTCCCGGGTACGAACTTGAAACCAAAGTTTTCATACTTCTTTAAAACAATAATAAACGAAAAAAATGGTTTGAAACGTTCGTTTAGTATTATTTTAACCCTTTACCCAACGTAACGGCCAAAACCGGACAGCGCTATTCTCAAAAATCGCCAGTTAATTTTCATTATTTTTTTATTTTTTGCCTCAAAAACATGGGTTATGACCCCTCGTTGGAACGAGCTCATCGAGGTCGTTCCAACGAGTGGTCATAACCTATATTTTTTAGACAAAAATGAAAAAAATAGTTATTCAAGAATTTTTTGCAAGAGTCGTCTGCTTTTCATGTTAGGTAAAGGGTTAAAGAATTATTTTCGTTTTTTTCCCCTCTTTCTCTTTAAAAGTAGTCTCTTCTTCTTCAAAAAAAAATTTAAAAAAATAGAAATCTGATAAAATGGAAATAGAAAAATGGCCTAGATGATTTATAGCAAATCACTCCTAAATTTCATAAGAAAAATCATCAATGATTTGAAGTTTTGAAAAATACTAAAAATATATTTTCAGCCTTACTTATACAAAAAGCAAGAATAATACAGTACACCCGACACAAGGCGCTGATTTGGTGACCATAAAATAAGCTGCATTTTAGAGAAAAAAAATCTAGTCTATATTTGTTGATTTTGATTTGATAGGTAAAATTACGGGTTGTTTTCTGATTGAAATACTGATGGCTGGTATTATTTTTTCAGACAGTATTTTTTCATATTGAATCAATTAAACAAAAATGCCTTTCTATGAAATGTCTAGATACACAACTTGAGTCAACCGTTTTAGTCCCGACTGAATTTTGATTCATGATTTCTTTTATTTTTTGCCTTTATTTTCTTTTATTTATCATATATTTTCATTTTATTTTTCTTTGCTTTCAATCTATTTCATTTTTTCCCTTTCTATTTTTGTGTGCCTTTCTGGATTTTCTTGAAACATTTCAGAATTTAATGTTACTGTAATCGAGAAAGAATTTTCCGCACTTCAAGATATGCTCTTCGAAGAAAATTGTGAGTTTTCACCCAAAGAAGCCGTTGACGAGGAGACACTTCATTGTCTTTTGCTATTGTTTCTACATTTTTTTCAGTGAAAATTAAATGTCATTTTTGAATGATTTGGATATTTTGGACAGCTTAAGCAAAGACGAAATTTTCGCCTTGGAGAAATTTTCGCGATTTTTCACTTCTGTTCCCATCTTTATTTCTCGAAATATACAGCCCACAACTTAACCCCCTGCACACAGATGTCAAAATATCTAAATTTCAGGCTGCAATTGTTTCCCATCATGCAACTAGAAATTTAATCAATTCAATCTTGTTTGACAGAGCTCAATGAGCTCTGTCAAACAAGATTGAATTGGTTAAATTTCTAGTTGCATTATGGGTATAATGGCTACTTGAATTATTGATATTTTGACACCAGAGTGCAGGGAGTTAACGTTCATTTTATAATACTTAGAGTTCGCGTTTCTGGATCGCACTTTGAAACAGAAGTATATATTTTTAGGTGTGCATTTCAAACTACATAATGTAGGACATGACGGCCGACAAAATATATCTAAAAATATTGAAGTAGGATGCGACGGGTATAAAGGAAGCCAAACTCCTGTTCCCTACACGAAATTAACCATTTGAGTACGAGAGGCCGCTTTTCCGGCCCAGACACTTGATACGCCATAATTTCATTAAGTAGGATGACTGCTAAAAGAATGTGTGGGGTGGACGTTGAAAATATTGATTGGTCTACCTCTAAATAATGAATATAGACACTTCTAATTGCTGCATTTGAACTGACATGGAAGATACCACCAGGGTTCAACGGGTTAAGCACATTAGTAATTTTATACACATACCATTTGTTCCTCAAACTGATGAATATGGCTGAAGGGAACAAACAATACACAAACATTTAAAAATCTACTTCTATTCCTGTAAAGCTATCCAGTCTTTGTCTGGAATAAAGTCAATCTACACCTTAGGGCTGCCTTGTTTTGATTTTGTATGTATTATTCCCCATTTCTTGAACTACAATTTTCAGTACCTGGCGACCGTTTCCACAATCCGCATCCGTTACCCAAAGACTATGAAGATGGGATGAGGAGAGAGCTTTCCAAGAACCAAGAAATAATGACCCCGATCTATGCTACCCGTGAACAAGAAAACACAGTATATTAGTTCACCGAAGAGATTTTTTGAGTAGCACACACAGTGTTACTCATTCTCTTCACAATGGCAATTACCACTTTCTTTTCTCACATGCCCTCACATACACCCCCCCCCCCCCCCCTCACACACACACGCGCGGCCGCCGAGATCGAAGACGGGCCCTGGGCACAATGTGTGGAACTGGCGTTACGAGCCCCGATAGCATCGAATGCGCGAAGCGATAAGCGGGTGGTGGGGAGGTCTGGGGTCCTCCCCATAATTTGTTTTTCAAATTAGTCGTAGGAGAAGCATTCTCCGGCATTTTCGTGACAATATCTACTCAATTATTTCCTTATAATTTAAGTAATTTATATTACCTGTATTTCTGTGTGTGAAAACCAACAAACTGGAACAAGTGGGGTTTTTTATTTGAATGGAACCTGGTCAGTAATGCAAGTACGTACCCTTATCACCTCCACCAGCATCGGAGGCTCGTATCAGAAGTCTTCCCACGACTTTCAGCTTTTTAAAACACCAAAAATCCCAGGGCAGTTGCCAATCCCACCCCTCGGGCGCTAGTGGGCCCGTGCGTCACGACTACTACACGTATTTATCTACGAACAGATTTTCAATGACCTGTCACCTCTGAGTTTTTAAACAATATATCAGTCAATTAATATTCTAATTATATCACCAAGGCATGCCTTCGTCGACGAAGACTTGCCTTGCTGGTGTAGTTAAAATATCTTATCGGTCGGGACTTGAATCATCACAGTCGGGACAAGTTAATAATGTTTACACCCATGTGCCCTCCCCAAATCGGCCATCTTTGCGACGTTCCTGATTGTACATGACATTTACAGGGTCGGGGAGAGGGTGTGTTCGACCGGGGTAGTTACAGCGGCGCCCGGAACTTTGGGGTCCAGGGGTTGGCTCAGGAGTCCAGGATTCTTGGGTCAGGCCTGGGTCTGCCAAAATTTTGACTCATGTGCCAAACCTGGGCCCTCCGATCTCCGAACGAAAATCAGCAAGATAAACTGACAGTCGTATTGGAATACTAGTTGCCACTCATGTAAAGAAAGAATAGGAGTGTCCCGTGGAGACACTCAATCTGCTAACCCTTTACTTAACCCTTTACCCAACGTAACGGCCCAAACCGGCCAGCGCTATTCTCAAAATTCGCCAATTAATTTTCATTATTTTTTCATTTTTTGTCTCAAAAACATAGGTTATGACCCCTCGTTGGAACGAGCTCGTCGAGCTCGTTCCAACGAGGGGTCATAACCTATGTTTTTGAGACAAAAAATGAAAAAAAAAAGTTATTCAAGAATTTTGTTTGCAAGTGTCGTCTGCTTTTCATGTTAGGTAAAGGGTTAACATGAATAGCAGACGAAACTTGCAAACAAAATTATTGAATATCTATTTTTTTTTTCATTTTTTGCGTAAAAAACATAGCTTATGACCCCTCATTGAAGCGAGCTTAATGAGCTCGTTCCAGCGAGGGATCATAAGCTATGTTTTGTGACAGAAAGTGAAAAAGGTAATGAAAATTGAATGGCGAATTTTGTGAATAGCGTTGTCCGGTTTTGGCCGTTACGTTGGATAAAGGGTTAGTATTGTTTGGTTGTATATTTGATTTTTTTTTTATTTATTTCCCCATCGTTTTGTACTTGATGCTTTTATGATTTTTTTTTATTGAGGGGTGGGGCGTGCGGGTCGGATGGTTTTCAGTGATATTTGTAGTATTTTGATAACTGTAACCATCACCACCACCAATTTTTCTTTTCCTTATTTTTTTTATCTTTGTCTTATACCCTTAACTTCCGAGAGATACTATTGCACAACCCGCCAAAATAAGTCGGGATATGATATGATGGAAAGAAATTGTTTGCTTTGTTATTTTTTTTTTATTACTAATGATACAAGTATCTCAAGTTACTTGGGGGCATTCAAATTCGTATTGCTATCGGAAATGAGGAGAAGTTTTCTTAATAGTATTATAATTATTTTGTTGGAGTTGATTGACAGTGAATAATTGGCGACTTGTTGAACAGGTTGAGTTCTAGAAGACCATATTTGGGCTTTATGTAGATTTGCCGGCACCTGAATTAACTCTTTGCTCGTTGACCATTTAAAAAAATATTTTTCATCAAGTCTAGACATGGCTGCTGTGAAGCAGCCATGATTTTATTTGATGAAAAACTTCTGAAAAAAATTGCTCACGTAATCATAGGAACAAAGTTTATTCAGTTTAAGGGAATATGGGATTAAAACTGGCCAAATTATTCTTTATTTAGTGCTGAGCTTTTCTATCTTGGAAAGGAATATACCATCCGTTCGCAGCATGGAAGGAGTTAAAAAGGTTCATATTCTACGGATGTGCTTCGTATTCTCTCAACAATATTTTGTTCGTATTGATTTGTCTTGTCTCAACTTATGACACTCCTCAGTAAATAGATACAAGGAAATTCTATAAAAAAAACTGTCAACCAAAATTATTCTAGAACTCTATATGTACTTGTCAACTATTTGAATGGAAGTACCTTAGCGTTGGGAAAAATCCAATCTCCTAACTTACGTAATAGAATGCTCGGGTTTCCGTATTTCGTCTCCGAGAACTGAACAAAATAAATTTTAAAAAAAATTACATTAAAGTAGAAATCTAATTATTTTATTAAATTGACTAAACATTTTCCAAATCTGACCACAGTGAACTGTTAGTGTAATTATTTCTTGAGTAAAAATTGGGAGAAAAGAAATAAAATTGTAAATCTGTATTATTTCTTTGATGTAGGATTTCGCATATTGAAACCTATTTTTTTAACGTCAGAATCAGTGCAGTGTTTCAAAATATTTAAGGAAAATAAAATATTTGAAGAATGAATATTTGAAAAATGCAAACTGCAAATGCCGCGAAGTAAAGGACTGGAGGAGTTAATTTTAGAAACCAACCCTGAATGGACACATAAAAATACCAACTACAAGGCTTGTTTCGACCCTCAGCATCGCACTTGGCACCTTTTTTCATTCAACGATCGAAACATTCTGCAGTGGTTCTAAAACAGTTAAAAGTATTTTTAGTTTCTGAATTTCAAGTGTAACTCTTTACCACGTAACGGCCAAAACCGGCCAGCGCTATTCTCAAAGATCGCCATTTAATTTTCATTATTTTTTCATTTTGTGTCTCAAAAACATAGGTTATGACCCCTCATTGGAACGAGCTCGTCGAGCTCGTTCCAATGAGGGGCCATAACCTATGTTTTTGAGACAAAAAATGAAAAAAAAAGTTATTCAAGAATTGTTTTTGCAAGTGTCGTCTGCTTTTCATGTTAGGTAAAGGGTTAAGAACTAAAAAATGGTTCTGGCATTAGGATCGTGAGAATCAAAAACGATTCTCGTGAATCGGGACAACTTTTTGGGATTGTAACATCTCTTGTAGCTGCATGATACTTGTTTGTTGTAAAACGGGAGGGGTCATAACCGATGTTTTTGAGACAGAAAAATGAAAAAAAAAAGTTTTTTTCTAGAATTTTTGTTTGCAAGTGTCGTCTGATTTTCATGTTAGGTAAAGGGTTAAGGTACACTATTATAAGTGGCACTTCTTACTCACTATTGTTATTTTTCCAGCTGTTGTCACTCAAACGACATTTTTGGGGAATATTGGTGGGAGGCCTTTCAAAATCCTAGAGACTATTTAGTCGCGCCTCGAGCTTGTTGAAAATGATCTGTCTATTGCTTTATGGTTTTAAATATTTATAAGAGTAAAAGATAAAAATGTGGGGGGTTTTTGGACTCAAGACATTTTTTCGAAACAACTGATTCTTGGGGTGTTTCCACGCGAGTATAATAATATTTGACAAAGCAGATGTAAAACATAAAATGGCTCATACACTACATATTTTCTTTTCCTGTGGGAAAATTAAAAATATGGCCAAGTTTATCTTCAACGCATGCATTCCCAGCAAAAGTATGGCGAAGTGTGAGGGGATTATAGCCCTGTTATTGGCGGGTTAATCGGGAGGAAAACTTGCTGCAATAACTGCTGTTGATGCATACTGCTACCACTTCTGCATGGAGGCGCGGTGGCTCAGTGCATGGTTAGTGTGCAGGACTTCTGATGGCTGCATTTACAAATGCATTCAAAGTTAAAATGAACGCATCTATCAGGCTTTTTTTAGAAAAAAAATCTAGAAAAGTTGTTACAAGTGTTTGTTTCAAGTGACGGACCGCATGTCATCAGTTGCCACTGCCTCTGTCTCGCTGGGAGTGGAAAAGGGCGCAGCTGCCACCAGTGACATGCCGCTTTTGTGACCCTTGGGTACCTTTTTCCACAATTAAATAGCCAATTCAGCTGAGTGTTCGGGAATCAAGAATGTCCAAAGAAGTGAAGAATGAATGTGCACTTTTTTTTTTAACTAGAACTCACTTGTATCAGTTTTTATCGGTAGTAATTTTACTCGTGAAACATAGTACACTATTTAACCAACTCTCTATTCCCCAAAATAAAACTGCCATGTTTCTGAAAACCTGTTAGAAATAAATAACTTGCACAGACTCAACAGAACACCAGAACACGAGAGAACATTTTTGGCCTCGCAAACTTTATTCTTTTTTCGCAGTTTCGTTTACTCTCTGTTCATTGGTGCTTTTTATTTGATTGACAGACCGGGGTTCCGGATTATTTACGAGGACTGAGTTCAAGGTTAAATTTCTTAACCCCGAAAAGTGTTTTTTTTTTTCTCGTAAAACATAATCAGATAATATGAACTCGCAATGAGAAAAAAAATGAAACAAAATAATATTTGCCCCATGCATTCAGATGCAGCTTGATGTTCTCTTGGCAACCAGTGAACAGCTTCAGCCATTTTGTGTGGTCAGTGCAACACCGCCTCTTTACTCATGAGATATGACAAGAAGAATTCCTTGTGTGATTTGTCCCTTCTATACGGAAGCCCATTAGTGCCACGGGAAAAAATATCTTTTCGAATATTCGCAACCTTTGCGAATATTCGCAAAGGTATTTTTTTTCCCGTGGCACTAATGTGCTCCTTTACTTCTACGGTCTTTTTAAGCTCCACATTCAACAAATTTCCTTACGCTATCGGAGCCAAAATAATGCGTATTTTTTTTTTTAATGTAGAGGTGTGTTAGTCCCAAATGAGTGTTCGGTTTTCTGACCCACTGAAATATATTATTCCAGACGAGGGAATCTAAACACAGGCGATAGACTATTCAAGGGTTAGAATGGTTACAGGCAATAACAGCGTCGAATTTCTTACAGAATTAGACTGGTGACCTGAGAACTTGTTTTTTTTTTGTTGTATACGTATTTTGTGTACAAGGTTACACATTCCGGATATGACGGTACTTTCTCAAATGTCTAGATTTGATACCTAGAATAAGCCTTTTTCGAATCTGCCATCTTGGACTTTAATCTATGCAAGGTCACAGGTTGCGAGATGTAAACATTTCAAGAAAACACGTTGCAATGGGAAAAGAGAGCGGATGAAGTGCTTCGGATCCCACTGCGTTCATTAGTGAGAACCAAAAAAAACATTTAGCCAAGGTTACCATTTGTTTAAGGCAATAAAAATAATGTATGAGAACTTTCTTCATTTTGAATTGAATTCCCATCGACATAAATTGTGTTTGAATGCACGGTGTGTCATTCTCCGTGGCCATGGGCACTGTTTTCAACAACTTCCGGGGATTTTCCAAGCCGAGAAACTCCGTGCAACACGTGTCCTTGTTACCACTCAAAACAAGTCCTCGCCTCCGTAAAAAAATGTAAACCTGCGATATTTCCTCGTTTAACATCGTCCAGGGTTGCCCCTTCACTTCATTCGAATGGCGACATCGGTTTGGCGAATTTAAACTTGATATTTCACAAAACTAGTTGATTCAGCTGACTCAACGCGATGAACATGGAAATCGCTTTGTTTACACCCCGCGACCTGTGACCTTGCATAGATTCAAGTCCATGGCAGTTTCGAAAAAGGCTTATTGTGTCACGAATACTGTAGTCCATACAAATGGAGATCTGTAGTATCGCGTTCATGGAACCCCGGGATGACCAGCTGGGAGTATCGATACGGTAAGTTGCGTCAAGACTACTACATGTGCATTTTTTAATCCCGACAAATAAGGTTTACGCCCCCTACCCAATCGTTCATCTTCGTAACGCCCCTGCTCACACCCCCACTAATACTACATACTACAGAAGAGGAAAATGTGTCATTTCCTTTTCATTATTTTTCTTTACAACGTCTCTGTCATTGGTCCACGACATGTTATTTACTTATTTATTATTTATTGGTTCTGTCCGCCATATCAGCAGCCATAGTTATATCGTGGTGATGAAAAGTATATATTATAAAATAGGTCAGTATTTTCCATGACGTAAATAAAAACGTGTCGTAAAAATGTGTCGATGAAATATGAGGAATAAAAATTAGCAGTGAACACCAGAGGCGGCGCAACCTCACGTGCCCCTCCACTTTTTTCCACAGACATGTTGCGTGGTTACACAATCAGTTGAAATGGGCGCATGCAAACGTGCCAATTTGCAAATCCAAACAACATTTGGCCAAGGAATCCCACGTTTCGGTCGCTTCGGTCCGTTTCTTCTACTTCGACCAGCTAGCCGAGCCTTCGGGTTGGAAGGTGATCGAAGTAGAAGAAATGGGCAGGACAGTGACCACACCGTGGCATGCTCATCTAAACGAGACACTACAGTGTGTCATGGTACTTTTTCCTATATACGATTGTAACTTTTTTCTCCAAATGAGTCGAACCATGGTAGCCTGGAAAGTTTGTGCCTCTTCACTTTTATCGAACTTCCACCATCTCTGGTGAACACTGTAATGGGAAAATAAGACCAGTTGTTTAAAGAATGTTGTGCTGTGTGGATCAACCTGTCAGACTTTCTAAGTGTGATATTTTTTTTATGACTCTGTTGGGTATTCTTGCGGCAAGGAAAAACTCATTTTGACTCATTTGTACTTGAATGCATCAAATGTCCTTGAAAAAGTAACGTCAACGTCGCTTGGCCTTTCATTCGTTAGAAAATTACGCCTATTCAGAAATTTCGCTGTCTTTTTCAGATTGTGTAATTACTTTTGAGTCGCTCCCCACTTGAGCTATTTATAAACATCTTAATCTTAAATTTCACAATTCACTTTATTAATAGAGCCTCAAAGTTTTTATTCACAGTGACGATGGTTAAGAAGATAGTTTAATTATATATGTTTGAAACTCGTTACGGGGCTATCAATAGCTTCATGCTGCTTGTTAGTATTTTTAGGCGTCGTGTTGCCTTGTTTACCTTTTTCCAAAGTGAAGCTAACCATCACCAAAGAAAATGTCACTGACCTTTGTGAACAAAATATGCCAGCACCACAATGCATGTGTATAATTCAATAGAATTGCTGCGTCAGGAGCAGGTTGGAGATTTTCATTTGTGTTTAACCATTTACCCTACGTAACGGTCAAAACGAAGCTCTCAGACCACCAGTCTAATTCTATAAGGAATTTCATGCCGTTTGGCTTGTCATCAGTCTAGCCCTTAAATAATTTAGGCTATCGACCATGTTTTGATTCACTCTTCTGGAATATATCAGTTTGTCGAAAATGCGAACCCTAGGTTAGCTTTTCCGACCAACTGATATATTCCAGACGAGTGAATCTAAAAACTCTTAATACATGGACGAATTGTTGCCCAATCGAGGCTTGATTTGGTCGAATTTTTTATGGCGTTACCATTAGAAAGAAAACTCACAACAGCCGTAGTTTTGTCACCATGTCGTTGTATTTGTCCTAAATGTGAAGTTATTTCGCTGTTGTTTTTATGTTTTTTTTTGTTCGTTTGTTCCTTTCTTTATTTTGTTATTTTGTTTTTTGGGGTTTTTTTTACAGCCAAGAAAAAAAGTGTCTTTTCGTCAGCCATTTTTCAAATATTTTACAATTAAAAACTGTGTTATCTTCTATTAATATGGGGTGGGGGTATACAATTTGAATTGTTGGTTGTGAGCCTAAAACTCTCACAAAATACTGAAAAATACCATTCCAATTTCATTTTTTCTTATTCTAAGTTTTCTGCGAAATTATAGATTATAACCTCACATCGGAAAGGTTTCATCAACTAGGGTTCAACGAGGGATCATAATCTATAACTTGGAGTTGAAACATTAAATTTTACTAACTTGGATCTAAAGAATATTGCTGCAGACGTCTGTAAAATTGCTAAGATGAAGAACCAAACGTGTTATGAAGTGACACCAAATACGTCATCTTCTCAGTGTTGACAATCACACTTCGAATAAGCTGGGTTCCATCCGTAATTAACCCACTGCACATTTATGTCTAAATATCAAATATTCTTGCTGCAAAGTTTTCCCATAATCCAACTTGGAATTTGTCCAAACCAGATTTTAAGCTCTGTCAAACGAGACTGAATTGGTTAAATTCATAACTGTATCATGGGAAAACTTGCCGCTTGACATTTCGGTATTTTTACATCAGTGGGCAGACGGTGATGAGATGCAGGAGAATCTTTCCAGCAGACATCTTTTGTTTGTCGGTTCAACCCTTTACCCAACACGACAAGCAGACGATATTTGCTAAAAAAAAGAATAAATAATAATTTTTGTTTTTTGTAAAAAAAAAAATAGTTGATGACACTTATTGGGGCGAGTTCGTCTGTTTCGCCACCTACGTATACATGTATGTAGCGGTTGGGATGTTACTTTAGATAAATGGTTATCGTCTACGGAAATGTATTTCAAATGGTTTACTTTTTCAGATGCTGAATTTGGCATCGGAGCTTGAAATCTTTGAAAACCTCGAAACAGCTCAAACAGCGACAGAGATTTCCGAGATATTTGACTTCAATGTAGACGCTCTTACAAAATTTCTCGACGTCTTGGTTGCAATGGGGCTTTTGATTAAAAGGACGTCAGATAACGACGGTAAGTCCGCAGTCATTTCATAGTAATTAATGCATGTATTATTCAGTGAATACTATTTATATGTACAACAATACCCCACCAAGGTCGCTTTAAAAATATTTCTGAAGAACAGAAGGTGTTTATTCAGAGACTCAAGATGAAACCTTTTTTCTCTTTTTTTGTTTGTTTGTTTGTTTTCGGTTTTTATTTTACCTTCAATCAGTATTCACACTATCACTTTTTGAAAATGATTAACCGCTGATGTCTGAAAGCATGTTTAAAGCAAACGTATGGGATGGGCGGGGGGGGGGGGGGGTGGATTTTCCAAGGCGTAGTGGGCATTCAGTGGTTAGGCCCGGTGGGGATACTTTGAAAAATGGATCCATAAAAAGGTAATTAAAAAGGTTATTTCCTTGACTCTAGGTCTTGATGTGCACCACAGAAGGTGTGCAAAAATCTGTGTTGGGGAAGAGGAAGAGGCACCGGCTAATATACCATACTTTAGAAATAACTGACAGCATCTTTTGGTGTCACGGCACGTTGTAATTTTATATCAATAAATGTACAAATGCCCACTGACCACTCTTTTGTCGTGTGTACACTGTAAACAATTACTGTCAACCAGATGCCGGTACTTCTAACGTAAAATTTTAAGGTGAAAATATCGTATTAAAGGTGCATTTTTGATCGATCCTCTCCAATCTCTTATTTCGATCAACGCTATTTTTCAAAATTAGCACACTGGAATATGTGGTTGGGAAACATGTAAGGGTCAGGCAGGCAACATAGTTATTCAAAAGCTTTGTCTGCAAGTGTCGTCTGCTTTTCATGTCTACTAAAGGGTTAAAACAAGGCATCTTTTGCTACGGACGGTGCGATTTTGCAAAAGCACGAATTAAAGAGTTGAATGCGTTCGTTCTGAAAAAAACATTGATCTCCTGCACATGGACCCGGGTACTTCCTTATTAGTTATCATATGATGAAACAACGACAATAACAGTTATTACCGTAAAATGTATAGTAGAGATAACGGCAATTGGTTACCAGTTCTCCTACCGTAATTTTAACAGTCTTTGTTTACAGTGTTTTTGTTATGAGGTGGCCATGGTGTTGTCTCTTTCGTCGTCTGAACCCACGGAAGGTGAAATTCACTGGTCAAATACAACTAAATATGTTTATATTTGCTCTGTCGCTGGAAGGTATACATACGTTGTTAAGACACGGTCCAAGGTCGCTAAACGCAGAGGGTGGGACAGTTGTCCGGGGGGTCGTGGAGGGGATATTTGTTGTGTTTTTGTATCGCTGAGTCGATTGCCTGATTTTCTGAATGCCATATTATTAGTTACACCAGGTTATACAGTTTGGTAGTCACTTGATATTGCAAACACCAAGCAGTGTTGTCTCCCCCGCAACAGTGTTTTTTGTGTTAGCAAGCAGAGGGGAGATAACACTGCTTGGAATTGGTTGATGCGGTCTTTGTGAGTTCTCTTTTGGATGTGAGGAAAGCTCCAACTCCATGTGGAATTTACTGACTCAGTAAACACAACAATTTGATCATTACCAAATTGCATAACGATTACATCTGACCGACTACTTTTTCTACATGCTGAACTATCAATTGCAGTGATTATTAAGTTATAGAATTCTTAACGTGTTCATTTTTACATCAACAAAGGGAGGTCACTCTTACAGTCAGTCGTGTTCAGATTTCATCTTCGTGTATTTGGAATACACACATCCTGCACGTGGCCTGTTAATTCCAATGAAATTATTGGAATTTTGTAGGAGATAGGATATAAAATAAGCCACAAATTTTACTGATTACTAAAAATTAATGCAGTTAAAAAATTACATTAAAACGGTGTCAATGACAATGTTAATGAGAGTGTCAAACTGCAAAGATGTTTTCAGGATGAAAAATAATTTGAAATTACAATGCCAGATTTCTACAAAAACCATTGGAATTTCGTCCCCCGTGTGGACTGAATGTGTTACATTCACCTTGCAGATGACACTTGCAAATTATTCGTGAACTTTTGCCTCAAACACGTGGCTTATGACACCTCAATGGATCGAATTCATCAAGCTCGTTCCAATGAGGGTCCATGTTTTTGAGGCAAAAATGGAAAAATTAATAAATTCGGAATGTATATTTATGAGACAGGCGGTAGTCGGTTATAACCATTGCGTTTGGTGAAGGGCTAACTCCTTACATGCTGATGGCGGATATTCCTGCCAAGGACAGGATTTCTCTTGCCACTGAAACATGAATAATCTGGGCATATTTCATCCAATTTCTCCTCTGTAAATTGAATGGGTTTTCTCACCGATGATTTCATGAGTTAAATTTAGATGAACTTTTCACAAAATCTAGTCATGGCTGCTACACAGCAGCCATGACTAGATTTGATGAAAAATATCTTAAAAATACACAACGGGTTAAGAGTTAATTGTTGATTTTTTTTTCAGCCACCATTTTATATCAGAATTCTCAAGGGTCATCCAAGTATCTTTTGAAGAAAAGAAGACCATCCTTTGTATGGACTGCAATGGCTAGTCCACCCATGGACAAACTGCCAGTGTTTCTAAGAAATGGTAAGGTATTCGCTTATGAAACCAAGATTAGCATATTGAAATTTTTTTACAAACATGAAACACTGACTTTCAATGCGTCTGACAATATAAGATGGTTCTCGCCACTTCTCTTTCTCACTTTCCTTGGAAAACCTAGATCACTCGGGGTTACAGAAAAAACTCTGACACACGGTGCAAGGTAGGTTTATGTTTTCTCCTACTCACAGAATTTACCGTCCTCTGAGTTCCAATGTGTTCTATGTGCCAGTAGGCACATAGAACACATTGGAACTCAAGGGACGAATTTTCACCCCCTTCAGCCCTTGCATATTAACATATGACTTTACCCTCTGTCAAAACAAAAGCGATGTTTCTCCCCCCCCCCCCCCCCCACACACACACACACTTCATATGTAAGATATGCGTGTCTCATGTGAGAAGGCAATGTGAGATAGCTATCTATCTCACATGACCCACGTGACCTCCGCATTAGTATATTTAATGAGCGCACTGACTATTTAATCATAATAATAATCTCCGGCATTAACTTTAACTCCTACCGATAATGCAAAAAAATTAAATTTTACAAACTTTTTAAAAAGTCATCCGATTGGTTTGCAATTTGATATGTGAGAGGAGCTCATAAATTGCCTAGTTCGATTTGTTTTCTATCTTGGATATCACCTACTATTTTGGCTTTTTGAAGAGGGTTTTTGGTGTGCGTTTTAGTTACTGTTTCCCTTTCAGTGTTGGAATCTGAAGGACATAAAAATGTAATAAAATTTAAACCGCACAACCTTGAGGTTTGAAATTTTCAATGATGCTACAACACAGTATGTAGGGGCATTTCTGAAGAAAAAATCGATTTTATCTATGTGCGGTTTTCACGCCTTTCGGTTTTTTTACGATTTCTGGCCTAATATTTAATTTTGGAGCCTCAAACTTCACAGTTTTTTAAAACTTTGTTTCCCAAACTAGATCAATTTTTAGCTATCCAATTTATTGTTAAATCGAAAATGTTTATGACATCAGCAAAACGGGCAAAGTGCAAAATTCTGATTTTGCTGAAATTGGGTCTGTAGATAGATCTCGACGTCCTTTTTCAAGAAAGTCAGGATTTTTTCGAATATATCTCACCGTTTGTGAGGCGTGGATATTTGGGATAATGGCTTTCTGGAAAATGTGAAATTTTTCACCATCCGTAAAGGGTACTTCACAGTTTCCGATTGCCATGAACGTTTGCGCATGGATAACTGTTGAAATTCTATGGGTACGTATATTTGAATCAGCTCCGTATCTTTAACCGTTTCCGAGTTGTAGTCGACCGAAATTTCCGAGTTATTTCCCTTTATGGCTATTTTAAACCTTCTCGAAAAAAACACTTTGTTTGGTCCTATTGGCTTGTAATTGCCCCCTTGGCTAGATCATTAAATTCCATTGGATATGCATCTTGTCACTCGTCATTATATCTCTCATCGATTCTACGTTATTAGCCTTCGAAATTTTGGTGTACTTGGTGAACGAGGAAAATTCTGGGAAAATAACCAATATTTCATGATTTCTAAAAAAAGGGCATTCTCCAGAGGCCGTTTGCTAATAAATTTGATGTAACAATCACATAGATTTTGGCCTGAAAACCACGAGAAACGGTACGTATCACATAATGTGTTCCGATTCCGTATCATATAGACGACTCATTCTGATTCCGTATCATATAGACGACTCGTTTCCGGTAGCGCTACGGGTTATCATAACAGGCGCATGGATACATTCTATGTGCGTTTCAGTGATCGACCGAACATTATGTCCCAAAAATGTTTAAAAATAATTTAACCCTTTACCTAACATGAAAAGCAGACGACACTTGCAAATACAATTCTTGAATAACTAATTGTTTTCATTTTTTGTCTCAAAAACATAGATTCTGACCACTCGTTGGAACGAGCTCGTTCCAACGAGGGGTCATAACCTATGTTTTTGAGATAAAAAATGAAAAAAAAATAATGAAAATTAATTGGCGATTTTTGAGAATAGCGTTGGCCGGTTTTGGCCGTTACGCTGGGTAAAAGGGTTAAGGTTTAATCTGTGTATGTGACAGAATTGTTAAATAAATGAATTATCATGATAGTGTGCATGTCCTGTGATTTGCATCAGATTCTCGGTGGTGTCCAAAAATGAGATCACAACTCGCCGGCAAAGCCGGCTCGTTGAGATTCCATTCTGGACACCGCCTCGAATCTGATACAAATTACAGGACATGCACATTATCATGATAATCTGTATGAACACATGGGAAGATCTCATGCCATCGTTACTCATTTTGAAATTTCGTAATATCTGTCAGCATGTATGATGGGGATTGTACACAAAAGATGTGTCTGCGTATCCTGGGTCTAACAAGATTCCGGGGACTTCCTATTTGTGTACGATAGCAGGCGAACATAATCAGCTCTAGCTCTTCTTGGTTCCGTTTTGATTTTACAATATTTTTTTTCATGAAATCTGGAGCCAGTACTATAAAACTTTTACAATTGTATTTTCTATAATTGTATTCGTACCTATTAATATAACAAACTAAAATAAAAAGCAACTGGCAAATTTCCATATCTTTGAAAATGCCAATGGTTCAATTTTAACCCATTTAAAGTTATAACTGTAAAATACAATTCAAGAAAATACAATTGTAAACGTTCTATAGTATCGACCCCTGGACGCACAACATGTGTTTTTCGAACCGATTCAAGCTCTCGGGCAACCAATCGAATTCTGTTCGCCGCTGGTACGGGCTCTTTGTTTACCAACATTTCGTGGAGTTTGAACGCAGACGACCGTTGATATATTGTGATGCCCCTTTACTCACAAAGATATCGATATTCTTTTGTGATCCAATTATAAGCATTCAATCAGTAAGTATTTAATTTACATAGAAAACATCTAGATAATACCACAATCAGTTGATTAATAAAACTATGGATGTGGTGAGTCTTGATTCCTCATGGTAATGTTAAACAAAAATTCGGTTGAATCGAGCCTCGATTGGACAATATTTCTGATTCCAGAAAAATGAATGTTTAGGATATTTTTAGATTCAATCGTCTGGAATATATCAGTTAGCCGGAAAAGCGAACCATATGTTCGCTTTTCCGGCCAACTGAAATATTCCTGACGGCTGAATCTAAATGTAGGCGATAGACTATTTATAGATCCAGACTGGTTCGAGAGCATAACAGCGTCAAATCCCTTATAGAATTAGACTGGTGGTTTGAGAGCTTGGAGTCGATTATAACCTGATCTCGAAAAATGCCACTTTTGTGGTCACAGTACTGTATTGATCGGAAATTCAATTCCAGGCACAGGCAAAACCCCAACCAGTGACAGCACGAATAATAATCTACAAGATAGTAATAAGCCGAGCACTATTAAAGAAACAGAGAAGAAAATCAAGAATATGACACTTAATAACAACGACAAGAATAGGTTTCACAACTACGACGACATTGTTAACAGAAATGACGAAAACGGCAACGTTACAGCCAACTGTATCATGGACGATCCGTTGTGTAAATTCGCTCTAGCGACGGAAGCGCTCGCCGGGCAGTGCTCATACCAACTTCTAAAATCATTTGACCTGCATGTGTTCTCAACTGCGGTAGATCTTGGAGGTATGTAATCAGCATTTTTCTTGATTATACAAATTTCTGTTTTCTTCTTTTCAGTGAAGCAACTGATCCCAGACAGTGAAGTCTGAACGTTGTACCTTATACTGTACAATACTATTTTTGAATCACAAATGTTACGACATTTCATTGGAATCAATCCAATGATTTGTTACAACCAATGTGTTTTGTTTCATTCCATGTGAGTACTGTCCAGGTAGCAGTGAAAACGTCTTTTGATAATGCATTAGCAGAACAAATTATGAGAGCTTCAAGCCATTCTCATCTCATCTCTGATCATGTGTCGTTTTTTGGAATTTATTTATTTATGTTTAAGGTCACATATTTATGCACAATGGCTAATCATGACCGTGACAGTTTGACGGGTGGAGGAAGCCGGAGTACCCGGAGAGAACCACCGAGCAACGACGAGCAGCTGCCAGCTCCCCAACATCGTAACTCCGCACTGCGGAACAGGCAGGGTTAGATTGGTTGAAGACATGCGTACCATCGACGTGCAATACGCCTTAGTACACGGCGTCATCGTGCCCCCACACGGGCAATGGAGATGAAGTGTCTTGCCCAAGGACACAACGCGGTTGCCGCAGGTGGGATTCGAACCGAGGACCTCTCGGCTTGCAGCCTGCGCCTCTACCTACTGAGCCACCGCGCTCCCGTTTTTTGGAATAGGCCTGTCATGTTTAATCAAGAAGTCGACTAAATCGTTGGAAACACCCATAATCGACTACAATTTCAAAGCCGCCGTTTATAGGTTTTTATTACTTCTTTACTGGTGAATTATTAGTTTTTACTCTCCTCCCCATCGTGCTCGAGAGAAGTGTCAGAGGCTGTAGAATATCAAAATTGTAATTCATGCGGGAAAGAAGTACAATGATACAACACATGATACCAGGTTTGGCATTCTAGAAACTATGGGAGTACAAATAATTGCCCTTCTAAGTGTGCCAAGGAGTGCAATTGCATTCTTAAATCTCAATGCTGCTGTTATTGGACTCTTGACCATCTCAGGTCCTGAACATAGGCTTAGGTTTGGGCCTGAGATGGTCAGGAGTCTGAATTTTCCCCGTATAGCAGTAGGCACGCAGAATGCCGGCATGCCAAAAGAATGTCCAGCTCGAGGAACTAATGGCCACAAATATTGTCTTCTATATAGTTGTTTCTAGAGGTCACAGAGTACCAGTAAAGTCTACTTTAACCCTTTACCTAACGTAACGGCCAAAACCGGCCAGCGCTATTCTCAAAAATAGCCAATTAATTTTCATTATTTTTTCATTTTTTGTCTCTAAAACATAGGTTATGACCCCTCGTTGGAACGATCATAACCTATGTTTTTGAGACAAAAAATGAAAATAATAGTTATTCAATAATTTTTTTTGCAAGTGCCGTCTGCTTTTCATGTTAGGTATATTTATATTTATTGGTGTTTAAGGTCACATATTTCTGCACAATGGCTAATCATGACCACAGCAGTTTTACGGGTGGAGGAAGCTGGAGTCCTCGGAGAGAACCACCGAGCAACCCAGCTCCCCAACATACTAACTCCACACAAGCAGGGTTAGCATTGTTTGAAGACAGGTGCACCATAGACGTGCAGTACGCCTCAGCGTCACCGTGCCTCCGCGTGGGCAATAGGGGTGAAGTGTCTTGCCGAAGGACACAACGCGGTTGCCGCAGGTGGGATTCGAACCGAGGACATCTCGGCTTGCAGCCTGCACCTCTACCAACTGAGCCACCGCGCCCCCTTCATGTTAGGTAAAGGGTTAATGGATTATTCTTCTTCAAAAGTCGATTATGAAATTACATAATCGTGTCAGCCCTCTTTTGAACTCCTCATACCCGCGCCACTTACCCTTCGCGCACCACTTTTGATCGTCATGTTAAAACGTTCAATGTTTATATCTTTATTTTTCAGGAGGTTCAGGACTCGTGGCAAGGCAGATGTCCCACCTTTATCCAAATTTGGATGTAACGACATATGATCTTCCACACGTGTCCGCTGCTGCCAGAAAGCTGTGTGGACCCTGTCAGTCCGGTGTCAAATTTGTCGGAGGTTAGTATTCCTGTGAAACTTGCAAAAATATTCAAATTTTTACGTCACTTGATTGTTACTGGACCGAGCAAATGTGTTAACAATTTCGCAAAAAAGATGTTTGTGTTTTTGCAAAAATCCTCACTGCTGTTTGGTAGTCCGAAAAGGTTTGTCTGAAGGTTTATTTCTTATTCAAATACAATAATCCGCAAACGCAAAGAAGTATGAGCAAAATTCAGCTAATAGACCTCTGTCTTCACCTGGTGGTCTATTGAATGTTTGTACTTCTTGTTCTTTTTTCACAGAATTTGAGACACATTCTCTGCTCTGGGCGGAAACTCCATTTCATGAGTGTTTTATCCATAATCGACGTGCCGTACTCTAAGCATACTCTTCTTACCTTGCACAGGAATTATCTTCATGTAGTTTCTTCTATCAGACTATCTAAAAATTTCGTACCTTCTCACTCCCCACCCCCCCCACCCCCCATCCCTTCTCTGTCATGACAAATCTACACCATTGTTGTTTTAACCCTTTCCCCAACGAATCCACCCGCGTAATATCCAAACTGAGCAGTTGGAATTTTTGTTTTTAATTTCACCAAAACTATATTACGTGATCCCTCATTGGAGCGAGATCGTTCCAATGAGGGGGTCACATGATATGGTTATAAAGAACTGTTTTGAGAATTTTGAAAAAAAAATTAAAATAACAATTTTTGATATCGTGTGCTTTGGGTAGAGTGTTAACCCTTTACCTAACGTAGAAAGCAGACGACACTTGCAAAAATAATTCTTGAATAACTAATTTTTTTCATTTTTTGTCTCAAAAACATAGGTTATGACCCCTCGTTGGAACGAGCTCGACGAGCTCGTTCCAACGAGGGGTCATAACCTATGTTTTTGAGACAAAAAATGAAAAAAATAATGAAAATTAATTGGCGATTTTTGAGAACAGCGCAGGCCGGTTTTGGCCGTTACGTTGGGTAGAGTGTTAAATGAGGGTTCACAATTTTTTTCTGCGATATTATTAGCATACTGACTTTTGTTTAGCGTGTTAAGGTTGATTATCACTCTCAGGAACGAAAACCCCAATCGAACGTAATTACGCTTTTTTCGAACTGAGTGTTATAATCAACATAACATACATGTACCAGAGAAAGATCGGAATGCTTTCATTATATTGAATGTCTATTAACCGTTCAAAAGCTCCTTGATGGGCATTGGTTTCATTTGTGGCATCTGCGAACGCCATTTTCCTGTTGTATCAATTCTGGAGAGATACAGTTCTTTGGAAATGGTCGTTGACAGTGGGTATTAATTTTCTGTGTTCGCTTATCTTCGGAGCTAGCTTGATAATGCAAAACATTAATCCCCCCGTTGCGATACACTGACACATTCTGTTAAAGGGGAAGGAGTTAAAGAGTGTGATTACGGAAATAATGAAATTGCAGCAAACTTGGCAAATCGGATGATATTAATATTAATTTCCATAAATATTATTATACTGCACGTTTCCAATTCAATTTGCTAATTCTTATTATCTACGTTTTATTTTTTTTTTTCAGGTAATTTTTTGAATGAAGACATTCCATTTGCTGATTTATATTTGTTAGTCCATGTAATCCATAGTTTATCTGAGGACAAGATTGATATTCTACTCAGGAAATTGTACAAAGCAATGCCAGAGGGTAAGTCCTCTACATATATGCCGAATTTGTTGTCGGTCGGTAAATTACCGTAATGATATTTTTGTTTTGTGAAAAGAAGGGTCACGGAGATGACCGAAGGGGGTAAAGGGGCGTAAACATCATTCTCCCCTTCTCTAATGGCACACTGAAAAATATTCCAACTACATCTTCAAGGCATGCCTCCGTTGAAGACATGCCTAGATGATGTAGTTGAAATGTTAGTCATTCGCAATTATTATTCAAAACCTCAAGACTTCTTGGTAGGTTATATGTGGATAAATAAAATGTATATGGTCTTGACGAAACGTCTAATTTAATTATACAGGACACTGGTACCTACTCCAAATTGGACATGCTGGGACCCTAACTACCCTGTATCTGGTATCACGGGCGTCAATTTGTATGATGTGTGTGTGTGACATTAGTCCAAGTACCTAGTCTCGTAAGAGTATCCATGGTTACTAGCAAGGGTAAACGATATATAAGACCCCAATTCAGACGAAAATGTCCCATTGAAAAAAGTTATTGGGTGAAGTGTCACACTCCCCTTAAACTCCACTTCGCCCCTGTTTGTCAACAAAGCTTTGCTGACGTCTATCAATGTGATATTACTGTGATAACAGTGTGAATTCCTAAATACGACAAGAAACGACTTCATATGACGATGTGAGAAAGTCTATACATAAAAATGTGTCCGTTGATAGCGAGGCCCGTAACTGTCGCCAGCTATTGGTGATGGGACGGGAGGCAACTCATGTTTGCCCCACCATAGCACGAATGTTATCGACTTTTATTGTGAACACACGCTTTTGCATATCTGTGAGAATGTACAAACACCGTAATTAGCGACGTCAGTTTACTGGCAAAGTCGTGGAAAAGGGTGTGGCTCACTGCTTTACCACACGATTGCCGATTGCCAAGGATAATTCCTTAGGCTTGTTCAAGTCACATATCACCAAATTAGCAACCATCTGTAACAAGTTTTATGCCCGAAAACATCGGCCTTTGAACAACTATCCTGAAATAGGATACTGCCTAACTACAGCGTTCGTTTTTTGACAATCTGTTATTATCACTGTTCTTCTTGGGGGTAAAATTGCTAGCATTACGCGAGTCCAAACCTTTAGCCCAGAAGAAGTATTATTGACAATGGCCTAATCACATTATTCGAAACGCTGGAGTTGCTTGCAGTGCGCAAGGTCCTTGGCACGTTTTCGTGTGTCCATATTTTTTAAGGATATCCCGAAACGAGCACATTACCTTTCGTGAGTACCTTGATGTACTGCAGTTTTTGGCAACAATAAGAACTCAGAAATAATTTTCGTTTAAGTTGTATTGGCCCCATGATGTTTTTTTCTGTAATGTGTGTTTTATTTAGCTTTGGCAATTTCTACAAAATATACATTAATAATTTTAAAGGAACAGTTATCCTTTACAGCTGGCTACCATACCTGACTCATATCGTTATGAAAATCTACTTTCGATAAAGTTATTTCCCTTGAAATTATTAGATGAATGGGGAGGTTCCAATTAAATTTATTTATTTATTGGGGTGGACACTTTCGACAGCCGGAGTACCCGAAGAGAACCACAGAGCAACGGCGAGAGCAACTGCCAGACTCCCCAACGCACTAACTCCACGCAAGCAGGGTTAGCATTAGTTGAAGACAGGTGCACCATCGACGTGAAGTACGCCTTAGTACACAACGCCACCGTGCCCCCATTTGGAATCAAGTGTCTTGCCCAGGGACACAACGGGGTTGCCGCAGGTGGGATTCGAAACGAGGACCTCTCGGCTTGCAGTCTGCATCTGTACCTACCAGCCCCCGCGCTCCCGGAAGGTCCAATTAAGAAGCAAGTAATTGTTGAGGTAACACCTATGGTATCAGAAGACAATAAAGCCATTGTGATAGATGTTCTTATCTGTGAACTCGTTGCTTTTAATTAGCTTGCTATAAAAAGACAAGTTTCCCTTTTTACTTTTAATAAACGAAAACAAAAACAGACAGATCCGAGAGCTGTCTGTTGTTTTTGTCTATTAAAGTAACAAAAGGAAACTTGTCTTTTTATGGCAAGCTAATTAAAAGCAACGAGTTCACAGATAAGAACATCTATCAGTATCCCACGTACCAACACGGAGTGTTCACTTTGGCTCTTTGATTGATGAATGTGATTTTACACTAATTTACTTGTTTTTATTTTTCTTCCCAGAAAAAAATAACAAATGTCACCTCCCAGACTTTTATGTTAATGGAAAGGGCAGTGTCTGTATTATATGTCACGAGGGACACACTGTTGATATACTGAACAGAAAAAAAGATACAGAGCATCAAAAGATGGTGAAAACGCCGTTTTTTTTTTTCTTTAAATGGGTTTCAACTGAGAATAATGGTCAAACTAATTGGGGAAAAAATTGTAAAATTTCAGCTTCTGTATTTTTATACTACTCCACAGGAAAATGCCTGAAGTTAGTGAAATGAATCGCAAATCGATTATAGAAATTCGCTAACATTTCGAAATTTAAATTTTTATATGAAATTCCCATTCCCTTAGTGTTAAATTTGCTGACAGCTTTAGGAAATTAAGAGGGGCTTTCTCGTAAATCTCTACCAATGCAGGGGTGGGGGTGGGGGGCACCAAAAATTTGCAAGACGTGACGTGGGGGTGGGTGGGTCTCTTAAGTGCGCCAAAAATGTGCATTTCCAAGTTGTGCAATTTTTTTAATTTTGAAAAATATATCAATATATCAGCTAATATATACCATCATTTGTGTTTCAAACAAAGATGATGCTGTACATCACACTCTTAACATAAATACAACATCAGGAGGCTTTATATGTGAGAATATTGGGCTTAATCTGGGAAAATGTCACACGTTAGTAGGGGTTGGGTGTCTTGTTCGAAATGTAGAAAATGTGCAGACAATATTTTGGGAACAATTCAAATGAAAATTTGTTCCCGTATATGTACACCTGCTCTAGCCAAGCCTGATAATGAACAGCTTGTCCTCTGTAGCCCACAGAGGTTTAAATTGGCGGTACTAGTTTAAGAACATTATGAAAACCCCATAAAGACAGCTGTGCCTACTAAGTTTATTTTGGATTTTAATGGGAGAGTGGGGGTGGGTTTTTGAGAACGGTAGTCGAAAATTTGCGCGTAGTGGGTGGGTGGGTGTAAAAAGGAGCCGAATAAAAAATAGGACGTCACGTCTTGCAAATATTTATTGCCCCCCCCCCCCCCCCCCTGACCAATGACGAAAATTTGACCGCCTCGTTCACATCACATCAGCTGTTTCCAACAGAGTACAAACTGAGAAGTTAAAAAATGATATTCGAAGAAATTGTTGATCGATTCTGCATAGAATCCATCAACAATATCACCAAATATCAATATTTCCATGTCCTTCGAGGTCTGTATGGGGCATCTGTGCATTAACACTTGCGCTGTCGAAAGCGACTGTTGTCACCTATTTTATGAGATTATCTGTGCGTTCTGGTGTGTGCAGATCAAATCTATACCATCTGATTAATTGTTGGAAAGGGCTCAGGGAGCCCTTTCCAACAATTAATCAGATGATAGAGTTTCAGTTATGTCATAAATTTTATTAAACTCCTCGCATACAGGCGTACAAAGAGGTCCTCCATATATGGCAGAAGTGGGCGTGGCAGTAAAAGGGTTAAAGAGATGGATAATATCTTACTGGAAATAATAGCATATTATACCAATGTGGCATATTGTCATTGCGGTTGGTTTTCAACTTTTTTCTTTCTGTACGCCCCTAATTTTTAAAAAATATCTTCTTTCTAAAAATCAGTACGTTTAAAAGCTCTTATATCCATATTATCGACAGCTGTGAATAAGAAAGTGAGACAGAGAACAGCCAGTAATCGGCATGGGATGATTGTATGTCTGTTGTAGACTGCACATATCCTCACAATCTCGATCAAAGCTTACCTGCTTTTTCTGGATTACTGCATGGAAGAAAGAGGTTTTCATTGATCCCGAACTCGCCCCCAGTGCAGGGTTTGCAAAAATCAATCATTTGCAACTAATATGCGAACAATGGACAAACAATTATTGCAATAAGCCCATTTCAAAACTACCCTCTTGGCTTTTAATCTGTGCAAGGTCACAGGTCGCGATGTGTAAACATTGCAAGAAAACACGTTGTAAGCAATGGGAGAAGAGAGCAGGTGGAGTGCTTCGGACCCCATTACGTTCATTAGTGCGAATTCAAAAAACATTTAGCCAAGGATACCATTCGTCTAAGGTAATGGCAATATTGTAAGAAAATTTTCATTATTTCGAATTGAGTTCCTATCCATTTAAAGTTAAGTGGTGTTTGAATTCATGCACGTTGTGTCATTCATTACTCTGTGGTAGTCCAAACATGGCCTGAAAGACCGTATTTTATTTTTTTGGTTTGGTACGTCCTTGAACTCAATGCGATGAACATGGAAATCGATTTGTTTACACCCCGCGACCTGTGACCTTGCATTGATTAAAGTTCCAAGATGGAAGTTTCGAAATAGGCTTATTATTGGCTGTGTGTCTATCCATGAAGTTTTCTTTCGACCTATAGCTACAAAATGAAAAATTCGCAATGTAATGACACCTATAATTATGTTCTGATTTTACGCTTCCAGGTGGTGCAATACTGATTGGTGAGAAGGTGTTGAATGAAAATCGAGATGGACCAGAATTCTGTCTACTCAATGATCTGACAATATCACTTTTCACTCAAGGAGGTAAAGAGAGGACCGCGAAGGAATACTTGAAATTGTTGGAGAAACACGGTTTCGTCAGCACCCAAATAAGGATCATCAACGGATATAACTATTGTGACGCCATACTGACCAAAAAGCCATATAACAGAAAAGTAAACGTTTGAACTGACTTGAAGAAAATAGTGACGTTACTGTTCACTTTCAGGAGGCGAAATTCTCTTCCTACAGAAACAATATTTTTCCCCTGATGGTAATGCCATCAAAAATTCATCGATCAAATCAAGTCTCGATTGAGCAGCATTTCTTCCGTGACATAAATGCTTATCCCCTTCCCTAACCTGAAAAGCAGACGACACTTGCAAAAAAAAAATTCTGAATAACCACTTTTTTCATTTTCTATCTCAAAAACATAGGTTATGACTACTCATTGGAACGAGCTCGACGAGCTCGTTCCAATGAGGGGTCATAACCTATGTTTTTGAGACAAAAAATGAAAAAAATAATGAAAATTAATTGGCGATTTTTGAGAATAGCGCTGGCCGGTTTTGCCGTTACGTTAGGTAAAGGGTTATAGTATGTTTTAGATCCAATCATCTGGATATATGAGTTGGCCGGAAAAGCGGAGCATAGGTTCGCTTTACCGACAAACTGAAATATTACAGACGGGTAACTCTAAACATTGGTGATGTACTGTGTAAGGGCTGGACTGGTTTCAGACCATAACAGGGTTGAATTCCTTACAGAATTCGATTGGGGACCTGAGATCCTGAACCAGGTCTCAAGGGTTGAAAAGGTTTATTTTACGGGGTAATTACGAAATTGCCTCATCAAATTGCAAAAAGATAGTTAAAAGCAGGCCTATACTTTCAAATGAAAAATGGCCCAAAACTTTAAAAGTCTTCGTTCTGCTTCAGCATTCAACATTCTGAACGTACTCAATTTTGATTTAGAATTTTTGAGCTACGAAAAGGGTGTTTGCAATGCAGTAACGAATACATGTACGTTCAGTAAAATACCACGTGTGGGCATCATAGTTGCACGTACGCATGTGTTAGTATCTCACGACGTGCATGATGAACAACACGTTTACGATAATAAAACGTATATGCGTGCATGAAAACACCACACACGTACGTGATAGGTTACACATTCGTTCACACATTTTCATATTTTTTGCCATGGATACAGTACGTTTCCATAGAAAAAAAGGATTATTTATTATTAAGGGCGGTTCACGGAAAATCAAAGCGGCTTTAAGACTGGTAGATATCGGAAATTTCTCGACCATCATGGTATTTCATGTGTCTCTTTCTAAGTAATACTATTGATTTATGATAGACTTTTGTGAAAAGTAGAACTAGATCTGCACCGAACTCGTATATCTACCGTTCGAATTACTTTCAAATATCGTGGACGAAAGTATCCCGTCGACTTTCATGCAATCATATCATCCAAACAACATGAATGTATATGTAAAACAGGGCTTATAATTCACGCAGGAATCAAAATCGATTCTGGCAAATGATTCTTGCAAGGAAAATAATGAGAATCAACTTTGACTCTCGCAAAATGATCATTGTGTTTTTTTGTCATAGATTCTGAAAATGACCTTAACCCTTTACCTAGCATGAAAAGCAGATGACACTTGCAAACAAAATTCTTGAATGACTATTTTTTTAAATTTTTGGTCTCAAAAACATAGGTTATGACCCTTCATTGGAACGAGCTCGACGAGCTCGTTCCAAAGAGGGGTCATAACCTATGTTTTTGAGACAAAAAAATGAAAATATAATGAAAATTAATTGGCGATTTTTGTGAATAGAGCTGGCCGATTTTGACCGCTACGTTGGGTAAAGGGTTAAGAGAAATATATAGATTTGCTCCCTCACAATAGGTAACACTTTGATTTAGCAGAGGTGTCTAGTGAAGTCTTGACTGCTTATACAAGCAGCCAAAACTTCACTAGCAACCACAGTCAAGGCACTGTAACTCCCATCATGAGGACCACCAGACGTCTCAGTGTTGGAACATGTGTTACACATGTGCATATAAGACAAGAATTTCACCCAAATTGGAAATAGGCCCTTAATGGTGTAAATCCAGTAATTATATATAAATGAGGTTTGTTTTTACTATTGAATATGTACTGGGTGCATTCTCCAGGGCATAACAGTACTCTCAGTTTCTAAATTAACGTAACGGCCAAAACCGACCAGCCTTATTCACAAAAATCGCAAATGAATTTTCATCATTTTTTCATTTTTTTGTCTCAAAAACATAGGTTATGACCCCTCTTTGGAACGGGCACGTCGAACTCGTTCCAATGAGGGGCCATAACCTATGTTTTTGAGACAAAAAATGAAAAAAAATATTTATTCAAGAATTGTTTGGCAAGTGTCGTCTGCTTTTCATGTTAGGTAAAGGGTTAAGAACAAAAAAAACTGGTTCTCGCTGTAGGAGCTCGTGAGAATCAAAAACGATTCTCGTGAATCGGGACAACTTTTGGGGCTTGTAACATCTTTTGTAGCTGCATGATGCTTGTTTGTCGTAAAACGGTGGAAGACCAAATAAATACATCTTTGGTGCGAGTCTCTTCTTATCGTATATTATTATGCTATATACTGCTAAAGTGGCAGACAAAAAAAGGAAAAGGTATCCCGTCTCATTTCATTTTACACCTCATCTTGAATCACGAGATCATAATGTCATCATCTGCGAGCCAAGTTTGAATGCATTGTTGATGTGAAAATGGTCATATTTAACCGAAATACTATCGATATGAATATTTTCTTAACTAAAAGTAATAGTGTGAACAACTGGTAGGCGTCACGCTTATGTTCCTGGGCCAAAAAATGGGCCCCCGGTGTTCAAAGGGTTAAACTTTGGAACTGATTGAAAATATCGTTCTATTCCTTCTTTAGTACATATACGTGTTCTAAACATTATTTATAGTGGTGTGTATGGAGTGGAGTAAAAGGGATTTGTATGGAGTGTGACTCTCTCCGTTATTATTTTTCCCAGTGGGACGATCCGCGTTGTGTCCTTGGGCAAGGCACGTTATCCCGGTTGCCTACATGGGGGCACGATGACGCCGTATACTAAGGCGTACTGCACGTCGATGGTGCACATGTCTTCAACCGCTGTAATCCTGCTTGAGCGGAGCTTGAACAGAGTTAGAATGTTGAGGAGCTGACAGTTGCTCGTCAATGCTCGGTGATTTTCTCCGAGTACTCCGGCTTCCTCCACCCGTAAAACTGTCACGGTCAAGATTAGCCATTGTGCATAAGTATGTGACCTTAAACACCAATAAATAAATAAATAATTTTTTCTAGTAGGGACATTTTCGTCTGGATCAGAGTTTTAGTTCTAGGTAGAAAGACTACATTTTATACTTTGTATGTCATAAGTTCTAGTATCAAATCTAGTCTTCCCGACGGGGTGGGGAGCTCTAGAGCTTCGGGGGCTAAATGATTAGAACTGTTGGAGGCTCTGCATGGCCAGCTTGGAGTATGTATGGTGCGTGCTTATTAAAACAGAAGTTGGGAAATACATGTGTCACAACTGCTAAGTGTGTTTATCAGCAAACACTTCCGAAAACTCTGAGTTTTGAATTATAATGACCAATAGTCCAATTACGTGTTTACATCATCAAGGCATGTCTTACTGTGATGACTCAAGTCCTGGCTGATAAAATACCCCAACTACATCATCAAGGCTTGACCATCAACCATGACTTTAGCCATCACAGTCGGGACAAACCAGGTTTACTCTCCCCATCCCTTCCCCAAATCGGTCATCTTTTCGGTGTTCCTGTGGTTGTAACAGGAAGACTGTCAGACTGACCATGCTATCTTCATGTAGAGAAATGATTTTGTTATATTATTTATTTTCTGTCAGTTTACGTCTGTTGTAAATTTGTTGTATTATTAGATTGAATAAAATTCAATCTGTGGATCAATTTATCATTCAGTTTGTCATTTTTACAATTACTTCATTTCCCAGAGATTCCCGATCACTGTTTGACTACATCACGTGTTAAATCCTGGAACAGCGATTGTTCCATTATAATTGACTTCGACAATATTATACCGACGGCTGGGATAAAACTGAGGTGATGGCGTTCGCCGAAGGACTGTACCGAGCTCTCAGGCCACCAGTCTAATTCGACGCTATAATGGGCTGTTTATTTGCCAAGTTTTCGTTGAGTTTGCGTGCAGACTTAATGTGACGTCCCTTCACTCCAAATGCTATACAGATTTATTGTTCTGCACCAGTTATAGATATTCCAATCCAAAAGTATTTAATTCGCCATGAAAACGAAGATATTAACACAAGTAGCTGAACTACGCAGTGTAATCAAACAACCACAGGTGTGGTGGATTTTCATTCATAATCATTAAAAGAACAAACGCAAGCAAAAGTGTTGTTAAAATCAATATTATACACTGCGAGAGAGTACCGTTAAAAGGCGGTAGAAGTACTGGCAATCCAGTTGCCGGAACTTCTATTGTAAAATATTATGGCGAAAATGCCGTATTTAACTACATTTAATTAACTACATTTGGCAATGCCGACCTTTTGTGTTCCATCTTGAGCCAAAACGGAGGAGCTGATACTTCCATTCTCCCAAAGACACGAGAAGGCTATTGGTTTGTCATACAGAGTTGACCAGTTAATATCTTTTTACCTGCACCCATTGGCCTAATTAATCTATCGTATAAACTGCGTATTCTGAAACAAGGCACCTTTCTTCGTGTGCGACACCATTTTGCAAAAGAGGGATTGAATAGCTTAATGCGTTCGTTTAACCCTTTACCTAACACCAAAGGCACTTGCAAGCAAAATTCTTTAATAACTATTTTTTTCCATTTTTTGCGTCAAGAAAGATAGCTTATGACCCCTCGTTTGGGGCGAGGTCGATGAGCTCGTTCCAATGAGGGGTCATAAGCTATCCTTTTGAGACAAAAAGTGAAAAAATAATGAACATTGAATGGTAATATTTGTGAATTACGCTGAGGGTATTGATGGTTACGTGAGGTAAAGGGTTAAAAAAATCTGCCTCACTGATTTTTTCAACACTATTTATTTAAAAGGGCATTTACTCTAACTAACAGCCCCGTAATGACATGCCGAAGCATGTATGTATCGAAAGCCGAACGCCCGAGATGGGGGAGTTTGAGAGGCGGTCCCCCCTCCCCATCTTGAGGGGTTGCCTCCACCCACCCACCCTCCACCCCCACTCCCCCATTGAATTTTGAAAGCTCCCATTTGGGGTGTATTTTAGCTTTACTTCGAGAATAAATTATTGAAAAAAAAATGAGTGACGAATCTGGGAAAGTCATTGTCTGATCTCTCTCACCCCGGTGGTCCTAAGGCGGGGGGGGGCTGCCCTCCCCCCCCCCCCAGTGCTTCCGGCGTCCCTGTATATAAGGTAGTCTCGGGTACCTACATCGTCATCACAAACCGAACCATAAATCCAAATCAACACGATAAGACGTGGAATGACGTATGGATGTAGGAGATCACCCCCCCCCCCCCCCCCACACACACAGCCTCACACACAACCTCACCTCAGTAAACAAGTGTTTTATTGGAAAATTCCAGATATTTCAAAGGAGGGCGGGCACAAGTTCCAGAACCGTAGGTGATTGTTTTTCATTTTGGCAGATTTTGGAACCCACCACAACTATGGGAGGGGGCTGGCTGCTAAAATAAATCCAAACTCAAGGCCGGGTGGGTGGGATCTTGAGATAAAAAAAATACTCATTTTTTCCAGTGCTTTTTTTTCCTGGAGGCCTTTTTCGCACTATCTGTACACAATTGTAGTGTTATGTTGTGTAATTAACACTCTTTTAGTTGGTAGGGGCTAAACGGGTGCTTTATTTTGCCACAGATTGGACAGTAATCTGCACTCGGGATGTTAGCGATATATCATGTAATTGTCCTCATTTACGGTTGTTCGCAGAGATATACACAGATTAATCCTTCACCTAACATGAAAAGCAGACGACACTTGCAAAAAAAATTGGAATAACTAATTTTTTGTCTCAAAAACATAGGTTATGACCCGTCATTGGAACGAGCTCGACGAGCTCGTTCCAATGAGGGGTCATAACCTATTTTTTTAGACAAAAACAAAAAATTAAACAATAATGGAAACTAATTGGCGACTTGTGTGAATAGCGCTGCCGGGTTTGGTAGTTACGTTGGACAAAGGGTTAATAAAAGAAAATAATTAGTCAGCCTCTATCCCTATTTTATATTTCTAATTTTTTCTCTCCAAACATTTTCGGACACACACTCCCTTTTCCAAGAGATATTCAAAGAAATTCAGGGCCTTCTTTGCAGTCATTTTATGTCAAAAATACTTTGCATATGCATGTTATGCAATGCTATACTGTACAAAGTGTGGATGCGTTTGTAACCTAAATTTCTGGTAAATAATTGCTTATGTTTCCTCTGTCACTTCTGCCAGAAACAACAGTCTTCAGTTCTGTCATTACATGCAGGTGGTTCTAACAAAAATACGCGAGTCAAAAACAAAACTTTCTCTACCAAAAACCAAGTTAACACCCTGATGCAATGATTGCTGTTGCAAAAGTACATAAAAAAATAAAACGCTTGCAAAATAAATGGATGAAGAAAAAGTTGAAGAACTGATCAAGCTTAGTCTGTATTAACCCTTTACCCAACGCAAATGATATCAAAAGTTATTATTTTTAATATTATTTCTTCAAATTTTTCAAAGCATTTCGAAAAAAAACATATCATGCGACTTCTCACTAGAACAAGTTCGACGACGTCTTTTCAATGATGGGTCACTTGATAGGATTTTGTAGAAATTTTCTGGATTTTTTTTTCTCAACTGCTGAATTTGCATGTTACACGGATGGTGCTGCCGATTCGTTAGGCAAAGGATTAAGCTCTACAGACAGAATCGAAGTCAGAGATGCCATGACTGTAGACAGTTCAAACAATCAATATAGTGTGGTCTGGTTCAGGTGATTGATACAAAGATATGCGTTGCGTTGACTGGGCGAGGGGTGTCTAATCTAAATTTTCGAAAAATAAGCCCATAAACTCCAAATGACACTATTATGAGACGTGTTGAGACCAGAAAGAACTCCAATTTTAACCAAGTGTAGTTTATAATCTATAATTGTATTGGTTGACGTCCCAGGCACATCGAGAAATCTAGAATTTGTGGGGGGGGGGGATGCTTGTGGAGTTTTTGGGGGGTGAGTATGACCCTGGGTAAGTCACTGATTCCAGTTCAATAAATTACTCAACATCATACTTGAATCAGACCTGATATACTACGTCGCGTACTGTTTTATTTGGGGAATTCAAATGAAAATATAACTTGTTATACTATTATAAAAGCTTTTCAATCACCTTTGTACTTCTGCCACATGTGTAAAGCAGAAATGAAAATTAATAGGCACATATTGTTAACTTTTCCAAAAGTTAACTGATAGCCATCTTCTTGAGAAGCAGTCTGGCCAAATACTGCCAGGATATTTCCCGATGCCTCAGATGTGAGAATTGGGAATCTTTTCAACCCCCAAACAATCAAAATTTTCTCCAATGAAGGTGAACACGGAGACGCCTAGATTAGCAACATGGTCGAGCTCACAACCCTTCCAATACTTCAGGGTCGAAACAGGTTAACAATCAACCACATGACACACCCCTGTGCAATTGTGTCGTTTAAAAAAACTTGCTTTTGGTGACATATGTGCGATTGTTAATTAATATGTGTAACAAACTAGGATTATGTACCATAAAAGTATTTGAGATTGTACGTGCCAAAAATACGGAGAACAACACTGGAAGAATAATGATTGTAGTCGTGCAATCACGTGTCGGTTTGCATGAGCGTTCAGTTGGACAGGCCTGTTGGACTCGGAAAGCCTTAATAAAGGGCAATAACTCTCAAATTTATAGACGATCAAAAATGGACTAAAAACGATTTACACATATGGTGAAGAAATACCACACAGCTGCAGACCTTCAGTTCAGTCTAATTTGGGTACAACGGCAAATATGGATCCGTCGTATTGTGGCCCGCATAGTTGGAGAAAAAACACCGGTATTTTCTTCTTCTTGGCGTGAGTTTTAGGATTCAGTTTCCCCTCTTAAAATTATAGTTTACCACCCCTTGTTATAGGTCGTCGCCGTTATCACTGGTTCCCACCACCCATTGACGTAAGTTAACTCGAGAAGGCTTCTCAGTGTCGCAGTGTTGAGCCAAGGTCCTATTTGAATGTACATTACTCATTATGTTTAATAGGAAATGACACAAACATTAAGTGCATGATCATATAGAATTTGCCAAAGAAAATCAATCGGCGTCGACGGTGTCGCATACGACACTGTCGACGCCGATTGCTTTTCTATGGCAAACTTTGTGGGGGTTTTAAAATTATTTATCAGTTGCATTGTTTGATTCGAAGGTAAGCAAGCGCTAAGCTATATTGCAAGCATCAGAGAAACTTGTAAATTCCAAAAGGTGTGCGGGATTGAAGCGCATGAGTCTCGATGTCATTCCATGTATCAATCAATGGGCGCATAAATGTAAATCCTTTGTTGACTAATCTCCAGAGCAATAATGCAGTTACATCAATATATTGAATGCTGTCAACACACTTTTAGGTTCTTTTGATAACACGATTAAAAGGGTTAAACTCTAGATGTTCACTTGAGAAGCAAAATGTAGGTTAGATTTATTTTGTTACACTGTTAGGTTCGGGTCAATTTCGACCAAAATTGCATACGTTCGAATTCTGACTTCCAACAGTAATCGCGTACGCGAGCAGGCCTTGAACTGTCTTTAGATATTGGATTGGGGGTGGGGGGGGGGGGGGGGGCCATGAGTTTCCCGAACATGACGGTACTCGTGTACACGTAACCATAGTTCTCGACCTCTCTTCAGACAAGGAGCCTACAATCACCATAACAATTAAGCCATAACAATCAGTATATGTCTTGGTAAAGCTGTGGCACACTACCACGCCCTTTACCGTGCATTTCCGGCGCGGTGGCCAATTTCTTTTGCTGATCCGGCTCATATCTCATTAAACCAGTAACCACCTGTGATACTTTTATGGGTTTGTGGAGATGTTTGAATATGTCCATATCGGGCTGTGGCATTCTGTAGTGCTACTGTCCGACGAGACAACCTCACTACTCACGAGATTTACCCCCTCACCCACGACCATATGAAACATTGCCTTCAGTTGATATTAGGTTGCTTAATCTTGTCGCGTCAAACCTCACCAATCTTGGACTATAGCTTTGGTCCAGACTGAGAGACCATCAACTCTCAGTGCACATAACAAACACGGATCAATGGTCGTGTGATATATCTATCTTTTATACGTATGATTCATCAGATACACAAACAAGATTATGTCTATTTTGGCACCAAGGATCTTCAATGACATCAGCGGTGTTAATGATAACGTAGATTGGTTTAATATTGTCGTAAACAATGTATGGAGAAAGTCACTTACCGATTTTATTATCATTCCATTAGAATAACAATACAATGAACTCAGGCCTATAGAGTTTCCGATACAATAACCCTTCTATGTGCAATGAAGAAAGACAATTTCACGCGCTGTATGCTTACATATTGCATGCCTTTCTGCATGTCCGCCCGCCTGTCTGCCTGCACTGCAGCCTTCCTCCCTGCCTGAAAGGCACCCACCTGCCCGACCTCCCACCCACCTGCCTGCCCGTCCCTGCCTGCTTGCCTGCTTGCTCGCCACCAGCGTACCCGCCCGCGCGCCGATCCCGTCCATCCGTCCGTCCGTTCGACCGTCCGTCCGTCCGTCCGAGCAATAATACGGGACTTTTGAGTTTTTTTTTGTTTTTTTTTTTGTCAGGACAGGGATTATGAGCTTGCGTACAAATATTATGAGGTTAATGTCTAAAATATGAGACTTATGGGGCAAGAATCGATTTGTAGCGATTTTTCAGGGGTTTATGTTAAGGTTTGTGGTCAATTAACGGCTGGAGTTAGCGTTTCCCCATCTTCGGGTTTACCTGGGGGGGGGGGGGGGGGGGGGGGTCTTACCATGTCTATTCCCCCCAAACAAATTTCCGAAGAAATGACTTTTTAGCGGTTGTCCGAACGTTTTAAAATTATCAATTTTTCCGCAAAAAATTAAGCCCACAAACCCCGTTTCCCCACACAACCGTCCGTCCGTCCGTCCGTCCGTCCGTCCGTCCGTCCGTCCGTCCGTCCGTCCGTCCGTCCGTCCGTCCGTCCGTCCGCGCAATTATACGGGAGTTACGAAGTTTTTTGTGTCCGAAGATGCATTGTGAGCTTACCGAAATATTATGAGCTTATTTGATATATTATGAGCTTAATTACTAAGATATGAGACGTATGAGGGAAAATGCGAATTTTCGGGGTTTATATTAAGGGTTAGGGTCAGTTCAGGGTTAGGGTTAGGATAAGTGTCTCTTCAGGATTAGGATTGGGGATGTAATCGTTTCTGTGCCTCCCGAAATTTAACAAAAAAAACTCGAGGTTAGTAGTAGGACATGTACCCGATCGGGCCCGGTTGGCCGGAGGGGGAAGTGACGTCATAGTAATGTGACCTGGTGACGTCATGTTGTGTTGTCATGGTAACCCGCGTGAGCGGCCATCTTGTGACGTCATCTCCATAGTGATATGTGGTGTGAGTGCGCATGCGCAGCGCGTGTTGTTAGGGTGACACGTGTTTCCGTCGTCCATTTTGTATACTGGAGGCCGCCATCTTGGTTTCTATGGTAGCACGTGGTTGCTATGTGACCCAAAACCTTCTAACGAGACAGGGGTGCGTTCGGAGGGTGTGTTCCTTTGTAGAAGAGTAATTTCCCGATTCGCAGAATTACCCAAATAAACCCGACAATCCCTCCAAATCACCGAAATTGACTTTATTTACTATGGATTCCCCAATTTATTGGCTTAGCACGTAGTGCTATAGTACCAAGGGGGTACCGGACCGAGGGTATGTTCCATTGAATAGGAGTATTTTCCAATGAATTGTATGAGAATAGTGCTATGACAAACTTACCCAGAAACTCGAACGACTCGAAGTAGATCGAGCAAATGAGCTTTAGAGCAATTACTCGATCGAGTGACTCGCACATATTGCCCGATCGACTCGAAGCCTATCGAGCAAATGAGCTAACGAGCTATTGCTCGTTCGAGTGACTCGCACATACTGCTCGACAAATCATTTCAGAAAAAAGGGATTCCATTGCCACAGGCATTTTCAAAAAAAGGAATTCCACAAATGGGATTCCTTTTTTTCTGAAATGAGTCGTCGAGCAGTATGTGCGAGTGACTCGCACATTTTGCTCGAACGACTCGAATACCATCGAGCAAATGAGCTAACGAGCAATTGCTTTTTCGAGTGACTCGCACATATTGCTCGAACGACTCGAATCCCATCGAGCAAATGAGCTAACGAGCAATTGCTCGTTCGAGTGACTCGCACATACTGCTCAACGACTCATTTCAGAAAAAAAGGGATTCCATAGCCACAGGCGTTTTCAAAAAAGGAATTCCACAAATGGGATTCCAAAAAAGGGATTCCATAAGTGGGATTCCGTCTTATGTCGAATGACTCGAATCCCATCGAGCAAATGAGCTGATGAGCAATTGCTCGTTCGAGCGACTCCTCGAACGACTCTTGGACTCATTTGAGAAAAAAGGGATTCCATAACCACAGGCATTTTTGAAAAAGGGATTCTGTAAAATGGGATTCCTGTCCAATACCATAAAATTTGGATTTCCTGATTTGACATCAACAGTCGACGGTATCCCCCTTCCCTGTGGAAGAATTGAGTTCAAAGGGATGTTGTTCAAAACTTCATTCAAATTACTTTTGTTATTTTTTCATTAGGGTTAAAGTTCATTCAAATAGTTCAAAGGGTTAAACATTGGGTTATATTTAGGGGTCATAATTCATTCAGTTGAACACTTTGTTATGTTGACTTTGATCTTGGTTGTGTTTGATTAGATCATTTCGATTTTCTTCCCTTTGCTCTGTTCACTTCGATCTTGGTTGTGTTGGATCTTTGTTCATTTTGTTATGTTCAATTCACTTCGCCAACTTCCTTGTGTTAGTTCACTTCGATCTTGGTTGTGTTGGATCTTCGTTCACTAAGACTTCAACAGTTCAACTGTAGTTGAGTTAGTTCTGTTCAGTTGTTTCCAACCAGTTCATCTTCGTTCATGTTTAGTCTGTTTAGGTGGGTTGTTGCATGTAATATTTAGGGGTTCTAGTCTATTCAGGTGAAAATTTTATTGTGAAAATTGGGTGTTAAGATTAAGTCAAAGTTTGTTATGTTATGTTCACTTCGATCTTGGTAATGTTGGATCTTCGTTCTGTACCTTTGTTGTTTTGTAGTGGTTGGTCGTCAGTTGTATCTGTTCAGGTTCTTGCAATAATAATTGGTTGTTATCAAGCCCTTTCCATACCCTCGACTGTTGATGTCAAATCATGAAATCCAAATGTTATGGTATTGGATAGGAATCCCATTTTACAGAATCCCTTTTTAAGAATCCCTTTTTCAAAAATGCCTGTGGTTATGGAATCCCTTTTTTCTCAAATGAGTCCAAGAGTCATTCGAGGAGTCACTCGAACGAGCAATTGCTCGTTAGCTCATTTGCTCGATGGGATTCGAGTCATTCGAGCAATATGTGCGAGTCACTCGACATAAGATGGAATCCCACTTATGGAATCCCTTTTTTGGAATCCCATTTGTGGAATCTCTTTTTTGAAAATGCCTGTGGCTATGGAATCCCTTTTTTCTGAAATGAGTCGTCGAGCAGTATGTGCGAGTCACTCGAACGAGCAATTGCTCGTTAGCTCATTTGCTCGATGTGCTTCGAGTCGTTCGAACAATATGTGCGAGTCACTCGGTCGAGTAATTGTTCTAAAGCTCATTTGCTCGATCTGCTTTGAGTCGTTCGAGCTTCTGGGTAAGTTTGTCATATAGCACTATTCTTATACAATTCATTGGAAAATACTCCTATTCAATCGAACATACCCACGGTCCGGTACCCCCTTGGTACTATAGCACTACGTGCTAAGGCGATAAATTGGGGAATCCATAGTAAATAAAGTCAATTTCGGTGATTTGGAGGGATTGTCGGGTTTATTTGTGTAATTCTGCGAATCGGGAAACTACTCTTCTACAAAGGAACGCACCCTCCGAACATACCCCTGTCTTGTTAGAGGGTTTTGGGCCACATAGCAACCACGTGCTACCATAGAAATCAAGGTGGCGGCCTCCAGTATATAAAATGGATGACGGAAACACGTGTCACCCTAACAACACGCGCTGCGCATGCGCACTCACACCACGTATCACTATGGAGATGACGTCACAAGATGGCCGCTCACGCGGGTTACCATGACAACACAACATGACGTCACCAGGTCACGTGACTATGACGTCACTTCCCCCTCCGGCTCTCCCTCCGGCCAACCGGGGCCGATCGGGTACATGCTATACTACTGAGGTTTTAACCGTTGTCCGAACGAATTAAAAAGATCAATTTTTCCGTAATTTTTTTGGTGGTGGGGGGATTTTAAATTTGCAACAGATAATTCGGGATAAAAAGCATCGTCACTTGCCACAAACGCACGTAACGCTGTTTGCATAACAAATTTGTGTTGGTAATGTTCAATCACGACGCACCTCCATATTAAGAAGGCATGTCCATTTCTTAACTGGGAGAATGCGTTTTCTCATCAACTATAATTTGACAATGGCAATTATTTTCAGCGTAAATGGAACCGCGTGTAAGTGGGGAAGAACTCTAAATTTTATCTCTGACAAAACAAAATGTTTTATCTGCCATCCGTCCCGCCCTCACCCACCCCCACATTATTTGTATCTACCACTGATAGATGTTTTAAACTATTCAGTGTCAAGTTATGAGTTACAATTGCACCTCATAGATATAAAATTTTAGACAAAGTGTCTGTGTCGAAAAGATTTTTTTCTCTGGTGGTGGTTGGTGGTGAGGCAAGGTCATACAATTCCCGAAAAAATTTAGCTATGCTCTGTCGGATGGATCCGCGTGGGGGGGGGCGCACCCAGCCACTATTTTTTGTAACTCTTTTTTCACCAGCACCGAGACCAGGGGACAGCGTGTTATCCGTGATAACACGTGGACATAAACTACCGGAGGCAGTAAATGTCCACGTGTTATAACGGATGATACCGTACCCCATGCAACAGCCAAAACTCATGCGCGGGTTTCTCCCATGAGACTTGATAAATTTCCTTTATCAGAATTGGAATGAGTCTGAACAAAACTGCGAGAATATTTTGGTTGGATAGTGGCCATACATCTCCCTTCGGTCAACTAGGGCCGATCCATCTCTCTTCTACTAAAATCTCTGCACAAACAAATAAATGTGAAATCAAATGAAGGCTATTTACACAAATCTGGAATTAAGTTTTCGCGTATTTAATCGAGGTAAGCACAGTTAACCCTTTACCTAACATGAAAAGCAGACGACACTTGCAAACAAAATTCTTGAATAACCAGTTGTTTTCATTTTTTGTCTCAGAAACATAGGTTATGACCCCTCATTGGAACGAGCTCTACGAGCTCGTTCCAAAGAGGGGTCGTAACCTAACCTATGTTTTGAGACCAAAAAAAATGAAAATTAATTGGCGATTTTTTTATGAATAGCGCTGGCCGGTTTTGGCCGTTACGTTTGGTAAAGGGTTAAAATGATCAGCCAAGAATAATTCTTTTCCAGGCTTGTACAACATTGGAGTCATCCTTTTGCAATGTGATTAATAGTCTCTGCAGTCTTGGTGGATTGTCCCAGATCGGCTGAAGTGGCTTCTAGTCGGACGCAGGGGTGGTACCATGGGTGAAGAGTCAGTGGGGGCTACTAACCCCCTGTCGGGAAAATTTAGTCTTCATGACTGCCTCCTTTATTGTGGGTTTGTCGGGGATACCCTGGCTTCTCTACCCTCCACTCTGTAGGGAAGCACATGTATGTACCCTTATCAGGGTTAGACCTGGCGCCACCTCTTCGCGATAGTAAATGTTCTCAGGAAAATTGGTATATCCATTCAATGTACTCGGGAAACTTGGTACAGCCATGCAAAATTACAATTGTTTTTTTTTTTCTATTTGAAGATATGCTTGGTGAGTAGGTGCCCAGGAGGAAGTACTCGAGAACCATAGGCTACGCGGTGGGTCAGTTTCCTTCCCGAATGAGTACAGCCTCCAAGACCTTGAGTTACCTTCATGAAATTAAGGGAGCGTGAGTTGTTTATCATGGTGGTAGTACTATAGTACTAGCGCATTCGCGACCTGAAAATGTACCTTGTGGAAACTTTCCTACCGCTTGTCGCCCCTAAACCACAAAACATATTTTTTCGCTGTTGTCTCAGTGGTGAATCTGAATCTGATCTGAATATTGTTACTGTGTAGGCCGCGTATTCGCGTATTATACAGGTTGGGAAGGTGGTGGTAATTACTTGCGCTCTGCGACCTTGGCACAGATTGTGTCAATGACGACCTGTTTCCTGGTGTTCCAGTCTACGATCGTACGTGGGAAGAAGGAGTTCTTGAATTCTTCCGTGTTTGTTCGGTATACCGTCAGTTTCACGTTGTTGCTCCTGTGCGAGATGAACCATTATTAGTGTCCAACTCTTTTTGGATAGCATCACTTCCAGAGATGATGTTACCGAGTGTCTGGGTGCGTTTGTTCTTCTGACGCTCTTGGAGTGATGGCCAGCCAACTAAACAGAGCATTTCGCTAACGCTGCTGTCTCTGCGGCAGCCATTGCAGACAAGCGTGCAGCACGACGTTGAGTCATCTCTAGCTTCTGAATGTTCTTCTGTAAATAGGGGTCCCACACTATGCATCCGTATTCCAATTTTGAGCGAACCAGTGACTTGAATGCTGTTTCTTTCAAGGGCTTCGGGGCGTGCTTCAGATTTCTTTTAATGAAGCCCAGTATGCTGTTTGCTTTGATATTTGTCTTATTTAAGTGGGTGTCCCATTTTAAGTTGCTTGAGAACGTCAAGACGAGGTAAGGGTTTGAGTCTACTTCCTGGAGAATATGGCCTTGTATGTCGTAAAAGTTCATAAGTGGGTTCTTTTTCCGCGATGACCGCATGATGCAACATTTCTTGGCGTTAAACCTCATACCCCACGTGTTTGCCCAAGACTGGAGGTTGGTTAGGTCTTGATGTAGCAGCTCTTGGCCTTTAGTGGAAATGATATTTCGGTAGAGAAAGCATTCATCAGCAAACAGCCGTACTTGTGATGCTACTTTGTCTGGCAGATCATTAATGTGTAGGAGGAACAGTAGCGTTGTTGTCAAGTCCTCTGGTAATTGCCCTGTGTCCAGTGATTGCTGAAAAATATTTGCCAAAATTGGGGCTGACTCTTGAGCTGTCTCTTTTGGTATGTGGTTTAAGATGGCGTCCGGGCCACATACCTTGTTTGGGTTCATTTTTTCTAAGGAGGGTATAACCCCATTGACGTCTATGCTTAGCACATCTATTGGTGGTTTGCGGCCCCGGACGATACCGGTATGCTGTCATAGTTTTCTTGAGTGAAGACGGATCTAAATTGTTCGTCCAGGAGCTGTACTTTTGGGGTTTTTCTGCATCTGCGTGGAGTTGGCCATATTATCGAAGGGGGGGGGGGGGGGTGCAGTGTTATCAGCTTTTCTTGATTTAATGTACCGCCTGAAGGCTTTTGGGTTGTTTTCTTCTAGGCTGGATGTAAGGATCTGATTGAGGTATTGGCGGTGTGATTTGTTTATGATTTTTCGGACAAGGTTTTTCTGTTCTTTGTACTGGACCTGTTATTCGTCACAGTTGTTTCGTTTCATTTTATAGAAAAGCCGTTGTTTTTTATTAATCGCTTTTTGACGTATCCGTTTACACATGGGAGATTGTTTGTTTCCCTGGTGATCATGTGTGGGATGCGTTTGCGTGTTTTATCCAGCAGACCGTCTTTACAGGTGGTCCAATTTTCGTTGACCGATCTTTTGTAGAATAGACCAGGTTTCAGCATCTTGTTCTGTAACTTTTTAACTTCTTTGATCTTTGGCCAGTCAGCCGTTTTGAATTGTGACACTGAGCGTCTTTTGGTAGTGACTTGGGTTGGCTTTAAGTCACAATCGGTGCCTACAATGTGATGGTCTCCGACCCATGGTGCGGTTTGTACATGTTTTACCAAGGTTGGATTGTTGGTAAAGAAGAGGTCAAGGTTGCTGGTTTTTCTTGTTGGTTCGAGTTGCATCTGTGTAAGTGAGTATTAATTTTGGATGTCTAATAGTTTTGGGCATACTCCAGCTTTGCGAGCTCCTGGGTGCACTGCGTTGGTTTTCCAGTTAATGTCACCAGCATTGAAGTCTCCACCCAGATCTATTGTTTTGTCTCTGTATCTGCCTGGGAGTTTGCTCAGAGACAGGTTCAGGGACTCGAGTTTCTCTCTCTGCATTTTCGTCTGGGGGGGGGGGGGGGGGGGCTATAGTAGCTGCCTAGCACGAGTGATTTTGCTCTTGAAGGTTTACCTTTGCCCAGGTGATTTCAGCTTGGGTATTTGCTTTAGAGAGTTCTTCGCAAATATAACATGATTTTATTGCCATGTAGTGTTCTGTCGTTCATGAAAACTTTATATTCTGGTGGAAATTTCTCTGCAGTATGAATGGTGTTGTCTAACTTTGATTCACACCCTAGTATGGCATCTGGTTTGATCTGTTTTAGTAGTCGTTCTTTGGGTGGGTGGATATTTAGATGAGCCGATTGACGTGTTTTCCGACGCAGTATCGTGACGAGCGCACCGATTCCAATGTGCTGAGTCTATTGATCGAGGTGAGCTGGACGTCGGTGGGTTGAAGCTTGGGTCAGTCGAGTTGATGAAAGTATATGCTTTCGTTGGATATCCAAGGAAGCTGCATTTATTTTCTAGCTTGGTTTCATAAGCGTGGGACGTAAATGATGCAAGTTTTGTTGTGTCACATTTTGCGCATATCCAGGATATGTCGCTTTTTCCAATGCTGTGGAGATGGGACGAACAGTATTCTAAGCAGGAGTTGTGATACCACGCGTCACAGTCGTCGCAGTAGATGGCTATTTGTGACCAGCCGACTGGTCTCTCCCAGTATCCACATGGGAAGATGGGGGCGTTTTGTTTTGTCCATGGTTACTTTCGATATCGCCCGGCTAGTTTTTCGGCTTTGTTGGTATGAGATCTTACCAGTGCCGTATTAACCCATGGCCGGCCCCTAGTCTTTTAGGTACTTCGGGACGGGACCCCCTCCGGCACTTCAGTCTTTCACCCCACTACAGCCTGACACTGGTATGGTAGGCACTATGTCGCAGTACATAGCCTTATATCCATTTCGCGGGTCTCCTGAAGAATTCTACTCACAACTTGACATATTATTTAAATAAGCATTAAAATAATGTACTGTATGTAAATATATATATAGTATACTTATGAGAGTATATATATATGGATAAATACATATGTACACGTATCGCTACGGCGCAGCGTCCAAAGTGACTTTAACCATTGGAGCTCTAAGGCGCTGGTAACAGTGCCTCATCAAAAAACAAAATTGGCGGGCCCCCGTCCCTGTGGGCCCTTAGGCTTCAGCCTAGTCAGCCTTATGAATAATACGGTCCTGGATCTTACACCTGTTTTCGACAGACCTCTAAGGTATCTATTACCTGTACATAGAGCTGCAAGTGGGTTGCGATTGATGAGGTCCTTTGTGCGATTTACCACTTTTGTTTATGTCCCTTCTTGGTAGTAGGTGGCTTGTTTTGGTTTCCGGACAGGCCAAATGGCCAGGGAGAGGATTATCAGTTTCAGGATATACCGTACATGATTTATTTACCGTTAATGATGACTGGTGAAGGTGCTTCGCCAAGTCGTATGTTAGTGAGGTAATAGGTGATGCATATACCCTGCGACTGATGGTTGTACATCACCTAGTCGCAAGAGTGACTGCAGAGGCACTGTTGTCTTCTACTGCTGGGGTTGACAATGACAGGTGAAGATACTCCACCTAGTCGTGTACTTACGAGATAGCGGTTGACATGCAGTGCCCTTGTTAGTGGATAAGAGGTACAAGAAGTACGTGGTATGGGGTTAGATGTTAAAGTTCGAGGACGCGTTTCAACTTGTTATTGGAGCAAGTGAGTGTGCTCCACCTAGACACTATTAAGAAGTGAAATTAAATTATGGAAAGGGTGAGGATAGGTGTTCTTGTGTAAAGGATCGAAAAGGATACCTTACATTCACTCCAATCCTTATTCAACCGACTTAAGTTTATCTGCAGAGACGGTTATGTCTAAGAAGTCTAGTTCGTGCGAGTTGTCCTTTGCATATTGGCTTGTGTAGCACTCTTTGTCGATGTCGCGTTTGAGCTATTTGCCCCAACACTGGCTCAATGCTTCTCGTCGGGGGAATCCGCCTTTTAGAAGGTGTAGCTTGAGAGTGTAGCGTCCCTTCATGCCTGTTGCTTTTCTTTGCCTGACCAAAAACTGACAAAATTGTAGTGTTGTATGGCCTAGGTTGGTGTTGATATTTGAAATTTCAGTGTTTAGTGCATTGATTTGCTGTGCACATGATGAGTTTGTCGTCGAGCTTAAAACGATTCAAGAGATCTTGGTGATGAAGTGCTTTGCTACTGTAGAGGGTTTTCTTTGTATTCCAGTTATATGTGGAAATAGTAGGCAGTTCAATGAATTTTAGGTTTGCTCCTTGTGTCTTTTCGACAATCGCTTCAGCTCTACTGTATTCTTGTAGGATTGAGTTTACTGTGTTGTTGGAATGCCTTGATCGAATGATTATTTGGTTGTTTCTTTTTTCTGTGATGTCGCATGTGCCCATCCAGGATATATCAAGATTGACTTGTGTCTTTTGGTAGCCTTGGCGATTCGCTCCTGGTGTTGATCCACTAGAGTTTTGGCCGTGGCTCCCGGGGTGCGCGAAAGCTCTAGGGGGAACTTTGTGCATTTGCAGTTGTTTCTACTTGTTAACCCCTATCGTCAGACAGGATGATGGCAGTTCTGAGCTTATCTTCGTCTGGGAGGTCTAGTATTTCCGAATCAAGGGGGAGTTTTTGAAAGGCGTTATTGTGTGAATAGTGTCTGGATGCTGTAGAACTGATGAGGGTGCCTCGCCTAGTTCGTTGTTGGCAATTATATATTGCAGGAGAATTGGTGAGGGTGCCCCGCCCAGATCGTTGGTGATAATGGTGACGACAGAAGCGGTAGAATTAATGAGGGTGCCTCACCTAATGTGTGAAAGTCTGTGTCTTCGGTCAAATCGACGTTGCTAATGTGAAAAAAACATGCAAATGGCGTCGGTTGTGTCGTTCAGCAGGTTGGCGGTTTGCATTTTCATAAAAGAATTGAAAATAGCGATGTTCAAGAGAAAAAATCAGAAATTTTTCAGGAACAATTCAAATATACGTCTTACCGTCACGCATGTGCTAACAGAGAGCAAATTTAATTGGTAAAACAATTTGAAAGTGCAAAACAAATTCTTAAAATATTTGTATCTCTTTGAATCGTGTCGTTTTTGGTATTAACTGAACAGCTCTTGGCCTACTTTCTTGGGGTCTGGATTAACACTAGATGATTTGAGTCGGTCGGTGACCGTATGGATTGTGGGCTTATGCGAACATTGGCTCGTTCGAACCTTGGCTTCTTCGGACCCAGGCTTTTTCGGACCTCCGGCTCATTCGGACCATGGCTTTTTCGGACCTCCGGCTTTTTCGCCCCCTCAATTATATATTGATAATTATGACAAGAATTTAGGAAATTTCAACTATTTTATTTATTGATTATTTAAGGGCCAATAATCTTATTTGGTTTGAGTTTTACTTGATGAATGAAAGGTTTCAGCTCGCCGAAAGTGCACAGGGTCGATGTGGGATTGAAATCCCTTGCGACCCGAATAACGTTATTTGCTGTATAACTTTATTTGCTTATAAATCCACGAGAGTCGGGAGCGAGAGACAATAATCTTATTTGGTTTGAGTGTGCGCACTGGCAGTAGACAATCCTCACAGACTCAATGCTAAAGTTCTGAATGAGTAGCGAGGCAATCCTCACTGACTCCACGTAATTTAATTCTGTTGAAAAATTCTAGATTTCTGTGACTTATTTTGATTTTCTGTTAAGGGTTCGGTGTTCGTCCAGATCTTCCATTAATTTATTATCTTGGAGTCTGTTGAGTGTTTTGTTCTGCAGGTCTTTATCACTTTTAATCGCGCTTCTGTAGAGTTGCGAGACAGTCCTCGCAGACTCAATCCTAAAGTTCTCAATGAGTAGCGAGGCAATCCTCTCTGACTCCACGCAATTTAATTTTGGGTTTCTTCGGATCCACTCCCCACGCGCAGGGTTGCGAGGCAGTTCCTACAGACTCGATCCTGGAATTCCTTAATAAGTAGCGATGCAATCCTCACTGACTCCACTCCTCCATATTATTATTAGAGAAAGATGGAACTCCGCTATTGTATATTGTAACTTTTGTTTGATTGTTGCTATTGCTGGGGCGAGTGGTGAGTTTTTTCGTAGCCCTCTCCCCACACGAAACACAGTTGCGAGGCAATCTTCACAATGCGAAATGATAACAATGAACAATCAAAGCATGTGACATCGGGAAACAATATGGCTTGATAACACTCAGCAGTTGTCAAAACATCGAGGTGATGTTCAAATTGTTCAGCATTTTAAACTGATCACTTGTTAAAACAGTTGACTTTATTGTTTAGTTTAGCACCTGATATCGCATCGATTACTACCCGGCGAGTTAATATTGGAAAATAATTAGAAAATGCAAATTAACTTAGTTTTTTCTTCACATTTATGTTTCTTTTCTTGTTAGATATGTTGAAGATGAGACGATTGTTCACAGCGACCTGAATGACATAGAAACGCTAATTACAATGCCAAGTGGTGGAAAATGGGTTTAAAATTGTTGTCATAATGATCAATATGTAATTGAGGGGGCGAAAAAGCTGGAGATCTGAAAATTATTTTATGTTTTCGTTAGTGTTATCTTTCCATAACTGAATATTGTAAAACCTGGATTTTATTCTATACGCTTGGAACTTAATTAAGTACCCTTGTTTTTGTTTTTCCGTGGTGTTAATACAAACTGTCATTACTTCCATGCTATTTCTAAGATGGCCCAAAATGATTGTTTGCTAAAAGAATGGTTTAAATGAAAGATAATACAATGATGAAAACGGCAACTTCATTGTTATGAAACATTTCAGGGGATGCTTAATTAAGTTCCAGGTGTATATGTATGACAGTTTGGGATAAAATGTAATAAGATAGTTGAAATTTCCTAAAATTCTTGTCATAATTATCAATATGTAATTAATAATAATAACTCTTTGGCCAGCCGCTGATTTGTCGCGGTCCTCATAAGAGAAGGCCATCATTCCCCCTGCACCCCACACCCTCTTCCCCTCCTCTCCTCCCAGCATTCAGATATAAACTGCTTAATAGTGTCCCTCACTTCCTCTTTTTCAATTTCTTCAATAAGCATTCCTACCCTCTCCCTCGTGTCCCCCTTCAACCATCTATCCTTTGTTTCTTCACCCCACTTCTGCATTATTCTTCCAGTAAATTTTATTCTATGAGGTATATACTGTGGGCATTCCAAGAGAAAATGTTCCAGGGTCTCCACTACTCCAGACTGGCACATTTGGCATCCCTTTTCCCCATCTCTCCCAATTTTTCCCCGAAGCTCCAGTGATCTTGATCTCAGTTTGAACAGCAGTGACCCTCCAAAGGTGCCATCTAGGTACTTCTCAAAAGCTGGCTTTTCTTTATATTGTAACCCCTGCAGTGATCTTTTCACGCTAACCCCTGCTCGCCAGTTTCGATTGCAATCTTCCATGACTCTCTCTTTGACAAACCTTTTGCCTTCTTTCATTCCTACTTCTATGTTTGTGACCTCTATAGAGTAATTGTCCATTAGTTCCCTCACATGTTTTGACCACCCCGTTTCTATATTAGAATTCCAAATGGTATCGAGCATCAATTTGCACCACCGGTTGTCAGGCAGGTTTCTCAAGTAGTTAAAGTAACACAGTTTTCCCAAATCTACCCTGTCCTTGATTTTCATCCACCCAAGCTCCCCCCTTACTGCTTCCAAAGCTGCAGCATTACTCGACCCTGTTATCCATCTGCCGGCATCATTTTGAGTATTTTCCAACTTCTTAGTAACGGTTTGGTTTAATGGAATCACGTCCGTGCCATACGTTATACTTGGTAAACCCACCCTCTCCCACAGTGTTTTCCCCACAAAGACCTTGTTGAAACTATTTTTCCCTAAAAGTTTTAGTTGGTTCAGAATTCTTTTCCCCTTCAGAATCAGTTTGGCTGAGTAATTTCTGTACACCCCTCTTCCCGTTATATTTATGCTTACCCCTAGATACTCATACTCTCCCGTTTCTCCTACAGTGATTTGTTTGCTTTCCCCTCCGGGGATTGAGAACTCCCCCACTCTCCATCTCTTCGTCATATCTACCTTGCGTCCAACGGGTATTACCTTGCTTTTATTTTCATTTAGTTCGAGCCGCCAAGTGTTCCCATATCTACCAACAATTTCCAGCAGTTTCTCTAGCCCCTGTTCAGTTCTAGACATTAACACCATGTCGTCCGCAAAGAATAAGCCTGGTATCTTTATGTCTCCAACATTTACCCCCTCCGCACTCTGAATTAGTTCGTCCCCTAAATCTTTAACATACAATGCAAACAAAATCGGTGAAAAGATACACCCCTGCTTGAGGCCTATATCCATAGGGACTCGTTTTGTAGTGATACTCCCTAGACTGAGTTGGCTTTGCACATCTGTATACAGTGCTTTCATGATTCCCACAAAGTCACCCCCCAGTCCGATGCCCTCGAGCTTTCGCCACATACCTTCCCTCCACACTCGGTCGTACGCTTTTTTCACATCTAGAAATGCCAGAAACATCTTTTTCTTTTCAGCCTTTGTTGATTCTATCAGTTGGGTGAGTGTAAATAGGTGATCAGTGACTCTTCGTCCTTTCCTGAAACCATTTTGAATTTCTCCTAAAAAACCTTTCTCTTCTATAACTTCCTCTAGTCTACCGTATATGACCTTACAGAATACTTTTCCGATGTTACTACTAACTGATATCCCCCTATAGTTATCTAGAACTTCCTTATCCCCCTTTTTGTGTATGAACGACACCTTACTTTCCCTCCACTCTCTGGGGACCTCTTGCTTTCGCAGAGCCAGGTTGAAAAGGTTTGTCAGGACTTCAATAAGTGCCTCCCCTCCATTTTTGAGGAATTCGTTCGGAATTTCATCAGTCCCTCCCGCTTTACCATTTTTTAATTTCGAGACCACGTTCCGCACTTCTTCTGCCGTTATTTCGCTACATACACGATTGGATAGGTTCTCCTCCACCAGTGTATTTCTTTTTGGTGGGGACCCACTGCCCCATCGCCTATCGTTTATCTTTTCCCAGTGCTTGACTAACTCTGAAGCGATATGGCCTTTATCTTCTGTACTTTCCCCATCCACTTTGATACTCTGCACACTACTTTTCCCCCGTTTATTTACCCAGTTCCAAAATACGTTTGAGCTCGACCCCCCCCCCCCCCCCCCCCGTTTTCTTTATTGTTCTGGCAAGACTGCAATTGCGCTCCTTCCTATTATTATCCTGTAATTAAGGGGGCGAAAATGCCGCGGGTCCGAAAAAGCCAAGGTCCGAATGAGGCGGAGGTCCGAAAAGCCAGGGTCCGAATAAGCCAAGGCTCGAAAGAGCCAAGGTCCAATTATGCCTGATACCTTCGTATGTACGCCCGGGTTTTCGAAATTCATATCCACATTTTTCTTTAAATTGTTGAGTTTCAGACTGCATCCATGTATTTTGTTGGGTACTTTTATTTAGTCATGTTCACTGAGCTTGCTCAACTCTCCATACAAGTATGTAACCAAAGATCGCTTCAGTTCCATCAATGTCAGAAACTTTTTCTGACAATAATATTTTTGTAGACATCGGAACTTGATTTACAGTGAAATGAAAGCCGCAGACATCTGTACCTGCTATTCTGGAAGAGAATTGAAGATGCGAAGCTTGGTACTGGGTTCGTCAGATTTACACTGCCAGAAACAGCAAGTTGTATCAAGTTTTGGGAAAATCGTGTCCTCTATATTACTCCCAGTCGATTTTCGGCAGGTCTGCTGTTATATCCCTCTTCACATGTTTACATTTCAAAAGTGTGACAATGCATGTAGGCCCATTTATTGAGGACTTCAAAATGTATAGGACAGATGTAAAGCTGGTCGGGAAAGTATGCCCAGGGACGGTCGGTCTATTTGCAGGAAGTTCCTGAATTGCAGTAAGTTCCCGAATTGCAGTAAGTAAGTTTGCGGAAGTTCCTCGGTGTACGTGTTATTAATCCTTTGTCTTGTTGGTTCTTAATTGGATTACAGTGTTGTCACCTACATTAGTCTATTGTTAATTTATTGACCGTCCCGTTCCCAATTTTGGGTACGGGGACGGTTCGCCATCGGGACGATTCGCCATAACCTCGATTTTATGGCGAATCGTCCCACCTAAAATGGCGAATCGTCCCGGTTTTTTATCTAAGATTTTCATTTTATTTTTTCATTTATTTTCAATATCTTTGTTTCTTTTTATTCTACTTCTTAATTTTACATGAAAATCAACATAATTTTTTCTCAAAAGATCTTATATCAAATTAGCTAATATCTTATTAGGTACTTACTTACACTGAGTCAATTACAGGGGAAATTAATTGTTGTCAAAACAAACAATACTGGACATGTGTGCAATGAAAAATATGAAGAAAATGTTTACATAACAATTTGCATTGGAGACTGAAATTGCCAGAAAGGAGAGTCGCAGTCTTGTTTTTACAAGTCTGAGTGATACATGTTTTTTTTTAAAACCAACTTGTTTGTTTATACAACAATCCAGGTTAGTTGACTGATGTCTCATTCTTTTGTCGCATGGCTACCGAAACAATTTCTCTCAATCACACATTTTAAGGTGATTCTAAAGTCATGACTGCCAACATGGAAGCCATAAACACAGAAAAATGTGAACATTTCATTGAACAATAACTTGGCAACGAAACAGCCTTGCCCTTGGATACCAGGGTTGGGGGAATGGTCATGTCACATAGAACGTGATGGGACCCGCAAAATATGCATTTAACAAATTTACGAGTCATTTGGAGACATTAGAAAATGTGTACTGTCAAAAAGTCGGAAATGGCGCGGACAGGTTTTCAAAAAATAGCGAGACGCCTCACCTTCCAATGAACAACCAACGTGAGCTATCAGTAATGTACTGCAGCAGTTGAGTCTTAATTTTTAATAAAACACATCGAAGATAGGACTAAGCACGTTGTCAACCTGGGTCGTTTCAGTCTCAAAAGTGTCCGCCATGTTTACGGTGGGAAATTCAAAACACTGAAGGTTGTGGGCAACATTGCGACAAAAGATCTCGCCACATGTCCCGTAAATTCTCATGACAATGCCACTGCTGAAATTCTGATTGTCGAAAAATCTCAAGGGAGGCAGACTAATAGAGGCAAATTGCATTGATTGTCTGTTCTATGTAAATATTCTTCCCTCACCAACTGAAGCAATTAATTTGTTTACATGGATCGACCTTGCCATTAGTTTGTATTCATGCGCCAAAATTACCAATAGAGAACAAAAATTTCAATTTTCTTTAATTAACAAAACGGTGACATATAGTGGAATTAGAAACCCATGTTGTATTCTTTCGTTGTTGAAATATTCGTAAACTGGTTGATTTTTCACTTCTTTTAATCGCAAATCGGGGGAACTATTCTTCGTCATGTAATATTGATGGTTAACTTTATTGGTCTGTCATTCGGACCCGTTTCGGTCTGGTTTCGGTGAGTTCCAGAAATAATGCTCCTAATTTTGCGATCTGGTGTGATTTACATTGCGAATCATTGTAAACGATGCATTTCATTAAATTTGTTTGCAATCCACAAAGATCATCGATAATTTCGAATAATCTGTGGGCTATTAGACTCAATGACATGCCTGCAAGTGTTTGTTGATCGAAGTTGTTGTCACCGGAAAGCCACATGCGTTGGTAAGGCGCTTGTTCAAAGTGCGAAAAAAATTTTTTTTTCTTTCTGTCCACCCCACTAGACCCCCTATCACAAATAAAATATGACAGTAGTGTGAACATGAAATTTTTCTCTACAAAATTATTTTATTAGTCGTTGCATAGAAATTCTCCACGAAAGTGAAGTATGGCAACACACACAAGGCACAATCGAGCTTCAAATTTTTGGGAACGGGTTAATTCGCTACCGGGTCAAGTCGCCACGGGTCAACTCCCACCAAAAAGTTTCTGACACAACATGAGTTTATTCATGATCCAAAACATGGCATTTAACACATTAAAAACACTTTTATACATTAACAACCTTATCGGATTTTTCAATAACTGGACGAATATTTTATACATTGAGCACTGTAAGTTTTGGTCAATCGATATGACTTATTGGCACAATTCAATTCCATAACTTCCCTTCGAGCCTGCATGTAGTCCTGGTAGGTGATTCCAGTGTCACACTTTTTCAACTTTGAAAACTCCTTTTTTTAGTTTCCAACCAATAACTTGAGCTGTAACTGGCAGAATCAAATAAAATTTGTTGTGTAGGTTCAGCAACATAAAATGCAGGTCAAGTCAAATCAGGGTTTGATCCAACAATCTTTGCCAGAGTTATGTCCCTTTTTCAATTTTGAAAAATTCCATTTTTTTGTGGTGGGGGGTGGGGGTGGGGGGGGGGTGGCCACGCAGTCTTTTATTTTCTATTATTGGGATTTGACGATACACTTTCAACAGGGTCAAGACAGTTTTACTTGTGGAAGAGGGCAGAACAGATATATCACTTGTATGGCTAATATTTCCAGGGGCGGTCAACTAGATTACTGATTAGTGCAGTGTGCCATACTTTTGAAATGTAAATAGTTCCCTGTGCAAAAATGGCTGGATCAGTGCATGCAGTGGTCCATAAAAAATTTAAATAAACATACAATTGGATTTATTTTTTAAAAAGTTATGACTCAACTGTTGTTCTCTAGTGCACATAGAAAACATATTCTTCAATGTGAGATTCATATTTTAAGTTTTTGTGGCAGGAAGTTGACCGTGAGTTAGGGATTTTCAAAAGCATTTTTTTGGTGAGTAAATTCTTTTTTTTAAAAATGTTATCACATTTTTGTAATCTATTAGGTAGGAAGCAATCATTCATGTATTAAATAACCATTACTGTTGAAAAGTAATGAAAAAAACATCATGTTTTCGACCTGTCCACTCAAACTACAATCTTCAGTTTAGAATCACCTTAAAAAATATTATAATACTGCAATTAATGATGCATCTAGCTTGTCTCAACATATTCCATGCGGCAGTGAATTACACGAGCCAGAACATAAACAATCCACCATTCAAAACACCAAAACAAAAATGATAGCGGTGAATCAAAAAATTGAAAGTTATAGCGAGAAAATTCTGAAACGTAACGTCAATCTCATTGTGGTTTGAATGCTTCTAAAAATTATGAATGAAGTGACGTCATGTACATAAAGCGATTCTTTCATACTACAAAAATACAATTCCCTAGTTGTTTTCGTAAATCGTCCACCTATCCATTGGGGGACCCCATGAATTGAATAATTTGGTTTGAAATTTCATTGCCCATCAGAAAAAGCAAACTTGGGCGGAGTTTGATTATTTGTTTTCACCACGCACAATTTCATTCAGTTGGAGGAACTTGCTTGTTGGGTTGAGAGAATTGAAAATGGAGCCAATTTTCTTGATGAGTTTAGAGTGGATTTTTGTCTGCTAACGGCTTTTTTTTAAAAGTCGTGTTTATGGGTTTTGTCTACTGAAGGGAAGACAAACGAGTCATGTGCTCACTGTGCCTGTGCAGAATCTTTTATCGCGAAGCCAAATTTGAGCTTATGCCATGGCCAGTCGTCCGTCAACAACGTCAATACGGCTCGGGCTAGAGGCCGTGTTTATGAACCGATCTTTACGAAACTTCTTGGGCACCTTTGTTATGACCGTGGGACGAGAACGAGCGTTTTTGGGTTCGGTCCGAAATTCAAGATGGCAGCCAGCCACCATTTTGTACCGACGATGCAGAAATCTGTTTTTTGCACAGAACTTCCATATGAAAGCGCTGATTTGATTAATTTTTTGTATGAATGTTTAGTACCATGGGATACATCACATATAATACAGGTTTTTTTCTCGTGCGTAAATTATGCAAATTAGACTAACTTTGATTTATTTAGTGTTACTTTCAGAGCTGTAAGTGCCAAGCTGCTATGGCTCGGGCTAGAGGCCGTATTTATGAACCAATCTTTACGAAACTTCTTGGGTACCTTTGTTATGACCGTGGGACGAGAACGAGTATTTTTGGGTGCAGTCCCAAATTCAAGATGGCTGCCAGCAGCCATTTTGTACCGACGATGCCGAAATCTGTTTTTTGTACAGAACTTCCATATGAAAGCTCTGATTTGAATAATTTTTTGTATGAATGTTTAGTACCATGGGATACATTACATATATTACAGGTTTTTTTCTTGTGCGTAAATTATGCAAATTAGGCTAACTTTGATTTATTTAGTGTTACTTTCAGCACTGTGAGTGCAAATCCCAATACGGCTCGGGCTAGAGGCCGTATTTATGAACCGATCTTCACGAAACTTCTTGGGTACCTTTGTTATCACTGTGGGACGAGAAGGAGTGTTTTTGGGTCCAGTCTGAAATTCAAGATGGCCGCTAGCAGCCATTTTGTTCAAAACTAAGTGCAATAGGATTTTTGCGCAGAACTTCCAAATGAAAGATCTGATTTGAATAAATTTTTGTATGAATGTTTAGTACCATGGGATACATTACATATAATACAGAGTTTTTCTCGTGAATAAATTATGCAAATTAGGGGTCCGGGTGGGACTTAGAAAATTTTGGACCAAAATCCGGAAATTAGTTTTTTGTGTTTTGATGCATTTTGGTCAATTTTAAGAAGAAGAAGAAAAAATTTTAGTCTGAAAATATTTTGTTTGGGACTGAAAATTTCCGCACAAAAATAATAATCTACAATGATTGGTCTTAATCTGTAGTCCATTACAGTCACCTTGTAATTCTTTTATTATTGTTGACTGGGCCAAAACAAATACTGATTCCTGTCATATTCATTATTCAGTTGTCTTGGTCACAGCAAGTACTAATTCCTGTCATATCCAAGTTGAGCTACAGAGTCATTGACTCTTTCATTTTTTCGTATCACAAGAGACATGGTGCATACGGGCCTGGAAGTTATTATCGTTTAGGTCACGTCGGGTTACTTCAAATGTAAAATACGTGAACGAAGTGCAGGTTACGACGAAATAATAGAGAAAAAAAAATAAAATTCTTCATCCTCGTCGGCGTCTTTATAATTATACGTGCTCTACTGTCGCCGTCACTGTGGTTTCGCATTGCACAGTTCAGTTACAAACTCACTGATCTTGCACTCGCAGGGCTAACTTGGATCCATCTATCAGGCAAATACTAATTCAAACTTCACGTAAAAAGTTCTCACAATCTATTGTCAACAGCTGCCAGCTCTCTCTCGACAAACAGTTCCAACACAAAAATCTCTAGCTCACGAGCTCAATCAGCTCTCTGCAGCTCTGGGGTATTTACCCACTTATGGCTAGCGCCCATGAATCCTCTGTGGTCCATGGCTTTCCACTAACACTACTTTGTGAAACTACGGAGTTCCCTTTGGCATGATAGACTGCAGGCTCTCGGTCTATTCTCGAATACATACAATTTGAAGACACCAATTGCAGCAAAAAAGTGTTCTCGTTGAAATTTAACATATTGGCCAATATAAATATCGTTTTAAACAATTTTGCTTTTATTCAAGTTGACTGGATAAAATCTCGAAATTTCTAATGGCTTTCTGAGCTGATCTGGTGGTGCGTGCTATATTCAGGTAATATATGCGTTTTTATTCGAACTGTCAACTGAATGTCCACTCGAGATTCTGGTGGAGGTTACGTGATTTTATCTACCATTTACGTAAATACGCAATCGCAAACCGCAGTATCAGTGGCGATAAAAATTCGGCGATAAAAGATCTTGTATCACTGTTGCAGTTGCGATAAAAGTCACATCACGTCGTGAGAAACGAACGCACGCGCGCCTGACGGACAGGGCTGGGAGCAGTTAACGTGTTAAATTATTTTAACAACGTTAAAAAAATTAAGCAAGTTAATAACGTTTAACTTTGAAGATTATAATTGTATAATATGTAGCATTGCGTCGTCATCTTGTGTTTACCCAAACCGGATCGCGCGTGCCGATGACATGGAAATTGAAGAACACGAATAATTTAGATGTCCGTTAATTATAGACGACCCATTGGTTTTGTGGAGAGACCATGAAGTCCTCCTACCAACGTTGGCGAAGTTGACCAGCCGATATTTGGTGATACAGCAATATCAGCTTCATCCGAACGCCTGTTTGCCATGGAAGGACTGGTATTCGAGCAACGGCGGATGACTCTTTCTATGGATACGGCCGCAGCGATTGTAATCTTAAATTAAAACATCGCTGAATGTTAGAATTTACGATAACCTGCGAGAACTATATTAACTACTCGTCCCCTGAGTTCCAATGTGTTCTATGAGCCAGTAGGCACATAGAACACATTGGAACTCAAAAGACGAACTGTACGTAATAAAAATGGCCGAAGTTATTAAAATTCTGTTCATTTTAACATTTAACTCGTTAACGCAGAATTATTTAACACGTTAACGTGTTAAGGATAATTTTAACTTCTCCCAGCCCTACTGACGGACTACTTCAGTAGTAATGGTAATCACAAGTCATCCCCTTAAGGTGATTCTAAAGTCATGACTGCCAACATGGAAGCCATAAACACAGAAAAATGTGAACATTTCATTGAACAATAACTTGGCAACGAAACAGCCTTGCCCTTGGATACCAGGGTTGGGGGGAATGGTCATGTCACATAGAACGTGATGGGACCCGCAAAATATGCATTTAACAAATTTACGAGTCATTTGGAGACATTAGAAAATGTGTACTGTCAAAAAGTCGGAAATGGCGCGGACAGGTTTTCAAAAAATAGCGAGACGCCTCACCTTCCAATGAACAACCAACGTGAGCTATCAGTAATGTACTGCAGCAGTTGAGTCTTAATTTTTAATAAAACACATCGAAGATAGGACTAAGCACGTTGTCAACCTGGGTCGTTTCAGTCTCAAAAGTGTCCGCCATGTTTACGGTGGGAAATTCAAAACACTGAAGGTTGTGGGCAACATTGCGACAAAAGATCTCGCCACATGTCCCGTAAATTCTCATGACAATGCCACTGCTGAAATTCTAATTGTCGAAAAATCTCAAGGGAGGCAGACTAATAGAGGCAAATTGCATTGATTGTCTGTTCTATGTAAATATTCTTCCCTCACCAACTGAAGTAATTAATTTGTTTACATGGATCGACCTTGCCATTAGTTTGTATTCATGCGCCAAAATTACCAATAGAGAACAAAAATTTCAATTTTCTTTAATTAACAAAACGGTGACATATAGTGGAATTAGAAACCCATGTTGTATTCTTTCGTTGTTGAAATATTCGTAAACTGGTTGATTTTTCACTTCTTTTAATCGCAAATCGGGGGAACTATTCTTCGTCATGTAATATTGATGGTTAACTTTATTGGTCTGTCATTCGGACCCGTTTCGGTCTGGTTTCGGTGAGTTCCAGAAATAATGCTCCTAATTTTGCGATCTGGTGTGATTTACATTGCGAATCATTGTAAACGATGCATTTCATTAAATTTGTTTGCAGTCCACAAAGATCATCGATAATTTCGAATAATCTGTGGGCTATTAGACTCAATGACATGCCTGCAAGTGTTTGTTGATCGAAGTTGTTGTCACCGGAAAGCCACATGCGTTGGTAAGGCGCTTGTTCAAAGTGCGAAAAATAATATTTTTTTCTTTCTGTCCACCCCACTAGACCCCCTATCACAAATAAAATATGACAGTAGTGTGAACATGAAATTTTTCTCTACAAAATTATTTTATTAGTCGTTGCATAGAAATTCTCCACGAAAGTGAAGTATGGCAACACACACAAGGCACAATCGAGCTTCAAATTTTTGGGAACGGGTTAACTCGCTACCGGGTCAAGTCGCCACGGGTCAACTCCCACCAAAAAGTTTCTGACACAACATGAGTTTATTCATGATCCAAAACATGGCATTTAACACATTAAAAACACTTTTATACATTAACAACCTTATCGGATTTTTCAATAAATGGACGAATATTTTATACATTGAGCACTGTAAGTTTTGGTCAATCGATACGACTTATTGGCAGAATTCAATTCCATAACTTCCCTTCGAGCCTGCATGTAGTCCTGGTAGGTGATTCCAGTGTCACACTTTTTCAACTTTGAAAACTCCTTTTTTTAGTTTCCAACCAATAACTTGAGCTGTAACTGGCAGAATCAAATAAAATTTGTTGTGTAGGTTCAGCAACATAAAATGCAGGTCAAGTCAAATCAGGGTTTGATCCAACAATCTTTGCCAGAGTTATGTCCCTTTTTCAATTTTGAAAAATTCCATTTTTTTGTGGTGGGGGGTGGGGGGTGGGGGGGGGGGGGTGTGGCCACGCAGTCTTTTATTTTCTATTATTGGGATTTGACGATACACTTTCAACAGGGTCAAGACAGTTTTACTTGTGGAAGAGGGCAGAACAGATATATCACTTGTATGGCTAATATTTCCAGGGGCGGTCAACTAGATTACTGATTAGTGCAGTGTGCCATACTTTTGAACTGTAAATAGTTCCCTGTGCAAAAATGGCTGGATCAGTGCATGCAGTGGTCCATAAAAAATTTAAATAAACATACAATTGGATTTATTTTTTAAAAAGTTATGACTCAACTGTTGTTCTCTAGTGCACATAGAAAACATATTCTTCAATGTGAGATTCATATTTTAAGTTTTTGTGGCAGGAAGTTGACCGTGAGTTAGGGATTTTCAAAAGCATTTTTTGGGTGAGTAAATTCTTTTTTTTAAAAATTTTTATCACATTTTTGTAATCTATTAGGTAGGAAGCAATCATTCATGTATTAAATAACCATTACTATTGAAAAGTAAATGAAAAAAACATCATGTTTTCGACCTGTCCACTCAAACGACAATCTTCAGTTTAGAATCACCTTAATTGCTTCTCCATCATCAGGTTTCAAGCGTTATGTATCCTAAATTATTTTGTTTTATTTTTATATATTGTCAGCTTTTGTTATTTATGTGTTATACTTGTTATATTGCCGCAAAATATTATGTCAGCCTACTGTTATTTACTACCAACTATACTGATGAAATTTAAAAAATAAACAACATATATTTTGTCGAAGCCAAGCGTTCTGTTGTCTGTTTTCTATTTCCCATTCCCGGTAATCCTCTTCTAGTCAATACCACTGATCTAAAAATAAAGTTTATTTTTAGACCAGTAAATAACCCCGAATGGCGAATCGTCCCGCCTACGAAAAATGGCGAATCGTCCCGATGGCGAACCGTCCCGATGGCGAACCGTCCCGGTCGACAATGGCGAATCGTCCCGATGGCGAACCGTCCCGTTCCCTTAATTTTGTGTGGGATTTCCCTTGTGATTTCCCAAGCGACTCGAATAACTTTATTTGCTAATGAATCCACGGGGGTCGGATGCGAAGGCCAAAGATCTTATTTGAATGAATGAAAAGTTTCAACGCGCCGAAGGCAGTAGAGGGTTCAGATCCCTCGAACTGGAAGCTGACTAGGAGTTGTGAATAACTAGAATTCTTCTTTGCTTCTTTGCTTGGAAACATGGGCACATTTATGGTAATACTGAAACCGCTGTTTGGTGGTTGCTTAAGAAGAAGAAAAAAAAGAAACCCAAACAGTCGATGGTTTGAGAGCAGCCCCGGAATATCCAAAAACGGTTTACAAAAAGGAAAAAAATCCACCAATATGTGTTTTTGAAAGTTGGGAGTCATCCATCTGCTTATAAGGAAGAGTGGATGCTGGGTCTTGGCCATCTTGTCTGCCTTCGGGGGGGGGGGGGGTGGGGGGGGCAGATGACGGGGTGACGGTAGGGAACAACAACAACAACAACAACAAACAACAAAAACAACTCACACACTCACTCCCAAAATCCCTTAATAGGTCTGTTATATCTTTATTCATATGTTTATTTATTTAAAATATACACTGGTCCCAGACAGGCAAGCTTGTTTCAATCCTTGCTTATTGTTTGGTGGCCAATGCATTTCGTAAATTGTAATGAACTGGGAAGGATTTTCGTTACTGGTGTAAATATTGTCCCCTTTCCTGGGCTTAGAATGAGTCTTCGGATAACTTAAGTGAAATTGAATGACCGCCTCACCAAGCAAAAAGGATAAATATTTCACCCAAAACTAAAATACGGCGGAAGTGTATTTTAGAGGTGTGTGGGGGAGGGGGTCTGGGAGATTCTTGGGGTTCTAGGGTCCCTGGTATTTTGGAGAACCCCCGAGGATTCATAAGCAAATAAAGTTAATCGGGTCGCAACAGACACTCGGTACAAGCTGAGAAATCGAGAAAAAAGAGAGAAGATATCCGATAGCCTAACATTTTTGGATCGATACTGTCGTGCCCCCTTACTGGAATATAAATATTAACGTCAATATATATATGGCAGGCATTCGTGCCACATACGTATGTGAAAATAAGCAAATCCAAGGGAATTAAAGCATTAGTACCACATACATATGTGGAAATAAGCAAACCACAAGGAAAGCATTAGTACCACATACCTTTTATATCCAGGTGTGACTGTTTTAATTGGTATTTATCTAGATAAATTGTGTTATGATTCTTTATTTATCTGCTTAATTATATTTATTTATTTACATAATTATATTTATTCATTTTATTTTATTTATATCTATTTTTAATTTATATTTTTATTTATTAATGTTTATTTTTGTTTATGTAAAAAATTTTTCAAAAGAGATTTAGCAAGCCTTTGTACATAATTATCTATTGTGTTACAATTTATCAGAGAATGTCTGTGGCACTTTCCAATAAATGGTATATTTATATTCCATCCAATCTTATACATCCCAAAATGCTATCAGATATAATTTTATTTCGATTTCCCAGCTTGTGTCGACTACCTGTGAGTGGCAAGGGAAATCCCACATCGTCCCTGTGCGCCTTTGGCGCGCTGAAACTTTTCATTCAAAAAATTAATAGATGCAATCAATAACAAATCATTCATTAGCATTGGACTAAATTGTAGGTTACAACACTGTAATCCAATTAAGTGCCAAGGTGACAACACTGTAATCCAGTTAAGTGCCAACAAGACAAAGGATTAATAACACCTTCGCACACACTGAGGAACTTCCGCAAAGTTACTTACTGCAATTCAGGAACTTACTGCAAATACACCGACCCCCAGGGACAGTCGAGTGATTAAAAGATGGTGCGAGTTGTTTGAGTACTGCTTTACTCGAGATGTTTATACCGTATGCCAAGGTTATCTGGAAACAGAGAAAAACGAGCTTGTAGCTGGATTTTCGATCAATTGATCACTCCTTGATTCTCAACAGGGACACGGAGAATCTACCAACCTCCCTGACAGGGACTAACAAGGAAAACAATTTCCGTTTCATTTTTTAACATGTTCGCATATGCAACTTCCTGGAGAAGACCAAGCGGGTCGATGTTGTCATGCTTGTCAATATATACACACATTGTGTACTTTGTGGAGGCTGCAGTCAGTTTATGGCACGAAAATATTCCTATTGGTCGGAATATAATATTTCTTTCGATTAAAAAGCTATGAATGAACAGGTGTGTGCATTACATCAAGTTATGCATTGTATTTAATATTAAGCTTGTTCGATGAAATTCTCCACGGAAAAGAGAGGTGGTAGGTGCTGATGCCACCGCCACTGCCATTTGTGCCTTGTGGTACTGTCATCAGATCATAATTTGGCAAATTGCCTATCAACAGTGCAAACCTGGCAACATGTTTGTAGCGTATGCTTACAGTTACAGATATTCAGTTGGTGTCAGTACCTGCCACTGACAGTGACAATGGTGTCTGGTCGTTTCGTTCCCTTTCTCGTTCGTCCCCGGATCATTTCGTTCCTTTACTACCCAGCTAGCAAAGTATATGGGACCCATCTGGGTCCCATATCGACACCTATCTGGGTCCCATTTAGGCTGCACATCTGGGACCCACATGGGGAGTGCAACTGGTTTCCATGTGGGTCCCACGTGGGCAGCCCCACATATGTGCACATGGGACCTATCTCAGTATCTGGGTCCCATTTAGGCTGCACATCTGGGACCCACATGGGGAGTGCAACCGGTTTCCATGTGGGTCCCACATGGGCAGCCCCACATATGTGCACATGGGACCCAGATGGATCCCATATTGGCACCCACCTGGGGACCATTTGGGCTGCACATCTGGGACCCACATGGGGAGTGCAACCGGATTCCATGTGGGACCCAACTGGGGACTGTGAATCCTGTGGGCTGCTGGGATTATACCCCCTCAACACTTTGCATCTTGTGAAAATGAACGTTACGCCTACCCACTCGGTAACGGGTGGTTTTGCCCCTGGGTCATTTTGCCCCTGAGCCACCAGGGACTAATCTAGGCTTTGAGTTTGGGCACTCCTCCAGTACAAGAGTGATATGCAGAAGGCATATCCCGAGGGCCATAAACCCGAGCGGGGGTGAGTTTTATAAATAGAATGGGTCGTTTTCCCTCTAGAGCAATTTATTGAATAAATACCGATGTTGTTTTCTTTGTATAACTGTTCCATCAGCATTTTCATCATCTTAAATTTAGTTGACAGCCTCTTTCCATCTAATAATTGGTGACTGAATGGGAAATGTTGTACAATTATGGGGCAGTTTCGTTTGGGGGCCCAAATCACTGGCGCCCAAACCCTTTTTACGGGTCCAGAAATGGCCATTTCATTTCAGCCCGGAGTCGTTTCGATCCGGATCATTTCACCCGTGAGTCGTTTCGACCATGCGTCATTTTGACCCTGATTCGTTTCGCCTGGGTTGTTTTGCTCCGAGTCGTTTCGAGTTGTGCACTAGGGCTTACTGAATATGAAATCTGATAGTTTGTGGAATAAAATATTATTTCTGTATGAATGTTTCTTGTTAATGGTTACTCTTTCTGAAACCAGGTATTGGCATAGGGGTAAAACGACTCGGGGTTGAAATGGACCATGGGTGAAATGACCTGGAAAGGGGGGGGGGGGGGGGGACCACACAGGGATGAAACAACTCTGGGAGAAATGACCCGGGGGAAACGACCCTGAGGCAAAACAACTCACATTCGATCACTCTAGGATAACTTCATTCACACACATTTGCAGTGTACTATTGTCCATATATTTACCCTCCAAATATGCAATTTCCATATTAACACTTCCACAGCTGGTGCCTTTAAATGGTTTGACCCACCCGTGAACACAACTGTTCCTGTGGAGAATCCATTAGCAAAGAAAGGGGGTGAACACTATAAAATTTACAATCTGCTGCCTGCTGGCGACAGATTGCAAATTTTAAAGTGCTCACTGTTCATATCAACAGCATGTAATGTTTATTTTTTACTGCAGGCCAAATTTAAAGGGAAAGAGTTAAAAGATTCCAACCTGCTGCTTTTTTGGAGGACAGCAATTCCTTGCTGCTCAATTGGCTTAGGAAAAGATAACAAAAACTCAAACATATGGCACCAAAATTCATTATTCTTTACAGTTTACAGATCTGGACAGTGCACAAAAGTATCCTGCAACATGAAGCCACACACAATTTTCAGATGAAATTTAAGAACCTCAACTTGTGTTAACTGGTAGAGTGCTGAGTAATTTTTAGGCTGTCAGTATATGTTAGCCTAAATTTGCCTTGTTGCAATATAAGGGAGAGTGCCTATAGGCACCCTCAACATTAATGATCCTAAAGCTACTTCCAAAGCCGAAACCAATAGCATTGGCCTTCAGCACTTAACTGGTAGAGGCGACAGCCCAAATTTGGGCCTCACTTGGGCACCTGCATAATGCACCTCATCCGTTCAATATTCTAAGATTGTTCTTCAACAAAATGTTAAAAGTAAAACTGTTTTGTCTACTTTGATTTACCTTGTCATTTATGGGAGAGTGCCTATAGGCACTCTATTATAAATGGCAGCATGGTAAATTCAAGCTATTCAAGCAATTCAACATATTCTGATTGCCCAAAAGAATTCAGCACTCTACCAGTTAACAAGTTAATATTAAAATCAGCACAGTCACGACTCCTAAATGTACTAACAGTCCACTCAATGGAAAACAGGCCGCCAACACTGTGCATTGACGTTGGACCTTCCATATCTGTAATTCGACCCTTCCAAATATTTTGTTCACATGTCCAGAACCCACAGAAAAACTGTACTGTTTTGAAACCATGCAGGTGTGTAAGTTGTAACAAAACGAATAGAGCATTTATCACGACTGTCCCATTTTTCAGCATTAGAACACTGGCACATAGTTGAAAAAAAATCCATGACACTCGGCATTTATGTCTCTCTGAAAACTCTAAGATTGAAGAGAATGAATAGAATTTATGTAAAATATGTGTATTTGAAAAATGGCTGGAAATGAACATAATTGGTGTATCCTTCAAAACAGGATCGTCAAGAGGGTGGGGTACCCGGGGTAGTAACCCAGTGGCCCAGAGTTACTAAGGGCCCAACTAGTCGACCCTTGTCATGTCTGTGGCTATAAGCTGAGAGTAATTTTATATTTTGCAAATTGAGGGACCCACACTAGAATGAGTGGCCAGTCTAAAGCTTACGTGTACAGATAAAGATCAAGGAAACCCCAGCATCTGACACCCACGGAACCCCCCACCGACGGATAGGGGCACCCGTCTTGTACTCTCGCCAAATAGCAGTGGTAATCAAGGCATCCACACCACATAACTATAATGCTATATAATGTTGCCAGTGGCGTTGTGGCAACATTATATAGCATTGTAGTTACGTTGTATGCTTGTAAGGACACATTCCACACGATAGGGCCCTATTTCCAAGCTAACCCCGGGGTGTGGCGACACTGCTTAAAATGTCACAAAGTCATGCTAACAAAGTCATGCTTAACACTCATTCAGTCACTATTTTCACCAGATGTTTCGAAAATTTCTGAAGCGCTTGGCTGTTTTTGTTTTTTTGCTCTTTCCTTTCACCCACCATCTCGATCTCTTGCTCCAGCCAACCATTTCGCAGCTTCTGCTTCAGTGTCTTTTCTTGTAGCCGACTTGGTGGAAACATTCTTCTTCACACACCCTAGTAACAGAATAAATAGAATATGTTCCTTTATTATTTCACAAAAAGTTAAAAGCCGTGTTCAAGTACTTAAGCTCCATCTACCCATACAAGTCGCGCAGCTCAGTTGTGCTCTATGCATTTTATGGTCTGCTAAATATATTTTGGTGCATTCGACACATTCACCGATGTCCACTGCCTTGATACTTCACATTGTGTTGTACAAAGTCCTTTGTGTGTATCGATGTTTTACTTGCCATGTTGAATGAAAATTTTGACGTGTTTAATCACATGACATGATTCAGCACGACAAAGCGGAGCCCCCTCCCCCTCTTGTGGGCACCAGCATTGTTACCCGACTTTAATTTGGACGGACAATAACAGACACAACTTTTAAACTCAGCCTTCATTTTGTTGTAATAAACAATACAGACATTTTTTCGTCAAAGGTGATTACTCTGGAACCAACTAGAAGGGATATCAGTACCCCGTGGCTCACAAATGGGTGGCTAATGTATAGTGTGCCTGCCCAAAACCTGTACAAAAAAGTCCAAAACCTGCACATAAAAGGAAAAAATTAAAGTACATAAGCAGGGAAAGGGTTAAATAATATAATACTGGTGCAAAATTCAAGTAAATAAACATGGAAAGGGTTAAATAAAATAGTACTAGCCCTGAAAGCATGCTAACAAAAAAAACCAAAACCTGTCTGAAAAAGTATAACCATTGTTTCAGAGGGTTAAAATTGAGAAAAAAACCATGAAAATATTACAATGACAACCTGCACACAAAAGTCTAAAACCAGTACACAGAAGTCCAAAACCTGCACACAAAAGTCCAAAATTGAAGTAAATAAGCAGGAAAAGGGTTAACCCTTTACCCAACACAGCAATTTCAAAAAATAAATAAAAACTCATATTTTAGAAACATTTTCATAGGTATTACTCAATGTAATCATGTAAATATGGATATCATTGGAACCGGCTGAACAAGCCGGTTCCAATGATATCGATATTTGCGTGATTTTGTTGAAAAACAGTCAAGATATTCCATGCTGTACGAGTGTTGCATATGTTAATTTTCTGGGCGGTTTTGGGCAGTTTGTTGGATAAGGGGTTAAATAATATAATACTAGCCCTAGGAAGCATGCTAACATGAAATAGGAACCAAGGCAGTGCCCACAAAGTAAATCCCACTTGGAAGAAAAGACAGACAAATATCAAAACCTGCACACAAAAGTCCAAAATTGAAGTAATTAAGCAGACAAGGGGTTAAATAATATAATACTAGCCCTAAGAAGCATGCTAACATGAAATAGGAACCAAGGCATTGGCCACACAGTAAATCTCCACTAGGAAGAAAAGAAAGACAAATATCAAACCTGCACACAAAAGTCAAAACATGAGAAAACGGTACATTTTTCATCAATAAAGGGCAATAACTCTTGAACTGGACAGAGCGTAATGTCCGAAATCGACCTTGGCCTTCATTTTGTTGTAACAAACAACATGCCAGGCCTGCACAAATACCAGGCTTGTACAAATTGAAAAACTAGAGGTACTATGAACAAGCTCACAAAGTGATACCCCCAGCGCCTGAAATGTATAAGTTAGATTATCTCCTCTTGGAAATGTCAGAACGGAATCATATTGCTTCATGCACATCCGCATATGGAGTTCTTCCATTGTGTAAAGTTTCATGAAAATTCTTCAAACGGTTTAGCAGGAGTTGCGCTTACAAGGATGGACAGATGGACGGACAGACGGATGGACAGATGGAAGGACATGGTGATTCCTATATACCCCCAAACTTTGTTTCCGGGGGGAGGGGGGGGGGTATAATAAGGCAACCACTTTTTGGGTTTCAAACAATAACAAGGTCACAAAATTTGGGAGAACAGAAAACGGCTTTCCATAAATAAATTAAGTCAACCTTTAAGTGAACCAAAAGATTGTTCTCCTAATTTGTGCAGGCCTGCATTTTAAAATTTGGGGAGGCTACATGGAACAGTTCTCAAGTTATGATGTGGACAAGACAAAATAGTTCAAGTACAATTTATTCATGAATAAAGGGCAATAACTCTTGAACCGTACATAGCATGACATCCAAAATTGAATTTTTGGTCTTCATTTTGTGATAAGACACAATATACTCAAACTTGGGGAAGCTGGCTTCAATGGTTCTCAAGTTATGGTGCGAACAAAGTTTGGCAGCTGGCTGCCCGCCCGCCGCACTTCACCATTTCAGTAACCAGATTTTTCCTTCCTTTTTTATGAAATTTGCCTGAAATGCACTAAGTTCGAATTCAAGCTTTTATAGTGAGCCCAAATATGAATCCATGGGCCGATTTGAACAAACTTGAATCAGATCCACCCCACAATGTTGCATACCAAATATCAAAAGATTCTGCCCACTGGTTCTGGAGAAGAAGATTTTTTAATAATTTTTCTATAATTCATACGGTGCTATCAGAATGATGCCCCATACAAAGCCCCCAATGGACATGGCCATTTCATTTGAACAAACATGAATTGCCATATAGTAATGAACATCCACATGAAGTTTCGTGAAAATCGGACCAGTGGTTTCAGAGGAGAAGTCGTTTGAAAAATGTTCACGACGACGGACGACGGACGACGACGAGAGACGGCAAGTGATAAGTTGAGCTCCCTTCGGTGAGCTAAAAACACATGAAAAGTACATTGCTTCCTGGTGACACTGATCTCCACCATACCCCTGTTTGTGTGTTACATGTGGAGGCTTTGACTGCTCAAGTCTTAAAAAAAATTTGTCTCACTACATAATCAACATTTCTATTTATCATGGTTTGGAAAATAGAAATTTTGGTATAATTTGGGCTTCCGTGGTGAACCCAAATAATATGAACCCAGGGACTTAGCTTTAACAAACTTCACTCTCACCCCTGAATGCTGTACACTAAATATCAAAAGATTCTGACCGCTAGATCTGAAAAAAAGATTTTTAAAGAATATTCCTCATATTGAACTAAGTTATAGTTTGGGCTCCCAAAGGGAGCCCAAATATGAACTCAGGGACATGACTTGAACAAACTTGAATCTCCCCCCCCCCCCCCCCCCTCCCCCCTTCCCCAAGGATGCAGCATACCAAATATCAAAAGATTCAGATTGATGGATCCGAAGAAGAAAATTTTTAAAGAATATTCCTCATATTGCTCTAATATGGACCAAATTTGGGCTCCCATAGGGATCCCAATTATGGACCGACTCCGAGGAATTTGATTTCAATAAATATGTGAATCAATGTTTCAAAGATGTTATATGTAAAATTTGAAGGTTTGTGGAGCAATGGTTTGGGAAAAAACGATTCTTGAACTTTTTTTTCATTGCCCACCGTGTTAAAAAATGCGGACTCCTCATTTTTTTCAAAGTCCCGAAAAAGTACCTAATGACAAAACCGATGGCAATTTTTTTTTTTTACCATTCCGTTCTGTTGGTCCCAAGGAAGCCTCCCACCAAATAAAAATTCTCAGTGCAGCACAGTTTTGGAGATATGGGCATTGTCGTTTTGTTTATTTTTAGCTCAGGAGGTTCCAACGGAGCCGCAAGAAAAATGTTTTGGCAAAAATCAAGTACTTATGACCCAATATAACCTCATATTAAATATGGTTCAAACTGGCCTCTCGGTTCAGAAAATAGATATCCTGGGCGGGGCAAAAATTCTTGCCCCTCCCAGAACAAAGGCAAATATTGCCCTTCATCATACTTCTCTTGAACAAACTTGAGTCTACATCTCAAGAGCTGGGGAGCTGGCAGCTGCTCGTCGTCACTTGGTGGTTCTCTCTGGGTACTCCGCCTTCCTCCACCCGTTAAACTGTCACCGACACGATATGACCTTGGCTGTTAAAGTGTCGTTAAACTTTAATAAATATAAATTTGTCAGTTCCAAAATTTCGGTATTTTGAGATTCCATCGGTATGGTAAATCGGTTCTGGTTCGATACCGATACTGAATAGTATTTACAGTATACCAACCATTTCTAACTAGGAGTGTAACCAATTTCATCTTGTTTGACAGAGTTCAATGAGCTCTCTTAAACAAGACTGAATTGGGTAAACTCCTTGTCGCATTATGGGAAAAACATGCAGGTAAGCAGGTTGCTGTTTTGATATTAGAGCTCAATGAGCTCTGTCAAATAAGACTGAATTGGTTAAATTACAAAGCGCATTATGGGAAATATTTGTAACTTGAAATTTTGATATTTAGACATCAGAGTGCAGAGGGTTAATTATTTATAACGGCTGTCCATACCAGATGATTTTCTTTCTAGTATTGGGATGCTGTCACAAAAATAAATCCCAGATTTTCAGAAATGGAAAACTAGGGAATCCAAATGACAACCTAAGGACTTGACTTGAACAAACTTGAAGGATGTTGTATACCAAATATCAAAAGAGTCTGAGTGATGGTTCAGGAGAAAAAGACTTCAACAAAATTACCAATTTTGTACTATCTTAAAATTTGCCTCCCCCCCCCAAAAAAAGAGGAAAATGTATACCACATATGTTAATTTTTAAAGATTATTCCTCTTACTGGACTATGTTGAAATTCGGGCTCCAGTAGGGAGCCAAAATATTAACCCAGGGATTTGATTTGAACAAATGTAATTCTGACCCTTCCTAGAGATATTGTATACCAAATATGAGAGCATTCTGAATGGTGGATCTGAAGAAGATTTTTCAAGAAATTCCCTCATATTGCACCGACAGAGTTAAAATATGGGCTCCCATAGGGAGCCCAAATATCAAAACCCTGCACTCGATTTGAACAAACATGAATAATTTAATCATTTGCTCCGCCTTTGCGTTTGATTGGTTGAAAGCATACAGCACGAAAGTTATCAAAATCGTATAATCCAAATCACGTAATGATTTGTAATGTCTACACGTTCGCATATCCGATCCAACTTAATTTGAAGACTCTGGAAGCCCCGCCCACTCAATCCAATTGTCACCTTGAGGGCGTGACGGCAGACTGATAGGTGGATAACAAGCTTGTAAACAAAGATCAATGATCGATTTTTCATCGCCTCCAGTCAGCGAGAATATCGGGATCAACTCAATTTAACTGGTAGAGTGCTAAATTATTTCTGGTCATCAAAATTTGTTAATGTGTCTGTGCCTTGTTACAATTTATGGGAGAGAGCCAAGGGGCACTCTCCCATAAATTCTAACATGGCAAACCCATTAAGAATTAGTAATTTCATTTCTAAGATAATATGAAGCCCATGATCCACGAAATATGACAACTTTTGGATGGGGCACCTGCTCATCATACGAAAGCCCTGATAGTGGCTTCCAGCACTCTACCAGTTAATAAAATTTACCGAAGGGGGAGACGAATAAAAGATCATACATCCAAACATGATTTTGGGGGAACTTAAAAAAAAAAGTTTTTAATGATATTGTTACGTGACTTGCTAAATATCTGTCGTCTGCGATCGAAAATCAAAACAACAAACAATTTGACAATGATTGACGTTACCTGTTTGTGGGACACTTTCCTGAGTTTGACTGTTGTCTTTTGCGAAAATTAAAAGTTTTTCGTTCACGTACACATAGTTTTTATATTTTAATATTACAGCAGGGGGGGGGGGGGGCACTAAAAATTTGCAAGAGGTGACGCCCTATTTTTTATTCGGCTTCTTTTTACACCCACGCACCCACTACGTTCAAATTTTCTACTACCGTTCTCAGACACCCACCCCCAACTCTCCCATTAAAATCCAAAATAAGCTTATAAACTTCGTAGGCACAGCTGTCTTTAGGGGGTTTTCATAATGTTCTTAACCCTTTACCCAACGTAACGGCCAAAACCGGCCAGCGCTATTCTCAAAAATCGCCAATTAATTTTTATTATTTTTTCATTTTCTGTCTCAGAAACATAGGTTATGACCTCTTATTGGAACGAGCTTGTCGAGCTCGTTCCAATGAGGGGCCATAACCTATGTTTTTGAGACAAAAAATGAAAAAAATTAGTTATTCAATCATTTTTTGGCAAGTGTCGTCTGCTTTCCATGTTGGGTAAAGGGTTAAACTGGTACCACCAATTTAAACCTCTGTGGGCTGCTTTGGGCCCCAATCTACAAATGACAAGCTGTTCATTATCAGGCTTGGCCAGAGCAGGTGTACATATACAGGAACAAATTTTCATTTGAATTGTTACCAAAATATTGTCTGCACATTTTCTACTTTTCGGACAAGACACCCACCCCCTACTAACGTGTGACATTTTCCCAGTTTAAGCCCAATATTCTCACATATAAAGCCTCCTGATGTTGTATTTATGTTAAGAGTGTGATGTACAACATCATCTTTAAGGTTTCAACTTTCAAACACAAATGATGGTATATATTAGCTGATATATTGATATATTTGTAAAAAAATCAAAAAATTGCACAAGTTGGAAATGCACATTTTTGGCGCACTCAAGAGACTCACCCACCCCCACGTCACGTCTTGCAAATTTTGGGTGGCCTCCCCCTGATTACAGCTGGATAAAATTATAAGAAATAACTGTTGTTTTCCTTCGGTTTATGCGATATAAACCGAACATTTTCAGCACAAGCTTAATCATAACTCGTGAAGCTTGTGCTGAAAATTTTCGGTTCATATCGCATAAACCGAAGGAAAACAAGTTATTTCTTAAATCTGACTCCTTGGAGATGTAGAGTACCAAATATGAAAACATTCTGACTGGTGGATCTGAAGAAGAATTCTGACAACACCACTGGCACTGCCTGTACCCCATAACTGAGGTACATGTATCAAAAACAAACCACTTTCTGTATTCATTTTTAGGCATAAAAAATCACTCAAAATTTCTTGCATTTTCGTATACAAATCCAGTCATCAAACTCCCTGTTCGAGAACAGGGTTTCAAAATAAATCTTTGAAGATGCATGATGGAAGGCACTTGGTTATAAGATGGGAGGGGCAAACCTAATTTCGTAATTGTCTAATAAACAAAATTTTAACCCAGGCACTCGATTGAACAAACTTGAATCTCCCACCACCTCCCCCAAGAGGTGCTGTGTATCAAATATGAAAGGATTTTGACCAGTGAATCTGAAAAAGATTTTTGAAGATATTCCCTCATATTTAAGTTAATATTCCCAAGCACCCATAGGGAGCCCAAATATTAACCCAGAGACTTGATTTAAATAAACTTGAATCTGACCTCCCTGGAGATGCTATATACAAAATATGAAAGGATTCTGGCTGATGAATCTGAAGAAGATCCTTCATATTTCACTACGTTACAATTCTGGCTCCCATGGGCATCCCAAATTCCAACCAGGCACGCGATTCTGACTGGTGGGTCTGAAGAAACTTTTTAAAGAAATTTCCTCATATTGCAGTAAGTTGAAATTTGGGCTAACATAGAGAGCCTAACTATAAAATCAGGTATCCAATTTGAACAAACTTGAATCTGACCTCCCTCTTAGAAGAGATGTTGTCTACCAAATATGAAAGGATTCTGACAGGCAGATCTGAAGAAGATTTTTAAAGATTATCCCCCATATTGCACTATGTTGAAGTTCGAGATTTCATGGGAAGCCCACATATATGAATCGAGGAACTTGATTTGAACAATTGAATAATCTTGAATTTGACCCTCTTAACAATGATGTATGCCAAATATCAAAAGATTGTGACTAGTGGTTCTGAAGAAGATTTTTAAAGATTATTCCCCATATGATATTGCCTCAAGTTAAACATTCAGGCTTCTGTATTGAGCTCAAATATGAACCAAGAGGCTTCATTTTAACAAACTTTACCTGACCACTCTCTCTCCCCCCCCCCCCCCCCACCCATCCCCTCTATGGATGCTGTATACCAGGTATTATCGTATCAAACGATTCTGATCATTGGTTCTGAAGACATTTCTTTTTTAAATTCTCGCAATGCAAATAAGCTGACCCAGCATTTTTTCTGATCCCCCCCCCCCCCCCCCCCCCTGCACAGAATACCCTGACACAACTGATGACATTGTTTTCACCAATCAGTTCTACTGGTCCTAAGAATGCTTCATACCATATAACAGTTTTCTGTACCACACGGTTTTGGAATTATGAGCATTTGCAAATATTTCTATTTTCAGCTTCTGCAGTGGGTTCCCACGGAGACACAAGAATTTTTTTTTGCACGAGTCAACAATAATACGACAAAAGAAATTTGGTTCAAATCGAACCATCGGTTTAGAAACAAGAGGCCCGATATAAACCTGAGCCACAAATGAATCTATATTAAGCAATCAATCTTCATAAGATCCATTGTCATATCTTGAGCCCCTCAGTACTTACTAAAATAATGTCCCCCCCCCCCCCCCTCCTTCTCCCAACAGGCGCTGTATACCAAATATGAAATGATTCTGCCTGGTGAATCTGAAGAAGATGATTTTTAAAGAAATACCCTCATATTGCACCAAGTTAAAATTCAAGCTCTCATAGGGAGCACAAATATTAACCCTGGTTCTCGATTTGAACAAATTGGATAGGTGGATCTGGAGAAGAAGGTTTTCGAAGAAATTTCCTCATATTGCACTAAGTTAAAATTCAGGCTACAATAGGAGCTCAAACATGGGCGTTGAACCCTCCCCTCCCCCCCCCCCCCCCCCCCCCCCCCCCCCCCCCCCCCCCCCCGATGTTGTATACTAGAAATGAAACGACTGACTGGTGGAAGTAGGTCTTAAAAGAAGTTTCTTACAGAAATTTCCTCATTGTTCTAAGTTAAAATTCGGGCTCCTATATTGAGTCCAAATATAAACCTTGGCACTCGAATTGAACAAACTGGATTCTGATCCCCATAGAGATGTTTTTTTCCAAATGTGAAACCATTTGGATTGGTGGATCTGGAGAAGAAGATTTTGAAATAAATTTCCTCATATTGCACTAAGTAAAAATTTGGGCAACGATAGACAGCCCAATTATGATCAAAACTCAGGGACCCGATTTGAACAAACCTAAATCTGACCTCACTTGAGATGTTGTACACCAAATATGAAAGGATTCTGACTGGTGAAGAAGATTTTTAAAGATTATTCCCCATACTGCCCCAAGTTAAAAATTTGGGCTCCTGCACTGAGCCCAAATATGGGCCGAGTGGCTTCATTTTAACAAAATTATATCTGACCCCCCTATGGATGTTGTATACCAAATATCAAAAGATTGTGATCTCTGGTTCTGGAGAATAAAATTGTTTAAATAATTGCAAATATGCTGATTCAGCATTTTTTGACACCCTCTAGAGAACACCCAGTTACAACCGATGGCATTTTGTCTACCTTTCAGTTCTATGGTTCCTAAGGATGCTTCATACCAAATAACAGTTCTCTGTTCTGTGGGGTTTGGGAAATATTGTGAGTTTGAAAATATTTTTATTTTTAGTTCCTGGGGTTCCAACGGGGACACAGAACATTTTTTTTTTTTCATGAATCACGTACATATGACCCAATAATATTACAAATTAAATTTGGATAAAATTAGACCATCGGTTCAGAAAATCAAAATTTTAGGCAGGACCAAAACTCTTGACCCTCCAATTACAAAGGCAAATATTGCTAAACGAACTTTGTTTGAACAAACTGGACTCTACACCTCAAAAGGAAGCTCCATACGAAATATCAAGTCAATGTACCCATTGCCATTGTTCATGAGAAGATTTTTAAAAAAATTTTGGAGCATTTTTCTCACTTCCTCCCTATAGGGTTGGCCCAGATGCTGAGTGAACAAAAACGCAATTCCCCTTTGGAACAATCACTCGCACAAATTTTCACTTGAATTGGCCCAGTGGTTTTGGGGAAGTCCAAAACATGGTGTTGATAAGCTCAGCTTGACTCTGTCAAGGTGAACTAAAAAGCGTTCTTGTGCTACTGTGTCCCAATTGCTTTCAAATTAATCTTTGCATGAAAACTGAAGCGTCATTTATTGATATTTGCATTTCAATGTGTTACTGTATCTGTTATCAATTGTCTATTTCAAATTCAAAGTTCAAAGACCACTACTCCCGGGATCCAAATAAACATACCCGTATGTTTATTAAAATTTTGTGAAACGTCGCACCCTACATTGCTTATTTCGGTCCCTATGTTTATTTACTTTGATGGTCGGAAACCAGTGACATGACAAGTTCGGGCTTATAAATGATAAAACTCTGCAGCATAGGCAAAAGTCTTGCCTTTCATGTTGACCCAATTTACAACAAAACAAAAAATCCCCACCCCCACCCCCACTTTCTGTATAAATAAATAATAATTTTGTCCCTACTTTTATTCAATTTCAGAAAAGCTTCCCCCCCACCCCCCCCCCCCCCCCCCCCCCCACACACACACACACACACTTTTATTTAATATCATGAGATTTTCCACCCCCTACTATTATTCTGCCCTTTCTTTTATTTGGATCCCGAGAGTGTTTGTTGACTGCTGTAAAATTTCCTGTGGCACTTCACTGGTGAGAACAGTAAGCAGTGGCAGTCGCCCGGATTTTGAAATTGTGAAGGTGTTGTGCAACTGTGATTGGTTTCATTTATAACAATTTAATATTCGGTTTACAAAATCAAAAAAATCAAACAGTGCTTTGACTTTTGTTTCACATGCAAGTTGCAACAAAAAAGTAAAATCAAAACATTCTAATTTCTATGTTTGGGGCCCCACATTGCCACACAACTTCACAAGCAGCAAAGGAGCCTTTAGTTTAAGGAGGTGAGGTATCGGGTACATTTGCGTAAATTGGGGATCGGGTATTGAAGGGCTGTTAACAGGCATTCGTGAACTTGCAAAATGCACTTGAGGAAATCAACATTCCCTTTGAAATTCAGGAAAGCCTTGCACCGACACACGCGCACAAATGCCACAATGTAAGTTCTAACATTTGAAATTGAATGTTGATGACAAACACCGTGTTGCGGTTCGCAAGAGTTCCAACACTTAGGCTAATTACATTAAATTCAAATTCAGTGTTTGATCAAACTAAAACGGAAATATTGGGTTCGAAAATACTCACCAGATATTTGTTATTATTCCACGTTGATCAAATTTGTGAACATCCACTTCCAAAATCGACTAGAAGCTGGTATTTTTCGAAACTCCAACATAGCAGACATTACGTTAGTTCTTCTGCCAAATTCAGGAACATGCATGGTGTATTGTTTTTCATAAATGACGATTTATTTTTCTTCACAAAATCGTAATATTAGGCCAAATAAAAAAAATGAATTGATTCTCAGGCAATTTTTTTTTCAAATCAGTGAGGGAGGGAGGATTTTATTTTTATATTTTTTTTTTTTTTATGTAAATAGTTGACTATACTCAGTAAATTTTTTTTGCTGTCTTTCCACTTGAAAAAGAGAAAAGGTTGTATTTTAGTGTAATTATAGTATACCTTTTATAACTAACTACCGTAACAACAGCTAAAAGGATTTTGTATTGTATTGTTCTTTTTAATGGTATAGATCTGTCAAACATCATGATCCATTTGAATAGGCCCCAGTAACCAATGCTTGGGGGTAGGAGTCCTTTAAAATGGGAAACATGGCTCTAAATGATTGTTAAACTGAAGTTTATATTGGTGTTGCAGCCATTATTAGCCATTGTGCAGAAATATATGACCTTAAACACCAGCAAATAAATAAATAATTAAATCATGATCCAGTATATCAGAATTTGCCTTGTTACAGTTTATGGGAGAGTGCCTCTGGGCACTCTCCCATAAACTGCAACAAGAAAAAACAATGTACTGCAAACACAGCTAAATAATTGTATGTCGAGAAATGTGAAAAAATGACCATTCCATGTTTTCAAAAATTCTTAAGAAAACATGACATAATAAAAATGTCTAATGAGGAGGTTCAAATCCAACGAGGGAGGGCCTGAGAATCAAAACATTATTTTTTTTTAGCCTTAATATGTTGGTCCTCATTCCGACGTAGTTGGTCAAAGCTCTTCATGTTGCTCAAGACAGAAAATTTCTCCGGATAAGGCAAAAAAGAATATTTGTAACGTACGCGAATTCAACACCACGATTCAAGGTCAAAGAGTCTTCAGAAATGAGGTAAATTTAACGTCATGAAACGTCACGAGAGTGCACGCGCGCGTGTTTTGAAACAATATTAGTATTTGTACAGCCGCTATGGAGACGTTCAGAGTAAACGCCTTGATAAGATTGAAAGCCAATACCCATTCCTTTTATAAGATTATGGGCATAGCAGGCTTTGACTTAGGCCCATAATGCCCAAGTTCTGTTTAGCATCTAATCTGTAGCCCAACTTCTTTCATTTGATGCACATTGTCATTTGTCTACAGACCACACTGTCTTTTCACTCGAAACAAGTCAAAATCAGTCTCTGAAGCCTGAATCACCTACGTCATGTTCTTTTGTGTGTATGTTGAGTTGATGGTGAGGGTGGAGGTATTAATTTGTTATAGCAGAATTTAATTAGTAGACTACCAGTATCGTCTCAATATGTACCCATGTTGGCAAACCCACATGGGTTTGCACACATAGGTCCCATATGGTCCGATGTGGGTGTACCCATATGGGCTTGCCCAGAAACAGCCCATATGGGTCCCATTTTATCATTTTTGCTGGGACCCATGTGGCAAACCCACATGGATTTGCACACATAGGTCCCATATGGGTCCGACATGGGTGTACCCATATGGGCTTGCCCAGAAACAGTCCATATGGGTCCCATTTTATCATGTTTGCTGGGACCCATGTTGGCAAACCCACATGGGTGTGCACACATGGGTCCCATATGGGTCCGATGTGGGTGTACCCATATAGGCTTGCCCAGAAACAGCCCATATGGATCCCACATGTGTCCCATATGGGTCTGATGTGGGTGTACCCATATGGGCTTGCCCAGAAACAGCCCATATGGGTCCCATTTTATCATGTTTGCTGGGTAATTCGTACCGGTTCTCCTAAATACCAGAACCGCACAGAACTCCCCTCTAAATTATATTTGCACAGTATTTTATGATGCAGTATGTTTATTTTATGTAATAAACCGTGCAGGAAAGAAGAAAAGAAGTAAATTCATTCTTATAGTTGATTTTGTCTGGGGGGTTCTGGTATTTAGTATTTTTCTCTAAATACCAGAACCTCTCAGATTTTCCCCAAAGAACCTCCTCTTAGTTACATTTACACATTGTTTTCGAAGAAAAGATTCCATTTGCAGACTGTTTTAGAGTTCTGTGGAAAACTAAAACATGATTTATTCTCAAATTCGCTCTCATTTCAGCTGAACATTTAAAATTTAGTCAAGGGAGTTAACTCGGAATTTTGCATTCACTGATTGATTTGGCTCAACAAACTCGAGCCAACATCATTGCTCAAGTAACGAAAATCTTCAACTTGTTAATAGTTCATAGTATACGAAATGCATCCAGTAAATTAGGTCTGGATCTCGCTGAAGACTCGGACCAGACCTAATTCACTGAACTCATTCTGTAAATTTCTAGCACTCAACCAGTTAAAAGATAGCATGGTATTGTACTTAAACACCATGATATATCAGAAATACCCTGGGATATCATGATATTTGGGGCACACACATGAAAGTCGCTCGAAAAGTGAATATTAAATACAATCAAATTAAATGAAACTAATTTTGACCTCTTTTCTGTTACGATGTTGGGGAGCTGGCAGCTGCTCGTCGTTGCTCGGTGGTTCTCTCCGGGTACTCCGGCTTCCTCCACCTGTAAAACTGTCACGGTCATGATTAGCCATTGTGCATAAATATGTGACCTTAAACATCAATAAATAAATAAATAGGCCTCTTTTCTGACCTAGGCCATTTCCTTTGACGTTTTTTGATAATAATTTGGTGTAATTGCGTAGTAAACGGGTGCAATTGGGTGATCGGACTTATTGGGTAAATCGAACCGCCATTACATGACCACCTCATCAAGCAAAATGTTGATCGCAAGTTGCAAATTGCAATCAGCTTGCAATCAACATTTAGCTTGGTGAGGTGATCACTTAAGGGCACGTTGTGTTTATATTTAAATGCACAGATTTCTTGCAAGTTGCGTTTGTATTTGTGCGGGCTTCTTTTTTCATGACTTTCCTGTTATTTTGTATAATATTATATATTTTTGTATGTACCATACATGTGCCAGTCTTGAGACGAATAAAAAAATAGTTTTTTTTATGTTTTGGACTTAATTCAGAAATAAATTGACAATGAGATTTCCGCGTGTCAGTCACAGAAATAGCCCGATTGCGATCAGCCAAGCGCCAAGCAAATGCCGACACAGGTATGAATTGGTGAATAAATTAAATTTCAGTTTCCTATTGAATGTTAAAAGAAACTGGAAATGGAATATTTTCCCAGAGAGCAGCGTGCAAATGTCATTTATAGGGTGGTTCTTGGGAATTCTGTGCTGTTCTGGGGGGTTCTGGTATTTAGGAGAAAAATACTAAATACCAGAACCCCCCAGACCCGCCTAGACAAAGGCAACTATAAAAATGAATTTACTTCTATCTTCTTCCCTGTGAGGATTACTACATAAAAGAAACATATTTCATCGTAAAGCACTGTGCAAATGTAATTTAGAGGGGGGTTCTGTGCAGTTCTGGTGGGTTCTGGTATTTAGGAGGACCCATTCATACTAGGTCATTTCGTACCCCTATAAATAGGTTAGTGTAATCACCTCACTGTCTGATGAGAAAGTTGATTATAAAATCGATTTATTGAAATAAAAGGCAACTCAACATAGACTCATTGTGCTGATTTTTAACAGGAATGAAATTATTATTTATTATGTACTTTTTTATTTATCTTATTTCAGCACACATTATACTTTTGTTTCAAATAAAATGATTAAAATATATGTATAGAATTTTTGTTCAAATAGCACAACAATCCAACATTTACAATGGTCGCATGTATTGGTTTAATTAATTTCTTCAACTAGCATTTAACAAAGTACACAATTGGGGCAATAAGGACCGGTGTGTCCTGTTTTGCCCAAATGAAACGAGAAACTGTAATTGATAACAGTGACCTGTTTTGCCTCATGAGACTGTAATAGAAGTCCACGTTTTATGTAGACAGTAAAATGGCTTGGTGTACATGTGAGGGGAAGGGTCGGGGGATAGGTGAGTGCGAGGCCTGCATGATTTGACAAGCAGTGTAATTGCATGTGAATGTGTGTACGAATGTTCGTGCATATATCTATTTTATTTACTTTCGGGGGGAAAGGTGCAGACATATATCCTGATACAAAAATACTATGGTACACCACAGTAATGTCACCAAAACACCCTGGTATACCAGAATAAACCATCATATTACCGAGATTTTTGGGGACAATACAATTCCTTCGATACTATTGTGTACAGTCGATCTTTTCTGTTTCTGTAAGGAATAATTATTTCTGTGAATCTTTGTTTTCAGTTCATTATAGGGGCAGTTATGACAGCCAGTTGTTTTTCACTTTCCCCATGCTCGTTGCTTAGGTCATATTTAGACTAACAAGTCTACTAATGGAATTAGCCTTATTCCATATTATAAGGATATGCATTTAAAGGAAATTCTGTAGGAAACATCTTAACCTGTGGTGTACAAGGTGGGGTTTGGGCTCATCCTCGAAAATTTTCTACACATTTGTTATGTAAGGTCATACATTCATTTGAATTTTTGAGAGAATGGAAATATTTCAAAATGAAATGTCTATAAAATATCTACAGAAGTAAGCAAATCTACTTACAATATGGACATGAATTCAAACTCAAACTTGAGGCAACAGGAGTGTACTTTATAAAGTTTTTGTTAGAAATGATCTTAATATCCCCCACCCAATCCACGACCATTGCCACTTAAAAAATACATTTTGGATGATTGTTAGTCAGTGAATCGTGGTACTGGATTGGGAGCGCCACATTTGTGACTTGACAAACTAAATGGATAAACAATTTGGCAGGATTATAATTATCTGTCAGTAAGATAAAACATTTGCGGCATGATTAAACAAAACAAAATGTATCCAGTAGAAATGTTTTTAAAATATAATCTACCTGAAATAATTAACATTAAAAAAATACTTTACCTGAATTAATTAATGCTGTATTCCACCAGAGTTGTTTTGTACCTCCTTAGGTACGAAATGACTCAGTACGAACTGATAAAGGAACAAAACGATGCCGGACCCTGACAAGAAAAGATTTACGATGAGTCCCAAATATTATTGGACTTCGACTGAAGTACCAGTATATTATAATTTGTATTGACCATGACACTTAAGAACTACATGTTAGTTATTAGTTACACCAAATCTGTCTTCAGAAAGAAAGGCCCATTGAAAGTAACTGCAATGAAATTAGACTCACATGATGAGATTAGAGTAAAATTTTGTTTATATAATTATATTTGCTGAAAAAATTTAATTAAATTTATAGTTTTGAAAAGAAATTTGACTTTGAAATTGGAATTCGTGCAAACAAGCTGCAGCAATACCCAATTATAAAATCCTGAAAACAAATCAGCCAAAATTATAGTATTGCATCTATGATCTGTCTAAGGCACTTTACTGAAAAAATGTATTAAAAAGTTTCGTTAAATGTATTTTAAAATGGGTAAAGAAAGTAGTAAAGTATGTACATGTTGTTTTGTAAAACATAAGGTACGAAATGACTGCGTATGAAATGACTCAGTATGAACTGGTAAAGGAACAAAACAACCTGGAACCAGCATGAGACAACAAATAATATCAAATTGCCCAACGAAAGTCAAATGTTTGACCATCTTATTCGCTGTATCACAGTATCACTCATACCAAATCAGTTATCCTTCATTTTTATGCCCCCCCCGACTTAAGTCGGGTGGCATATAGTGATTGAAGTGTCTGTGTGTCCGTCCGTGTGTGTGTGTCTGAGCCAATAACTTGAAAACTGTTAGGGCCACAGTCATCAAACTTCACACAATTATAAAGGACCATTGGAGGATGTGTCACACACCATAGCCGGGTTTGTACCTTCAAGGTCAAGGTCACACTAAAAATCGGTCAATATTCGTGTCTCAGCCATAACTCAGAAACGAATTATAGTACAATTGTTAAACTTTTTACAAATGTTAAGGACAGTCAGAATGTTAGTGTAATAGTTTCCGCCGCATCTGCAAGGTGAAGGTCACAATTGACCTTCATATGTTCAGGGTCACAAATCGTGTCTCAAGCATAACTCCAAAACTATTAGGGCTACAATCATCTAACTTTGCTCAATTATAAAGGACAACTGGTGGATGTGTCATACACCACAGCCAGGTCTGTAAGGTTAAGGTGGGGGGGGGGGGGGGGGGGGGGGCATGCGCTACCTAAGTAACATTTTTCTTGTTTTGTTTTCTAATGTTAACCAATTTAGTACTAACAACTGAAGTTTAATTTAACATTTACTTCCATGACTAGTTTTTCTCTTCTCATGTCCAATGTGCCCTTTACCCTCTCTTTCTCTACATGGCTGAATTAAAACAGAATATTTTCAAAACACTGCATTTTGATCAAAGCTGTATTACTTTTTTTTTTTAGCATTTAGGAGGTTCTGTTTTGAGCATTTGTTCACTGTAAAATAAAACATACAATGCAATCTTTTCATTTTTAAAATTCTGTAGATATTTTTAAGAATTAGTTGGTTGGTAATTGGCCCTAGATGGATGTTCACTGAATATTTTGGTTTAACTATTTTGTTGATATATCCCACGTATTCATAGGGATCCAAATACTTTTTTTTATTTGCATTGCGAAATGCTATACATTGTAAAAAAATGTATAGCATTTTTGAAAGTTGTGTAGCATTCTTATGTTTCAAATTCAATATACAATAATGAGTGCTTTTGTTCCCTAGAAAGCATTTGACACATAGTTACATGTATATTAGTGGTAGGCCTACTTGAAAAAAAAAATACGGTATAGACATACTGATTTGGTACTCTGCGGCTGCCTCTGCCATCGTGTGAGTGGGGATCTATCCCCAATGAACTTTTTTACTCGAGTGGATACTCGAGGATTTGGAGGCAAATCAGAAGTTCATGGACCATCAGGTATTCTACCTGGTGGTCCATGAACTGCTGATTTGCCATTGAGCCATCCCATTTCTACCAGACAAGTAGTTACTAGTTAGGACTAATGCCCATTGTCCACCATGATATAGAACTTGAGAACGTACATCGCATTTCGCTATGCATAATTTATGATTCATAGCCTTTTCTGAATTTTGCATCGTGAAATGCGATGCGATACCGCTTATTTTGATCTCTACATATTCAGCTGCAGCCTATTTTTAAATTAGAGAATTAAAAGTCACTTTTTCACTTCAAAATTACATTTTTGACTGTTCTTTTATCATTGAGGTGTTAATCATATTGCATTGATCCAATCGGTAACATCAGTGTCCAAAGGGTGTCATTTCGACTCATTTGTGTGTTTTGACACTGTGATTTTGGGGTGAAATTTGGTGTAACATTCTTCTTAACCCATTGAGTATTTTCAAGATATTTTTCATCAAATGTGAAGCAGCCATGACTAGATTTGGTGAAAAATTTATTGAGCTTTTACTAGAGAAATCATTGGTGAAAAAATCCATTCAATTTGCAGGGGGAAAATGGGATTAAATGTTCTCAAATCATACTTGTTTCAACAACAAGAGGAATTCTGTTCTGTGCAGCACTGTCTGCCAGCAGCATAGAGTTAAAATACGAACAGCTTTAGTAGCAGTAACAGACGACACTTTTATACAAGTTTCTTCAATAATTAAAAAAATTCCTTTTTGCTGTTCCAATTGAGGGATATATTTTACATGGTATGTTTTTAAGGCAAAAATTTTAAAAATAATAAAATTTAAATGGCAATAGAATATGACAATAAAGCCATGGTATCCAGATGTCTCCATAAAAAAATACTTGGTGATGCATGGGGGGGGGGGGGGGGGGGGGGGGAGGGGGGGGGGGGGAGGGAGACTTTGCACCTATAAGATTGGCCCCAAACCTCAGTCTATTCTTGCTTGTCTGCCACTTCACAGGAAGAGGGGATAGTTGTGAAGTTCTAAGATTTAAAGATATTTGTGCTAAAAGTAGCATCACTAAATTTACCTTCTGTGAGCCTCAAACGTGATTCAAGTCCTCATGCTAAACAGAAAGAGATCCAGAGGATAAATTGGCCCACTATATGGGATAGCATCAGCAAATTCACCCTCTGGGGACCTCATTTGGCAAATGACAGATTGCTTATTTGCAGGATTGTCAACTGATACCTTGTGAGCTTTGACAAGGACCTGTGTGGGGAGTTTAATATAACAGTACTGTGATTATAAAAGTGGACAGAGTCCCAGTCACGATCTGGTCAAACTTTTCTGTCTGCTTTCCACTCCCTAACACTGTAGAACCTCACCTGTTGAAAAAGAATTGTGAGAATATTGAAACTCTGACAATATTTTCTTTTGTTTTATGCCCCCCTCCATAACATGACCAGGAGCATTTAGTGTTACCCACAATACGTGGAGAGTGTATTATCATTAGATCACACATAGAGTGGAGATTCCACCCAAGCAATAGTTGCAAATTTTTTTGCTAAGCATAACAAGCATAATTAAAGTTCCAGCCAATGGATCTCCGGGTTTAACCTGGAGATCCATTGGCTGAAACATTTCTTGTGTTTTTTTGGCCATATGAACAGAATTTAAAAGTGATACTTTGGGTGATAATTTAGTTACAATCCACTCTCCATGTACTGTATGTCTGTCAGTCATTCCGTCATGCTGTAATAATGAATGTGCATGTTAGCACGATTACTTGAATACATATCATCCGATTAGTTTGATATTCGATATGTGAGTTGTTTTTAACACTTTTATGATTGAGTTCGAAAACCAGCCCTATCTGATAATCAGGGGGCAGACTTATGGCTCCTAATTAGTCAATTTTTACGAATTTTTAGTTCTTGAGTGTCATAACTTAAACAAATATTCATTGGTTGGGCCAATATCTCGTATTTGAGTTCAACTGAAGAATCTACAGGTCAAGTTTAAAAACCAGCCTGGTCCTGCGATTAGGGGTGAAGTTATGGCTCTCAATTAGTCGATTTTAACTAATTTTTCCTTCATTAGCATGATAAATTGAAAAAGTATTGATTGATTGTGTCAATAACTGGTATTTGAGTTTAATCAAAGAATCTATAGTTCAAGTTTGAAAACCAGCCCAGTCTGATATTTAGGAGTGGCGTCAGGCATGTCAAAGAACCATCAGTACCACTAAACTTGGTACTGGTATGGTACTGAGAATTGCAACACAGTACTCGATACCGGTACTGGTACCAATCAGTGAAACAATAGTAAGCAACAGGATAAATTGAATAGATTCAATACCAAAGATCGTTGTCGGTGTTAATTGTTTTCTGTCCTGTTTCGACATGAAGCCAGTGATTTATTTTCAACGTGGTTAGAGTGTTTCCATTGTCGAAACGTTATCAAATATACAAATTATGAATGAATCAATATCCAGAAAAATGTTTGCCCTGATATGATGAGCAATGAAACTGGAGAGGAGACTTTCTTCAGTTTCATTGCTCCGCATATTAGGAAATGCTCTAATCATGTTGAAAATAAATCACCGGGTTCATGTTGGAACAGGACAGGAAACAGGAACAAAAGTGCAGATTCCACTTCACAGCTCGTTGGCTGTATTGATGACAAATCTCTGTACAAGAGTTCCAGGGTTACAAGCCGAACTCTGGTGCCCTCCCATGTTTTGAAGTCGCTGCTCAAATCGACATAATCGTCCGAAACCAGATGGAGGACAGGCAGCTGATTCGGTAACATAATTGAGTTCCTTTTTGTAGCTGCTTTAGCATTGAGTCATGACTCGGTATGGTAGCTTTTTATAACTCGATTGTCTGTCGGATTTGATCTCCAGGCGAAGGGAAATTTTTTTTCTCAATTAACAAGGTTACCGGTTATTATACATTGACCTCACAACGTCATACATTCAGCTTTTAATTGAGAAGGTGCCATGAGGACGAGGCCCGCGACTGAAGTTACACACCAGTGACCGGAATCTTGCTTCTTTTTTTTTGCGAGGGATTATTGGGTATCATGGAATATTGATACATTTTATGAGCAGTCTAGTGAATCTAGCCATAATTCAGGGAGTACCGATATGGTACTGAGTAACATCGGTAATTGCCTTCTTGTACCAGTACCTTTAAAATGGCTGAGTGCTGATGGTATCGGTACTGGTAATGATTGACAAGCATGAGTGGAGTTACAATGTATGATTCCTAATTAGTCAGTTTTAATGAATTTTCGTTCCTTAGCATGATAACTTCAACAAATATTTATTGGCAGGGCCAATATTAGGGGCAGAGTTGTTATGGCTCCTAGCTAGTTGATTTTTAGCTCAACTTGACAAAGTCAAGCTGAGCTATTGCCATCACTTCTCGTCCGTCGGCATACGTACGTACGTACGTACATTAGTACGTACGTACGTTAGTACGTACGTCCACAATTTCATTTGGCACACCTCCCAGGTCGCATTTATGATCCGATTGCTTTGAAACTTGATATGCTTGTTTGGGGTGATCTCTAGATGGAAGCTATCGATTTTTTAGCTTAACTTGACATAGTCAAGATAAGCTATTGCCATCACGCGTGCAGAAGTCTGTTAGTCTGTGAGTCTGTGACGTCTGTTCACATTTTCCTTTAGCACGGGCTACACCCCGTAGTTCTTGTCTGATCGTCAGAAAATTTCATATGCAGGTTTGGGGTCATGTCTAGATGAGAACCTCCCCTTTTGGTCGCGATCAGGCAACCGGTATGGCTGTCCGAGCCCAAAACCCGAAAACCATTAGCACAGTCTACAGGTCATATTTATGAAGGGATTTCATTGTAACTTGGTAGGATGCCTCTGTATAATGCCTAGATGAGAACATCCCCTTTTGGGCATGATCTATCAACCGTGATGGCTGCCCAAGCCTGAAACCCAAAAACTTTTAGCACAGTCTTGAGGTCATGTTTAATGTGGAGGGATTTCATTGTAACTTGGTAGGATGACTCCTTATGATGTCTAGATGAGAATTTCCCCATTTGGGCATGATCTGCCAACCGTGACGACTGCCCGAGCCCAAAACCCGAAAACCTTTAGCACAGTCTACAGGTCATATTTATTGAGGAATTTCATTGTAACTTGGTGGGTTGATTTCATACAATGTCTAGATGAGAAAGTCCCCTTTTGGACATGATTGGGCAACTGTGATGGCTACAGGGGCCCGAAGCCCGAAAACCTTTAGCACAGTCTAGAGGTCATATTTATGAAGGGATTTCATTGTAACTTGGTAGGATGACTCCAAATAATGTCTAGATGAGAACGTCCCATTTTGATCACGATCATGCAGCCTTGATGGGTGCCCGAGCCCAAAAGCCTTTAGCATAGGCAAAAGATCATATTTATGGAAGGATTTCATTGTAACCTGTTAGGTTGACTCCATATAATGCCTAGATGATGACATCCCCTTTTGGTCGTGATTGGTCAGTTGTGATGGCTCAAGTGCCTGAAGCCCAAAAACCTTTAGCCCAGTCTACAGGTCATATTTATGAAGGGATTTCATTGTAACTTTTTAGGATCACTCCAGATGATGCCCAGATGAGATTGTCCCCTATCATTGCGATCATTCAGCCATGATGGCTGCCCGAGCCCGAAACCCGAAAACATTTACCCCAGTCTACAGGTCATATTTATGAAGGGATTTCATTGTAACTTGGTAGGTTAACTTCATATAATGTCTAGATGAGAACGTCCCCTTTTGGACATGATTGGGCAACTGTGACGGCTAAAGGTGCCCAAAGCCCGAAAACCTTTAGCACAGTCTACAGGTCATATTTTTGAGGGGATTTCATTGTAACTTGGTAGGATGACTCCAAATAATGTCTAGATGCGAACATCCCATTTTGATCGCGATCATTCAGCCTTGATGGGTGCCCGAGCCCAAAAACCTTTAGCATAGGCAAAAGGTCATATTTATGGAAGGATTTCATTGTAACCTATTAGGTTGACTCCATATAATGCCTAGATGGTGACATCCCCTTTTGGTCGTGATTGGTCAGCTGTTATGGCTACAAGTGCCGAAGCCCAAAAACCTTGAGCACAGTCTACAGGTCATATTTATGAAGGGATTTCATTGTAACTTCGTAGGATCACTCCAGATGATGCCCAGATGAGATTGTCCCCTTTGGTTGCAATCATTCAACCATGATGGCTGCCCGAGCCTGAAGCCCGAAAACCTTAAGCACAGTCTACAGGTCGTATTTATGGAGGGATTTCATTGTAACTTGGTAGGTTGACTTCATATAATGTTTAGATGAGAACATCCCCTTTTGGACATGATTGGGCAACTTTGACAGCTAAAGGTGCCCGAAGCCCAAAAAGCTTTAGCACAGTCTACAGGTCATATTTATGAAGGGATTTCATTGTAACTTGGTAGGATGACTCCAAATAATGTCTAGATGAGGACGTCCCATTTTGGCCGTGATCATTCAGCCTTGTTGGGTGCCCGAGCCCAAAAACCTTTAGCATAGGCAAAAGGTTATATTTATAGAAGGATTTCATTGTAACCTGTTAGGTTGACTCCATATAATGCCTAGATGGTGACATCCCCTTTTGATCGTGATTGGTCAACTCTGATGGCTACAGGTGCCCGAAGCCCGAAAACCTTGAGCACAGTCAACAGGGCATATTTATGAAGGGATTTCATTGTAACTTCGCAGGATCACTCCAGATGATGCCCAGATGAGATTGTCCCCTTTGGTTGCGATCATTCAACCATGATGGCTGCTAGAGCCTGAAGCCCAAAAACCTTTAGCACAGTCTACAGGTCATATTTATGAAGAGATTTCATTGTAACTTGGTAGGTTGACTTCATATAATGTCTAGATGAGAACGTCCCCTTTTGGACACGATTGGGCAACTGTGACGGCTTCAGGTGCCCAAAGCCCGAAAACCTTTAGAACAGTCTACAGGTCATAATTATGAAGGGATTTCATTGTAGCTTGGAAGGATGACTCCAAATAGTGTCCAGATGAGAACGTCCCCTTTTGGTCAGAAGCATTCAGCCTTGATGGCTGTCCGAGCCCAAAAACGTTTAGCATGTCTGTAGGTCGTATTTATGGAAGGATTTCATTGTAACTTGTTAGGTTGACTCCATATAATGCCTTGTTGATGACATCCCCTTTTGGTCGGGGTTGGTCAGCTGTGATGGCTACAGGTGCCTGAAGTCTGAAAATCTTGAGCACAGTCTACAGGTCATATTGATGAAGGAATTTCATTGTAACTTCATAGGATCACTCCAGATGATGTCCAGATGAGAATGCCTCCTTTTGGTTGCGATCATTCAACCATGATGGCTGCCCAAGTCTAAAGCCCGAAAACCTTTAGCACAGTCTTCAGATCATATTTATGAAGGGATTTCATTGTAACTTGGTAGGTTGACTTCATGTAATGTCTAGATGAGAACAGCCCCTTTTGGACACCATTAGGCAACTGTGTTGGCTATAGGGGCCCAAAGCCCGAAAATCTTTAGCACAGTCTACAGGTGATATTTATGAAGGGATTTCATTGTACCTTGGTAGGATGACTCTAAATAATGTCTAGATGAGAACGTCCCCTTTTGGTCGCGATCATTCAGCCTTGATGGCTGCGCGAACCCAAAACCCCAAAACCTTTAGCATAGTCTATTGGTCATATTTATGGAAGGACTTCATTGTAACCTGTAAGTTTGACTCCATATAATGCCTAGATGATGACATCCCCTTTTGGTCGTGATTGGTCAACTGTGACGGCTTCAGGGGCCCGAAGCCCAAAAACCTTGAGCACAGGCTTCAGGTCATATTTATGAAGGGATTTCATTGTAACTTTGTAGGATCACTCCAGATGATGCCCAAATGAGAAAGTCCCCTTTTGGTTGCGATCATTCAACCATGATGGCTGCCAGAGCCCAAAGCCCAAAAACCTTTAGCACAGTCTACAGGTCATATTTATTAAGGGATTTCATTGTAACTTGGTGGGTTGACTTCATATAATGTCTAGATGAGAACGTCCCCTTTGGACACAATTGGGAAACTGACGACTACAGGGGCCCAAAGCCCGAAAACCTTTAGCACAGTCTACAGGCCATATTTATGAAGGGATTTTAATGTAACTTGATAGGTTGACTCATTTTGGAATAATTTCACTGTAACTTTGTAACTTTTGTTGATATACGTTAACTGTGAGGGCCACATACATTAACTGTGAGTCATATTAACCCACTCCTCAGCTCTTTTGTACAGTGTACACCTCATATTATTTTTATCATAAACATAGCATACAGGTGACAGAGATGAACATATTCCCAATTGTCACCATTCTTGTCTTATATCATAATCCTTTCATAAACATTAAACATTATCCTTTTCATCAATTGAACATTATCCTTTTCATCAAACACAACACACAAGTTAAGCTACAGTGTCATTGACACTTTCATTTCTATTTCCGTCAAAAAATGTTGCCACGACCAATGTTCTTAGAACTTAGTTTAGTCAGAAGACCTCAATATATCCCTTTGGCACACCCTACAGGGCACGTTCATGATCGTATTGCTTTGAAACCTGGCATGCTTGTTTGGGGTGACCTCTAGATGGGAGCTATCGATTTTCTTCCATTTCCATCAAAAAATGTTGCTGCGGCCAACGTTCTTAGAACTTAGTTTAGTCAGACCTCAATATTTCCCTTTGGCACACCCTACAGGGCACATTTATGATCGGATTGCTTTGAAACCTGGCATGCTTGTTTAGGGTGCCCTCTAGATGGGAGCTATCTTTTTCTTCAATTTCCGTCAAAAAATGTTGCCGCGGCCAACGTTCTTAGAACTTAGTTTAGTCAGACCACAATATTTCCCTTTAGCACACCTTACAGGGCACATATATGATTGGATTGCTTTGATACCTCATATGCTTGTTTGGGGAGACCTCTAGATGGGAGCTATGGATTTTCTTCCATTTCTGTCAAAAAATGTTGCTGCGGCCAACATTCTTAGAACTTAGTTTAGTCAGACCTCAATACTTCCCTTTGGCACACCCTACAGGGCACATTTATGTTTGGATTGCTTTGAAACCTGGCATGCTTGTTTGGGGTGACCTCTAGATGGGAGCTATCGATTTTCTTCCAATTCTGTCCATCAAAAAATGTTGCCACTGGCAACGATCTTTGAACTAAGTTTAGTCAGGCATCAATATATTCCTTTGGCATGCCCTACAGGGCACATTTATGATCAGATTGGTTTGAAACTTTGTATGCTTGTTTGGGGTTACCTCTAGATGGGAGCTATTGATTTTCTTCGATTTCCATCAAAAAATGTTGCCACTGGCAATAACCTTCGATGAACTTAGTAAAAACTTAATGCAGTAAAGCATCAATATTTCCATTTGACACACCCTGCAGGGCACATTTAAGATTGGATCGCTTGTGAACTTGGTGTGCTTGTGTGGGGTGACATCTATATGGGAGCTGTCGATTTTCTTCCATTTCTGTCAAAAATTGTTGCCGCTTACCTTTGAACTTAGTTTAGTCAGACCTCAATATTTCCCTTTAACAGACCTGTCGGGGCACATTTATGATCGGATCACTTTGAAACTTGGTATGTGTGTTTGGGGTGACCTCTAGATGTGAGCTATTTTTTGATTTCCATAAAAAATTATTGTTGTTATAATCAGCGTTTGAACTTACTGCATTTGTGCATCAACTTATCCCTTTTGTGCTCTCTGTAGGATATATTTACAATGTATGAATTTCCATACCCCCCCCCCCCCCCCCCACACACCAAAAAAAACCAAAACATTGCCGCAAAGCAATGACCTTCTACTTAGTGCATTTGTGCATTAACATCTTCCTTTGGCAAGGCTCAGAGGACACATTCATTATCAGGTTGTTTTGAAACTTTGTATGCTTATGCAGGGTGACAAAGATACATGTAGGAGCTATTGATTTTCTTTTCATTTCCATCAAAATGCTTGCTGTTAGAAACAATCTTTGAATTTATTGCATTTGTGCATCAACATTCTTTGACATGGCCTACAGGCCACATTTATCATAGGATTGTTTTTGAATTTGGTGTGCTCATTAGTCAAGAACTCTAGATAAGAGCTGTTGATTAGCATTCATTTCTGTGAAAAAAGTTGCCATTTACAATAACCTCTGAACATACTGCATTTGTGTATCAACATTTCTTTTCAACCTACTCACAATTGTTTACAATTGGCTGTAACATAAGTGCAAGCCCTACTTCGGAACTAACTCAAGCTTTTAGAATCTTTCCCAAACGAGTTGGAAAAGTACTAGAGTGCAAAAGCACGAAAAAAATCGAAAAAAGGGTCGAGCGAGACCAGCGCTCGAAATTACAGGTACTCTCTCTGCACACCTCTTGCGTTTACCGAGTGCATGCGCAACAACCGTGACGTCAATTCCTTTATTTTCCGCCATTGTACATGGTCGGAAATTTTTGTGACTCATGCTAAATTATGCTGTTTATTCTTCGTGAACAACTTATTCTACATATTTAGTGTGCTAGTGGATTGTATCCTTTTATCAAGCTACCAAGTTATTATTAATTAATGTTAATTTTTATTTTTATTGCTTGTCTCTTCACACTTTATCTTGTCTTTTTCCCACGTGTGAACACGACCTTGCACTCAGGCCCAATCATTTGGTATTTGTGGGGTTTGGTCCTCTAAATTCTGGGCTTCTGTGAACAAGGTGGTTCTTTCCAGAGCTAGAACCCCTCGTTCTCGGGGTAAGGGTAGCCGTGCCGTAGCAGACATTTCTGCTGGTGCACGTGGTGACTCTGTCACACAGGATTCGGATCTGCCTTCTGTGGCGAGTTCCTCTGCAACTGTTGGCGGTGTTAGTTCAGTGATACCTGATGAGGGGACCGTGGTCTCTTTGTCTTCTGATGTCACTATTGAGGCGTCTGTTTTCGTTGAGAGCTTTTCCGAGGTCAACTCGGTGACCCTCTCCGATCTGCCTCCTATACCGTCGACCGTTGTTGAGGAAGTTGCTACTCCAGATCCTATTCTGTCTGATGGTGGCTCTTCCATCTCCTCTGGGGATGGTCTACAGTCTCAGGGGACCGAGGCTGTATCTGCTGGTGTGTCTGTGTGTTCTCAGCCTCCCCCAGCCTCGCGGCGGGGCTATGCGGGTTTGCTGTCTGCTCCGTCTCATCTGGCTAGGTCTGCTCCTAGTCGGTTGAGCCGGCCGGTCGCTTCGGCAGCGATTCCTCATCCCTCGAGTGAATCGTTTATCGTTCCACCTTCCCCTGCTAGTGTGCCGCCTAGCGGGATGGTGTTGGGACGTTGGCATCCAGGGCCTGCTGTTCGGCAGTGGTCAGTGACAGCCTCTGTTAGCTGTCACTCTCGGAACCTTCCTCCGGTGATTCCTCACTGTGTTCCGAGTCTAGGTGTCGATCGATGCTTGCCGTCGGTCTCAGAGGATAGGCAGTTGGGGCCGTCTGCTGCGCAGAGGCCAATGACAGGTTCCTGTCATTCTTGGGACAATCCTCCGGTGTCTTCTCACCGTGTCCTAGGTCCTCTAGCGATCGACGTGTGCTGTCGGTCTCTTTAGAGGATTTGCAGGCAGGACCTTCTGTTTCGCAGAGGTCAGTGATGGCCCCTGGGCGTCACAATCGGGACTGTCCTCCGGTGTCTTCTCACCGTGTCCCTATTCTATTCCCTGTCTGCCGATCGACGTTCGACGTCGGTCTCTTCTGAGGATTTGGGTTCTTCTACCAGAAGGGTCCATTGGGAGGCCACCCCGTTGGGCGATTCTGCTGCGACGGATTCTCAGGGTGACCTGCGCCAGGCCGTTTTGGTGCTCACCCGGTTGCTTTCTGGCAACCCTCAAGTTGGCCTCCCTGTGCCTCCTGAGGCACAACCTCCTTTGGTCGGTCGCCGAGATGTCTCGCCTGGCCCCTTGGATACTGCACAGTATTCACAGGAGGTTTCTGCTGGTCAGCCCGAGTTGGGCTACGTCTCCTCTGCTACGGAGGATGACGAGTATCTTGAAGGTGATGGGCCCCCTCGTCAGTCTTGGGGCAGGCTTTGGATTTCGTCTTTGGCTTATTGCCGGACGTTCAACCTTCCGACCAGCCTTCTGTGACCGTCCGGCCGTGGTTCACTGTGGAGCACCGTAACCCTGTTGAGCCTTCTAGCTCCGGGGCTTTGCGTCCTCTGCAATCGGCTCAGGTTGTTGAGTCCTTCCAGGGCTTAGATGCCAAAATGCGTTCTAAGGCCCTCAAGGGTTCCTTCTTTTCTAGAGCTGATGCCTTTCTGCCTCCATCGCAGTTTCGTGTGTACGATTCCGTCTCTCCACCAGTCTTCCAAGGGATGACTACTGTGGATGAGGATTCTTCTTCCCTCGGGTTGACTAAGCCAAAGTCGGCAGTTCTCCCGATTTCGGTAGTTGAGTCTATGGTGGGCCTGTCCCGAGAGATGCTGGGTATGTTATCTCTTGCGGACCATGTCGTCGCTGCTCTGGCTGAATATTTTCCACCAGGGGAGTTTGATGATGCTCAGGCACCTTTTCGCGTTTTGTCACAGGCTCTTATGAACTTGACACACGCTCACGCCTGTAACACGGCTAATTTGGAGCTGGCACGCCGGGATGCGGTGTTGGATTCTTTACCATCCCTTCCTTCTGAGCAACGTGCTGTTCTGAGGTCTGCCTCTTTGGTGGGACCTCAGTTGTTCCATGGTTTCGTGGAAGCTGTTCATGGCGAAGTTCTTCGTCATTCGAAGGACCAGCTTTTGCTGAGACAGCTTGACCAACCTGCTACTGCGGGTGGGGGTCGTTCCAGGCCTGCCAAGCGTGCTGCTGCGTCTGCCTCGTCGGCTCCGTCGGCTACGCCTTCGGCTCCGTCTGCTCCTTCTGCTCATAAGAAGCGCCGACGTGGCCAGGCTCGCTGGCAGCCTCAGGCTGGAAAGTCTCATGACTCTGTCACTTCCCAAGGTGGTTTCTCCTCTCGGAGGCCTCGTCGAGGCCGCAACTGAAGGTTCTCACCTCGATTCGCCTCCAGTCGGGGGAAGGCTGTCGCTGTTTTACGACCGTTGGACAGAGATAACGTCGGACTCTTGGGTCCTCGACGTCATTCAATCCGGTCTGCGACTGTCCTTCCATCGGCACCCCAGTTTATCTTGGGTCCCCCTTCCGACTCAGGTCCCTTCTGATTCTCTGCGTCGGGACCTTCTGGTGCAGGAGATCGACAATCTCCGCCCCAAAGGGGCGATCGAGGTGGTCAGGAACACCCTTTCACCGGGGTTTTACTCGAGACTTTTCTTGGTGCCGAAGAAAAATGGCCAATATCGTCCAGTCATCGATCTGAGTACCCTGAGCGAGTACATGATAGCTCCTCGTTTCAGTATGGAGACTTTCCGGCCGGTTCGACGTTCAGTTCATCAGGGCGATTTTGCGGCCAGTATCGACCTGAAGGATGCCTACTTCCATGTACCCATTCATCTGGCGTCACGGAAATACCTTCGGTTCTCGTTTCGGGATCGAGTTTTTCAATTCAGAGCTCTCCCGTTCGGTTTGAACCTGGCTCCTTGGGCCTTCACCCGACTGATGTCACAGGTGCTTGCTTTCCACCGCACTCAGTCGGCAGTGACTTCGTCAGCCTACCTAGACGACATCCTCCAACGGCACCACCATGCTGCTGTTCTGGAGTTCGATGTCCGGCAGTTTCTTTGCCTGCTAGCGTCGCTGGGTTTCAGAGTCAATCGCGAGAAGTCGGATCTTCTTCCTTCTCAGCGATTCCGTCATTTGGGGATGGATTTCGACACTCTTCACAATGTAGTGTCGGTCCCCCAGGCTCGGGCGACGATTCTTTCCGCCTTGACTCGGAACCTGCTTCAATCTTCCTTGGTCTCGGCCAGGACTTTCCTTCGGATGCTGGGCCTTTGCGGTTCGGTGACAGATCTCATTCCGCTCGGTCGCTTGTTTGTCCGACCTCTCCAACACATCCTGTTGGATCATTGGCATCCGAATGTAGATCCGCTGGACCTGGAACTCACTATTCCTCGGTCTCTGCTTTGTCACCTCCGCCCTTGGGCAGATATTCCCTGGCTTACACAGGGTGTTCCGTTGGATCTTCCTTTGGCCGATCGCATCCTTACTGCGGATGCCAGCGATCGGGGCTGGGGTGCGACGTTGGATCCTCTCGGTCTGTCTACTCTCGGAGAGTGGGACAGCGAGCAAGTGGGCCTTCATATCAACCAGAAGGAGCTCCTTGCTCTTCTGTTGAGTTTTCGGCTTTGGATCCCTCATCTGTCGGACAATATTGTCCTACTTCTTTCGGACAATTCGACAGTAGTGGCCTACATACGGAATCAAGGAGGCACACATTCGATTCCCATGTATCGGCTGTCTCGGGTTCTTCTTCTGTTGGCGCGGGATGTGAACGCTCGGGTGTCCATTTGACACATTCCCGGGCATCTCAACGTCCTAGCAGACTCCCTGTCCCGACGCGACAGTGTCCTTCCAACCGAATGGATGCTACATCGGTCGGTGTTTCAGGCGATTTGCGAGCAGTGGGGCCGTCCTCAGGTCGACCTTTTCGCTACTCGCTGGAATCATCAGGTTGAGACCTTTGTGTCCCCTTGTCCAGATCCTCTGGCATTTGCAGTAGACGCTCTGTCTCTGGACTGGACAGGTTGGATCGGCTATGCCTTTCCTCCTGCACCGATTCTTCCTCAAGTATTAGCGAAGATTCGAGCTTGCAGTTGCAGGATCATTCTGATCACACCCCTGTCTCCACAGAGGGTGTGGATCAATCTGCTGCGGCCTCTATTGGCCGATCGACCGATTCGTCTACCTCTACGTCACGATCTTCTTTCACAGGGTCGTCCCAGGAAGTATCACAACAACCTGGCGAGCCTGTCCCTTCACGCCTGTCTTTTATCAGGTCCAGTCTCCGACGTAGAGGTTTTTCGAGACGATCAGTGGAGTGCATTTCTGCATCGTGGCGACATTCCACTGGAATGACTTATGCCACCAAGTGGAAGGTTTTCTGCCGCTGGTGTTCAGATCACAATGTGAATTACCGTGATCCGTTAATCGTTCAAATTGCGGATTTTCTGGTTTTTCTTTTTGACTCCAAGGGCCTCCAGCCTATTACGATTAAGGGCTATCGGTCTATGCTGTCTGATACTTTCTCTTATGTGGGAAAGCGGTGCATCGGTCGTAATCTTTTTCTCTCCAAACTTATTCGGCACTTTTCTTTGAAGAGGCCTCGAGTTTTGCGTCTTACACCCAAGTGGAACTTGGCATGGGTGTTGCACTGTTTAGAGGGGGCGCCATTCGAGCCTTTATCTGAGACCGACATGCGTTTTCTCACCTATAAGACGGCTTTTCTTCTAGCATTTGCTTCTGCTTGTCGAGTCAGTGAGCTTCATGCGCTATCTGTTGATTCTGCCTTCTTCCGAAATGAGGCTAACAGTGTCACCTTCACTACTGATTGCTCTTTTCTGGCTAAGAATCAACTTCCTGATTCGGTACCTCCTCCCATCTGCATTTGGGCTCTCCCTGCTGTAGATGGCTGGAGGCCTCTTCTTTGTCCTGTTCGTGCGATCAAGACTTACATTACTCGCACTCAGTTCATTAGGAGGGGTCGGAAGAGATTCTTTCTGTCTCTCATTCCTAAGAGGCAGTCTATCTCTTCCCATTCTATTTCCAGGTGGATCTGTCTTGCAATCAAGCTGGCTTATTCTCGCTTGTCTGCGTCTGATCTTGTTTCGAACTGGCTTAATGCTCATGAGGTTCGTGCCATTTCTACATCCTGGGCGTTCTCCAATTCTGTTTCGCTCCGGGATGTTATGAATGTGGCTTACTGGAGGAATGCTTCTACCTTCTCCTCCTTTTATCTCCGCCACCTTCAGCAGCAATCTGAGGACCTTTATTCTTTAGGCCCTCTCGTTGCTGCTCAGACTGTTGTGCACCCTCGTTAAAATTGTTTTTGTCGAGGTTGCGCTTCGCTCAGCCTTGTTCTTTTCAGGTGCCTTCTCTCTATCTTCATTACAGGTTTTCGTTTTTGTTCTCTGCCATCCATGCTTTCATTCTGCTACTCTTGTTGGTATTGGTTATGTGATTCACCTCCTCCTATTGTTTGTTCAGCCAATTGTAAACAATTGTGAGCAGGTTGAAAAGAAATTAAAATTTTTTAGTAAATTTTGTTTCTTGGCATACCTACCACAATTGTTTACCGGAGGCCCACCCTCCTTGGAGATATCTTTGATATCGATGCCTCCCCGCTAAATCACTGACTTCTCATTGGCGGAAATACGGAATTGATGTCACGGTTGTTGCACATGCGCTCGGTAAATGCAAGAGGTGTGCAGAGAGAGTACCTGTAATTTCGAGCGCTGGTCTCGCTCGACCCTTTTTTCGATCTTTTTCGTGCTTTTGCACTCTAGTACTTTTCCAACTCGTTTGGAAAAGATTCTAAAAGCTTGAGTTAGTTCCTAAGTAGGGCTTGCACTTATGTTACAGCCAATTGTAAACAATTGTGGTAGGTATGCCAAGAAACAAAATTTACTAAAAAATTTTAATTTTTCCTTTAGCCAGTCTTACAGTTTACATTTAAAAATGCATGGATTACTCTGACGTTGTGCACACACAATTTTGTTATGTTGAAATTTCATCAAATAACATTGGTACCAATGATCTTCAATTGTGCCATTTCATTTATAACTTACCAAGTTCAAGTTTGTCAAATTGAGCTACAGTGTCATTGACACTTTTATTTTTTTTAGGTCAACTTGACAAAGTCAAGCTGAGCTATTGCCATCACTTCTCATCTGCCGGCGTTCGTATGTACATACGTGTGTATGTACGTACGTAGTCCACAGTTTCCTTTGGCACACTGCACAGCTCAAATGTATGATCAGATTGCTTTGAAACTTGGTATGCTTGTTTGGGGTGACCTCTTGGTGGGAGCTATCGATTTTCTTCTATTTTCATCAAAAAGTGTTGCTGCTGGCAACGACGTTTGAACTTACTTTAGTCAGGCATCAATATATTCCTTTGGCATGCCCTACAGGACACATTTATGATCAGATTGGTTTGAAACTTGGTATGCTTGTTTGGCGTTACCTCTTGATGGGAGCTATCGATTTTCTTCAATTTACATCAAAAAATGTTGCCGCTGGCAACGTTCTGTGAACTTAGTTTAGTCAGACCTCAATATTTCCCTTTGGCACACCCTACCGGGCACATTTATGATCGGATTGCTTTGAATCATAGTGTACTTGTTTGGGGTGATCTCTAGATGGGGGCTATAAATTTTCTTCCATTTCTGTCAAAAATGTTGCCTCTGGCAACAACCTTTGAACTAAGTTTTGTCAGGCATCAATATATTCCTTTGGCATGCCCACAGGGCAACATTTATGATCACACCAATTTGAAACTTGGTATGCTTGTTTGGGGTTACCTCTAGATGGGAGCAATCAATTTTCTTCAATTTCCATCAGACCTCAATATTTCCCTTTGGCACACCCCACAGGGCACATTTATGATCGGATTGCTTTGAATCATGATGTGCTTGTTTGGGGTGATCTCTAGATGGGAGCTATAAATTTTCTTCCATTTCCGTCAAAAATGTTGCCTCTGGCAACAACCATTGAACTAAGTTTTGTCAGGCATCAGTATATTCCTTTGGCATGCCCAACAGTGCAACATTTATGATCACATCGATTTGAAACTTGGTATACTTCTTTGGGGTTACCTCTAGATTGGAGCTATCAATTTTCTTCAATTTCCATCAAAAAATGTTGCTGCTGGCAACATTCTTAGAACTTAGTTTAAGTCAGACCTCCATATTTCCACTTGGCACACCCTACAGGGCACATTTATGATCGGATTGCTTTGAAACCTGGTATGCTTGTCTGGGGTGACCTCTAGATGGGAGCTATCAATTTTCTTCCATTTCCATCAAAAAATGTTGCCATTGGCAACAACCTTTGAACTTAATTTAGTCAGGCATCAATATACTCCTTTGGCATGCCCTACAGGGCACATTTATGATCGGATCGGTTTGAAACTTTGTATGCTTGTTTGGAGTTACCTCTAGATGGAGTCTATCGATTTTCTTCGATTTCCATCAAGAAATGTTGCCGTTGGAAATGGCCTTCGATGAACCTAGTGCAGTTATGCATCTATATTTCCCTTTGGCACACACTGCAGTGGGCAGTTATGATCAGATCGTTTTAAAACTTGGTGTGCCTGTTTGGGGTGACCTTTAGATGGGAGCTATCGATTTTCTTCCATTTCTGTAAAAAAATGTTGCAGCTGGCAATGGCCTTTGAACTTAGTTTAGTCAGACCTTAATATTTCCTTTTGGCACCCCCTGCAGGGAACATTTATGATCGGATTGCATTGAAACCTGGTATGCTTGTTTTGGTTGACCTCCAGATGGGAGCTATCGATTTTCTTTCATTTCCGTCAAAAAATGTTGCCACTGGCAATGACCTTTGAACTTGGTTTATTCCTTTGGCACACCCTACAGGTCACATTTATGATCGGATCGCTTTGAAACTTGGTATGCTTGTTTGGGGTTACCTCTAGATAGGAGCTATTGATTTTCTTCGATTTCTGTCAAAAAATGTTGCCGTTGGCAACGGCCTTTGATGAACATAGTGCAGTTATGCAGCAGTATTTCCCTTGGCACACCCTGCAGGGCACATTTATGATCAAATCACTATGAAACTTGGTGTGCATGTTTGGGGTGACCTTTAGATGGGAGCTATCGATTTTCTTCCATTTCCGTCATAAATGGTCAACGTTGGCAATGGCCTTTGGTGAACTTAGTGCAGTTATGTATCAATATTTCCCTTTGACACACCCTGCAGGGCACATTCATGATTTGATCGCTTGGAAACTTGGTATGCTTGTTTGTGGTGACATCTATATGGTAGCTATCGATTTTCTTCCATTTCTGTCGCAAAATGTTGCTGCTAGCAATGACCTTTGAATTTAGTTTAATCAGGCCTCAATATTTCCCTTTGGCACACCCTACAGGACACATTTATGATTGGATCACTTTGAAACTTGGTATGTGTGTTTGAGGTGACCTCTTGATATGAGCTATTGATTTTTAGCTCAACTTTGACGTAGTCAAATTGGAGGTTTTGTCATGGCCCGTTGTCCATCTAGATATCTGTCTGTCCGTCAGCAATTCAATACGGCTCTGGCTAGAGGCCATAGTTATGAACCGATCTTCACGAAATTTCTTGGGTACCTTTGTTATTACCGTGGGATGAGAACGAGTGTTTTTGGGTGCGGTCCAAAATTCAAGATGGCCGCGTGCAGCCATTTTGTACCAAAATTAATGCAATCAGTTTTTTTGTACAGAACTTCTGTATGAATGTTCTGATTTCAATAAATTTTTGTATGAATGTTTAGTAAGATGGAATACATCACATATAATACAGATTTTTTTCTCGCGCAGAAAATATGCAAATTAGATGAACTTGGGTAGCTTTGTTATCACCTTGGGATGAGAACGAGTGTTTTTGGGTGTGATCCAAAAAAATTCAAGATGGCTGCCAGCAGCCATTTTGTACCAAAATTAGGTACAATCTGTTGTTTGTACAGAACTTCTATGTGAAGGTTCTGATTTGAATAAATATTTGAATGAATGTTCAGTGACATGGAATACATCACATATAACACAGGGTTTTTTCTCATGCTGAAATTATGCAAATTAGATGAACTCTGATTTATTCAGTGCAACTTGTACACAGTCAGTGTATATGGTTCGGACTAGAGGCTGTATTAAAAACCGATCTTAACGAAACTTCTTGGGTACCTTTGTTATCACCTTGGGATGAGAACGAGTGTTTTTGGGTGTGATCCGAAAAAATTCAAGATGGCTGCCAGCAGCCATTTTGTACCAAAATTAGGTACAATCTGTTGTTTGTACAGAACTTCTATGTGAAGGTTCTGATTTGAATAAATATTTGAATGAATGTTCAGTGACATGGAATACATCACATATAATACAGGGTTTTTTCTCATGCTGAAATTATGCAAATTAGATGAACTTTGATTTATTCAGTGCAACTTGTACACAGTTAGTGTATATGGTTCGGACTAGAGGCTGTATTAAAAACCGATCTTAACAAAACTTCTTGGGTACCTTTGTTATCACCTTGAGACGAGAACTAGTGTTTTTGGGTGCAGTCAGAAATTCAAGATGGCTGCTGGTGGCCATTTTATACCGAAATTAGGTGCAATCAGTTTTTTGTACAGAACTTCTATATGTAGGTTCTGATTTGAATAAATTTTTGAATGAATGTTTAGTAACATGGAATACATCACATATAATACAGGTTTTTTTCTCGTGCATGAATTATGCAAATTACTTCACTGTACATTTGTTACAGACTGCGGTCAGTATTTATGTACAGACCTTTACAATACTTTCATGTATCTTTGTTATCAGGTCATACCTAGATGTGTGTCATTACTGTGTACATGTACATGTCTTACACAAGTTGAGCTACAGTGTCATTGACACTTTCATTTTTCATTTCCATAAAAAATTATTGTCGTTGGCCTTTTGAACTGTGCATTTGTGCAGCAACTTATCCCTTTTGCACTCCCTGCAGGGTATATTTATGAATTTCCATAAAAAAAGAAAAAAAAAACATTGCCACAAGCAATGACCTTCAAACTTAGTGCATTTGTGCATTAACACCTTCCTTTGGCATGTCTCAGATGGCACATTCATTATCGGGTTGTTTTGAAACTTTGTATGCTTTTTCAGGGTGACAGAGATAGGTGCTATCGATTTTCTTTTCATTTCCATCAAAAACTGTTGTTGTTAGCAACAGTCTTTGGATTTATTGCATTTTTGCATCAATATTCTTCTTTGACATGGCCTTCAGGGCACATTTATCGTAGGATTGTTTTTGAACTTGGTGTGCTCATTAGGCAAGACCTCGAGATTAGAGCTATTGATCAGCATTCATTTCTGTGAATAAAGTTGCCGTTTACAATAACCTCTGAATTTACTGCATTTGTGTATCAACATTCTTCCTTTAGCCAGTTTACATTTAAAAATGCATGGATTTCTCTGATGTTGTGCACACACAATGCTGTTATGTTGAAATTTTTCCAAATAACATTGGAACCACTGGTCATCAATTTTGCCATTTCACTTATAAGTTCAAGTTTGTCAAGTTGAGCTGCAGTGTCAATTGTGTTTAATTGTTTTATGGAGTTACAGTAATTGCCTTCAACTTGAATTTTAACTTTTTTTTAGGCTTTTCCCTCTGGAAAAAGACTATTGTTGTTTTTCTACGGATTATTATTATTTTTTTTTTTGGGGGGGGGGGGGGGGGGGGGGGGGGGGGGGTTTCCACACATTTTGTCCGTACGATTCAGAAGCTATTTTCGAACCAATTTTCACACCATTTTTCACATGCATAGAGAAGCACAAAATCGAAAAATGTACTGCAGCGGAATTTTCGATTTAACCCTTAATTACCAGAATTGTAAAAAAAACTGTCAAAAAAGGGTTTATAGGCACTTTCTCGAAACACATCTTGCAGATTTTTTTTTAAACATTCATCATTGCTAGACCTTTCTGAGACACACCACTCATATACAAGAGATATTAGGGAATGCATATGTTAACCCTCCACATGCTGTCAAACATCGAAATTTTGATAAAATGGGCTGTTTTGGGGCCCCTAAAGCATCCAAACCATACACGACAGGTAAACATAACTTCCTTTATTAGAAGTGGGATTCACCGTGGATCATTTTTGTAAGTAATAAGGCTATTCAAAAAACCAAGCATTAACCCGTTTTGGGCTGGTTAAACTGCAATACCTCTCAAAAGCTAAAAAAATGCATGTTTTCTGTGGATTTCTCTAAACGAGTCTTGTAAATACTCCGGTGAGCATTTGTTAACCCTCCACGGGGTGCTAAAAGTCACAATTGTGATATGATGGGCTGTTTTTGGACACCAACAGCACCCAATGGGTACGCCACAAAGAAAAGTGCCTTATTTTATCGAGCACACAATTTATATGGAAACATTTTTGTAAGTAGTAAGGGTATTCAAAAGTCTAAGTCTTAACCCATTTTGGGACAGGCTAAAGAGATACCCCTTAAAAGCTTAAAATTCCCATTTTCTGTGGATTTATCCAGAAGCATCTTGTAGGTTTTCTAGAAAAATTGACTACTCGCAGGTCTTTGTGTGACATAACAAGTTGCATGGACAGAATATTCCGGTGAGCATTTATTAACCTGCTATAGGCTGCCAAGCATCGTAATTTCTTATCAACCTACCTCAATTGTTTACTACAGGCTTGCACTACAGTGGAAGAACCTAACTCGGATAAAATACTCTCTATTTTGATCTTTCCCAAGATTTGGGAAAGAAAAGTGGTGTAAAAACACCACGAAAAAATAAGCCAAAACTGGGTCGAGCACACCCAGTATGGGACACTCTTCCATAGTACAAATCCACGACTTCCGTAAAACAGTGCGCAATGCGTCAATTCGTCATTCTTTTGATTATCCGCACACGTGGTGGACGTGTGTGCCATCTTTGCTGCAGTAACAGTGATATTTTAACTTGTTGATGATGGTTTTCCTGTGACTGGATTATGCATCTGAAGATCGTATAATAACAGGACTGTGTTTTGTATTTTCTCGTTTATATTTTCAACCACATTCTCATTGTTTATTATTTACTATTCCGTTTTCACGAATGTTTTGTTTTCGACATCACGCGATTCGACAATTAATTTTTCGGTTGATGAATTAATTTTGGGAGTTAGGTGTCCATCTGGGACTGTCTGGACAGTATTTCTTCACTCTGTTGAGGGCTGAATTTCTGTTTTTAGCTTAACTTGACATAGTCAAGATAAGCTATTGCCATCACGCGTGCGGAAGTCTGTTAGTCTGTGACGTCTGTTCACATTTTCCTTTAGCACGGGCTACACCCCCGCAGTTCTTGTCTGATCATCACGAAATTTCATATGCAGGTTTGGGGTCATGTCTAGATGAGAACGTCCCCTTTTGGTCGCGATCGGGCAACCGGTATGGCTGCCCGAGCCCAAAACCCGAAAACCATTAGCACAGTCTACAGTTCGTATTTATGAAGGGATTTCATTGTAAGTTGGTAGGATACCTCTGTATAGTGCCTAGATGAGAACGTCCCCTTTTGGGCATGATCTATCAACCGTGATGGCTGCCCAAGCCCGAAACCCAAAAACTTTTAGCACAGTCTGCAGGTCATGTTTAATGTGGAGGGATTTCATTGTAACTTGGTAGGATGACTCCTTATGATGTCTAGATGAGAATTTCCCCATTTGGGCATGATCTGCCAACCGTGACGACTGCCCGAGCCCAAAACCCGAAAACCTTTAGCACAGTCTACAGGTCATATTTATTGAGGAATTTCATTGTAACTTGGTGGGTTGACTTCATACAATGTCTAGATGAGAAAGTCCCCCTTTGGACGTGATTGGGCAACTGTGACGGCTACAGGAGCCCGAAGCCCGAAAACCTTTAGCACAGTCTAGAGGTCATATTTATGAAGTGATTTCATTGTAACTTGGCAGGATGACTCCAAATAATGTCTAGATGAGAACGTCCCATTTTGATCGCGGTCATGCAGCCTTGATGGGTGCCCGAGCCCAAAAACCTTTAGCATAGGCGAAAGGTCATATTTATGGAAGGATTTCATTGTAACCTGTTAGGTTGACTCCATATAATGCCTAGATGATGGCATCCCCTTTCGGTCGTGATTGGTCAGTTGTGATGGCTACAAGTGCCCGAAGCCCGAAAACCTTGAGCACAGTCTACAGGTCATATTTATGAAGGGATTTCATTGTAACTTCTTAGGATCACTCCAGATGATGCTCAGATGAGATTGTCCCCTATGGTTGCGATCATTCACCCATGATGGCTGCCCGAGCCCGAAGCCCGAAAACCTTTAGCACAGTCTACAGGTCATATTTATGAAGGGATTTCATTGTAACCTGGTAGGTTAACTTCATATAATGTCTAGATGAGAACGCGCGATCATTCACCCATGATGGCTGCCCGAGCTCGAAGCCCGAAAACCTTAAGCACAGTCTACAGGTCATATTTATGAAGGGATTTCATTGTAACCTGGTAGGTTAACTTCATATAATGTCTAGATGAGAACGTCCCCTTTTGGACATGATTGGGCAACTGTGACAGCTAAAGGTGCCGAAGCCCGAAAACCTTTAGCACAGTCTACAGGTCATATTTATGAGGGGATTTTATTGTAACTTGGTAGGATGACTCCAAATAATGTCTGGATGAGAACGTCCCCTTTTGATCGCGATCATTCAGCCTTGATGGGTGCCCGAGCCCAAAAACCTTTAGCATAGGTAAAAGGTCATATTTATGGAAGGACTTCATTGTAACCTATTAGGTTGACTCCATTTAATGCCTAGATGATGACATCCCCTTTTGGTTGTGATTGGTCAGCTGTGATGGCTACAAGTGCCCGAAGCCCAAAAACCTTGAGCACAGTCTACAGGTCATATTTATGAAGGAATTTCATTGTAACTTCATAGGATCACTCCAGATGATGCCCAGATGAGATTGTCCCCTTTGGTTGCGATCATTCAACCATGATGGCTGCTCGAGCCCGAAGCCCGAAAACCTTAAGCACAGTCTACAAGTCATATTTATGAAGGGATTTCATAGTCACTTCGGTAGGTTGACTTCATATTTATGAAGGGATTTCATTGTAACTTCGCAGGATCACTCCAGATGATGCCCAGATGAGATTGTCCCCTTTGGTTGCAATCATTCAACCATGATGGCTGCCCGAGCCCGAAGCCCGAAAACCTTTAGCACAGTCTAAGGTCATATTTATGAAGGGATTTCATTGTAACTTGGTAGGTTGACTTCATATAATGTCTAGATGAGAACGTCCCCTTTTGGACACGATTGGGCAACTGTGACGGCTTCAGGGGCCCAAAGCCCGAAAACCTTTAGAACAGTCTACAGGTCATAATTATGAAGGGATTTTATTGTAGCTTGGTAGGATGACTCCAAATAGTGTCACGATCATTCAGCCTTGATGGCTGCCCGAGCCCAAAAACCTTTAGCATGTCTGTAGGTCGTATTTATGGAAGGATTTCATTGTAACTTGTTAGGTTGACTCCATATAATGCTTAGATGATATTTGATGACATCCCCTTTTGCTCGTGGTTGGTCAACTGTGATGCCTGAAGCCCGAAAATCTTGAGCACAGTCTACAGGTCATATTTATAAAAGGATTTCATTGTAACTTCATAGGATCACTCCAGATGATGTCCAGATGAGAATGTTCCCTTTTGGTTGCGATCATTCAACTATGATGGCTGCCCAAGCCTAAAGCCCGAAAACCTTTAGCACAGTCTTCAGATCATATTTATGAAGGGATTTCATTGTAACTTGGTAGGTTGACTTCATGTAATGTCTAGATGAGAACAGCCCCTTTTGGACACCATTAGGCAACTGTGTTGGCTACAGAGGCCCAAAGCCCGAAAATCTTTAGCACAGTCTACAGGTGATATTTATGAAGGGATTTCATTGTACCTTGGTAGGATGACTCTAAATAATGTCTAGATGAGAACGTCCCCTTTTGGTCTCGATCCTTCAGCCTTGATGGCTGCCCGAACCCAAAACCCCAAAACCTTTAGCATAGTCTAAATATTGGTCATATTTATGGAAGGACTTCATTGTAACCCGTAAGTTTGACTCCATATAATGCCTAGATGATGACATCCCCTTTTGGTCGTGATTGGTCAACTGTGATGGCTTCAGGGGCCAGAAGCCCCAAAACCTTGAGCACAGTCTACAGGTCATATTTATGAAGGAATTTCATTGTAACTTCATAGGATCACTCCAGATGATGCCCAGATGAGATTGTCCCCTTTGGTTGCGATCATTCAACCATGATGGCTGCTCGAGCCCGAAGCCCGAAAACCTTAAGCACAGTCTACAGGTCGTATTTATGGAGGGATTTCATTGTAACTTGGTAGATTGACTTCATATAATGTCTAGATGAGAATGTCCCCTTTGGACGCAATTGGGAAACTGACGGCTACAGGGGCCCAAAGCCTGAAAACCTTTAGCACAGTCTACAGTGCATATTTATGAAGGGATTTTAATGTAACTTGATAGGATGACTCATTTTGGAATAATTTCACTGTAATTTTGTAACTTTTGTTGATATACGTTAACTGTGAGGGCCACGTATATTAACTGTGAGGTCATATTAACCCACCCCTCAGATCTTTAGAACAGTGTACACCTCATATTATTTTTATCATAAACATAGCATACAGGGAACAGAAATGAACATATTCCCAATTATCACAATTCTTGTCTTATTTCATAATCCTTTCATAAACATTGAACATTATCCTTTTCATCAAACACAACACACAAGTTAAGCTACAGCGTCATTGACACTTTCATTTCGGTCCCCGTCGACCGTCTGGGTACTGTCTTGTACCCACCGTTTTTTTTCTGCCACCTTCTCCCATAGTTGAGGGTGTTCTTGTACTTTCTGTTTCTGTTGAGTTCACCTTTTTCTTCTACTGCTCTCACCTCTGTTATTTCCAGTTCGGTTCCTTTAGGCCAATTCCTTTTGCCCTCGCCTTGGTGCGTTCTCGTGGCCATTTCTTCCGCACCCGCAGGTGGTGCGGAACGCTGTCGTTTCGGGAGCCTCCTGACTCGACCACATCTGGTGTGAGTTTACCCCCTCCTTGGGGGATGTGCAGCTCCTCCCGCCCCTGCGGGGGGTGAGAGTTATTCACCTTGCGTGGGGAATGTACAGTTTTTTACCGTGGTGGATACTGCAGGAGCTGTTGGATTTCTGGTGAAGAGATGCCTGGTTCCGGGACTATGCGCCCTCTCCAGTCGACACAGGGCTTGCCTTGAGTCGGGGCTGATCAGCCCAGGCCCCGAGATCAACCCCAAGGAGCACTTGCTGGGGGCTTTTTTTTTCAAGCCCCGACATTTTCCACAAAAAAGCACTAACAATAATGGACAAAATGGAAAATCAGCCCCGAAAAGGCCCCGACCTCAATATGTGGGGACTTTTTTTAGGCCCCGACCATTTTACTCAAGGCGAGCCCTGTCGACATCTGAGGCTGTCACTAGGGTTGTGACTCCTCCTTTGGAGGCCGAGCTTGGTCGCTCTCTCCGCTTTTCAACAGCTCCCGTCGTATCTGCTGCTACTGCTGTTCCGTCTACAACGTCATTGGGCACCGTTTTTAGCCGGCCTCGGCTTATCCTTGCCAGGGTCTGCAGGGATGTCTGTAGTGTGGTTGTGGGGTATCGGCCTCAGCCTTCCCCGACTTCCACTCGGCAAAGTCGGATGGGGCTGCCGACTGAACCCCCTACTGTGTCCTCTCAGCCATTGAGCACAGTAGTTTTATACCTGCAGTGGTCTGCTGCGGTGTCTGGTTGTGTAGACATGAGGATATCGGCCTCAGCCTTCCCTGACTTCAACTCGGCGAAGTTGGAAGTGGCTGCCGGCCGGACCCTCTACTGTGGTCTCTGCACCGTCGAGCACCACAGTTGTCATTGGATTCGGATGTTCTTAGTGGGATACTATGAACTCCATGGCATTTCCGTCCACTCATTCTGGCCACACGACCAGTTTTGGGGGACCAACGTCTTTTGTGCAGCCTGGACCTTCTGCCCTGCAGAGGTCCACGGTGACTCTCATGAGTTCCCGCTATGTTGATCCTCGGGGTGTGTCACACCCCTATACACGTCTGCCTTCAGACGTTTCGTCTGCCGCCCGTCGTCCCACGTCGGGTGTTTTTGAGGATCGTGACCCTTCGCTGGTTAAGAGGGTCAGAGGTGAAGCCACTTTGCCGGTTCGTTCCCCTGTCGAACAGGCCAGTACGGGCAGTGAGCTTAGGGAGGCCCTCTTCTTACTCACTCAGGTTCTGTCAAAGAGCCTTCATGTTGCTTCCAGCGAGACAGCGAGTGGTTTCCAGGCGCCCCCTATGGCGCCGCCTCCCGGGATTGGAAACAGGCCGCTTTCTGATCCCCCTGGTGTTCTGACACCATGGGAGTCGTTGGCTAGTTTGCCCACGATGGGCTATGTGTCTTCCGACTCAGGGGAAGAGTCAGACATGCTTGATGTCGAGAGCCAGCAGTCTTCGTACTTGGGGGCAGCTCTTGATTTCGTGTTTGGGTTCCTTCCGGATCTCAAACCATCTAACCAGTCGACAGTGTCAGCCAGGCCGCGATCATCGGTCACGCGCCAACAGCCTATGGAGCAACCTGCTTCTGGGCATCTTCGACCGTGCCAGTCGGTACAGTTGGTTGAAGCATTTTCTGCCTTGGACTCTAAGTTAAGTTCCACGGTTCTTCACCAGGGTTGACACCTTTTTTGCCTCTGGCGCGTTATCGTTCCTACGATTCCCCCAATCCGTCGGTCTACCAGACTTTGACGGTTTTGGATCAGGACTCTCAATTCCCTCGGGCTTTCCAAGTCCAAGTCTGCCGTCATTCCGATGACGATTCTGGAGTCCACATTGGGCTTATCGAGAGAGATGCTTGGTATGCTTTCTCTCTCCGATCACGTCGTCTCAGCTTTAGCTGCTTATCTGCCCCCAGATAAGTTTGACGAGGTACAGGCTCCTTTGCGTGTGCTGTCCAAGGCGCTCATGCATCTTACTCACACGCATGCCTTTAACACGGCTAATCTGGAATTAGTTCAAAGGGACTCAGTGTGCTGGACACAGGCCGATCCCTTCCTGAGGAGCAGTGTGCTACTCTTCGATCTGCTTCTTTGGCAGGTCCACAACTTTTCCATGGTTCTGTGTTGACGGTCCGGGATGACGTCCTACGTCATTCCAAAGATCAGCTGCTGTTTCTTCAGCTTGATCAGCCTTCTAGGGTAGGCACGGGCCGTTCCAAGCCTAACAAGTACCCTCTGCTTCCTCTGCGAAGCAAAGGGGCTGATCCTTCTGCCACCGCTTCTACTTCTTACTCAAGGGGTAAGGGTAAGCATCGGCAGTCTTGAGGGAAGTCCCAGGATTCTTCATTCAGTAGAGGAGGTGTTTTCTCCTCGCGAGCCTCGTCGGGGATCAAAATGAAGGTCCTCAACTCGACTCGTCCCATGTTGGAGGAAGGATAGCAGAGTTCGCAGACCGTTGGGCCACCATCACATCCGATCCTTGGGTGTTAGATGTTGTTTGGTCCGGGCTGCGAATATCCTTCCGAAGGCACCCCACTCTGTCCAGGGTGCCTCTTCCAACCAGTTCCTTCAGACATTTTACGTCGGGTACTTTTGTCCACGGAGATAGACAATCTCCTGACAACGGGGGTGATTGAGGTCATCAAGAACATTAGGTCAGTGGGTTTCTATTCCCGCCTGTTCTTGGTGCCGAAGAAGGACGGCTGACTCCAACCGTTTATCGATCTGAGTTTCCTGAACCAGTCTATCATTGTTCCCAAGTTCAGCATGGAGACTTTCAGGTCGGTCCTCCGTTCAATTCACCAGGGAGATTTTGCTTCCAGCTCCGACCTGCGAGACACTTAATTTCACGTTCTGATTCATTGGGCGTTATGGAAGTATCTCAGGTTCGTTTTTCTGGGGCGAGTTTACCAGTTCAAGGCCATGCCTTTCGGCCTCAACCTGGTTCCTTGGGCCTTCACCAGACTGATGTCGCATGTGATAGCTTTCCATCGTACACAGTTCAGGGTGACTACTTTGGCATATCTGGACGATATCCTCCAGGGGCATTCCAATGCTGCCTTACTGGAGTCGGATGTCGCCACTCTGTTGAGCTTGCTCACGTCGCTAGGTTTCAGAGTCAACGAGGAGAAGTCGGACCTGGTCCCTTCTCAGTCATTTTATCATCTGGGGATGGCTTTCCGCACACAATTCAATTTGGTGGCGGTCCCCCAGGCCAAGGCTGTGATTCTCTCAGCTTTTGCTCTGACTCTGTCCCAGTCCACTTCTGCGACGGCTCGGAGTATTCTCCGGCTAATCGGTCTCTGCTGTTCGGTGACGGATCTCATTCCTCTAGGTCGGCTGCGTGTCAGACCTCTCCAACACTTTCTGCTCAGTCGTTGGAGGCCGAATGTAGATTTTCTGGATCTGGTGCTTCAGTTTCCAGAATATCTTTATCCTCACCTTCTCCTCTGGGTGGATGTCCAGTGGCTTTCGCAGGGTGTTCCGTTGGACTTACCCACGTCCGATCGCGTTCTGATGGCAGATGCCAGCGATCTCGGATGGGGTGCGACGTTGGATCCTCTAGGTCTTTCCATTCACGGGATGTGGGACCAGGATCATGCAGCTCTACACATCAACCAGCAGGAGCTTCTTGCTCTTCTGAGTTTCAGGCAGTGGATCCCCTCACCTGTCGAATCGCCAGGTCCTTCTGTTGTCCGACCATTCGACGGTGGTTGCTTACATTCGGAACCAGGGCGGCACGCACTCTGTTCCAATGTACGAATTGGCTCGGGATCTTCTACTGCTCGCTCAGGCTGTCCACACCGGGGTGGCTGTTCGTCACATTCCCGGTCGTCTGAACGTCCTAGCTGCCTCGGGGCAGGGTCATTTCCACCAGGTGGATGCTCCACATGGTGGGTTCCATCAATCTCTTGCGACTCGTTGGAACCATCCGGTGGACACTTTTGTGTCCCCGTGTCCAGATGCTCTGGCTTTCGCCGTGGATGCTCTGGCCCTCCTTTGGGATGGTCTTGTCGGCTACGCCTTCCTACCGGTTCCGATTCTGCCTCAGGTTCTTGCCCAGATATGAACATGCAGTCGTCGAATCCTTTCGATCACACCCGTCGCCTCGGTGGGTGTGGATCAATCTGCTCCGCTCTCTGTTAGCGGCAGCTCCGGCATGTCTCCCTCTACCTCGCGACTTTCTTTGCCAAAGTCGCCCGAGGAGGTTTTACGTTGACCCGACTTCATTATGCCTTCGCACATGTCCTTTATCGGGTCCTGTGTCCTCCGTAGTGGTTTTTCGAGACACGCAGTGGAGTTGCTTTTCTTCTTCAAGGAGGCACTCACTCCACTGGTTTAGCCTCTGTGGCAAAGTGGAAGGTTCTTCTGTCGATGGTGTGCGATCACTCTGTTGCTTCTGTCACTCCTTCGATCACACCGCTTGCGGAGTTTCTGGTATATGTTTGTTTCTGGGGGTCTCCAGCAATGGGTACATGACCATGCTTCAGAGATATTTTTTCATATGTGATACCGCATTGTTTCGACACTCATCCTTGCCTCTCCAAGCTTGTTCAGCTCTTTTCCTTGAAAAGTCCTAGGACTTTGCAGTTTCCTCCAAGATGGTCACTTTCTTGGGCGCTGCTCTGCTTGGGGGTGGGGGGCATTCACGCCTTTATCCTGGATGAATATGCATTCTCTCACATGCCTGATCTCTCCTGCATCCATTTCTTGATGGATTTGTCTTGCTATTCGTGCAGCTTCTGCTCGTCTAGCTACTGGTGATTGTATTACCAATTGTTTTTTCTGCCACGAGGTGCGTGCATTATCTTCCTCCTTTAATAACTCTGTCATGTTGTCGGATGACGGATGTTATTCTGGCAGCCTTCTGGAGAAATGCTACATTCTCCTTTTATCTGCGACAGTTGCAGGAGCCGATAGAGGACCTTGGTCCTTGGGGCCCTCTTTCTTCGGCTCAGGCTGTTGTCTATCCCAGCCTTTCAGCTTTTTTCAGGGTCAGTTCCAGCTTCGCGCTGTTACTGCCCTTTCTGTCTGTGCATCGCACTTCACCATACGCCTCATCTTTCATTGTCTTTTTTAATGTTTGTGATGCTATGGTTTGATAGGCCTTGGGATCTCTTCCTCTGTCCACGGTCCCAGTGCTATTGAGTTATGTGTGGGTTGGTTATATGATTCCCTCCAGCCTTTTGTCTATTCAGCCTGTAGTAAACAATTGAGGTAGGTTGATCAGAAGTATAAATTTTATAGTAAATTTCCTTTCTTATTATACCTACCGAAATTGGCCCTCCCGTCTTCTTATTCGGGTAAGAATCCTTCCTCCCCGCTGATCACATAACTCCAGTGTTGTTCGGAATCAAAAAATGACGAATTGACGCATTGCGCACTGTTTTACGAAGTCGTGGATTTGTACTATGGAAGAGTGTCCCATACTGGGTGTGCGCCTATGGCCTTCGACCCAGTTTTGGCTTATTTTTTCGTGGTGTTGTTTACACCACTTTTCTTTCCCACATCTCTTGGGAAAGATTATAATAGAGAGTATTTTATCCGAGTTAGGTTCTTCCACTGTAGTGCAAGCCTGTAGTAAACAATTTTGGTAGGTATAATAAGAAAGGAAATTTACTATAAAATTTATACTTTATTCAAATGGGCTGTTTTCGGAGACACACAGCACCCAATGTGTACCCGAGAAATAAACATAGTCTCCTTTGTTGGAAGTGGAATTCACCGAGGACCATTTTTGTAAGTAATAAGGGTATTCAAAAAACCAAGCGTTAACCCCTTTTGTGGTGGTTGACCCTTTACCTAACATGAAAAGCAGACGACACTTGCAAAAAAAATTCTTGAATAACTATTTTTTTTCATTTTTTGTCTCAAAAACATAGGTTATAACCCCTCGTTGGAACGAGCTCGTTCCAATGAGGGGTCATAACCTATGTTTTTGAGACAAAAAATGAAAATATTTTGAAAATTAATTGGCGATTTTTTAGAATAGTGCTGGCCGGTTTTGGCCGTTACGTTGGGTAAAGGGTTAATAGCGATACCCATCAAAAACTTTAAAAAATCATGTTTTCCCTGGATTTCTTTACAAACATCTTGTAGGGTTTTCAAGAGAAAATGGCCATTGATAGGCCTTGGTGTCACATTACCAGTTGCATAGATTAATTATTCCGGTAAGCATTTGTTAACCCTCCATGGGCTGCTAAATGTCAAAATTTTTAAAAAATAGTCTGTTTTTGGACACCAACAACATCAAATGGGAATGCCACAGAGAAATGTAACTTCTTTTACCAGACGCAAAACTGATAGGGAAACAGTTTTGTAAGTAGTAAGGGTATTCAAAAATCGAAGTCTTAACCCATTTTTGACTGGTTAGGGAGATATACCCCTTAAAAGCTTAAAATTCCATTTTTCTGTGGATTTTTCACAAAAAAAATTCACGGAAAATTGACCATTCGCAGGTCTTGGAGTGATATTACAAGTTGCATGGACAAAATATTCCGGTAAGCATTTGTTAACCCTCCAGAGGCTGTCAAGCATAGACATTTTGAGAAAATGAGCTGTTCTTGGGTACCCATAACACCCAATGTGCACCTGCGAGATAAACATAACCTCCTTCATTGGAAGTGGAATTCAACGAGGATAATTTTTGTAAGTAATGAAAGTATTCACAAAACCAAGCATTAACCTGTTTAGGGCTGGTTACAGAGCGATACCCCTCAAAAGGTTAAAAATTCATGTTATCTGAGGATTTTTCTAAGAACATCTCATAGATTTTCAAGACAAATTCGCCATTCGCAGATCTTAGTGTCACATTACAAGTTGCATGTACAAAATATTCCAGTAAGCATTTGTTAGCCCTCTGCAGGTTCTCAAACTTCAAAATTTTGATAAAATGGGCTGTATTTGCAAACTCACAGCACCCAAAGTTAAGAGGAGAGATCAACATAAGTAGAAGTAGATATATATATATAGTATATATATATATATATATATCTTTCTTTATTTGTGTGACTTGTGCTATCACAAATTATAACAAAATATAAATGGGGGTATAAAATAGCACCCGGCCCGTTTGGACCTATAAGTCATCAATACATGTAAAACGCATAATGTGCGCACATGACCAATGTAACTCAAACATTCACTTTCATACCGCAACCATTCTCGAACACTCTCTCATTCCTTCAATCATTCACACAATTGCACACTGAATTAACAGATTCGTCAAATCGATCACACAGGATATGAGCCCCCCCCCCCTCCCCAGGGGAACCCCGAATGACATGTCAAGAAAATGGTACACGTATTGTGCACGATTCTCGCCACATACCAATCGGGGTCTCCCAAAGGGAGAAGGTCAACATTAACAGCGATAAAGACGTGTCTTTCTTCTGTTGTAGGCCTTAAAAAGGTAATTAGCAGTTTGGCGGGGGTAATATTTCAGTATATTTTCCATTGTATGATAATGAACTGATGTTATTTCCATGGAATGTATCTCGGATATACGAGACAAAAGATTTCTTCTGAGATCATCATACAAGCTACATTCCATGAAAAAATGAGATTCATTTTCAATAGTATTTTTATCACACATCGTGCATAAACGGTCTTCGATTTTTTCGTTTTTAAATCTTCCAGTTTCAATTCTTATAGGGAGGACCCCACAACGAAATTGTGCCAGAACAGATCGTTGTTGGCGGTTTAGATTCATCCGAACATAACTTTCTGTTTCGTATGTGTCTTTAAGTTGTTTATATGTTCTAAGCTTAGGTACATACTGTATGCTTTTTAACCAATTTTCATTGAAATATCTACTTATTAATATTTTTATTTCTTCGATATCACAGGAAATCTGATTTTCGTAAAATGAAATTTTGTCTATATTTTGAAAAATAGTTTTCGCTTGGGAGCACCAACCATTCTCGCATTTATTGTAGTCCCACTGAAAAATCCTATAAATCAATCTATTGTTATTCATTTGGGTTACTGTATTCCATAACCGAATCATATTTACCCAGTGTCTCTCGTTGCTTGATTTCATTCCCATGTCTCCATTCACCGCTAACAGAGGCGTAAATCGGTGAACCCCTAGGAAATAGCGCAAAGCCCTATTTTGCACATTATCTATATAGGTGTATTTTTTGTAGCCCCAAACACCGGATGTGTAATCTAATATTGGGCTGATACAATGATTATATATTTTCTCAAACGTTCCAAATCCAATGTCCTTATACGGGTGAATTTTAGACAAAACAGCGCCAAGTGCTCTCCCTCCCGATTTTCCCAGTGTCTCTGCCACACAGTTAAAATTTTTATGCTCGTGTAATACTACTCCCAGATATTTATACCTATCCACTAGCTCAATTTGTCTTCTACCAATTGAAAAATTAAAGGATCTTCTATTTTTACGGGGATTTCTGAAGTGAACAGTTTTCGATTTTGCTTCGTTTATGGACATACGAAGTAGATTCACTGAGAATTATTTTTGGAAGTAATAAGGGTATTCAAAAAAACAACCCTTTACCCATTTTGGGCTGGATAAACAATCATATCCATCAAAAGCTTAAAATTCATGTTCTCCCTAGATTTCTTTGAAAACATCTTGTAGATTTTAAAGAAAAAATGGCCATTCGCAGTTCTTGGTGTGACATTACAAGTTACATGGAAAAATATTCCTGTTAGCACTTGTTAACCCGCTACAAACTGCCAGACATCAATATTTTGAATACATTTGAGTTAAAATGGATCATTTTCAAATAGCCACAGCGCTTAGTGGGTATGTGTCAAACAAACATAACTCATTTTTTCGGTCATTAACTTGTCGGACGACGATATTGATATTAACCCTCTCCATCATTAATGATGGTTTTTACCAATTAAAACATTTTTTTATCAAACTGAGTCATTTGAGACTACTATACCCACCTTTCTCATAACATCAGCAAAGGAACTTCAGTGAGACAGTTAAAAACAATTCATCAGACACTCTGGGGTCATGACAAATCATGGAATCTCATCTGGAATAGCCATGATTCTCCAGAATCATAAAGTCTAGTTAGTATGTGTATTTGTCTTGGGCACATAGCAGTGGAAATTGAATTTTACTGAGCTTGGTTGGTGTTTTTACAAAGTTACGTAACTATAATTTAAACTTGGAAAAACTTTTTTTGCAGACTTATGGATATGGAGATATTGCAAGTGGTTATTTATTTCTCATATGTATGGAGATATTGTAAATGGTTAATTATGCATCAGGCATTTAAATCCAACATTCAAATGACACACCCATTTCTTGATTTGGCTTTGGTTTTGTAATATTTTATTTATAAAATCTAAAGTGGGCACTTAGGTTCAAACAATTTCTAAACTTGCTTCATTCTAACATTGCAGTCATGTTATAGCCCTAGATGCTGAAATTACCAACACAAATGAATACATTTAAATAAAAACCCAATGGTATAAAAACGGTTCCAATTAATTTATCCATTACCCAACTCGGAAAAAATACGATACTTGCAAAATATTTTCTTGAATAATAACTAAAAAATTTCATCTTTTGCCTTAACCCTTTACCCAACGCAGACGATATCAAAATTTATTATTTTAAATATCATTTTTTCAAATTTTTCAAAAATTTCAACAAAACCATATCATGTAACCCTTCGTTGGAATGAGCTCGACGAGCTTGTTCCAACAAGGGGTCACATGATATGGTTTTGTTAAAATTTTTGGAAAAATAATATTTTTTCAACTGCTGAATTTGCATATTACATGGGTGGATGTGGCTGATTCCTTGGGTAAAGGGTTAAAAACAACTTATGAACCCTCATTCGAATGAGCTCAGTGAGCATGTTCTACTGAGAGGTCATAAGATATGCTTTGGAAACAAAAAGTTGAAAAATAATAAAATTTGAATGGTAATTTTTTGGCTTAACTTGACAAAGTCAAGATAAGCTATTGCCATCACGGGTGCAGACGTCTGTCAGTCTGTGAGTCTGTTCACATTTTCTTTAGCACAGGCTACATACACCCCGTAGTTCTTGTCCAATGATCACAAAATTTCATATGCAGGTTCGAGTTCATGTCAAGATGAGAATGTCCCCTTTTGGTCACGATTGGTCGACCGTGACTGGCATGCAAGCCTGAAACCCAAAAACCTTTAGCACAGTCTACAGGTCATATTTATGAAGGGATTTCATTGTAACTTGGTAGGATGACTCTGTATAAGGTCTAGATGAGAATGTCCTTTTTTGATTAGGATCGATCAACCGCGACAGCAACGCGGGCCCAAAACCCCAAAACTTTTAGCACTGTCTACAGGTTGTACTTATGAAGGGATTTTATTGTAACTTCGTCTGATGTATAATGTCTAGATGAGAACATCCTATTTTGGTCGGGTTCAGTCAACTGTGACTGCCGCAAGGGCAGTTAACTATATTCCTTTAGCACAGTCTACAGCTTGCATTTAGCAAGGGATTTCATTGCAAATTTGTAGGATGACTCAGTATAATGTCTAGATGAGAATGTCTTATTTTGGCTGTGATCGGTCAACCGTGATGGCCGCACGGGCACGTGACCTAGATTTGTTTAGCACAGTCTACAGTTCATATTTATGAAACAATTTCTTTGTAACTTGGAAGGATAACTCGGTATGACGTCTAGATGAGACTGTCCTACTTTGGTCACAATCGGTCACCCATTACCGCCACCTGGTCACATGACCTAGTTTCCTTTAGCACTGTCTATAGGTTGTTTTTATGAAGGGACTTCATTGTAACTTGGTAGGATAACTTAGTATGATAACTAGATGAGCAGGTCCTATTTTGGTCATGACCGGTCAACGGTGACTGCCAAACCGTCATGTGACCTAGATTCCTTTAGCAAAGTCTACGAGTTATATTTATGAAGGGATTTCATTGTAACTTGGTAGGATGACTCATTTTGGAATGATTTTGCTGAAACTTGGTAACTTTGGTTGACATACATTAACTGAGGGCCACATTAACCCAGGCCTCAATTCTTTAGTACAGTCTACACCTCAAATTATTCTTATTGAAACTAGAGCATTACAGGAAACAGAAATTAACATATTCTCAATTATCACAATTCTTATCTTATTTCATAATCCTTTCATGAACATTGAACATTATCCTTTTCATCAAACACTACACACAGTCAAGTTTCGCTACAGTGTAATCGACAGTTTCATTGTGAATAGCACTGGCTGGTTTTACCATTATATCAGGCCAAGAAAAAAAATCTGTGTGTTTAAGATAACCTGAGAAACAAAACTGGGGTTGGTACTGCCTATAAATTAACTGAATGAAAAAAATCACTTCCTACCAACTTGGTTGGTAGTGATTTTTAGCTCAACTTTGACGAAGTCAAATTTGAGCTATTGTCATGGCCTGTCGTCTGTCCGTCCGTCCGTCTGTCCGTACGTCAACAATTGGCTATGGCTCGGGCTAGAGGTCGTATTTATGAACCGATCTTTACGAAACTTCTTGTGTACCTTTGTTATGACCCTGGGACGGGAACGAGTGTTTTTAGGTGTGGTCCGAAATTCAAGATGGCTGCCAGCGGCCATTTTGTACCGATGATGCAAAAATCAGTTTTTTGTACAGAACTTCTGTATGAAAGTTCTGATTTGAATAAAGTTTTGTATAAATGTATAGTACAATGGGATACATCACATATAATACGGGTTTTTTTCTCGTGCGTAAATTATGCAAATTAGACTAACTTTGATTTATTTAGTGTTACTTTCAGAGCTGTGAGTGCCAAGCTGCTATGGCTCGGGCTAGAGGCCGTATTTATGAACCAATCTTTACGAAACTTCTTGGGTACCTTTGTTATGACCGTGGGACGAGAACGAGTATTTTTGGGTGCAGTCCCAAATTCAAGATGGCTGCCAGCAGCCATTTTGTACCGACGATGCCGAAATCTGTTTTTTGTACAGAACTTCCATATGAAAGCTCTGATTTGAATAATTTTTTGTATGAATGCTTAGTACCATGGGATACATTACATATATTACAGGTTTTTTTCTTGTGCGTAAATTATGCAAATTAGGCTAACTTTGATTTATTTAGTGTTACTTTCAGCACTGTGAGTGCAAATCCCAATACGGCTCGGGCTAGAGGCCGTATTTATGAACCGATCTTCACGAAACTTCTTGGGTACCTTTGTTATCACTGTGGGACGAGAAGGAGTGTTTTTGGGTCCAGTCTGAAATTCAAGATGGCCGCTAGCAGCCATTTTGTTCAAAATTAAGTGCAATCAGATTTTTGCGCAGAACTTCCAAATGAAAGATCTGATTTGAATAAATTTTTGTATGAATGTTTAGTACCATGGGATACATTACATATAATACAGAGTTTTTCTCGTGAATAAATTATGCCAATTTGGGGTCCGGGTGGGACTTAGAAAATTTTGGACCAAAATCCGGAAATTAGTTTTTTGGTTTTTTATGCGTTTTGGTCCATTTTAAGACAAAAAAAAAAAAAAAATTTTTTTACACTGAAAATTTGGGGTCCGGGTGGGACTTAGAAAATTTTGGACCAAAATCCGGAAGGAGGATATAGAAGGAGGAGAGGAAAAATGAGTGACAGAAAATAATCAGGGCTGTAACTTAAAATTTTTTAATGAAATTATGTTAAGTTACCTATTTTCGAGGCAACAGCCTGTTGTGGTCATTCTTGTTATCAAGTTACACTGCTTGTTCAGTGTTTTCCTCTCTCCCTTTCCTTTAAGTCCCCTCTTGCTATTCTCCCATGCTTTTGGCATATTTTCTGTAATATTATTACTAAAATTTCTTGGGAGTTTTAGCTGGATAACAGAATGAATTCTGTTCTTTTCCCCATGTTTACGTCTTCACCTATGGGTGGTTAGGCGTAGTGTTCTGCATCTACCATCTGATGTTCTGCAGTTTCTTCCCTGGAAGTCTCTGTTTTGCATCAGATAGTGTATTATTGGTAACTGATTTCGGGCCAGGGTGCCTGGAGTCTTGATCTGGTGTTTTTACACTTATTGTTTACATTTCCAACAGCCCTCTGTGTGAGGGGGGATTTCTTGAAAATAATATCTTGATGTTATTTTAATCATAACTAGATACATTATTATTGTTCGTAAGTGTTGCATAAATTGTTTAAAATATTTTTAGAATTTTTGTCCACACTTAGGCTTGGGATCCATTGGGGCTCAACGTTACTTTTCAGAAACTTGGGCTGTTCTGAAAAAATATTTTTTCAAAATTTTTTGATTTCAATTATTTTTTCTATGCTAATGGATCATGTTATTATGTATTCTGATTGTCAGGGGTTGGTGCGAGTACTAGGACTTTGTTTTCTTTTCACAATGAAAGGATATTGTTCAATTGTAATAAGAGGAAGTCTTCCTCTGACTTTCATAATCATTGTATAATGTAGTCAGTGTACTCACACTAACTCCTGTTCTGTATGTGTTAATTTCGATGACAACATGGGAAGTGTGTGTCACGGTATGTTAGTGGGGAATTGGCCATTCCGGTCCTTTCCCCGCAGGGTCACTCTATTTTATCAATCTCTATTTCAGACGATCATGATCAGGGTGATGTATCCGTGATGTCTTCCAAAATTGTGCCTCCGTCGTCACAATCAATGAAGAGCTAGCGGAAAAGTGCTCATGTAAATACGTCAATTGCCCAAGAGGACCCTAGTCGGTTCGACGGCCTTTGACGTCCGCTAGCTCACCCGGTGTAGCGTCCATTCGTCAAATGGTTCGGCAGCCGGGTTCGTCCGTTGCGGTCTACAAAGGAGTTTTGGGTGATGCGAGCACTATAAAACAACCAAGTGCACACCCAGTAACGGCGGATTAGAGGGGAGAACGGAGGAAGCCTTTTAGTCCGGTTCATAGCTCGTCCAGGCCCATCCGGGCTGCGAGCGAGAGAGGCCCCTCTCTCGTACATCAACATCTGGCCCCAGATGTTGTGGTACAAAATGTTTCGCATTCGGAGCATACGTCCGCCGCTCGGGACGCTCCGTTATATAGATAGTCCGGAGAGACTGTCAATAAGGCTTCCTCATTCTCATGGCAGCGCACACGACCGCACCTTGGCTACGTGACCTCCAATATCCAGTCAACTTCGCCAATCAGAGAATCCTCGGTGACTAGGTCACGCCATCCGATAGCCAGGGACACGAGGCCTGGAGACTCCGGACGTTCGCATAGAAAGTATGCGGGAGTCAACGTACACGGAGCTTCCAGCGGCAAAGCATCGTAAGACCGCTTCTGCACAGGCCTCGGTGACGGACATGCTATCCCAAATAGCACAGCGTATCGCAGCATCCCAGCAACGACAGAATCTCTGTCGCATCATGTAATATCCGACGACGCTGGGTCGGGACGCTCCGCGGAAGCATCAGGTGCGGACGTCCGAAAATTTCATACGGTCCAACGGGATGACGAAAGGGATTCAGAGGATTTCGAGCTTTCCCTTTCGGAACAACATAAGCTGCTGTATATGTCATCCGACTTCATCTTCTAGAGGTTCTTCGTCGGACCAGAAGGCTGCGATACCGGATAAGAAACTGATAGCGTCGGTGGACATAGAAATTTTTCATTCGGTTCAGGGACATCGTCCCTCAGTTCCGACACAGTCCAATAATGTCTCAGATACTTTTGATTTATTGAATGACGCTATATATATATATATTTTTTTTTTTTTTATATGCTTGCTATTTACAAGCATGTCTGGTTTCTTGTTCGCAAAATTACTGAGATGTCTTTCAAAAGTGTGCCTCTGTCGTCATAGTTAATGAAGAGCTAGCGGCAATTAGTGCTCATGGATTACGTCAATCGCCTAAGAGATCCCTAGTAGGATCGACGGAGTTGACATTCGCTAGCTCACCTGGTGTAGCGTCCATTCATCGAATGGTTCGGCAGTCAGGTTCGTCCGTTGCGGTCTAGGAAGGAGATTTGGGTGATGCGAGCACTATAATAGACTTTAGTACACACCCAGTGACGACGGATTAGAGGAGAGATCGGAGGAAGCCTGTTAGTCCGGTTCCTAGCTCGTCCGGTCCGTCCGGGCGGTGAGCGAGAGAGGTCTCTCTCTCGTGCAACAACATATGGGACCGGATGTTGTGGTACAGACATTTCACATTCGGAGCGTATGTCCGCCGCTCGGGACGCTCCGTTATATAGACAGTCCGAGTGACTGTCAATAATGCTTCCTCATCCTCACATCAGCGCACACGACCGCACATTGGCTACGTCACCTCGAGTATCCGGCCAGCTTCGTCATTCAGTGATTCCATGGCGAACAGGTCACGCCATCCGGTAGCCAAGGGACACGAGGCCTGCACACTCCGGTCGCTCGCATAATAGAAGTATGCACGGGGTAACGAACACGGAGCTTCCAGCGGCAATGCATCGTAAGACCGCTTCTCCACAGGCCTCAGTGACGGACGTGCTATCCAAAATAGCACAGCTTATCGTAGCATCCCAGCAAACGACAGATTCTCGTTCGGATCAGGAATCATCCAACGGCGCTGGGTCGGTGCGCTCCGCTGTTGCATCAGGTACGGACGACCGAACACTTCATAGGGTCCGAAAGGATGGCGAAAGGGATTCGGACGATTTCGAGCTTTCCCTTTCGGAACAACAGAAGCTGCCATACATTTCTTCCGGCATTATCTTCCGGAGGTTGTTCCGTCGGACTACATTGCTGCGATGCGGGATAAGAGACTAATAGCGTCATTGGACACAGAGTTTTGGATCGGTTCAGGGACATTGTCCCTGAGTTGCCGACACAGTCCAATAATGTTAGAACATTTGAATTATTGAACGACGCTATATATAAGCTTGCTACCAACATGCTAGTCTAGTTTCTTGTCCGCAATGTTCTATTCTGCCTTTCGTGAATTCTAGGAAAATTATTTTCTTATTGGCAGAACTGGGCATACCGAGAGTTCCTTTGCATCTAAGACGGCGAGGCTGAAGACTGGGAATTATCTTTTTCGCCGTCTATGTCAATTCCAACCACGATGTTGGAAACGACAATGATGTATAATAGACTTAACTTAGACGCTTTATCATACGTATACCACCTTACTGAGGCGTTATCATTACGTCTTCAAGAGAAAGAATTCCTGGGTATGATCCTCCATGAGATTTCTTTCAGGGTCAGTAGTTTTTCCATGTATAACTCCGCCCTTCAGTGGCAACCTGGAGTTGGTTAGACGTGACACAGCGCTAGCTACATCCACGCGCGTGGATAGTAAGGTGACAAACTCTCTCAGAGTCGCTTCGGTCTCGGAGAAGCTTCTCTTCGACGGCAACCTTTCAGCAATCTTGAATTGCTCGATATACACGTTCTCTTGTCAATTAAATGTAACAAGAGATTCAGACGTGGGCAAACATTCGGTGGTTGACTCGGAGAGTTCCACTGTAGTTGCCGGATCCGAGTTTTTTTGATTATGACAGACGCCAGTCAAACAGGTTGGGACACAATTTTGATCCCAATGGATTCGAAGTGCCAGGGTCTTTGGGTTCCGCAGTTTTTAGGCAAGCACTTAACTTCCAAGGAAGAATATTATTTTGGCTTGCACTACGTCATTGGATGAATTTTATTCAGAAACGCATGTTCAAATCCTGTCCGATAATACGACAGTAGTTGCGTATATCCGGAACCAGGGAGGCACTCATTCGGTTCCGTTATAGATTTTAACGGAAAGAATCCTTCTGTTTGTTATAGAACACCAAGTTCTGTTTCGGTTCGGCATATTCTCGGTCGTCGGATCGTATTAGCAGACTCCCTTTCACGTAAGGGTTGTTTGTTGCCGTCGGAATGGACTCTCAACAAACAGGTATTCAATCAGATTTGCTATCAATGGGAGCGCCCAGTGATAATTTATTTGCGACACAACTCTCCAATCAATTGTAGACGTATGTGTCACCGTGTCCGGATCCCCGAGCATATATAGTTAATGCTCTATCGATCTAGTAGGACGCGATATTAGGATATGCATATCCTCCAGCGCTGTTGATTCAGCAAGTATTGCTAGGATTATTCTTTCACAATACAGTTCTGTTGGTAGCATCTCTGTCTCCACAGAGACGGTAAATAAATTTACTTAGATGTCGCCTGTGGGACTTTCCGCGGAAACTTCCTCCATGAGAGGATCTTTTTTCGCTGGGGAAATCGTGTCAGCTCTATCACAACCTGCAAGGTCTCAACCTTCACGTATTCCGTTGTGCGGTCCTTCTTGCATGGCAAGCTTTGTATAGGACGAGCAGTGGACGCGATTCCTAACTGTAGAAGGACCTCCTCTTCGCTATACTATGTGGCTAAAGTGGAGGGTCTTCCGTTGTTGGTGTAGGGATCTTTATGTTGATATTTTTTATCCCTCCATACCAGACATTGCAAACTTTCTAGTATACTTGTTTAACGAGATCATCTGCAACCATTTACTTTTAAAGGTTATAGGTCTATGTTATCTGATACCTATGCACACCATGATAGTTTACAATTGAGCCTTATGTCTCTTTATCTAAGTTAGTTTGAAACTTTTCGATAAGAGACCTAGAATCGTTAGATTAATTCCTATTCGGAATTCAGCTTGGGTTCTTATTAACTAATGCAACGGTTTGAACCCTTTGAGGCAGTAGTTTCAAATTCTGGCCTTTGAAGGCAGCAATTCTCTTAGTCTTCTCTTCTGCTGAAGAGTCAGTGAACTTCATGCACTATCGGTGGATGATTCTCACTTTCGTAGTATCGGAACTCTATTCCCTTTACTACTAATGTTGTATTTTTGGTTAAGTATCAGGCTCCTAATAATATCCGGATCCTATTGTTTTTAAGGTCCTTCCGTCTTCGAGCGGGCATAGGCCTTTACTCTGTCCGGATAGACCTTTATCTGTTTATTAACAGATCTCAGTTTATCAGTAGGACGTAAAGCTTCTTCTGGCTCTGATGCCTAATAGAAAGGTCATTACGGTCCATTCTATTACTTAATGCATTCAGTTAACTATCGGTACTGCTTAGGATAATCTATCCTTATCTCAGCAGTCTGTGCTTATGATTTTGGCTCATGAAGTAAGAGCTCTTCTACATCTTGGGCTTACGTAAATAGTTTTGCTATTATAGATTAAAGTAGGCTGCATATTGGTCTCAGCCATCCACATTCACAAATTTTTATCTCAGAAATATTGAATCCATTTCTGGAGACCTGCATTATTTAGGTCCATTATCAGCTGCTCAGAATGTCGATCACTTAACAATTGCAACTATAGCTATGTAGGCTTTATGTTCCGGCAGTGACTCCGTCCTGCTGCCCTCTTCGCTCTGGGCTATTTGACCTAGGGCAAGAAGAAGGGGGGGGGGGGGAGGGTGTTCCCTTGGGTCACCTGTTTTATTATGAAAACAAGGGGATACCTCCTCCGGAGTCAGTAATTCTGAGCTGTTACTGGGATGGTTTCTTAAGTGAAAACTTATGTTTTAAAATTCATTCATGTCATAGTTTTAAAGTATAGCATTTGAATATGTCACGTGTCAAACGGGTGTTATTATTCTATCCTCGGACACTTTTAAAAGAGTATGAAGAGTCTCAATTATCTGGACTAACTTTATTTATTGGCTTACTTTAAAAATAATTAGTATAAGAATTATACTGGATTTTAATAGAGAATACGGATGTTATGATGCTCAATTATAGAAGGTATTGTGTCTTTCTAATTTATCATAAATAAGAAAGATACACGTGAAGCCTATTTCTCCTTTTCTCCTCCAGGAGATGACTCTATTTTATATAGTTGAGCTTATTGGATTTTCCTCTATGTCCTGGGCCCTCCAGCCTTTTTACTATTCAGCTATGTCTGGGTCATTGGTACAGTATAAAAATCTTAAAAAATTTATAGTAATTTATATATTTTTTATACTTACCAATGACCCAGACGGGGATGGCCCTCCCAGGAGTTGGGAACTCATACCTCCCCGCTGAGGACATAGCGCTTACCAGGCACTGTTGGTAAGAATGATTAATGGCGCCAATTTCGGGACGTCCTTGACACTGCGCATATGTAGTAGAGGTGAAGTATGGAGGGCCATTCAGGACATGTTTTCTTTGGTTTTAGATGCAAATTTTGGGGATTGGGGGGCAAAATTTGTGTTTAGCCCTATATTTTTAAGAGTTAGCACCAGCTATGTCTGGGTCATTGGTAAGTATAAAAAATATATAAATTACTATAAATTTTTTAAGTTCTCAACAATTCCCCGCATTTTTGTTAGCCCCTCTTCGCTTTCTGACACTAGCAACATATCATCTGCAAAAAATAGCCCTGGGATCTCCAAGTCCCCAACTGCTACCCCTTCGTCGCTATGCAGGAGTTCATCTCCTAAACCTTTGATGTAAAATGCAAAAAGAATTGGCAAAAGGATACACCCCTGTTTTAGGCCTATCTCCAAAGGCACACATTTTATTATGTTACCCAGGCTAAGTTCACTCTGTACATCTTTATATAATGCTTTCAGAATTCCAACAAACTCACATCCCAAGCCCAGAGCCTCAAGCTTTCGCCACATACCCTCCCTCCCTACTCTATCTAAAGTCTTTTTAACATCCAAAAAGGCTATAAACATCCTTTTCCTTTTTGCTTTCGCGGATTCTATTATTTGGGATAGCGTGAAAAGATGGTCATTGACTTCCCTTTCTGAAGCCATTCTGAATCTCTCCCAAAAAACCCTTCTCCTCAACCACCTCCTCTAATCTCGCATACAGGACTTTACAGAAAACTTTTCCAATGTTGCTACTGACAGAGATCCCTCGATAATTATCCAAAACGTCTTTTTCCCCCTTTTTGTGAATAAATGTCACTTTTCTTTCTCTCCACTCTTTTGGGACCTCTTGTTTTTCTATGGCTAAATTGAATAGGGCAGTTAGGCTTTCCCAGAGTTCCTCTCCCCCTTTTTTGATAAACTTGTTAGGAATTTCGTCCACCCCTCCTGCTTTTCCATTCCTTAATTTATATGCAATTAACAAGCCAAATTTGTACTGAAGATTTGATAATTGGTTTGGTGTTTGTACAGTACAGTCGCCGTGGAATGGTCATTATTCATGCATGGGTAGTGATGTCCAGGTAATAAAAATCAGCATCAGCAAAATGTTAATTAATGAAGTGCTGGGTTGTACCCAGTGCTTCATTAATTAATTGTTTGTTGATTATTCATATAATTAGTGTATGGAATCTAATATTATTGCGTCTGTGGAAATATTGCCCACCCATGGAAAGTAACCATTTCACAATGGCTGTATTGTAATAGGGCCCTGCGAATCACATATTTTTGATTCAAATCGAATCTCAGATTGAATTGAGACTATTATTTGCAATCGAATCAAACCTCGAATCGAATACAGGCATCTTAAAGTGATGATGTAGTTGGAGTATTACCCAGTGAGGATTTTTGTTCAAAAACAGAAAAGGGTGCGACAAGTCTGTACTGGGCACTGCACAGGGCTAGCCTCTTGCAACCATGAGCTCATCATCAATATTGATTGAGACCTTTAAATTTGCTTTCAGCAGTGGTGGTGACCAGTGAAACTGGAATTCGCATGGATGGTGGTATGGGTACAGATGCTTTTCTATATTTACCTTAGCAGAAATTATGCTCTGTGTTTATTTTCAACATTATTTATTTGTCTCTCTCAGCCATACGTTTTGTGAGATGACTATGATGACAGATACCAAGCAAAAATTCCAGTGAAAAGTTTGAAGAAAAACGGATCTGGCAGCCAGTTTCAAATCGAACTGAATACCAATTTAAGATTCAAAATCAAATCAGATCTTGAAGCTTCACAGGGCCCTAGTTCGTAAGTTTGTAAGTTATATTAACAGGGTTATTGAGTTAAATGATATATAATTAAATGGGCTCCACTGTACAGTAAACTCCAGTTAATTGAATAGCCACTTTGCAGATGAAAATTATTCAATTAACAGGAGTATTAAATTAACAGGGATTGTGTTACTTTCCTGTATTCTAGGGATAAACTTAGCATTTATTCTATTATATCTTGTTTAACAGAGCTCTGTCAAACAAGATATAACAGATCAAATGCCTGTATTGGATGCACTGAGGTCAAATAGGTCTACAAACAAAGGAACACTTGGAAGAGTCAGGGTAATTTGTCGACAGGTTACAAGATTTTTTATTCAGTTAATAGGAGTTTACTCTATAACCAATATTCAATTAACAGGTCAAATTTGTATTGGAGGTAGGGTAAATGGTTTTGTGTTGTGAGATTATATTCAATTAACAGGGTTGTTCAGTTAAGAGATATCCAGTTGAGTGGGCTCCACTGTATTATTTTTTATCTCAGGTAATGGGTTAAAAATACATGGCCTGTTCTTTTTTTGATACTGGTCACAGCAGTATCTTGTAACATCACCCAGCACTGAGGTTCACAATGGAACACATTGTTTTTCAGATTGAGGAAACTTAAATGTAAAAGGAATTTCCAGAACGTGCATATAACATGGCAGCTACAGCAATCTTCAAGAAATATAACTTTGTAAATCTGACTGAAGAGGATGACAGCAGGCTACATGATGACTTGAGACGGCTTGAGGACATTGCAGATGAGGAAATAGATGTGCAGGATATGAAAAATGCCATTAAAGAGTTTCAGGATCAAATTTGTGTTCCTCACTTTCCAGCAAGACACTCGACACCATCATTTGCCTGTGGTGGAGCAATTCATGCTATATTTAGGGCTGTTGAGTGAGTTTTGTTTATCATACTTGTTCCTATTTAAGTGCATACTGGATTAACAGAACAAGCCTACCACTTGTAATTGTGAATAATTATAAGACACCACAAACTACTTATACCATTTGTACATACAAATTGTATTGTATAAGGCCTAAGAAAGTTAAGAATCTGTTTTTAAGGCAAGCCCTCCCATGTGGTCATTTTGGCTGCCGAATGCTCTCTTTTTATAACCAATGCAAACTTAAAAAATTAAATGGTTTATGTCTGATATTTCACTCAAGTTAATAAAATTGATAAATTTGTCCCTTAAGTGCAAGAAGGCTTTGCATTGCAAAGACTGTTTGCACTCAAGAGACGAAATGCACCACCACCATTACTATTCTGTCGATTATGAGGCCTAAAACATAAAACAAACCAAGAATAAGAACTTTTGATGGCAAAGAAATGATTACAAAAATAAAAACTAAAATAAAAAAATGCCCACCTGCATGCAGTTTTTAAAAAAAATGGCCTGAGAAACAGAAGATCTACTTTATGGGGCCTTATAGCATTTCATTTTTGGGTGATTCCCTGTTAATTGGCAAACTTGTGATCTGTCTCTGTGATTATACAAACAGGTCTTGCAAAACATGAAATTAAAAGTCGACATGTTTGGAACAACAGCAGAGCAGACTTTTCCAAAATAAATAATTACCCAAACAAATTGGTCCTTCATTGCAAATCCAAACAACACAATAGATATCTCATTTCAAACTTTTGTCACAAAATTCTTTGATATTGCAAAAAGTGTGTTCCATCATATAGCATAACAATCTGCTCTTCTGGCAAACCCTGGTTTGACTCAGCTCTGCATTGAGAAATTTGACATAGGGACCATCTTAGACATCAGGCGGTGAATTCCAAAAACCCACATCCCATGGAAAAATACAAACAAGTGTGGAATAAAGTATAAAGTAAACAACACAAAAAAGAAAGGCAAAGCTGTTTATTACTCAAATCTAGATACCACCCTTGAGGCAGTTTTTTGGCAAATACTAAAACAGCTGCTAGGTAACTTTGAAGATAAACCTTCAGTCCCATTTCTAAATGGTAACACAAATTGCAGTACATCGAAAGTGGATTGTAAGTAAAGCACCCATGTGGTGACATTTTTCACCCATCCTCACTCGTGCTGCTGGTTGGATCACCAGAGATTTCCAGTGAATAATTAAATCATATATCGCCACATTGTCACCACATTTTGGGGCATTTGGGATTTTTTTAGCTACCATGATTGATCATTGTGCAGGATTCAATAGTTTTACACCAGGTCTATCAGGAAAGAAATTTATTGAAAGCAGAAAGCTGGGTAATGACATTTTAAAATGTTGGAACATCTCCCAGAACATTATTTCAAATTCAGTCATGTCTGTGTGATTGTAAATTGTCTAATTTTCAGTTTAAACGATATTTTATTTCAAAGAACTGATGACAGCTTACATGTACTTGCATTGAATACTTTTTATCAGGAACAGAAATTGCAGCATGAAGTTATCTGAGTGGTTATTTGAAGCCATATCCTTTTTTCACACTAGTCACCTGAATGCAGCAGGAATTTTTTTATCGACACCGGTGTGAAAACAGTAGGAATTTAATCAATTCACTTTTGTTTGACAGAGCTCAATTAGCTCTGTCAAACAAGATTGAATTGGATAAATTTCAAGTCATATTGGAAAACATTTGCACGTTGAGATTTTGATATTTGGGGGCGCGGTGGCTCAGTAGGTAGAGGTGCAGGCTGCAAGCCGAGAGGTCCTCGGTTCGAATCCCACCTGCGACAATCGTGTTGTGTCCTTGGGCAAGACACTTCACCCCAATTGCCCATGTGGGGGCAAGGTGATGCTGTGTACTAAGGCGTACTGCACATTGATGGTGCACCTGTCTTCAACCAATGCTAACCCTGCTTGTGTGGAGTTAGTATGTTGGGGAGCTGACAAATTGCAGTTTTTCAAAGTGATATCTTCAGGGTAAATCCCTTTGTCTATAAAAAAAATTTAAAATTGACCGCACTCTTTTAACAGACAGTTTGACAGTTACTAGCAAATGTAACTATTAAAAATCTGTTTACTGTAAATCTGAAATCGCCTCATCTGCATTGACTTAAGGTTGCTTTTTAGGCATGCACATGTATTTCCCCTAGCCTCAAACCACCCCAATCCCACCCCACCCCCTTTGAGAACTCAGGAATTGAAGCAGTGCTTGTTTGGTGTGGTAAACAAGCTCTGTTTTATTGTTAAATAAGTCCCATTCACCATTCACCAAACTTGACTTTGTCTCCACGTTGCGGTCATGATTAGCCTTTGTGCTGAAATATGTGACCTTGAACAGCAATAAATGAATAATACATGTACTTTCCAATCACAAATGTAAGCTTTTAAGACTGTAAAGCATTGAAACATTGTTAAAAAACTCTTGATTTCTGGTTGCCATGTTAAATAGTCCACATTCAAGTGCAGGCCTGGTATTCTTTAAGAGTGCAGGAGTGCTGCATGCCTAGAAAAAATTGAGGAGGACAATTTTTTGCTCCCCTTGATTTTCTGAAATGCCAGACCTGTTTGGGACTGCCTTTAAAATCTATTATCATTTTGTCCCCTGAGATCCAATGTGTTCTGTGTGCCTACTGGCACAGAGAACACATTGGGACTCAGGGGACGATTTTTCAACGTTGCATTGATTCCCAATAATTCATGACCCATTCTGTATTGCATTTTGATCACTTTTGAGTGTAGAAGACAGTCACATAAGAATTGAATGCAACATTTTTAATAATAAGATGTGTGTGCCTTTTTAGCTCACCTGACTTTCAGTCAGGAGAGCTATAGTGATCACTCACCGTCCGTCGTCCGTCGTCCTGCGTCCGTCGTCCGTGAACATGGTCTTTGCATCTTCTCCTCCCAAACCGTTGAACCAATTTAATTGATATTTGAGATAATAGTTTGTTATGACATCGCAATTTGATTTTGTTCAAATCAAGTTGCCTCGCCCATGGGTAGGGCCACACCCAAAAAGTGTGCTGAAATCTTAAAAAATCTTCTTCTCATGAACCAGCAGTAGCAGAGACTTGATATGTGGTGTGCAGCTTCCTTTTGAGGTGTAGACTCAGATTTGTTCAAGAGAAGTTTGTGGGGCTATACTTGGTGTCGTTATGGGAGGGGCAAAATTTTTGGCCCCACCCAAAATTTCTATTTTCCAAACCGAGAGGCTGATTTGAACCAAATTTTATGTGAGGGCTTATTGGGTCATAAGTACCTAATTTATGCTGATTTTTTTTTTCCCATAGCCCCTTGGGAACCGCAGGAGCTAAAAATAGAAAAAAATTAAAACGCCCATATCTCCAAAACTGCACGTCACCGAGAATTTTTATTTGGTGTGAAGCTTCCTTAGGACCAACAGAAAGAATTGGTAAAAAAAAATTGCCATCGGTTTTATCATAGGGTACAGTTTCGGGACTTTGAAAAAGTGCTGAGTCAGCACTTTTTAACACCGTAGGCAATGGGAAAAACATTAAAAAATCTTCTTCTCCAGATCCAGCAGACAGAATCTTTTGATATTTGGTATGCAACATTGGAGGGTGGATCTGATTCAAGTTTGTTCAAACCGGCCCCCTGGGTTCATATTTGGGCTCAGTATAGGAGCCCGATTTCGAACTTAGTGCATTTCAGGCAAATTTCTTAAAAAATCTTCTTCTCCAGATCCAGCAGGCAGAATGTTTTGATATTTGGTATGCAACATTGTGGGGTGGATCTGATTCAAGTTTGTTCAAATCGGCCCCCTGGGTTTATATTTGGGCTCAGTATAGGAGCCCGAATTTGAACTTACTGCATTTCAGGCAAATTTCTTTGAAAATCTTCTTCTCCAGATCCTGCAGGCAGAATCTTTTGATATTTGGTATGTAACATTGTGGGGTGGATCTGATTCAAGTTTGTTCAAATCGGCCCCTTGGGTTTATATTTGGGCTCAGTATAGGAGCCCAAATTTGAACTTAGTGCATTTCAGGCAAATTTCTTTGAAAATCTTCTTCTCAAGATCCAGCAGGCAGAATCTTTTGATATTGGGTATGCAACATTGTGGGGTGGATCTGATTCAAGTTTGTTCAAATCGGCTCCCTGGGTTTATATTTGGGCTCAGTATAGGAGCCCAAATTTGAACTTAGTGCTTTTCAGGCAAATTTCTTAAAAAATCTTCTTCTCCAGATCCAGCAGGCAGAATCTTTTGATATTTGGTATGCAACATTGTGGGGTAGATCTGATTCTATTTTGTTCAAATCGGCTCCCTAGATTCATATTTGGGCTCACTATAGAAGCTCGAATTCGAACTTAGTGCATTTCAGGCAAATTTCTTCAAAAATCTTCTTCTCCAGTTCCTGCAGGCAGAATCTTTTGATATTTGGTTTGCAACATTGTGGGGTGGATCTGATTCCAGTTTGTTCAAATCGGCCACCTGGATTCATATTTGGGCTCACTATAGAAGCCCAAATTCGAACTCAGTGCATTTCAGGCAAATTTCTTTGAAAATCTTCTTCTCAAGATCCAGCAGGCAGAATCTTGTGATATTTGGTATGCAGCATCCTTAGGGGGGTGAGACTCAAGTTTGTTCAAGCCATGTCCCTAGGTCCATATTTGGGCTCACTGTGGGAGCTTGAATTGTAACTTTGTTCGAAATGAGGAATTTTCTTAAAAAATCTTCTTCTTCAGATCCAGCAGTCGGAATGGTTTGATATGTGGTGAGTAGCATCCTTGGGGGGGAGGGGGGATTCAAGTGTGTTAAAGCCAAGTCCATGGGTCCATATTTGGGCTCCCTGTGGGAGCCCAAATTATAACTTAATCAATATGAGGAATTTTTTTAAAAAAATCTTCTTCAGATTCAGCAGTTGGAATGTTTTGATATTTGGCATGGAGCAACCTTAGGGGGCTGAGATTCAAGTTTGTTCAAGCCAAGTCCCTTGGTTCATATTTGGGCTCACTATGGGAGCCTGAATGACAACTTAGTTCAAAATGAGGAATTTTCTTTAAAAATCTTCAGATCCAGCAGATGAATGCTTTTGATATTTTTTATGCAGCATCCTTAGGGGGGTAAGATTCAAGTTTGTTCAAGCCATGTCCCTAGGTCCATATTTGGGCTGATTGTGGGAGCTCGAATTGTAACTTGGTTCAAAATGAGGAATTTTCTTTAAAAATCTTCTTCTTCAGATCCAGCAGTCGGAATGTTTTGATAATTGGTGTGCAGAATCCTTAGGGGTGTGAGTTTCAGGTTTGTTAAAGCCAAGTCCCTGGGTTCATATATGGGCTCCCTGTGGGAGCCCGAATTATGACTTAGTTCAATATGAGGAATATTCTTTAAAAATCTTTTTTTAGATCCACTGGTCAGAATATTTGGATATTTGTTTCAGCTTTTCTTAGGAGGAGCAGATGCAACTTGTGGAAATCAATTCTCTGGGTTGATATTTAGGCTACCATGTCAGGTGAGCGCCCTCAGGCCCCCTGGGGCCTCTTGTTTTCTTCCACTATGTAGCTGAATATAGTACAATTTTTCAGTCACAATATTAATACCTTGAAGTGAACATAACCAAAATAGCATACAAGTTTTTGCATTGAAAATTTCAGGTGCAATTGCACTCCCAAGCAATCTGAGGAGGGCAATTGTTTTGCACTCCTTGATTTTCTAGATTCCCAGGCTTGCAAGTGTCAATACTCCTGGTATGGAGAATTACTACAACTGTCTTTTAATAACATGCATTCTTTAAAATATATGAGCTTAACTGGTGGAGTGCTGGAAGTCCATATTTGCGCTTTGCTCTTATGTAAAGGTACCACAACTCAAAGGCTTCATATTTGTAGATATTCTTCATATTATCTTTGAAGTGAAATTATTTGGTCTGTATAGATTTGCCTCATTATAATTTAGGGGAGAGCGCCTATTGTCCCAAAAATTATAACTAGGCAATGACATGCGAACAAATATTGGTGATCAAAAATAATTTAGCACTTACCAGTTAAATTGTTGCAATTGGTCTGCATTAACCCTCTGCACACTGATGTCAAGTACTGTAATTTCGAGGGACAAATTTTTCACATAATGCATATGAGAATTCAAACAATTCAAGCTTGTTTGACAGAGCTTATTTAATAACATGCATTCTGTAAAATAGACGAGCAAAAAGTGTTGTAATTGGTTGGCATTAACTGTCTGTACACTGATATCAGGTAATTTCAAGGTGCAAATTTTTCACATAATGCATCTGAGAATTCAACCAATTCAAGCTTGTTTGACAGAGCTTATTTAATAACATGCATTCTGTATAATAGAAAGGTTCAAAGTGTTGTAATTGGTCTGCATTAACCGTCTGCACACTCATGTCAGGTAATTTTAAGGTGCAAATTTTTCACATAATGCTTCTGAGAATTCAACCAATTCAAGCTTGTTTGAAAAGCTTATTTAATAACATGCATTCTGTAAAATAGACAAGCTAAAAGTGTTGTAATTGGTTTGCATTAACCGCCTGCACACTCATGTCAGGTAATTTCAAGGTGCAAATTTTTCTAACCCTCCACACACTGATGTCAAGTTCTGTAATTTCAAGGTCCAAATTTATCACATAATGCATCTGAGAATTCAACAAATTCAATCTTGTTTGACAGAGCTCAACGAGCTCTGTCAAACAAGGTTGAATTGGTTAAGTTCCAGTTTGTGTTATGGGAAAAATTGGCATTATGAAATTTTGATACTTCATCTGTTGCATTGCAGTAATGTGCTGTCTCATGCTGGACAGTCAGAAGTTCATGCATAGTCATATATAAATTACAGCATTTATACATATAAGTGAGTTTATTAAAGCAATCAGAATATATTTTTGTTTATACTTCAAATGTTTTTCATATGTACTTTTAGTTCAGTTTGTGAGCATCACAAGGTTGAACACACAGAATTTCGAGAATGCTTCTACCAGTTTTTTATGGCTTGTATCAAAGCTGGGCCAGGAACAGCTCATACAGAATTTGCAAGTACAATCTTTGGAAACAGAGACATTGAAATACAAGACTATGTTAATGTAAGTACAGTGAAAACTGTCTTCTTAGACCATCTTTTCTGAGAAATCACTGTGACAGTGTACTGATTAACTAACCTGTAATAATGATCACCTGTCTTAGTGTAACTAGTGACCATATAACTGATGCAAATAATTTCTTCACCTGCTTTTTGCAACTGAAAATCACTGTTTGGCAATTTCAGAAAATTAAAATATGTGCTTTTCCTGTTTAAAAATCTTTGAAACAATCAAATTGTTTTTTGGGGTGCGGGTCTCAATTGTTTTTTTTTCAGTTATTTATGAACAATAACACAACTGTTATAGCTCAGTTTCTGCAACAATTCTTGATCGTTGGTTCGTAAATATTTTTCCACTGAAAATCACCCCTCTAAAAAAAAATTAAATGAATAAAAAATTACATTTAAATTTAAATCGTTTGTGAACAAGGATGCCAAAAACTTTGTGAAATAATCTGCAACATTTCAAGACAATGGAACTTGTCTTGACAGATCGCCCTTGCTGCCAAGCAAAGGTGGTCTCTTAACTGGTAGAGTGCTGGAAGCCCATATTTGGGCTTTACTCTGAGGTGAAGGTACTGCAACTTGAAGGCTTCATACTCAATGGATGTGCTTCGTATTATCTTTGAAGTAATATTATTTAGTCTGTATGGACTTGTCTTGTTACAATTTATGGGAGAGTGCCTGCAGGCACTCTCCCATAAATTGTAACAAGGCAAAGACATGTGAACAAATTTTGATGGCCAAAAATAATTCAGCACTCTACCAGTTAAGACTGGTGATCTCTTGTGACATTCATAGATATGAACTTGACAAAATGGTCAGGTTAAGAGCAACAAAATATTGTTCACATTGTAAATTGTATTTTTGTTTGGTTTTACTATCACCAACTTAGATATTCATTAATCTTTCTCTAATGCATAAAGCAGAAATAAAGGAATTATAATATTTTATGTTTGAGCACAAGAAGCATGTATAGTACCAGTCAGGAGAAGCTGCAGGAAAATATCTGAAACTTTCTATTTCATTTTTTCATTCACATTGTAACAGGGATGAGATTTTTCAGGGTTTCTGTTTGTATGATTTCTTCTCTGATGGATAATTTATTTTACTTCTTTAAATTTACCTGAAAATAGTTTTTCACATGTACATTCAGTGAGATTAAACGTCCACCACTGGTACAAGATATGATTTATTGTGGGCCACAGAGCTTGATTTTGCAAGACACTTTCATTTTTTTCAGTTTGTTCAGTTTATATTATAATTTGTTAACGTCATCTTTGGTGTAATTATAAGATCATTCAGTAATGGAAATAGGGTCATCCACATTATTCTTGTGAATGAGTTAACCTATGGCAATGATGATTAGTCTTTTTTCCAATCATGTCATTTTTTTTTTATCCCTTACCCAAACAAAGTTGGGGGCTATAGAAATTGGTCCTGTGCATGTGTGCTTGCATCCATGTGTCCAGCCACACATTTTGTGAATGAACAATTGCAATCAGTTTTTCACAAAACTTGACACAATACATTGTTAGAAGATCTCAGACAAAGTTCAATATTCCCCAAATTTTTGTAAGCTTTTATTGGAAATTTGGTGTTTGTCTGATAATGACTTTGTAAACACAATAACTGGAACAAATTAATCAGATTTTCACAAAACTTTATCTGAGTGTGTGTGTGTGCTGTGTGTGTGTGTGTGTGTGTGGGGGGGGGGGGACTAATGTCCACCTATGTTTTTCTCTTTGGGGGGGGGGGGGGAGTTAATGTCCAACTAAGAAACTCTAGAGTGCTAATTTATTTTTCAAAGGTGATTTGTAACATGAGTATTTTTTTTAAGGGTACCATGCTACAAGCAAAAGGAGGCCCAGTTTGATCACATTTTGTTCATAAACAATTGTTTTGTTACATTTTATTGGAGCGTGCCTCTTGGCACTCTCCAATAAATTGTAATAAAACAATTTTGTTTAAACATTTTTTATGTTTCAACAATTGAGTTTATGGGGTAATCAATACACTGTAAAGCCACTAAAGAGGCTTTTAGCACATTTCATTAGAGACTTGATAGTGCTTCTATCACTCCAACCAGTTAAACCTTAAATATATGCTTAAATAACAATAACAATAACAACAACAACAACAACAACAAAAAGCACCCTTCCCTCATCATAAACTTGAGGACAATTGTCTGAAAAACCATTTTTTTTTAATATGCCTAATCTATTCTTTAATACTGGTTATTAACTCGTGGGAAAATTTATCAATTGCATTATTATGACAAGGGAGTGTGTGAAATTATAATTCGTCTGAAGTGAATCAGCCAGAATTTTTAGCTCACTGACAGTGAGATATTTATTTTCACATGTGTCATTGTTTTTTAAATACCATGTCCCTGCAGCTTAACTTCTTCAAGAACATAATACAACCATGTTTGAAAACGATGTGTCATTTGCTAATCTTGAGATGGAATATATTTGCTCAAATGGAAAATCTGTTATGCAAGTCCATAATTTTCTTAAGCAACACTTGAATTAAATAAGCAGTTGTGCAATTTTTACAAGCCTGTGGAGTTAATTTTGAAAAAAAATCTCTCTTTTTGTATTCCAAATGCTAGTGATGAACCGATTATCAAAACTTGCTATGAACCGATTACCGATTATTTTTGTGCCGATTTGGATGCCGATTCCGATGGTTGAAATAGGACCAAGAAGAAAATCTGTTAGTTCCTGTTATACTGCAGAAATTTCATTGATACACTACGCTGCAAGCGACGATTACATGAATCTCCCAGGTCTGAGGAACTGTGTCTCAAGATCACTCACAAATTGTCGACGATTGTCGGAGAGTATGTCTGTGATCTGTGTCCGACATTTGATTAAAAACTCGGACCAGTACGAGACAAATGGATTATCGACTTGATTGGTTCTCGGACCGTACTGTGAAAAAGATTAAGCTTCACAATTATTGACAGCAGATTTGAACAACTTTTCCCTCAAGTTGCAAAAAGAAATTATGAAAATATTAAAACTAAATAAAGTTACGCCGACCATTTTTAACTCGTTGCGAAATGCTTCACAATTTATTAATACCCATTTGAACAACACTTTCAAAATAAACCACTCGATTTCCCCATAATTGTGAAAACAAGTTTACACGTATACATATAAATTAATATTAAATAAGCCACAACCTTATTTAATATAAATTTATATATTTCTATAGGCGTTTTTTGCAGAGAGGGTAATCTTTCTGTTCGGGAGATTGCCATTTTTTAAAAAAATTGAATTGGATAGGCTGAGAAACAATAACCGAGAAAATAAAATCAATGTTAGTGGCTCAGAGCCATTCGAAATATGGCATGATACTGTTCCACCCTTAACCGTCCGCCACCCTATAAATATGCCAATTTATGTTGAATGACTGCCAATCCAGCCCCCCCCCCCCCCCTGCATTACACCAGGCCAAAGTGCATAAATTTCCCTCGTAAC